>VDFB02271358.1:1155988923-1156192469 GCA_007258455.2 Sequoia sempervirens | reverse complement strand
TGTGGGAGAGAGTGGGAGAGAGGGAGAGTGGGAGAGAAATAGAGAGTTGATGTAGGGTTTATTGAATGGGATACTATATATCCCATATATTATTTATTTATTATATTAAATATATTAATATAATATTAATATATAATAAATATATATTATATAACATATGACATTGTAATAACAGAGATGACAGATATCCATTTTGTTTATTAGTGGGTTATACACTTGGACGAGCAACAATATATATATTAAAATATAATATATAATATATAATATATATTATATATTATATATTGATATATAATATATATTATATAACATTTGACATTATAATAACACTAGAGGTGACAGATATCCGTCTATAATGGATATCCATTTTGCAAGTTATATAAAAAACAAAAAAGGGACCATTTTGAGTATTTCAACAGTCCCTACATTCTTTTTGTTGCGAAAATCTCTTGTTTTCTGTCTGCATCAAATGAAATTCAGCTTTTCAAAGATTCTTTTGACCAGGAATTCATTTTAGTGTTTTTGTTTGTGCAGTAAGGGAATGCTTGATCGGCGTGAAAGGTAAAGGGGCGCGGATCAGGTGGAAGCGCGGGCAAAGATAGAGGGTCTTGGGAAGAGACAAGGTATGCAAAATGTTCAAATTGGAGAATACGTGGTGTTAGTCAAATGAAGATAAAATAAGGGTGAAACGATCATGAAATTCCAAATTGAAATGAAAACATTGAAATTGAGAGTAATACAAATTGAAAAATGAATGTGAACAACGGTGAGAATAGAAAATGTTGTTGAAAATGTTGTTAAAATAAAGAATTGGTATTGAAAATGTGGTTGAAAATGAAATTGTTTTTGACAATAAAAATGTTGTTCAAAATGAAATTGTAATTGATAATGTTGAAAATGAAAATGTGGTTGAAAATGAAAATGTTGAAAATGAACCTTATGTAACACTTAATTACAAAAGAACCCCTAAATGGTTGGTTGAAAGAGATGAGAACATAATTGATAATCTTCAAGGAAAAAGGTCACAATGAACGGTTCATTTGTGGACTATGAAATTGTTCAATGAATTCTTTTCCAATAAGACATTAACTGAACAATGCCAAATTTTTGTGCAATTAATTAAGATTTACAAAATGAGACCATTATTAAAAATATTGAAGATACGTCTCACAAAAAAATAAAAAAAATTAGTCTTATTGTAAAAAATATTTTTAATGCTCTAACCTCTATTGGAAAGACTAGTAAGGAAAAAAATAAAAGGTTTTCTCAAAGAGTGATCACAACCTCACTAGTAAGCCATCATTTGAAAAATGATCATTTTATTAGACAAACTTGTATTGATTTTAACTTAAATTGTAAAACATTGAATAAAGCACTATCAAGAAGAGGAAGACTCAATAGTGCTCTTCAAAATGATACATGGGATTTTAGTGGGAGGCTTCCACATGTTGATAAAAAGCTAACCGATAATGTAAAGATGCAAATTGAACAATATTGGAATTCTCACTCTAGAGTATTACCAAACGTAAAGGATTTTTTAAAGTTACGAATTGGCAATAGAGATCGTACACTGCATCCTAAACATTTTTTGGAATGTAGCCAAATAATTTTGTACAATTTTTTTTGTCAAGAACATCCACATTTTCAAATATTGCAAAGGGATTTTGAGTCTTGCAAACCATTTTATTGTGTTCCTATTAAGGTTCATAATACATGTTATAAATACCATGTTGATTTTTCAATGTATCATGAATTGTTATGCCATATTCCTTCTATTATGCATATTGACAAAATGTTGTAGGAGTGTCATGCAGTGCAACTTCCCAAGTCATCTAGGGAGTTGTTAGATTCATTCTTATGCATTAGAGGTGATGGTTGCTTATTTTATAAAAATGATTGTTTAAATGAAATGTGTTTGCAATGTGGTGGTTTATCAAATTTTGTAACATGCTTTCATGAGGACAGTGATCATGATTTTGGTAACAAAATTATTGAGAAAAAAAATATGAGACAGTGAAATACACATTGAAGAGTGGAGGTGAGGATTCTAGATGCGAGTTGGTTGCAAGAGAGGTAAGTATTGTTGATTCTATTTCATATTTTAATAAAAATATTTTCTATAAGTATGCAAGGCATAGCCATAGGTCGTAGTGGTTGGATTAGCAATTCAAGATGGAAGGATCTTTCCTATAGGAACTTTTGTATCTGAAAATTACTACAAATTACACATTCAACCACAAAAATATTTCAATTCACAATTGCTATTTTTTGCTATTTTTGTCCACATAACATATAGGCATGCCCCTGATAGTACAGAAGGATATAGGAAGATAATCAGGGAGAACCATTTTTACATGAGTGATGATAGATCTCATTCATCCGAGTTTGTACAACATTGTTTTGAATTTTTTTTTAAGTTCTTGTAGGAAAAATGAATTGCAATGGGTCAACATTTGATTTGGTCAGATAATTGCACATGGCAATTCAAGAATGCTCATATGTTTTATTGGTTGAGCAGGATGCATATAGAGAGGGGTGTACCACATATTTGGAGTTTTTTCAAAGCTAGGCATGCACAAGGTGAGCATGATGGTGCATGTGCATGTGTGAAGAGAGCTTTGGTTAAATAACAAATGAAGATTAGAGGTGGTGCAACATTTCATGATGCACGTTCTATTGTGGATTGGTATACATATGCACTATGATGAGAAGGGACACTTGATTCACAAGTCAATAGGTTCTTTTGGTTGGTTGAGGAGAGTACAGTGGGAGATATAATGGAATGTCAAACAATTAGAGATTCTTCAAAGATGCATTTAGTTTGAAGCTCAGATGTGAGTGCATGGACCATATGGACATGAGAGATGGCTTGTTTTTGTCAAAATTGTAGTCAGTGTGATTGGGATTAGTGCGAGTAAAGTGAATGGGTAGATACATGGATTCCAAACTACCTAACCCCTTTATTTGTAGCACAATCCTCATTACAAGATGTAATGGAAAGTTCACTTGACTACGATCATCTTTCAGATCTTGTATAGCCAGGACATGCCTATGCAGTTGTAGCACCACAGGGGAATGAAGAGGGATCAGACTATTGGTTGGCATGATATGTACAAGGAAAGAAAAAGATAACACAATTGATGATAGATAATGATGGCTTCATGTATCCTACAGGTTTAGTTTTTGTTTCTCAAACTTGGTTGCATTACCATTTTACCATCATTTAGGTTGTTTACAATAATATAGATTTGTTATTCTAAGTATATTTAGATGTTGATAAAAAAGTTATGATCACACAAGTTTAGTTGTTGTTTTCAAAACTTGGTTGCGAACATATATGTTTAGAAAGAACAACGTACTTGCATTTGAATACTATGAGAAACACAAAACTATTCTAATTTATTCACAACTTGTTATAGCAACAAATGTTAAGTTATTGAGACACCATGCTAGACCAAAAACAAAAAAACTATGGACAATTAGTAGTGTTGATCATGAAGCATTACTGGAAACTATGAAGGTAAGAGATGACCCTGCAAGGACACTTGAGTAGCAGATCATTTGTCGTATGGGACAGGTATGATATTATTCATCACATTTTGATATTTTTTATCTACTAAGGTTCAATATTTAGGTTGTTTAGAATAATATAGATTGGTTATTCTAAGCATCTTTTATAGTTTGCATTACCATTTCATCTTCATTTAGGTTGTTTAAAATAATATAGATTTGTTAGTTTAAGCATTTTTTCTATTGTGACAATATAGATTTCTCATTTGAAGTATATTTTCAATGTTCCTAGTGTTGTGCAGTTTTGCACACACGCCCCACTGAAAGTAGGGACCCTCTTTTTGCTCTGGCTTTTGGTGTATTTTGGCCCCTTAATTTTATTGATTTCATTTCCTTTGGAGGTCCTTATATGTTCATCTTGCTTGTCCAAGTCTTTCCCCCGAGTTGTGCTTCGAAAAAACTAAGTTCTGAACAAAATTCGGGCTTTTGCCCCACCCCGGGATTTTCTTGTTCAGCTGGATTTTCATGGAATCCTGTCCGGCTAGATTTTCCTGGAATCCTGTCTGGCTGGATTTTCCTAGAATCCTGTCTGCCTGGATTTTCCTGGATTCTAGTCTGGAATCCGCTTGACCTGGATTTTCTTGGATTTTCCCCTTGGTCTGATTTCCCCAGAAGGGCCCAAATCTCGAAATTTCCCATAATGAAAATTTTTCCAAAAATAATTATTTATTTATTTATTTTTTCCAAAAATGGAATTTTTTTTAAAAATGTTCTAAATTGAAAATTTCTTGAAAAAGATTTTAAAAATAAAATTTCCAAAAGTGGAAAAAATTCTGAAAGTGGAAAGTTTCCTTATAAAAATGTAATTTTTTTAGAAAAGGTCAAAATTTTATTCAAATTTAATTTGGACATGTGGGCTATTAATGGTGATATATGTTTTGTAGGACTAAACAAATATTAAAAGGGGGAATTGCATATAGATTCGTGCCAAAAGAGGGAAATCTGGAAGTGTTCGATTTAAATTTTCAAAATGGGACCTGCCTAAAAATCCATGCCAAAATTGTTTACAGCTAGAAGACTTTCTGGAAGAGACGTGAATCTGATCTTGCTGGAGATCGTAGGCCGACATGGATAATATTCATGCATTTAATGAAAATCTTGTCCTATTTTGAAATTCTCCTAGCCGACCTGTTTTGGGGCTAGTTATTATTGTAAAATCTAATTGGGCCGACATATTTGGGGATTTTTATAAATGGCATTTTTACCTCATTTGTAAGGGGGTAGATAGATAGAATAGAGAATAGAGGAATGCACTGATAGATACAAGCGAGTTTAGCAGTAGTTAGAGTTAGGAATTAGCTTCTTTCAAGTAAATGTTGTAACAGAACATTGGAATTGTTGCTAGAGTTTGGTGATTCAATACAATTGAAGGCATTGTGATTTTCTGGTGATCTCTTTTGTGTTGACTTATCTTGCATGGTTCTTATGATTCAATCTTTCAGATTGCTCAAGGTTGTTAGATTTAGATTTAAATCCGATTCAATGATGTTTATGATTTAATGTTTGAAGTGTTTGCAACAATCCCTGGTCCATACTTTTTGCAGCTAGCTGATTGTTAGTTGCTTTGCAAAGATAGCCTAGACCTTTATATTCATTGTGCTTGGTTCAATTGTGGAGATTTATTCATTTCAACTGCAATTGGGTTGTCTTGGGTGAATTTTCATGATCTGAAAATCTTTAAAACCTTAGAAGATTGCACTATTTTTGTAAGATTGTAGATTTATCTTGGTCAAGCAGAGATTGGTTTCATTGGGATTGGTCCATTTCAAGTGTTTATCATTTACATTGTTAGTCTTAGAAATAGTTTAGATTTAGAAATTTCTCGGAACCCTTATCTCTTTTGCTGTTTATTTTGAATCTGGGTTAGTTTTATGATTGAAAGCATCACCATATTGTTGCATCTGATGAAAATTCACTTCTAGCATTATTCATTTGTAAGGCCCCTTGTGATTACCAGCATTTTCACATATTATCTGAGTTGTTTATGCATTGTCAAGACCTAACACCCGAGAGACCTTGGGGTGATTTTCAGCAATTTATTGTTGAAGATTATCTTTCAAGAGAGATAGAATAATATCATTTTCTGTCTGAGTTGTTGCTGTGCAGAAAACACTATCAACAAATTGGCGCTAGAAGGAGGGCAGAACAAGGTGACATAGCTGGAAGATTGAATGAGCCTTTATGTTGAAAATCTGAGATATGGTAGATCTCAAAATCTAAAAATTCAAGTTCTGAGTCAAGATGGAAAAGCAACATTATGTTTTTCATAATGGAAACAGTCTTTAGATTGATTTTTTTCAAATCTGTAAGTCCTTGGATAGGAGGATAAATCAATGGAATGGCAAGGGTTTACATCATTGTGCATTTTCAGACAAATGTAGGCTTCATAATACCTATAGACACAATGAGTTTGAATGCTTGGCCTTTCTAGACAACATTGAGATGGTCTTGCAAAGGAACCTTTTCATGCAAAATCTGCTAGAACCATTAGCCTCCTCGGATTTAGGGTTTATTGATGTTATAGTTTAGGCATTTACACAAATAGTTGAAGGTTAGTTTGCTAGTGGTAAGTGCTTGCAAGATTTCCTTTTATCTAAATGGTGCAGAGTCCATGATGCAACCAATTCAGAGTTCATCTGTCGTTCGTGTGGGGACATTATCTTTAAAATTGGAGAATACCTGGAGTGGAAAGGTGAGTTAAGCAAAGAATGCACTGTAGAAGGGCTAACTAGTTCTGAATCCAGGGATGGCATTGCAACTGATGTTGACGTGACTTTGGAAGGAACTGAGTGTCCTGAAGATGAATCTGAGGCATCAGAGATAACAGAGGAATATTTAAGTGAAGAATCGCCTATGGAGATCAAGGAGGATGCTCCTGTGGAGGCTAGTCAAGTTCCAGAAAATATAGTGGAGGCTGAACAAGAAGTTCCCCTACAAGCTCTTCCTTTCGAAGACGAAGATGTGATACAGACCAGATGCAAAGAGTTTGTTGCCAGAATTATAAGAGATTGGTCAAGCCTAGGTTTTGGAGTCTACCTAGAGGAGTTGTTGTTACCAGCTTGGTGTAGGATACATGAGGAAGAGCATTCAAAATTCACCTGTTTCTAGTGCCAAACAATCATAAAGGAGGTGAAGGAACAAGTACAGCTACTCTTACATGCAAATGATACACCGATAGATGCATTAGACAAGTCTTTGATTGAGGAATGTCAACCAATTGCTGATGAATGTCTTGAAGAACATGAGGAAGCACTCAGTGAAGTGATTAACATTCCTGATGATTGTGATCAAGAATCCGAGCTAGTGCCAATAGAATATGAATTCAGGGAGTCTTCTCATTTATCTAATTCTATTTTTCCTCAGCTTATTAATGAACTGCACAATGAAAACTCACAGATTCTATGCATTATTGATGGGGTAGCTGATGTGGTTCATGCTAATGTGTAGGAAAATATGAATGAAGTTGAAAATAGAAATGTTGCAGTCAGTATTGGTGAACATGCTCCAACTTCTCCAAGTGAGGATGTGGTGGAAGATCAATTTGTGATACCTTCAGATGAGCATCTTGTTGAGGAAATTGTTGTACAAGATAATGCCTCTGCGTTTTCATTGTTGATCCCTCATGGAAATACTCAAACAGGTGAAAAGTTCCATGTTCATAGTTCTAAAAGTCTTCGATATGAATTTCACTCTGCATCATGTAATGATTCCTCTAATTCTATCTTGCATGTTTCAAATGCAAGTGGAATATTGCACCATCAATGGAGACCCCCTGATGACACTATGATCAACTCTTCACAAGTGCAGGATGATGAACACAACATTCAGTCTATAGAAATGCAAAATCAGGTTGTTTCTTTCTTTGCTGGAAATTCTGAATCTTGTCAATTTGATTATGGAGATTTAGGAAAGACAACTTGCATATGGATTTGTGCCAAAAGAGGAAAATATTGAAGTGTTCAATTTAAATTTTCAATATGGGACCTACCTAAAAATCCATGCCAAAACTATCTACAGCTGGAGGACTTTCTGGAAGAGATGTGAATTTGATCTTGCTGGAGATCGTAGGCCGACATGGATAATATTCATGCATTTAATGAAAATCTTGTCCTATTTTGAAATTCTCCTGGCTGACCTGTTTTGGGGCTAGTTATTATTGTAAAATCTAATTGGGCCGACATGTTTGGGGATTACTATAAATGACATTTTTGCCTCATTTGTAAGGGGGTAGATAGATATAATAGAGAATAGAGGAATGCACGGATAGATACAAGCGAGTTTAGCAATAGTTAGAGTTAGGAATTAGCTTCTTTCAAGCAAATGTTGTAACATAACATTGGAATTGTTGCTGGAGTTTGGTGATTCAATACAATTGAAGGCATTGTGATTTTCTAGTGATCTCTTTTGTGTTGAATTATCTTGCATGGTTCTTATGATTCAATCTTTCAGATTGCTCAAGGTTGTTAGATTTAGATTTAAATCCGATTCAATGATGTTTATGATTTAATGTTTGAAGTGTTTGCAGCAATCCCTGGTCCATACTTTTTGCAGCTAGCTGATTGTTAGTTGCTTTGCAAAGTTAGCCTGGACCTTTATATTCATTGTGCTTGGTTCAATTGTGGATATTTATTCATTTCAACTGCAATTGGGTTGTCTTGGGTGAATGTTCATGATCTGAAAATCTTTAAAACCTTAGAAGATTGCACTGTTTCTGTAAGATTGTAGATTTATCTTGGTCAAGCAGAGATTGGTTTCATTGGGATTGGTCCATTTCAAGTGTTTATCATTTTCATTGTTAGTCTTAGAAATAGTTTAGATTTAAAAAATTTCTTAGAACCCTTATCTTTTTTTCTATTTTTTTTGAATCTGGGTTGGTTTTAGGATTGAAAGCATCACCATATTGTTGTATCTAATGAAAATTTACTTCTAGCACTGTTCATTTGTAAGGCCCCTTGTGATTACCAGCATTTTCACATATTATCTAAGTTGTTTATGCATTGTCAAGACCTAACACCCGAGAGACCTTGGCGTGATTTTCAGCAATTTATTGTTGAAGATTATCTTTCAAGAGAGATAGAATATCATTTTATGTTTGAGTTGTTGCTGTGCAGAAAACACCATCAACACCTAGCACGATAGATCATGGACTTGTTGCAACAATAGCCAGCTTTGATCCTTTGTGAGAGGTATGTTAGAGATTAGAATAATATAGATTGGTTATTCTAAACATATTTTATAGTTTGCATTACCATTTCATCATCAATTAGGTCATGTAAAATAATATAGATTTGTTATTCTAAGCATCTTTTCTATTGTACGTAGTTTGAGTACTACCTTAATAGTTTGTATAGGTGGTTCACTCCAGAACGTCAACATGCTACTCTTGTGGAAGAGTGTGCCAACCGTGAAGGAAATGCGAGATCTATTTCCTTCCCCTACTAGGAAATGACTATGTATTAGGGTCGTTTGTTGTATGCCTATGTGGAATTTTGTAAATACTATATTTGATAGCAATTATTGAATGATAATATCATGCATATTGTGTACACTTTACGTGTATTCAAGTGTATACTTTACAACTTATGTGTATACTTTGTCACTTATGAGTATTACAATGTATACTTTACGACTTAGATGTTTTAAAGTGTATACTTTCTATTCATGTGTGTAGTGCACAACTTAGGTGGATTTGAGTAAATGAATCATTTTTTCACTTACTGACAAGGAAAAAAAACCCTAAACCCCTTTGCACCTTTACATTGCATCCATCTGACCCTTTTTCTATCAACTAAAAACTCATCACCATGGGAAAACACATCCGAGATAGAAAAAATGGAGATAGGTTATTGTACAGGATCCCAACATGATCCCATAGCCTTAGGCAGAGAGTCTGTAGGCATCACGATTTTTGAGAAATAAAGATTCAAATATTACTACCTTTTAACACTTTGGACGCTTAAGGGAAATCGTCGGTCCAATGTAGCTCAGAGTGATTCAGTGTATTTGGATGAAAAATAGGACTATCCCTAGTGTAAACATACCCATATGGACATGTTGGAATAGTCTGTTTGGTCCTACGAGTTACAGAATGAAAGTTGCACCACTTTGTAACTTTACACTGCTTGCATCTAACAACTTTTTTCTCAATTGAAAGCTTGTCACTGTGCAAAAATTCCTTCGAGATAGAAAAAAGAAAGAGATGTTATTGTAGAGGGTCTCAACATGATCTCATAGCCTCAAACAAAGAGTCTATAAGCATCACAGTTTCTGAGAAATAACCCTTCAAAGATTGTTGCCTTTTAGCACTTTGGACTCTTAAGGGAAATCGCCGGTCCAATTTAGCTCGGAGTGATTCGGTGTATTTGGGTGCAAAAGAGGACCATCCCTAGTGTAAATGTACCTATCTAGATGTGTTGGAACAGTCCATTTGGTCCTACGAGTTGCAGAATTAAAGTTGCACCACTTTGCAACATTACATTGCTTGCATTTGACAACTTTTTCTTCAATTGAAAACTCGTCACTGCGGGAAAATACCTCTGAGATAGAAAAAAATGAGAGAGGTTATTGTAGAAGGTCTTGAAATGATCCCATAGCCTTAGATAGAGATTTTTTAGGAGTCATGGTTTCTAAAAAATAGATATTCAAAGATTATTGTCTTTTAGCACTTTGGACTCTTAAGGGAAATTGCTGGTCCAATGTAGCTCAGAGTGATTCAACATATTTGGGTGCAAAAAATGACCATTTCTAGTGTAAATGTACCCATTCAGATGTGTTGGAATAGTCCATTTAATCCTACGAGTTGCAGAATGAAAGTTGCACCACTTTGCAACATTACACTGTTTGTATTTGACAACTTTTTCCTCAACTGAAAACTCATCACCGAGGGAAAATGCCTTCGAGACAACAAAAATTGAGAGATGTTATTATAGAGGGTATCAACATGATTCTATAACATTATATAGAGTGTCTATAGGCATCACAATTTCCAAGAAATAGCCCTTCAAAGATTGCTGCCTTGTAACACTTTGGACTCTTAAGGGAAATCGTCGGTCCAATGTAGCTCAGAGTGATTCAAACTATTTGGGTGTAAAAGAGGACCATCCCTAGCATAAACGTACCCATCCAGACATGTTGGAACATTTTGTTTGGTCCTATGAGTTGCAAAACAAAAGTTGCACCACTTTGCAACTTTACAATCCTTGCATTTGACAACTTTTTCCTCAACTGAAAACTCGTCACTATGAGAAAACGCCTCCAAGATAGGAAAAAATGAGAGAGGTTATTATAGAAGGTCTCAACATGATCACATATCCTTAGAAGAAGAGTCTGTTGATGTCACAATTTTTGAGAAATAGCCCTTCAAAGATTTCTTCCTTTTAGCACTTTGGACTTTTAAGAGAAATCGTTGGTCCAATGTAGCTCAGAGTGATTCAGAGTATTTGGGTGCAAAATAGTACCATCCTTAGCATAAATGTACCCATCTGGACATGTTGGAATATTATGTTGAGTCCTATGAGTTGCAGGACGAAAGTTGCACCACTTTGCAACTTTACACTGCTTGCATCTGACAACTTTTTCCTCAACTAAAAACTTGTCACCGTGGAGAAACGCCTTCAAGATAGAAAAATCTGATAGAGGTTATTGTATAGGATCCCAACACAATCCCATAGCCTCTAATAGAAATTCTGTAGGTATCACAATTTCCAATAAATAGCCCTTCAAATATTGCTACCTTTTAGCACTTTGGACTCGTAAGGGAAATCATCAGTCCAATGTAGCTCAGAGTGATTCAACATATTTGGGTGCAAAAGAGGACCATCCCTATCATAAATGTACCCATCTGGATGTATTGGAATAGTTCGTTTGGTCCTACGAGTTTCAAAATGAAAGTTGCACCACTTTGGAATTTTACACTACATCAAAATTGCAACTTATTGTCAAATGATGGAAGTTCAAGAGTCATCTTGTTGTATTTTATTGGAAAATAGTTGGAGTTTGTTTGTTCATGGCCCAATTAGGTAGGAATTAGATGTTAGAAAGGTTTGGGAGAGCAGGGGAGGTCAATCGAGGTTTGGGTATGATGCCCTAGATACAAAAAGTGTGGTTTTTGAGTGAAACTGGGAGGTTTAAGGGTGTTAGTGATTGAAATATGTTGGGGCGGCAATTTCTAAAGGTGTATTAAGCATATGCAGAATTCTATAAACGTGTTTAAGGTGTTTTTTGAGTGAGATAAGTGTGGAAATGCATACTTTCAATTAACCCCCTTATAATTTAGGCAAAATGAGGGTTACATGATTCAGTGACTTAGATGGTGTTTACAAGGATGATAGTTGTGGAATTTGGATGTTTATAGTCTAGTGAGATACTATCCAAAGGAATCTTGGAGGGGCAGCAGTTTTAAAGAGGAGTTGTTTTGCAAATTTGGGCTAATTGGAGCCCTATTCAGCGTAATAGTTCAATTTTAGTGGGGTTGTTCCAAAACAAGCACATTAGGTTTTGAGATATGTTAAAGAGAAGGGTACTGGGTGTCTTTCACAACCTTTTATTTTGTGAGTTTAAGTTGATTTTGTGAAGATATTGATTCTTACTCAAGATGATTTTAAACCTTTTACATGTTATTATGCTTCAATGAACATTAAGTAACATTGATTTTTATCCAAATGATTATATTACTTTCGAATAAAAACTCTAACATGAAATGAATTTCATTAAGTTGTATCCACTTTTCATTAATTTTAACTTCTTTTGAAATAAAAATCAGCTACACACTTCATTACACGAGTTTTAAAAACAAAATAATGTCAAATGTAAATTCATTCAACAGATCTTGAAATCATGGGAATTCTCGAAATGAGTGTTTGATAAAAATGTATTGGTAGACATGTATGAAAAATGTGGTACAATAGAAAAGGCAATTTTTTGTTTAAAAAATCTCCTCAAAGAAATAGATGGATTACCAATTGTAATTCATAAGTTGTATTAAAATGTTATTTCGTTAATCTATAACATACATTATCAATGATAACTTTAAACAGTTATAAGATAATTATACATTCCATTTTGAAAATTCAAAGTAGAAAGACATGCACACGAGGAACAAATTAGATCGAATATCAATTCTTATATATCAAACTGTAGAATAATTGTGTTTGTGCATATACAAATTTGGCATATGCATACTCAGAAAAAGTTTTACAAATTGTAGCATATATGCCATCTCAAGATCTATCAAACCCTAAGTACATGTCAATCTATATCATATCCTAATTCTATGTTGGACCATCAAAATTAAGCCTCTTTGAAAAAGTTAGATTCTCTGTAGTTTCCTGCACAATAAAATTTCAAACCACAAATTAGATTATGTGAATGGTTGACAAGATAGACTAGTAAATAGAAACTTATATACCATCATTTATAAATTACAAATTTAACATCAAAATCAATATACATGTACTATATTATATCAATAATGCAATTCTTGTTTACCTCAAATCTTGCTCTCTTTTCTACAAGACGTTCTGCATATGATTGTCCCTTCGGATGATTAGGAGTCCTCGTATAAAGTAATGGTCTCTCACTTGTCACAATGCTGAGTCGAACAAAGGACTATAGCAGATAAAATAAAAATGATACAAATTAAAATATAATTGTTGACAAATAATCATATCTACTAACCACATATCTACTCCTATCTAAATGTAAATGATTTGCAATATAAAATAAACACATACCTGATGTGATGCTATGACACTAGATGGGCTCATAGTGGATGGATCAACTAAGATGGTTTCTTGTAAAAAAAATGACAAGAATGTAAATGCACATGCACATATACTTATAATGTTGACAATAAAAAATATATATACCTATTGAGCAACTTCATCCAATGGGTCAGACTCAGTCAACAAGGCTATATAAGAACCAGGCTACTGTATAAAAAGACAAGATTACATTAGACTATCAATATATGTAGTACATGTATTTAAACATAATAGATTTCAAAGATTAACACCTAAAATAACAATTTAAATTATTTACCGTGTACTGATTGTCTAAGGCAAATGAAATGGAAGTATGCATAGCCTGTTGCACTTCCGACAACTGCTCCTCTATCAATAACTATTAAAGATTCCAACACATAAGCATATATTAGTACAAATATCCTTCATAAAATATGAAAGAATTTACATAAAACACACTATGAAATTTCTTTAAGACTTACTGGTCCTCCCATATCATCCGTGATAGCCGATGTCTCTACTGCAAATGCTCCACTTCATGCTCTATCAAATCCTACATCTGACATATCATGAACATCAAAGTCAGATGTGTCTATGGGAGCCTTAGTGGACCATCAGAAAGTACCAAAACATAAATTATTGCACATCATGCAATGATGAGGCACACAAATATGTCCCAAAGAGGATGGTGTACTAGTGGGAGCTAATGGTTGTGTACCAGTGGGAGTTGCTACACGAGGTGCACCACCATCATGTTGGGATGTATTAGGTGCAACACCACCATGATGGGATGCACCGTCAAAAGACAACACAACATGATGGCTCTGCCTCACCAAATGATCACTCAATGAATGTAATGCATAAATGCTCAAAGTCTCCACATCTATAACAATATTAGGGTAAGGTAGTGGAGTCAGAGCAGCAATAGGTGGAGGAGGATGAACTGGGGTGACTCAGTATGCCCTAGGTCTATCCTGTGGCATCCCTCTACCAACACCCTGGAAATCTCTCATGTCAAAGTAATTGACATGTTTCCCTAGCACAAACTCAACATATAATTTTCAGAGAAAATATTGAGGGACATTAAGATTGTTGTTGGGTGGTTTATCGAAAACCATCCACCAATGTCTCCAAAGATTATCGTGCACCATTTAATTGAATTTTTTTATTTTTGCACATTAACAAGCTGTCCAGTTCTCTGATCTATGAATAACTGGGCTAATTGGGCTTTTTCAATATCAAGAACCTTCACCTCATCATACAATAACCCATCAACATAAAATTGTCTTTGTTGCTCTCGCCACTGTGCAAATCTATTATGCTGAGTTGCCAAAGTTTGAACATTTACAATGATTGTTTCCAAAGTGTTTTTCATATTTGATAGTTCATTGAGTGTCTCATAGATTTGACATAATTTTCTTAATTGATCTAAATTTCTATGAATAGACTCGTGTATTGTTGGCACATTTTCATTCAAAAACAATGGTTGTGATGGGAGATTTGGAGGGTATTCATTTTGTGCAAGATTAGGGTTTTCATTTTGTGCAGGAGGGTTTTCATTTTGTGTGGGGTTAGGAATTTCATTTTGATCCATTTTTAACCTATTAATTTATAAAAAAATGAAAATTAACAATGGTTTTAATCTAATAAAAAATCTATCAAATATACCCTATTTTTGACTTAAATTCAAAAAACAAAAAAAAGCAAAATGAATATAAATTGAATAAAAATTGAAAACATCAAACATACCTTACAAATTTGATGATTTTTTTGGTAATTTGGCCTCTCCCAAATGAATATCTGAGTCGCAGTTTAAAAACCCACGCGCACACACTGTAGAAATATAGCTCTCGGGCTTTTTTGGGTCTGTTTATAACGCAAGAAACAGATATCCATTTATAATGGATATCTATTCTATAGATCTGACCATATTTAACTATGCGTGGAATCTGTTTTTGATTTACAAACTTTTTAATAAAATGATCAAGTCTGGGACTTGACCTCTCGAGTTTTTTTTTAATTATAACACAAAGAACGGATATCTGTTATATAAAATATAATAATTGGTTAGGCTAGACCCGACACAATTATAAACACTGCTTTATACAAAACAAATATCCGTTTCATATCGGATACCCGTTTTGGTTCGGTATTACCAAACCAAAATAGATATTGTACTTGGGCCTGCAAAAAGTCAAAGGTGTGAATTGTGCATTTTTGGACGTGTTGAAATTGCCTTTTTTTCACATTCCACTTTTTGGACCCCCATGATCTTGCACAGACCTGAGGAGAACCTGTATCACTGAAGAGGTGATAAAAGCAATCCTTGCTCAAGGAGGAGAACCTGTATCACAAAGTAAAATGCAATAAAAAGGGGATACAGAATCCCCAAGATGCTCACAAGCATAAAGAAAGAGAGATAGAGATGCAAGAGGGTGTTGCAAAGGGTGTTGTGGGAGCTTGAAAGTGATTGAAGCTGCTATGGAAAGCTATATGGAGCTATGCAAGCAAGAGTGAGATGGTAAAATGAAGCTAGAGGCAAAATAGAGTTTCTAGAAGAGCTTAGAGAGCCAAATGAATTGAAAGGATGACTTAAAAAGAGAAAAGAAGCTTCTAGAGCCATTTTTGGGCACCCTTAGCCGTTACCACTAACAAATCTTCTTGATAAGTGGAAAACATGCACGAAGGTGGTTATTTGAGCATTAAAACATCATAGGAAACTAGTGTGGTGTGCAAATGTCCATGCGGCGTGCTAGTGCCCAGACATGTCACACTACAAAACAACAAGAATGAGAAAATCCCTAAGTCTGATGCAAAGTGGACACGTGAGGGTGGTTGCTGAAAAGGGGTACTGGAGCATCTTGAGAAGGGAAAAAGGTTGATGTAAGGGCTAAAATGAGCCTACTCAAGATGCTAAGGAATGAACACTAAAGTGGATGCAAGAATGTATGTGAAATTGCGAGGGGTGCAATTTTTCACCTATACATCAACTACAACGATAAGCGATGGACTAAGGCTAGTATCTTTGTATCATTGGTATTTTCTCTTCACTAAAGTGTAAATGTAACTTTGTGACACTTTAGCGACAAGCAATCAAGAATATAATGAGGAATATTCCTTCCATCAAATGTGTTATCGCTCATCGCCAAAGTATGGTCCTAACTTCAAAGCATTAGTGTGATGAGTGATGGAGTTCTAAAGGGTTAATGAACATGTGGGTGGCTACATGGCAGCTCCCTAGGGTATCATTGCTATTTTGAAGCACACTGGGGAAAGCATAAAGCGATGGTCAAAGAGAGCCATAAATCATGTTTTAAATCAAAGATTAATGACTGGGAATTTAAACTTGAATGACTACTTGTTAGTTCACTTGTGTGAGCTATCTATTAGAAATTAATGGACAAGACACTCTAACTCTGAGTCATAAATAGGGTTGTTGATCATTTTTCTTCCATAGTCCCAATTGTCGAGAGCTGAAGAACTGGTCAAAGTGAAGAAAAGAAGAAGGTGAGGCTCCAGATGAAGAAATTTCAAAGAACAAACTACTAGTTTTCTCAGGTAAGTTGAATTCTATAGTTTTGTGAGTGAATTTATAGCACTAAGTGATTGAGGAATTGAGTAAATATCTAGGGTTTATGATTTAGGGTTGATTTCTCTCTGTTAGAAAGGGAATTGTAATTGTTATATGTAGGGTTTTGGGCAGAGGAGTGAAGTTTGTTTAAAATTGAGTCTAAACCTTGTGAATTTGGAGAATAAAATTATAATTCATAGTTATTTTGGAACCCTAGTTTTATTACACTATAAAAATGAGTGAACCTAGTGAATCCTTCGCCAAACCAGAGAGGAAACCTATATAGAAAAGGGTCAAAATATGGTGCAGGGCACCTAGGTCTTCATGCAAAAAAGGGGTCAAATGTTGGTTTTGGTGTTGTTAAGTCATTTTTTGTTTGTAATAAGGTCTTTAAGACAATATTTTTTGTCTTTGTGTGTTGGTTGAATCATTTGGGGTTAGTTTGTTAAAAGTTGGCAATTTTGTAAAAAGTTGCACAAACAACTTTGCATTTTTGGAAGGTGGACCATTGGGATTCAAAATTCTGGTGGGAACCATTGGGATATGTTTTTTCATGTTTAAATAAGATTTGTGAGGTCGAGGCAAGGTTCTATTATTGTAGTTTTGAAGATTGAGCAATAGAAACATTGTTTTTTCTTATGTTTCCAAGTTGTTTTTGCTACTACATAGAATAATATGGCTCTGTACGGCCTAGAAATGGACTAAAACTCATTGGAATTGATGGTGTATTGAATATTCTATTTTTTCCAATTATTTCATCTATTTTCATTAAGTTTGGAGTGATTTATAGTAACTTTTACTATAAATAGCTAGAAACCCTAGTTAGGGTGGGTTTGATTGAATAAAAATGGCTTTTGGCCCATTCAATCGGTGAAAAGGCCTCATAATTAGTGGAATGGATGTAGTTAAGATTTATTTTTTGTTTTTAAAGGTTGTAGGAGGAGGGGATGGAGTTTGGGGAAAATTTGGTGATGGCCTAGCCTAATATCATCATGTATTAGTCTTAGGAGTGAAGTAGACTTAGAGTTTTGTGGAAAGATCATTTGGAAATTATTCCAGTTGTTGGAAGTTGGCTATTTAGACCCCATGTGACATGATTGAATCCTTGGAATAAAGAATTGAAACTTTGAGATAGAAAACCACATTGTCACCTTGTTGTTCAAGCCTAATTAGGCCTAATTTGAGCGGTAGCAATCCAAATTTGAGGGATTTATTACAAAATAACCCCATTTTCAAATTTGATATGTTATCAAGTGGCATAAAGGGTATTTATAAAGGTGTTCATATTCTGGATGTTGGGTCTATCTGGAGAGTTATGTTGGAAAACCCTTGTTTGAAGTACTACTAGAGGAATTGAAGGATTGTGACACCTCACCTAGGTTTCCTCTCTTCTTCCCTACATAGTCTCTTGACATCCAGGTTCTCTCCTCAACCTGTAAAATATAACAAATAAACACACAACCTTCCTTTCCTAGAGTCTTCTAGCTCTAATACCAATTGATGCAGAGTTGGGGTTCAAAACCTTCAACCATCACAAATAGATCAGCTTCAAACAACTCTTCAATCACAAAACTTTCAACTTTATGTCCTACTCACCATGCATATTGATGGCATACAAATGATCATTACATCAAACAACTCAACAATGCATTATTTTGTTAAACCCTTATTTCACCAAGGGTTATGACAATATTTACTATGAAAAGAAACACAAAAAAACCTCCATATCTGTAAAGCCAAGAAAGTGCACAAGAAACAGATTAGAAGTAAACATGCAATGCTAAATATAAATGCAAATCTAATGTTAAGCAACAAAAAACAAAGGAAAGTAAAACGTAAACAAACTGAAACAATCTCACCAATTTCAAATGTATTTCCATGATTCATCTCGATTGCCCTTCTCCATTTTACTTGTACAGTATAATTGCCCTCATATTTTTAGTAATTCATGCAAGTATAGCCTAAGATAATGATTAGCAAAATATCAAAGATTCAAGATTGAGTGCTCTCAAAAGTCATAAGATTTCGTGAGAGATTGGAATGAAGAATGACAGATCAATTTATAGAAAATTGATTATTCGAACGACAGGCCATGATTGAAAGATCAACGGACGGTTGAGATCGACTAATTAGACATGCATTTTGATAATTGTCAGTAGTGACATGAGTGATACAAACTAGAAATAGAATTAAAGATTAAATAAATGATTTAATCTTCAGTTCAGTATTCGAAAACAGAAGAAATATCTTTGCATGACAAAGATAAAGATTGATTAAAGCAACTCTTGTTCGAATGCATGCACAAAGTTTAATTAATTAAATAAGAATATTTAATTAATCTGCATGTACACACAAATGAGTTAGAACTGGATGATTGGATGATTTGATGAAGAGATTACTCAAGAACGCCACTTAGACATCAAATCAAGAGTTAACTGAGCGATTAAAATAAATGTCGAGTCGAGTAAAAGTGAATACTTAGATAACTCACATAATTATCTAAAATATAGAAGAATGTGTTAAAATAGAATTAATGAATTAAATAATTTATTTAATTCAAGACTTGATCTTTGAAGAATAATTAAATAAATAATATTTATTTAATTAAGTGATGAAGGGATTTTAAATGAATAATTAAATAAATAAAGAATTTATTTAATTATAGTTGAAATATGATAAAGGTAAATTAAATAATGATTTATTTAATTTAACAAGAAGAATAAGGTTAATTAGTAACATAATTAAATAAAAAATGTTTATTTAATTAATCAGATAGAATAAAGAAAAGGTAAATTAATTAAATAATTAAGATTATTTAATTAATAGAAGAATTGAAGACTATAGAGAATAATTAAATAATTGACATTATTTAATCATGACCATGAATAATACGAATTATGAAGAATATTGAAGTCGCAGGCCTAAAACCAGATTTCGGTGTCTACATTTGCCCCTCTTTGATACAATGTCTTTTCGGCGTTGTGTCAAAGAAAATCGATAAGAAATATGCCCCAGTAATGCTCCAGATTAAAATAGGTGAAGGTATGCCCCCTTGGGAAAATTGACAAATTTTTGAAAAAGTTAAGAAAAATTTGGAAATGCTCCCGATTAGTCCATTGGATAGCCAGAAATGTAGTGGAGTTTGTAGAATTTAGATTGGAAATGTCAGGAACGGGTACAGGCTGATCAAAATGGGAAGTTAACACGGCCAATAGGACAAAAATGCCACCTAAGCCCTAGGTATATATAGGAATAGGGATAAAAACCAATTCATTTTCACTCACCTAGCCCTAGAATTGAGATTTTGCTCTGCACCTATAGTGAGGATGTCACATGTTCCACACACGCACCATCGCGTATACAGGATCCCAACCTTCCAAAGACCAGCCGACACAGACCCCCTAGTATGTACCTAAAACTTGGCTTTTGAAAATTTTCATTTATGCGTATTTTGATGCATTTAATTGAAGTTTTAGTTATGCGTCATTTTAATAAATCAACGCATTTGTGTGCGCGAATGACACATTTGTCTGTGGAAAGCCGCATTTGTAATTTTACGTTAGTCATTTTGCATTGTTAGGCTGTGGTTCAACACATGTGTAAATTTATGAAACACATTTGACATTATGCATCGCATTTGCATTTAGAATAGCCGCATGTGCATATTTTGAAACGCATTTGAATATTTTGCAATGCAACATTTATTTTTCAACGCATATGAATTTAGTGCCACACATGTGATGTAATTAGCTGCATTTGTTTAATAACGATGCATTTGAAATTTATGCACTGCATATGTTAAAAAAAGATGCATGTGAAAAATAATGACGCATGTGCATTTTATATAGTAGAGTCAGTTTGCACTAGAATAGATGATTGAGGCTGACATGAGGCATGTATAATGCCATTGTAGGTTGTGCTAGACATGATATACACATGGGAGTCGAGACCGACTACGTTTCGATTCAGAGACAGTTTGCGACCGGCAGAGCGATGGATTCTATGGCACTTGGGTTTATTGCATGTGACAGACATGCCCCAGATTCAGGTGAATCGGGGATTACTGATAGCATTGTGTGAGCGGTGGCACTCAGAGACATCGTCTTTCAACCTACCAACTATGGAGGTGACCGTTACCTTACAGGATGTCTATAGGATCCTTAGAATTCCTATTAGGGGCACACGGGTGACATATGATACCCAGAGGGGTGTTGCCGAGATGTGTAGGTACTACCCTCATGCCGGCATTAGGCAGTTAGGATTTGATGATTATGAGATTAGGTGGTGGGTGTTGGTGCAGAGATATAGACAGCTAGACTGTCTATTGTGTACATTGATAGGCGAGATAGTACTTCCTGACCGCCGAGGTCATGGCTTTCCCGTGGGGTGGGGAGAGATGCTAGTGGGCATGCTCGAGCGTCGAGTGGTATATGCTTGGGGTTCTTGTGTGCTCGGGATGTTATATTTTTACTTGCATGATATTGCCTACCGAGAGGCACAGTCAATGAGTTGTGGTACCAAACTCCTGATGGTATGGGTGTGGGAGCACATTGCCATTTTTCAGCCACCTGCTACAGTTGATCTTCCACATGGAGCTCCTTACGCCTTCCATTATGTGGGGGAAAACACTCAGCACCACATTGGAGATACAGGTTACTTTAGACATGCCATAGACACCATGCAGCAGTTTACATGGAGACCATACTTGGGCTGTGACGAGTGGTCAGATGAGGATGAGCATTTTCCATTTTATAGACAGGCATAGTTCTTGGTTGGATGAACAGTGTCACACGTCCACATTATAGAGCGTCAGTTGCCAGATCGTGTCTTGCGACAGTTTGGAGAGTTGCAGGATGTTCCTAGAGGACGGGTAGAGTTTGCCAGATCATTGCGAGAGGTCCCGCTATGGGGTCCAGAGATTCTAGTGGCCACAACAGAGGAAAATATTGATGCACTATAGGCACTTCCATGGGGATGGAGGGATGGTCCAACAGACCCAGGGACCACAGCGGAGTACGACCAGTGGTGGGCAGTTCACAGGCTGATCCCCTTGACAGATCCAGAGCATCCAGCACCAATAGAGCAGCGAGGGATAGGTCCACGAGGTAGGTGCGATAGAGGGAGAGGCCGGGGAGGCAGAGGAGGCCATGGTGATGGAGGAGATGATGGCCAAGGTGGATGGGGTGGAGGCAGGAGAGGGAGACGTGGTCAGAGAGGACGAGGGCCACCATTGTCACCGATCCATGAGGAGGGACGAGGAGAGGAGGATGTGGCCATGCCAGACATTGGGAGAGGAGGGGAGGAGGATATTGTGAGAGGTGGAGAGGAGGTGCATCCCAAAAAGGCAGCCATTCTAGACATCCCAGCAGAGGAGGAGATAGGTACCGAGGAGGCAGGCAGAGAGGAGGCAGAGATTGATGCTCTCGGTTTGTTGGATGCCTACCAGGAGGATGATGAGGGAGATGATGATCACGAGAGAGAGATTCGGGATCAGATCCTAGAGGAGTTAGATGAGGGGGAGGATGGGAGAGTGAGGGACAGATAGGAGGATACAGGGGTAGTGGATCCGGATATAGATACATTGTGTGCTCAGGTTGCATCATTGGAGGAGTAGATGAGAGTTCTGATGGCCGAGAGGGATGCATATCAAATTGAGAGGGACAGAGCAGTGATGGATAGGGATCAGGCCATAGCTTGGAGATAGGAGACTGAGCAGAGATTTACAGAGCTCAGGGCATTGTGCACGGGACCATCAGTCACTTTTTCCAGAGAGCTAGTCAAAGCTGGGGAGAGGGAGAGATACTATCAGGATCTGTATGAGGCAGAGGTTCCACCAGAGAGACGAGCTCCCTATTTCTTAGAGGCACACAGTAGTAGTTCCCAGACCAGGACTCACAGTAGGACAGTTAGCACAGAGGGGGTGGAGCAGCCACGTAGAGTAGGTCCATATGACAGACATCCCTTAGCTCACAGGTCATTGGGTTCCCATCATCATTCCCCCACACACTCCAGGCATGATGGCAGTGGCAGTTCAGGATAGGGATACTTCTTGAGATGTATCAAGACATTGTATTTTGATCTTATAGCCTATGGGCTTCCATGTATTATTGATACATTATGACATTGTGATGTGACACAGTTGAGTGATATATATATATATGATTTTGGCGGTGATTCTCATGATATGCATTTCTATGTATGGATTATGCAGTCTTTATTTATACATGTGATGTTTATATAATATGCCTATGTGATGGATGAGTATATGTATTTTATGATGTTTATGCAGCTAATGAGATAATGTTGATTCTATGTGATGTATGCAATTTATAAATTATGAGATGCAATATGATGTTATATGTATGATGCATACAAGATGTGATGTTATACAAATGTAATGTGATGCATATATTTACAGTTGCTTTATGTATGGAATGCTTATGATATGTATTATGTGATGATGAATATCTATTATGCCATAATGATCTAAATATGAAATATGCCTATATGTATGTATTTTTATAACATGTATGTGGATGTAGGATGATGTATAATATTTTGTGTCACAGGACTCTGTCATAATGCAAGAAAGAAGAACTGTTACTGCGGAAAGAAAGATCGAGAAAGAACGAAAGATAGGAGATAGATGTTAGTATTAGCAATCTTCAATATTTCATTGTATCACAAAAGGTATTGCACTTTATCATCATTGGGCGGGACTAATACAAATGGAGAAAAACACCATGATATGACATAAATCAAGGTGTGCAAGGTCATCCACTTGCCAATAACAGACAGTCGCAGACAAGGATTGTTGTTAACTCATACTTAGGGCACAAGTTGCCCTAGTCTTTTTGTCAGGACAAACCACAAACAACAAACAAAGTAAAAGATGGGTCATGAGACGTCATTGCTCCTCTAAATCCTTCATGGGACATCCTTGAGGAAACTAGTAACATGACTCAAAATCAAACTTAAAAGATAGTCGACAAACAGCAATCAAAGAAAATGGATATTCTGATACATCGTTGCTTCTCTAAATCCTTCATGGGACATCATTGAGAAAGCTAGTAACATTATTCCTATCATAAAGTCAACCGCAAAGATAAGATAAATAAGTCAAAAAGTCAAAAAGCCAATAAAATATTTGCTAAAACTTGATTTGTTTTGATTGATAAAAGGATTGATTGATAGAGCCTGATATCAGGAGATACATATACCGGATAAGACTGTGGGTCTGGTTTCGATGTTATGATTATCTGTATAAGGCATGACAAAGCTTGGTTTCAGAAAGACATATATCGTATAAGACGTTGAGTTAGATGTCATTGATGTGATAACCTATATAAGGTTATGTTTGATTGTTTAACAGTGTCAATTATGCAGGAAGGACTCATCCTGTATAAGACATAAATTGTTTTACCGATATCAATATTCAAGAAGGACGCATCCTGAACAAGATACAGGTTGATTTCCATGATGATAATGTCTGTTTCCAGGAAGGATACATTCTGTAGCAGACATTTAATGATTTGTTTTGATTGTTTTGTTCGGAAAGTTGTTTGATTTGACTTAGAGACATTGCTGACTTGTTCACTAAATTGATGCATGACTTGAGACGATGTGTTGACAATTGACTATATGTGACGACAAAACCCTAAAGGACTGACCTAGTGTGGCCTCGAGGGCTCATCGATTGATGGCCTTGCCTACGTTGTACACGTAGAGACCTTGTAGTTTGACTTGACTTGACTGACAAGACTGACTACAAATAGAAGACATGTGTGAAAGTGAACATGACGAACCCTAATGGACTGACCTAGTGCGGCCTCAAGGGCCCATCGATTGATGGCCTTGCCTACGTTATACACATAGAGACCTTGTAGTTCGACACGACCAACGACCTTGTCATATAGACAAATGGATTAAATCATAAATTTATACAGAGAAACCTAAACGGACTAACCTAATGCCTCAGGGGTGCATCGGAAAATGGCCTTGCCTATGTCTAGGCGTAGAGGCAATGTAGTTCGACAAATGACAAAGACTAACAAGTGCGACTGACTTTGACTCTGTTTTTGGATTTTCAAAATGTTTTATTTTTTTGTCTTTTTTTTTTTTTTTGAAGTTTTCTGATGTTTTTGTGCTTTCTTAGGTCATTTTGTGATGTTCTTGGATTTTCTATGGTTTTACGTCTTCAACACAACCAATGTAAGGACCAGTAGGACACATGTCAAGTGTTTTCCCCCAGTCGAGTACAAGACCAATTGACTATGAATAGGGTCAAATGGGGGATATGAAATGCACTTGATGTCAATCGTTCCAAGTTATGGGAAAAACTACCACTTATTACGAATGGTATATACAAGTGATGGATATGAAAGATAAGGGATATGTACAGGGATAGGTAGTATGTACCAGGTAGTGGACTATGTACAGGGCCGTGGATTATATACAATGATAAGGACTATGTACAATGATGAGGACTATGATTAGAATAATAGTAGACAAAGGAGTAGAGTTAACTACACATGGTGCTTGTTTGCCAGGTTTTCACCATGGTACCTATCCAAAGCGCCACCGAAGCGGTTTTCACTATTGGATGAATGATTTGTCTTTACTATTTTCTAGATTATCTAATTTTTTGGTGTTACCAAGATGCCTGTTTGCCAGGTTTTCACCTTGATAATGATTTTTTGTGATTTTCTAATTTTTTTTGTATTTTTCCTAATTAAGACAAAGGCTCCCAGAAGCTATGCGTAGAACTTCTTCAGATGCATACTATTGTTTGGTGAGGACAATGGTTCCCCTTCAGGAGTAGAGAGTTGATACGCTCCTGATCCAAAAGCTTCCATAACAATATAAGGTCCTAACCAATTTGGTTCAAACTTTCCTGGTTTTTCTCTTTCTGCTTGATTCTTTGGGTTCTCCATTAAAACTAGGTCACCAATGTCAAAGTTTATGTTCAATACCTTCCTGTTATAGCTACGATGAAGGTGATTCTGATATGCTTGAAGATGGTCTAGTGCCTTCTGTCTTCACTCATCCAGGAATTCTAGTTCATGGAGTCTCGATACTCGGTACTCTTCATCATCAATGTGGCCTTTCAGGGATACCCTTAGGGAAGGAATCTCAACCTCAATAGGCAAAATAGCTTCAGAACCAAATACAAGTGAATATGGAGTAGCACCAGTAGGTAGACATATACTTGTGCGATAAGCCCATAAGGCAGGGTTAAACTGTAAATGCCAGTCACGACCAGAATCATTGAAAGTCTTCTTGAGGATTCTAATGATGGTCTTGTTAGATGCCTCTGCTTGGCAGTTACCTTGTGGGTAGTATGGAGTGGAAAAGTGATGTTGGATATGAAATTCATCACACAAATGGCAGAATTCTTGGTTCGTAAATGGGCGACCATTATCAGTGATTATGGACTGAGGGACACCATACCGACAGATGATATAGTTCAGGATAAATTTAGAAATCTGTGTGCTAGTGATGTATGTCACAGGAATGGCTTCAATCCACTTCGTAAAATACTCAGTGGTAGTGATAATGAATTTATGTCCATTAGATGATGTGGGGTGGATCTTACCTATGAGGTCGAGTCCCCATTGGGCAAAGGGCCATGGTGACATTATAGGACAAAGCTCCTGTGCTGGTGCATGTATCAAGTCTCCATGAACTTGGCATTGGCAGCATTTCATTGCAAAGACATATGAGTCTTTTTCCATAGTAGGCCAGTAATAACCCAGTCTCATAATCTTTTTGGCTAAGGTAGGACCACTAGAATGGGAACCACATATACCCTCATGCACCCCATGCAAGGTTGCTTGTGCTTCAATAGAATCAAGACATCTTAGTAGGGTATTATCTAAGGCGCGTCTACATAGGGTGTCTCTGATGATGGTGTACTTGGCTGACTTGCGGAGGAATGTCCTACGTTGGTTATTTGATAGGCCAGTGGGTATGACTTTGGCATGAAGATAATCATAGATTTCTTTGTACCATGGGGAATCAGGACCAACAACGTCACAAACCATTTCAGAATCTGGGATATCATAGGCTCGGACCAAAAGTTATTCTACCAAGAACTCAAACTTAGGCATGTTGTTAGGAATGTCAAGAAGTGATGCAATTGTAGCCATAGCGTCTACGGCCCTATTTAAAACATGAGGTATTTGATGAAATTTGAATTTGTCAAAGTACTCTTTAAAGCTATCAGCCATGCACTTGTATGGAGCAAGCTTCTCATCCTTAGTCTCATAATCATCATTTACTTGTCTGATTACCAGTTGAGAATCCCCATATACTTGTAAAATCTTAATTTTCCACTTGACTGCCATACGTAACCCTATCACTAGAGCTTCATACTCTGCTCTGTTGTTAGTGCATGGGAATGCAATCCTAAATGACTTAGGGATGGAATCACCTTGTGGTGTGATAAACAGTATCCCAACCCCTGAACCATGATTTGTATGTGAGCCATCAAAGTATAGTTTCCATGTTATGTTTGTGTCAATTGTGAATATGAACTCATCAAGAAAGTTTGCAACTAATGGGTGATCTGCCTGTATGGGTGTGTCAGCTAACTGGTCAACAATGACCTGTCCTTTAATAGCCTTTCTTTCTACATACTGGATATCATACTCACTAAGTATCATAACCCATTTGGCCAGTCACCCTATTAATGCTGCCTTACTGAGAAGATATTTCAGAGGATCTATTTTAGAAATCAACATTGTTTGATGGTTTAGCATATAGTGCCTCAATTTTTGAGTAGCAAATACTACTGCAAGACAGGCACGTTCAATGGTACTATAGTTGAGCTCATAACCTACCAAAGTTCGACTGATATAATAGACTGCCCTTTCATGACCTTCATCATCATTTTGTGCAAGCAATGCTCCGAGTGATGAATGGGTTGCCGTAATATAAAGAATCAATGGTCTTCCTTCAATAGGTGGCATTAAGACAGGTGGTGTGAGTAAATATTCTTTAATCAGTTGAAATGCTTCTTCACATTTAGCTGTCCATGCAAAGAGTACTCCTTTCTTAAGTAGATGTTGAAAAGGATGTGTCTTATCTGCTAATTGCACTATAAATCTTCCGATAGATTTTAACCTTCCCTGTAATGTTCTTAGTTGACTAAGATTAGTAGGTGGAGGCATGTCCATGATTGCTTTTACCTTAGCCAGATCCACTTCAATGCCTCGTCTAGAGATGATATAACCTAATAGCTTTCCTAACTTGACTCCAAACACACATTTATTTGGATTGAGTCTCACTTTATACTTCTCTAGCCTCTGAAATATCTTGTCTAAAACCTGTAAATGTTCTGCCCTTGTCTTGGATTTTGCAATAAGGTCATCAACATAATCCTCCATAAGAGTGTGTACTAAATCATGAAAGATAGTAGTCATGGCACGTTGATAGGTTGCTCCAGCATTCTTGAGTCCAAAGGGCATAACATTCTAGCAATACGTTCCCCAAGGACAAGTGAAAGATATCTTAGGTTGGTCTTCAGTTGCAATTCTGATCTCGTTATATCTTGAAAATCCATCCATAAGGGAGAACATCTCATATCCTGCTGTCATGTCAACTATCATGTCTATGTTAGGCAAAGGGAAGTCATCCTTAGGACAAGCTTTGTTTATGTCTCTAAAATCAGTGTAAATGCGGATGCCCCTAGTTGGTTTAGTGACTGGTACAAGATTGGAAATCCAATCTACATAGTCGATAGATCTGATGAAACCAACATCTAAGAGTTTCTTAAGTTCTACCTTGACTAATAAAGCAATCTGTGGATGCATTTTTCTCAATTTTTGTTTCACTGGTTTGGCACCTGGTCGTAAGGGAAAATGATGCAGAACAAGTTCAGGATCCAACCCCAGCATGTCGGCATATGACCAAGCAAAATTTATCTGTCTCTATGCAAAGAAGTTATGGAACTTCGGCTGCTCTTCTGTTGTCAATGACGTTGCAAAATGAACCAGTTGAGGATTCTCTTTGGTACCTATGTTGACTTCAACTGATTCTTCAACGAGCATGGGTGACTTTTCCTGTGCAATGGGGAAAATGTTCAAACCTCCATCCTTAGGTGCCTCAGAGGGGTTTTCACCTTCGATGCATCCTTTCTTTTTACTTTTGCATTGTCTAAAGGTGCCTTTCTATTTTCACCTAGAGACTCATCCTTTTTATTTTGCTTATTCTTTTTCTCATTTTTGTGACTGGAGGGTTGAACAGATTCCCCAAAATATGCTTTGTTGTCCAAGTCAATAGTAAAACCAGCCTTATGATCACTGTTTGGTATGCCTTCTCGTAATCCCAGGAACTCAGCAATTGCTTCGTCGTTCTGAAAAATGTCTAAGACGGGTGTGTCTTGTTGGTCCCAATCAATGAGTTGGGGATAGACTAAGGGCATGTCATCATCAGAGTTATCAAAGTTTAATGGATTCAAGGTAAAGATTGAATTATTCATGTGGTTACAAAAGTCTTGTACTAGGTCCTTTTTTCTCTTAGGTTTGGGTCTAGGTGGATGAATAGGTTGGCCTAATGCCAAGGTTTGACTATCGGAAAGAGGTGGCTCAGGTTGCCAAGAGGTAGGATCAAGTGATTCCCAATAGTAGTGTTTAAACCACTCCTCCTTTGTCATTTTCTTTGGTGGACAAGAATTTTAGGGATTTGGTGAGGAACTTAATATCAAGTCAAGTTCTCCAAATAACTTGTCGAGGTCCATGGAAGAAGTAGAGGATAAGGAATCCCACTCATAATCATTAGAGTCAGGGGATTCACAATGATATTGGTCCACTGGTTTGTGAGATGTCTTAATATC
This sequence comes from Sequoia sempervirens, assembly GCA_007258455.2. Taxonomy (NCBI): domain Eukaryota; kingdom Viridiplantae; phylum Streptophyta; class Pinopsida; order Cupressales; family Cupressaceae; genus Sequoia; species Sequoia sempervirens. The sequence goes on along the minus strand of VDFB02271358.1, from coordinate 1,156,162,753 downwards.
TTTTGAAGCACTTACTTCCTCAAGTAAGGGTAATGGGGTACTAGGAATGCCAATTTGAATTGGTTGAAACCCTAGCCCTACTCCTTTTGGCCACTAAGAAACAAATATTGGTTCAATCCTGCCATCTTGGTTTAAGCCTAAACCACTCTATCTATCATATCCTTTGTTTTGCATGATTTTGAAACCCTTTCCATATAGATTTGTAGGAATATGAGCAAGTAAGAGGTGTTCCTCATCATCTTCCCTATACAGCTAAGAAGTGACATCTTTTGTATTTACAGCCTCTTTGCTTAGTTCACCCCATTTAGAAAAAGTTGTTGTGGGAGGAATGTGTATAGTGACCATAGATTGTCTCTTATCTAATGTAGGTAAATTGTATGACTTAGGAGGAATCAAATGGCTAACACAATAAGAAGTTTTCATGTAATACTCTCCACAACCCTTGTCTTGGATCTCAACCCTAGGAGTGGTAGGAACTAAGGGTGAAATAAATGTTTGAGTGAGTGTGGCTAGATCAACATAGGAGGATGATTTGGACGATGAGGCCTCTTGGTTTACTGGCACTTGGTGTTGGGGGATCTCCTTTAGATTGGTGCAATACTGGAAAGGATCCGGATCACCATCTATAGTTATTTTGGTGCCATTGTAAGGGAATTTAAGACACTGATGATACATGGAAGGGACCGCCTTCATGGCATGAATCCATGGTCTAGCTAGTAGAAGGTTATAAGGAAGGATGAGATCCAAGACCTGGAACTTTTTCTCCATCACCGCAGGACCAATTCTGATAGGAAGTGTTATGACTCCCTTTGATTTTCTTTCCTCATCATCATAAGATTTAATGACAATACTCTTGGTCATGTCTACACATGCTTCTAAGATACCTAAAGCCTTAATTAGTTTTAAAGTACACATATTTAACCTTGCTCCTCCGTCTACCAAAACTGGTCTAACTTTGGTGTCATCAACAAGGACTTCTAGATGCAAAGGGTTGTTGTGGTTCATCTTTTCAGTTGCATAGTCTTGTTCAGAAAATGTGGCATGGTGATTATTGGTCAAGTAGCCCACCATTTCCTGGAAACGATTGGCATCAAGATCATTAGGGACCGTGGTGTTCTGTAAAGCCTTATCAAGGATAGATCGATGCTCAGGGGAAATACACAACAATTCCAAGATTGACATTTGGGCTGGGGTCTTCCCCAGTTGGTCAAGAAGGTTATATTGTAACTTGGAAGGTTGGGGTGTTTGTTGCAATGGAGGGCCTTGAATAGTGAACTTAGTACGATGAGTATTGACCGCACACTTAGGATTAGTATTGATAATAATGGTGTTGATATTTTCATCGGCGGCACGAAGGCAATGAATGATTTTTCCACTATTATAATCGTGCTTGACATTGGCATAGTTGGCTGACAGATTGGTCTTAGTACTCAAAATAGGGACAGTTCCTTTCCCATGGTCATGTAGTGGGTCCGAAAAGACTTGATGATCAGTGTTTGATGACTTATGTTTTTGTCCACTAACTTCAATGATTCTCTTTTTGACAAGATCCTGTATGATATTCTTCAGTTGTCGACAGTTTTGTAAGTTATGTCCTTTAGTTCTATGATAATCACAAAAGGCATTGTCATCCCACCAAGCTAGTTTAAATTGTCCTGGATCATATTGTCTTGGTTCCTACAGCTGTATGAGATTATGTTGTAATAGTTGTTTGAACACCGACTCAATGGGTTCCCCTAAAGGAGTAAACTCACATTTTTGAAATCTTCTTGGTTGTGGACATTGAGTATTTTGTACCACATTAGGAGGTTGATTGACAACATTAAGCGTGTTGGCAAAAGTATGAGGTCCTTGTAATATGAGGAGGGCTCCTGCTTGTAGCGTTTTAGCATCAACCACGCCATCATTGGTGACATTTTTGTTGCAAGACCAGAATCTGTTTCTGTCACTGGGGGTGTTTTGTACGATCAGGTTTCTATTGGATGTTGATGTCTTGAGTTTTCCCTTTTCGATGAGATCCTTCTCTATTATAACCCCTTTTTCCACTAGTTCCGAGAAAGATGTACAATAATGTACCCTTAAGTTACTCTTGAGTTTTGCATGAAGATTTTTTTGAAACATTCTAACTTTTTGTTTTTCGGGTATCTCGACAGGACACCTACTAGCGATAGTTCTCCATCTCTGGAAGAAAGCAATGAATGTTTCCCCTTCATCTTGCGTTGTGTGACACAAGGTTGCTATATTTATCTCATGGTCTATATTGAAGGAGAATTGCTCCACAAATTTCTCAACAAGTTCACCCCAAGATCTAATGCCAGAATCTAGACTCGTAAACCACTCTAGTGTAATTCCTACAAGACTTCTTGGAAATAGTCTCATAAGATACGTGGGGTCATAAGTGACATCTATGCATATGGTAGAAAATTACCTTATATGTTCTATTGGATTTTGTTTGCTATTGTACTTAGGGAGATTCGGCATGACATATCCGTGAGGGAAAGGGGTCATGTACAAGGATCTATCAAAAGGGAATGGGCATATGTCCTTTGTTGAAAATGATTTCTTAGTTGACACCGACATGTTATCCATTTGTGTTTGTAATGCATGCATTTGTGTTTGTAAGATGTAAACTTGGGTCAAAGATGTGCTAGGGGGATTATATGGATCTATGTATGTGTTCTGAAATCCAAAGTCTCGTGATGGGTTTCAATTGAACATTGGCATTTGAGGTGGATTTGGATTCAGAATGTTGGTAAATGTGTTTTGGTCTGGAATTTGCATAAATTGGTGTTGACATGGGATCTGTGTAAACAGATTCTGAGTACCACTTTGGGAAAAGGGGTTCTGATTGGGAATCTGTGTAAATGATTGGTGTCCACCGATTTGAGAGAATGGATTCTGATTCGGAATCTGTGTGAACGGATTCTGAGTACCAGTTTGGGAAAGTAGATTCTGACTTGAAAACTATGTGAATGGATTCTGATTGCCATATTGGAAGGAGGGAATGCCCCCTATTTGTGTAATCCGTGGTATAGTACTAGTGACTGGAGCACTAGGTATGGCTGTCGACTATGGTATGGTGCTCGTGATACTAGCGTTAGGTATGACCATTGATTATGAACTCATGATACCAACATAAGGTGTAGAGGCTAAGGTTTTAGGTCTTTTACTCCCAACAAGAGGACTGGAGGGAGTGGATGATGAATCCCCTACAGTGAAATTAAATCCCGATGTCATGCTAGATGTACCAAATGGGGACGTATGGACTGTCGTACTCTGTGTAGGTGTACTTGATGGCATAGTTGTGCTGACTTGAGGTATAGTAGTACTAGCAGTCATGGTATTTGTCCCTTGTGTAGGTTGAGTTTGTAAGGTGCTGATATCAAATCCTGGAGGTGAGGTAGCACCTTCAGCTAGCAATTTGGCTAAGTATCGTTGTCGATCATTTGCTAGGTACTCATCTACAAAAGAGACAAACTCAGGGTCCTATGTGGTAGCCTCAATGTCTTCTACTGCAATATGTCCTTGAGTGTTTCTAGTGGAGAATTTGTCTAATAGAGTCTTATGAGGTCTTGAAGAAAATGGATTGATGAATTCATTTGGGTTCGACATGTTTTCTCTCTCTCTTCTCTTAGACCTAGTTTCAACCATGTAAGACAAGCTCAATATGCGGGAAATGCAAAACTATATCTATGAACAGTATGACCCTTGTCTATGTTTTTGGGATTTTCGTATGCAAAATAAGGAATGTTCTAGGATGACACTAGCCTAAGATCTAAAGATGCAAGGTCTAAGCAAGGTTCTAAAATAATCAATTCTATAAACCTTAAGACGAAGGGACCAAATACCTAAAGTCTAACCAAGGCGTCAATTTAGTTTAAGTCAAGGAACCAATTTAGGATGAGGATCAAAGACAAGTTGAGTTTCCTAACTAGACTGATGAGCTAGGAGGACCCAATGTAGGACAAAGGATATACTGATAAAACTAGGTTCAATGACAAATTTCATTGACACTATGACCTTTCTAGAGTGTAGATGATGAACTAGTCCTAAAGTTTGTAAAAGTGACCTTCCTAGAAGTTTAATGCAAGGTAATATGTATTCTATGATGAAACTAAACTCTAAATGAAGACAACTATGGTAATGACTAAATGAACCTAAAGGATGCAAAATTGAGCAAATTGTTTCAGGTTTCTATTCAAGGACTGTTTGTGTAAAGACAACTGAAACTGGTATAATCATGTCGACTGGACAGTGACTATGAATTTTGGTTTTATGATAATCAGACAGATGCATCGTGGGATTTCACAGATGCGGTTCAAGTTAACAGTTGTGATTTTCTAGTGATCAATTGTGTTTCTCTGGTAAAGTTCAGTGTGACTCTGATAGATGTGGTTAACCTTCTAACATATGTGACTCGTAATAACATTTGCGACTCAGAATATAATGCATGCGGCTTTTGCAAAGCAATTGCGAGCTAAACTAGCAGATGCGACTCTACTCTAGATAGATGCGACTGATATTGACATATGCAACTCAAATCTAAACAGATGCGACTCGTGATAACAGATGCGACTCAAGATTTAATAGATGAGACTCAAAATTTCAATTGCAACCTTCTGGTGAATAGTTACAACTCTGTGAATTTTCAGTGATGAGATTTAAATTGACCCCATTTTCTGTGATCAAATTCTGACAATCAAAGACAATCATAAGACAAAGTGTTTTTAGTTTCAATTTTGGACTCAAAGAATGTTTAAGTTGATAATAGACAAGCACATCCTAATATTCCAAAGGCCTAGGTTTTGTATACTTGGTATAGCCCACCTTTTATACCCTGGATTGGTGATAAACACCTTTTGGTGTAGGAGCACCTGGCAAAGTTCAAGGTTTTTTGAAATTTTGGTTGAAGTTACAATTTTTGTTGTGCTTTCATAAGGTCATGTTGACCATTGTTTTAGGTGCTTAGGTTGTTTTTAATCCTTGGGGAAGAAGTTGACAAGTGCTAAATAGTTTTACAACATCATATTGCTAAGTTGGCAAAAGTTGTCAAATGTATGAAAACACATTGGGTTTTATAAATTGCATCTTTAGGTCATCTATGAGCTTGACCCAAGCTTCTAAATGATTTTGTTGGCCTATTTAAGGCATGCCTCGACCTTTTGATAGGGTTGGAGGATATAGTATTTTGGAAAACTTTTGTAATATTGCTGGTAACAGCATTCAAGAAGGCAGTTTTCTGTGTTTGGCGTTGTTCTTGAGCTTTAATGGAGTAATCTTGCTATCTTTTTGTTTGTAGAACGTAGTGTTAACTTTTTTCAAGCTTAGTGTGCCAATACTTTTGTTTTGTAAATCTTTTTCTTCTTCTGTTTGTACATAGTTTTTCAACTGTCATTTTCAGGCTTGTAACAGGCAGTTTTGGAAAAATGGAGTCCTAGAGCATCTTCCCACCGTACAAATTGTACAACCTCTTGGGATTTGTGCCTAGGATCCCTCATTGTAATTATGGTAGATTGTAGGTTTTGTTTGAGTGTAGGAGCTGCCAGCATGATGATGCCCTAGGCGAGCCATTGCAGGTCCGGTTGGGGCAGACTTGGTGAAAAAGACTCATATCTTGTAGGGGACGTGAGATATTTAAGTAATTATTTTTTTAGAATTTAGGGGGTGGTCTTGGCTAGGAATGGTGATTAGGAGGAGGTTTTATTAGTGAATTTGATAGGAGAACTTTTCACCAGTCCTAAAACAGTTTTGAGCAGCTTCAAACCCTAGGTTTTTGACCATTTCTGCATTTGGACAGTGTACAGCCTGTACAGGGCTAAAACCCTAGGAATATTTGAGGCATAGGCATGATAAATTCAAGCACTAAACAAAGAACCTGATTCCTTTGGTGGGTTTAGTAGAGAAAAGCAATTTACCTCTGTTCAGAGGCCTAATTGGGGGCTCAAGGATTGTAGCCTTTCCAAACCCTAGGAGAGCCTTTTGTGAAAGCGATGGTAAGATAGAAACTTGTGGTTGTCTAAGAACCCTAGACAAGCCATTTTGAAGTCTTTGTAACCTTTTCAAACCCCTGCAAGAACCTAGAAGAAGGTTGAGGTTATTTGGCCTTTAGGGCAGATTAAGGGCCAAAGGAGAGTGAAGCATTGAACCAAGGATTGGTTTGGTTGTTCAAAATTTGTCAAGATAGTGAGGTTGGCCAGGAGAATTAGGGGAACTTAGACAAGGTAGAGTTCCTATAGGTTAAGGTGGAACAACAATTACACCAAGGAGGTCTATGACAAGGCCTAGTGCAGGAATTTGTGATTGATTCCTCCAGTCTCCCTATCAGGTTGGTATCAGAGCAAGCAAAAGATTTGGGAAAGAGTAATATATGTCAGAGGTTGAGTCAAGTGAATCTCCCGTCATGGTGACAAATGCACAATTATCCAAGAGGGTTGAAGAACAAGAAGAGGACAACAAGTCATTAAAAGAAAGAATAGAGCAGCTTGAGAAAGCATTGAACAATGTGAAGTTGGAAGGAAGGGTACCAAAGGAAGAAGAGGTTGCAGAGGAAGACAAGGTCCATGAACCTGACCCTATTTTGGAGGAGGAGCCTTTCTTGAAGGCATTGAAAGCCTTGAGTGGCAAAGGACTTGAGGGAACACCACTATTTAGTGGGAAAATGGAACCTGATTTAGTCATGGACTGGATAGAAGGAATGGAGAATCATTTTGAGTGTGATGGAGTCACTGAAGCACATAAAGTAAAGGTTGCTAAATCAAGATTGAGAGGATCAGCCTTGACATGGTGGAAGTTTATTCAGACTGAAAGGGAAAAAGAAGGAAAACAACCCATATCAACTTGGAAAGGAATGGTTGCTAAAGTGAAAGAAGCCTACATGCCAGATGACTATGAGATCCAACTTCACAAGAAGAGGCAAAGTCTAAGGCAGAAAGACCAAGATGTAAACACCTATACTGAAGAGTTCCAAAAGCTTTGTATGAGGTCTAATGTGATAGAGGATGAGAGTCTCAAGGTGGCTAGGTACCTTAATGGCTTGAAGTGGAACATTCAGGAGGAGATGGCTTCACTAAGTCCCAAGACAGTCCACCAATGCTATCATTTGGCCATAAATATTGAAGAGAGGAACAAGAGGAAGCAAGATCAATCTTCTAAGGGTAGAGGCAAAGGTAGAGATCAAAGAGATCAAAGAGGATAGTGTGGTGGTTACCAAGGAAGAGGAAATGACCAAAGAAATCAAGGAGAGGAAAAGCTCACCAAGCATGGAGGTGAAGCATCCTCAAGAGGAGGATTTAATAGAGGAAGAGGAGCTCAAGGAGGTTCAAACAAAGGATTAGGAGCAGGTAGGAGCAACTCTTATTTTGCAAACATGAAGTGTTATCATTGTAGCCAACTAGGTCACCCTGCTTATAGGTGCCCGGAGAAAGCATTATCATCAAGCAATGAAAAGAGAGTGGCCTATGCACAAGAGGACACTATGAGTCCTAAGGCATCTGAAATTAGTCACATAGAATATGAGGTAGGAGAAAATCTGATGTTTAATAGAGTTCTAATCAGGCAGCCAGTCAAAGAGGAACCTAAGCAAAGAAGAGCTCTTTTTAGAGTAAGGTGCAAGATACTTGGAAAAGTGTGCAAATTCATTGTAGATTCTAGTTCAACAGACAATATAATCTTAGAGGAGGTAGTAACTAAATTGAAATTGGAGAAGGTACCTCACAATAACCCTTACAAGGTCACATGGCTAAATAAAGGGCAGAGTGTTTTAGTGAATGAGCAAGTAACGGTGGAATTTTCAATTGGAGGCTATAAAGACAAGTTGGTTTGTGATGTATTACCCATGGATGCATGTCATCTACTACTGGGCAGACCATGGCAATATGACAGAAGTGTCATTTATGATGGTAAAGAGAACACCATCTCATTCAAGAAGGATGGAAGAACCTTCAAACTGTAGTCATTGACAGAGGAAGATGAAGGATAGTCAAAGGCACCAAACATCATGTTGAGCAGTGGCAAGGAGTTCCTTAAGGACCTACACCAAGGGAATGAATGATATGTAATCATGATGCAATCCAAAGAGGAAGAAAAGGCTAAAAAGACAGTCTTACCAGAAGCAGTCCAAAGGTTGCTTGATAAGTACAAGAGCATAGTTAGTGATGGTACACCTGCAACTTTACCACCAAAGAGAGCTATAAGTCATCAACTTGACTTCATACTTGGAGCTTCATTTCCTAACAAAGCATCATATAAACTTACACCAGAGTAGAACCTAGAAGTAGCTAGGCAAGTGGAAGAATTGTTGAATCAAGGTCTGATTCAAAAGAGCATCAGCCTATGTACAGTCCCAGTGGTCTTAGCAACAAAGAAAGGAGGTAAGTGGAGACTTTGTACTGATTCTAGAGAAATCAATAGGATCACCATTAGGTATAGGTTCCCAATTCCTAGAATTGAAGATTTAATGGATTGCCTTGGAAGAGCACAATATTTCACTAAATTGGATCTCAAGAGTGGGTACATTAGATCAGGATTAAGGATGGTGATGAGTGGAAGACAAATTTTAAGACAAATGATGGGTTATATGAGTGGAAAGGAGAGGCCATTTAATGCCCCTAGCATGTTCATGAGACTCATGAATGAAGTGCTTAAGGATTTCATAGGGATATTTGTGGTAGTATACCTTGATGACATACTGATTTTTAGTAAGACAGCAGAAGAACACTTGAAGCATGTGGATATGGTTCTTAAAAGGTTGCAAGAGGAGAAGTTGGCAATCAATCTGGATAAGTGTGAGTTCTTCAAGCAGGAACTTGTGTACTTGGGTTTTTTAGTATCCCAAGGAATTTTGAAGATGGATCCAAGCAAGGTGGAAGCCATCCTAAACTGGCCTACACCAACCACAGCAATAGAGGTAAGAAGTTTTCATGGTTTGGCTCAATTCTATAGAAAATTCATAAGGAATTTTAGTGGCATATGTGCACCAGTCCTAGATACTATCAAAGGTGGTCTGAAAACAAAGTTTAAGTGGACTCAAGAGGCTGATAAAGGGTTTGAGAAACTAAAACAAGAAGTGGAAACTCAACCTATTCTATCATTGCCTAGTTTTGACAAGTTGTTCACAGTTGAGTGTGATGCAAGTGGAGTAGCAGTAGGAGGAGTACTTATTCAAGAAGGTAGGCCTATAGCCTTCTTTAGTGAAAATCTCAATGAAGCCAAGAAAAAGTACTCTACCTATTATTAGAGTTATATGCTTTAGTGCAGTCCCTTAGGAAAAGGAGGCATTATCTGTTACCCAAAGAGTTTGTGGTCTTTACTGATAACTAGGAACTTAGTTACATCAACACCCAAGAGAAGTTAAGCAATAGGCACTTGAAATGGATGGAATACATCCAAGCTTTCACTTTTACCATCAAGCACAAGAAGGGACAAATGAACAAGGTTGCAGATGCATTAAGCAGAGGAATGCTGATAGTGAAAGAGATACAGCTCAAGAGCATTAGATTAGAGAGTTTCAAAGACCTCTATGGTGAAGATGAAGACTTCTCAGAAGCTTACAAGGTATGCTCTGCTTTTGAGAATCACTTTCATAGCTAATATTCGGAGTATACATTACAAAATGGACTATTATTTAAGGGTAATCAGTTATGTGTTCCAAGAGGATCAATGAAGGAAAATCTGATTCAAGAAAAGCATAATGGCAGTCTTAGTGGACATTTTGGCATTAATAAGACTTTAGATCTGGTACAAAGATTCTATTACTAGCCTAAGTTAGCAAGAGATGTTAGAAGATATGTGGAACAGTGTGTTGTGTGCATGAAAGCTAAGGGAGGAGCTAGCAATGCTGGTTTATATCAATCCCTGCCCATTCCTAACAGACCATGGGAGTGTGTGAGCATGGATTTTGTGGTAGGTCTTCCCAAGACCAAGACTAGTTTTGACAGTGTTTATGTGGTGGTGGACAGATTTATCAAGATGATTCACTTCATTCCTTGCAAAACTACTCATGATGCCAGCTACATAGCTCATCTTTTCTTCAAGGAAGTTGTTAGGATCCATGGCTTGCCTCTAAGCATTGTTTCTAACAGAGATGTGAAGTTCATGAGTCACTTTTGGAAGACTCTATGGAGCAGATTGGGAACAAACCTATCTTTTGGATCAACTTACCATCCTTAGATCAATGGTCAAACAGAGGTGGTTAACAGAGTGTTGGGTAATCTTCTATGGTGTCTAACCAAGGAGTATGGATAGACATAGGATATGGTTATCTCCCAAGCTGAATATGATTACAATGACAGTGTCAATAGAACTACAAGAAAAAGTCCTTTTGAGGTTGTGTATGGGATGTACCTAAGAGGAATTTGTGAGCTCAGAGACCTTGGATCTATGGATAATAGGAGTGGACATGCAGAAGACTTCACTCAGACCATGAAAGAGATTCATGAGCAGGTCAAGAAAATAGTCACAACAACAACCCAACAGTTGAAGGAGAAAGTTGATTTGTCAAGGAAGGATGTACAATTTGCAGTTGGGGACTATGTTATGGTCCACCTCAACAAATCCAAATTGTAGAAGGGAATGGAAACCAAGTTACAGATGAAAAGAGTGGGTCCATGCAACGTATTGGCCAAATATGGCAAGAATGCATACAAGGTGGAGTTACCATCAGATTTGGGTATCTCTCTAGTGTTCAATGTAGCTGATTTGATCAAGTACATAGGATCAGTCAAGGATGTGGATCAGAACAGTCAGGAAGTTCTCAAGGACATCAGAAATGTACCCTTCCCTCATCAAGACAAGCTACAAGCCGAGAAGATCTTGGAGTCAAGGGTGAAGAAGACTACAAGGAACAAGATGTACATGGAGCATCTTGTCAAATGGAAGAATAGAAATGAATCTAAAGATACCTGGGTAGAAGAAGTAGACTTTAAGAAGCAAGGCATTGATATGTCTCTGATCTCTCCCAAAGTTCCTTAGTTGTTTGTGTTGAGAGGGGGAGAATGGTGCAGGAGCACCTAACAAAGTTCAAGGTTTTTTGAAATTTTGGTTGAAGTTACAATTTTTGTTGTGCTTTCATAAGGTCATGTTGACCATTTTTTTAGGTGCTTAGGGTTGTTTTTAATCCTTGGGAAATAAGTTGACAAGTGCTAAATAGTTTTACAACATCATATTGCTAAGTTGGCAAAAGTTGTCAAATGTCTGAAAACACATTGGGTTTTATAAATTGCATCTTTAGGTCATCTATGAGCTCGACCCAAGCTTCTAAATGATTTTTTTGGCCTATTTAAGGCATGCCTCAACCTTGTGATAGGGTTGGAGGATATAGTATTTTGACATTTTTTTGTAATATTGCTGGTAACAGCGTTCAAGAAGGCATTTTTTTGTGTTTGGCGTTGTTCTTGAGCTTTAATGGAGTAATCTTGTTGTATTTTTGTTTGTAGAACATAGTGTTAACTTTTTTCAAGCTTAGTGTGCCAATATTTTTGTTTTGTAAATCTTTTTCTTCTTCTGTTTGTACATAGTTTGTCAACTATCATTTATAGGCCTGTAACAAGTAGTTTTGGAAAAACGGAGTCCTAGAGCATCTTCCCACCGTAAAAATTGTATGGCCTCTTGGGATTTGTGCCTAGGATCCCTCATTGTAATTATGGTAGATTGTAGGTTTTGTTTGAGTGCAGGAGCTGCCAGCATGATGATGCCCTAGGCGAGCTAGTGCAGGTTCGGTTGGGGCAGACTTGGAGAAAAAGACTCATATCTTGCAAGGAATGTGAGATCTTTAAGTAATTCTTTTTTCAGAATTTAGGGGGTGGTCTTGGCTAAGCATTTTGATAGGAGAACTTTTCACCAGTCTGAAAATAGTTTTGAGCAGCTTCAAACCCTAGGTTTTTGACCATTTCTGCATTTGGACAGTGTACAGCCTGTACAAGGCTAAAACCCTAGGAATATTTGAGGCATAGGAATGAGAAAGTCAAACACTAAACAAAGAACCTGATTCCTTTGGTGGGTTTAGTAGAGAAAATAAATTTACCTCTGTTCAAAGGCCTAATTGGGAGCTTAAGGATTGTAGCCTTTCCAAACCCTAGGAGAGCCTTTTGTGAAAGCGATGGTAAGATAGAAACTTGTGGTTGTCTTAGAACCCTAGACAAGCCATTTTGAAGTCTTTGTAACCTTTTCAAACCCCTGCAAGAACCTAGAAGAAGGTTGAGGTTATTTGGCCTTTAGGGCAGATTAAGGGCCAAAGGAGAGTGAAGCATTGAACCAAGGATTGGTTTGGTTGTTCAAAAATTTTCAAGATAGTGAGGTTGGCCAGGAGAACCAGGGGAACTTAGACAAGGTAGAGTTCCTATAGGTTAAGGTGGAACAACAATTACACCAAGGAGGTCTATGACAAGGCCTAGTGCAGGAATCTATGATTGATTCCTCCAGCCTCCCTATCACCTTTCCTTCTCGAGAGCAGATAGCTTAGAAATTTGGTGGCATTGGCTCCCCTCCACGGCTCATTAACATCTTTCGAGCACACCAATTTTGAATTCTTTGGGTAATGACATCCCAAGAACTACTATCTCTACTCAAGGGGATCAATAGTGAGTATCTTCGGGCATGATACTGTACCCTGCACTATAACAAGCAACGACCACAAATAGGTTGTTCTCTAAAACAAAAGGTATTTAATACGGGAATTTTGTTCGTAGGGCATGATCCATGCGATGAGAGTCCCCTTTCGAATCCATCTCATCTGAACCATACGCGTGATTCTTGTACTTTCCCCAAGAATCCACTTTTATATACCGGCTGGAAGTCCCTCGGGTTCAGGGTGCTACCGGTTTGAGTCGTCCTGGGGTGAGTACTTTTTCCCACCAGAACAGGCCCAAGTTCTAGAGTTGGTAACCATTTCTCTTACACCCACGATCGCATGGATGCGCAAGGGGAGAGGATACTTTGATGTACCAAGTCGTAAGGGTAACCAAACTTGTGCTTTCACACTAAACACAGTAGACACTTGTTAATTTTAAACCAAACGAAAGATTTACTATGCTACCAAACAATCTGTTTCAAAATTAACTAGGGTCTTCGACAAGTGTCCTACAGAAAAACTCGTTAGTAATTTTCAATTATCATCTTCATCAATCATCCTGCAAAAACTTGTTAACTCCAAAAGGGCACACGCTAAAAATCAGATATTAGTAACACACAAATCAACTGAAAATTTTAGATTTTTGAAAAATAGAAATATAGTTTACCAGTCAATTGCATCGCTATGTTACCAATCAGATGAATCGATATTTTCTTCAATTGCAGCTTAGTATTCACCAGTCAATAGCGGTTCATAAATTGTCAGATGCATCGTATATTGTTAGATGTGTCGTTTCTAGTGTCAAATGCGGTTCAGGAATTCAAATGCATCGCTTTGTCAAACTAATGCGTAGTTTCGTACAAAAAATCTACAAAAATAAAAAATAAAAGATCTACGGATTCGCGAAGATGGTGTCTTCATGTCAGGTTCACCAAATGTAACACCAAGAAAGTGCACAAGAAACAGATTAGAAGCAACACATGCAATGCTAAATCTAAATGCAAATCTAATGTTAAGCAACAAAGAACAAAGGAAAGTAAAATGTAAACAAACTGAAACAATCTCACCAATTTCAAACGTATTTCCATGATTCATCTCGATTGCCCTTCTCCATTTTGCTTGTACAGTATAATTGCCCTCAGATTTTTAGTAATTCGTGCAAGTATAGCCTAAGATAATGATTAGCAAAATATCGAAGATTCAAGATTGATTGCTCTCAAAAGTCATAAGATTTCGCGAGAGATTGGAATGAAGAATGACAGATCAATTTATAGAAAATTGATTATTCGAACGGCATGCCATGATTGAAAGATCAACGGATGGTTGAGATCAACTGATTAGACATGCATTTTGATAAATGTCAGTAGTGACATGAGTGATACAAACTAGAAATAGAATTAAAGATTAAATAAATGATTTAATCTTCAGTTTGGTATTCGAAAACAAAAGAAATATCTTTGCATGACAAAGATAAAGATTGATTAAAGCAACTCTTGTTCGAATGCATGCACAAAGTTTAATTAATTAAATAAGAATATTTAAGTAATCCACATGTACATGCAAATGAGTTAGAACTGGACGATTGGATGATTTGACGAAGAGATTACTCGAGAACGCCACTTAGACATCAAATCAAGAGTTAACTGAGCGATTAAAATAAATGTCGAGTCGAGTAAAAGTGAATACTTAGATAACTCACATAATTATCTAAAATATAGAAGAATGCGTTGAAATAGAATAAATGAATTAAATAATTCATTTAATTCAAGACTTGATCTTTGAAGAATAATTAAATAAATAATATTTATTTAATTAAGTGATGAAGGGATTTTAAATGAATAATTAAATAAATAAAGAATTTATTTAATTATAGTTGAAATATGATAAAGGTAAATTAAATAATGAATTATTTAATTTAACAAGAATAATAAGGTTAATTAGTAACATAATTAAATAAAAAGCATTTATTTAATTAATCAAATAGAATAAAGAAAAGGTAAATTAATTAAATAATTAAGATTATTTAATTAATAGAAGAATTGAAGACTATAGAGAATAATTAAATAATTGACATATTTAATCATGACCATGAAGAATACAAATTATGAAGAATATTGAAGTCGCAGGCCTAAAACCAGATTTCGGTGTCTACAATATCTTTCCCAAACAATCAAATAATTCAAATCCCTTTGTAGGAACCTTGTGCAGAAATGTAAAGAAGACTCACCAAGTTTGAGCCTTTTTGGATGGCACAATACAAAGATATAGTTTTCTTAATGCTTGTTGGAAACCCTAGTTTTATCATAAACCTAATCTCACCAAAAATGTCATAACTCTTTCAAAAATTAATAAAGTTAGATCAAACAAAAAGGGAATAAAACTGGACCTACTCTCACCATGTGTTTCTTTTGAACTATTATAGGAAAAATCAGTCATTCAGGACAGCCTGTACTAAAAATTCCATAACTTTTACAAATCTCAATAAAAAATGATGAGACAAATTAAAAATGAAATTGGATTCCCATCACTAACTTCTACAACTAGTTTTAGATCATTATATGAAAGATGCAATCCATACAAACCAAGAGAACATTTTGCAACATGTGAAAAATTCATAAATAATGCACAAAAACAAGGGTTTCTTCTTCTTCAAAATTTCCATCCATCTCCAACCCCAAAATTTGAGTTGGAATTAAATATTTATCATATTAAAACCATTTCTAACTTCCCAACTAACTAATCAACTTCTACATGATCTTGACTCTTCATATTCCCATTCTTGCATTTTTGCAACTTTTCAATATGACAATTTTACAAGAATTTACAACTTTTAACCATAATTGCAAAAATGACCCAACCAAGAACTCCTAGGACCTAAAATAGACTCAAACATATTCAATATGGTCTAAATGACCTTATTACAGTATTAGATCGCCTAACTAACTCAAACTTCACAAATTAGCCTCATGGAGGCATAAAATCCATTAGGTGCTCCTGCACCAGAAACCCACCAAGTTAAGGTCTAAGATTGCAAAGTTTGATTGTTTAAGTTGTTCAAGTTATCCAAACCCTACTTTGCATCAAATTGGTATAAGAGCATAGGTATGATCAAAAGAAGGAAAGTTGAATTGAAAGAGGAACAAAATGCCTCCAAAAGGGAATTCCATTGCTAGGGAAGTGATTGAGTTGAAAGAGAACAAGCTAAAGATGAGAGAGAGATGAGAGAGTTAAGAGAGAGGCTTGCTGCCCTAGAAACAAGTCAGAAGAGAGGTATGGTAATAGGAGACTTGAGTGACCAAGAAGAAGGGGAAGACGAAAGTTCCCAAGGGTCTGAGGAAGAGATGAATCCTGATGACTTGAGGATGGAAAAACTCCTGAAAGCAGTCAAGGAAGATGAGCACAAGATCAAAATGGATTTACCTATGTATAGAGGAAGGATGGATAGTGAAGAGCTCCTAGATTGGATATGAGCATTGGATAACTATTTTGACTATGAAGATGGGCCTAAGGATAAAAAGGTGAAGTTGGCCAAGACAAAATTGAAGGGCCACACTTTGCTTTGGTGGGATTATGTCCAAAGTGAAAGGAGAAAGAAGGGAAATTCCAAAATCACCTCTTGGGATAGGATGGTCACTAAACTTAAAGGTAATTTCCTACCTACTGATTACACTATTCAATTGTTTAAGAGGCTTCAAAATCTCAAACAAAAGGAGATGGATGTGCAAACCTATACAAAGGAATTCTATAAATTGAGTATAAGAATAGGTCATATAGAAGATGATGAAGAAACAATATTAGGACATATGAATGGGATGAGATACAACCTTCAAGATGAATTGAGCCGCACCACTCCAAGAATGGTGGAAGAATGTTACCAATTGGCTATTAAGGCTAAGGAAAAGTTGAAGAAAAGGAAAGAGAAGTAAGGCAGGGGAAGAGGAAGAAGTTTTAGAGGTAGAGGAACATTTGGAGGAAGGGGACAATCCAAAAAACCACAAGGAGAGACAAGTCAGCCTCAAGAACAAAATTTTGATATGAGGGGAAATTTTAGGGGAAGGAGATCCAATAGTAGGGAAAGATTTGGAGGGCAAGGAAGAGGATCAAGTGGGTTTACAGGAAGATGTTATCAATGCAAAGAGTTTGGCCATCAAGCATGGAAATGTTTGGAAAAACAACCCTCTACTTCACATGGAGGAGAAAGAAGAACTCAATTGGTACAAGAAGAGAACAATGAGAGTGTAAAATCTCCATCACAACATGCTACTCCAGAAATTGGTGAATCTCTTATGATGTGGAGAAAATTTATTAAAGTCCCTATCATGAAAGAACCTCCACAAAGGGAATATCTCTTTAGAACCACATGTAAGTCTCAAGGTAAGGTTTGAATTTTTTTTGTTGATTTAGGTAGCACAGATAATTTAGTTTCTATTGAGATGGTAGTGTTGGACATTGGGAACACTGAGAGGGGGGTGAATCAATGTTCAAGGATTTTGATTTACAAAACAGATCTAAAACTATCGACAACAATAATAGACCTTCATATAGCATTTCTAGCACATAACAAATGAAAACATGTAGTCACATTAATGAACACCATAACACCAGATATTTTTGCATGGAAACCTTGTTAGGGGAAAACCACGGTGGAGATTAATCCACAATGTTTACTTTGTTAAAGGTAAAATAAAAGAGGGGAATGTGCTTGCATTCAGGCGCACTGCCTAGAGCTCACTGCCTTATAAATATAATAAAGTTTACAAAATTTTTTTGAATTGAGAGTACAACATCAACAAATTCCAAGATTCATTTCCACTGAGGCTCATGATCAAATTTTGGATCACTTGAACAGATCACACTTCTTCTCTACTTTGCTCTACTCTGCTCTTCTCTACACTGCTTAGCATACCAAAACTATTCTACCCTCAAACAACTAATCTTCTCTTTTCACTCTCTTTTGATACACCTTTACTACTGCATTGCATCTACGACCATGAATTTTCATTCCTCACAAAATGGTTTTCCAAACTCTTTTATATACCCGCTAATCAGAAATTCAAAGTATGCTAGCCTCATAATAAAATATAATATTTCTGCTTATGTCAACTCAAATATCTAATTGGAAATGAAGCGTACCCACACAAGTTGGCCAGACTTTATTAGGGACCAAAAACAAGGTTTCAAACATAAGAGATAACAAAATACATATTCCACATAGATCCACGATACGCTATATAAAACATGTCGGCCATAATGGAAAATAAACCATGAATCACGGTATTGAATCTCTTAATTCAAACTTCAACTTAATACTATACCACAAGACTCATCAGAGGATAGTGTAAATGCTAAAAAAATATTTCCTATAGATCCACACCATGAAATAACAATCCGGTAAAGTGATCGAATCAAATTTCCAACTGGATGTTCTATTCTTGGGTGCTGTCATAATAGTGGTTTACAATTCCTGAGAGGAACGAATTTTAGCTGAAATCACATATTTTTAAAAAATATAATGATTTAAGCCTTAAAATTTTCTATTTTAAGGATTCCAATTGAAGAGAGTTTGATCAAATCACCTTAGATTAAACCCCCTTGGATAGAACCTTGCTAGTTTTAAACCATACCTATAAATGCATCTCCTTTATACCTATCAAAATGCTGATAAAAAATCATTTTTGATGTAGCTTTTGGGGGATCAAATGAATTCATTTAAAATTTATTTCAAATGATTATGGTATTCCTTAGAACAAGCTATCCAATGAATATAATTTTAATATGTTTTGGTTTTGTTATGTATTTGTTTTTTAAGTTTTATTAAACATAGGTTTTTCATCAAAATGAATTTCTTTGTTCTTCACATGTGGAAAAATAGAAGATTATCAAAAAAAAATTTAAAAATATGACTGCACCAGATATTGAAGTCCTTGATCCAACAAAAAAAAATAAAAAAATTTGACATATACAAAAAAAGTTACGCATTATCACGGTCAGTGTCTGAATTGTAATTCGTTTCACTTTGAAACTTGATTAAGGAAAAAATATTCAATAAAAACTATCTAACCAAGTGGAAGCACTAGATATCAAAGTTACAAATCTAAATTTTAAAGAATTAGAATTTTATCTTTCATGGAAAAAAAAAGTTATGCGTTATATGGTGTGCGTCACTTTTTAAAATGTTGTTTTCTGAAAAAAAAAATCAATTTTCATGGGAGATAGAAAAAGAAGTGCAATTTGATTCCAAAAATTTTGAAAAAAATATTTTTAGAATCTACAGGCAAAATTTGATGAGACTCTAGTTTGTACCATCTTCAAATTCCTCACAGTTTAGCCACTATAAGTGCCTGAATGTGAAGATTTAGTTAAAAATAATAATTTCAGTGTCCAGTTTGGCCAAAAATTGTAAACCACTATTATGGGATCACTCTCTTCATACTAGCTTCCGGTAGAATACATAATCTTAAGTTCCTTGCTGGTATAAATAATGATAATACTGTTGATCATACTGTAGACTCTAGTTGCCATCGATGACAACACAAGTAGCCAAAAACGATCTCTTAGATCCATATGCCAACAATCTCCCCCTTTGGCATTGATGGCAACACTTAGTGAAAAATTGACTAACTGTAAAAACCAAAAACTCAACAAGACCAGAATTACTGCTCCCCCTATGGATATCAAGGTAATTTTTCACTCATTTTCTCCCCCTTTGACATAAATGAAAAAGCTCTACTATATCTGATCTACACTTCATTTCTTATTCTCTCCCCTATAATGTTTTACTACACTTACTCTTACTCCATTCTCTCCCCAACTGATGATGGAAAAATTGATCAAAATTTGACAACTGCTACAAAAATTTAGAAAATTATTTTATACCTAGCTTCCATTTTTGGAAGGAATTTCTTCTAGGAATCCACCGCAATCCAAATGGAAATAATCAAGATATTATTCTTTGATGTTTTTTTGATGATCTGAATAAGAGACTTAGGAATGGTGAATGCATCTTCCAGCTTTTCTCTTGACTTAAGCACTTCAATCATCTTCTCTAATCTCCCTTCAGTTATGTCTTTTACTTTCCAGAAGGCATCAATAAGAGTATTCCTAGCATAGTGGACCTTTGTATGCTCAACCTGCAAAGCATGAACCTTCTTCTTAATATCTCCATTCTTGTCCAAAGACATACTATAATTTTATCCGGTTCTGACAAGCTCTTTTTCGATTTCCTCCAATTATCCTTGTACTTGCCTACTACATGAAGCCAGTTAAGAAAGTAATTGAGAACTTTATTGGTTGAATCAATACACTATATCAGCACATTCATTCTCTTCTTCAGTTTAGTAAGAGATAGCATAAAATGCATCTTCAAATGAGAAATTATTTCCTCCTCTTTTCTATCTAGAGGCATAGATTCCATAGCTTCCTTGACACACTCAATTAGTTCTTCTAGGAGAACATCCTGCAGACTCTCCAACTCAATATTATTAACAACAAAGTATCTTGCTAGAGTGTTTTCAATAATATCCTACTCATAAAATGGTCCATTTATCCACATGTCTGATATCTTTTGCATACCATCCTCATCTTGAATGATTTGCACTATCTTTGATTTGAACAGAGCACCTTCTTCATCACTATCTTCAGCTATTATTATTTCCTATTCACCTGGTTTTGGTTGATCTTTTGGATTATATTCTTCATAAACCTCATCCTCTACATCCAAAACTAATTGTCCTTTCCCTTTTTCTTCAACCTTTGCAGACTTGGGTACTGGAGGAGTGACACCACCCATATCTCTTCCTCTCTTTTTCTTTTTCTCTACCTTTTTGGAGGATGAACCAACTTCAGTTAACTTTACCGGGAGAGGGATAACACTTTCCCCAAACCTTTCTAACACCTTTCTAATGAAGCTTTCATACACTTGTTCGCAAATTTCAAAAGAGTTATAATGATTGAAGATTTTCTTGCAAACTGACATATTTTATTTCCACACTACATTGTCCTTCCTAGGAAAATAGTTTAGAAAATATATCATAATACAAATTGCTAGAGTGCCAAACCTAAAGGGATATTCAATATCCTTCGTTAATTGAACATTCTCCATCAGTTGATCCTTTATCAGACTACATAGGTAAAAATCTTCATTTTCAATTATCATTTTATGAGTGATATATGCAACACCCATCGAGGTTGATCCTTTATGATTTCTGAAGTAGATCTTGTATGAGATTCCATGTTCCACATACCTTGTCAAAGGATCTTTAATCAATGTAATTATCAGAGCCCTCTGATATCCCCTTATTTCGATTAGGGCTTCTACCTCCACATTGCAAATTGTCTTCATTTTCGTTATATCACCAACATTGCATAAGCTTGTTAGATTTCTAATCACATCCTTAGAAATTTGATAAGGTTTGTCTAGAGTGAGGATATCACCATCCAAATTGTTCAAAACAAACTGAATTATCTCTATATTGATGAAATGAGGATATTTGTTCCATATATCCAAATTCTTATGCTTTGATCCTTCAAGCCTCCTAAAATCGATGATCGATAGTAAATTTCTTTCATCCATAATATTTTGGTTGCTATACTCATCTAGAGTTATGGTTCCTTTGATTTTCTTCATGTTTCACCCCGATCAGAGTTCTATCAATCGAAACATAGATGTGAGGTCAATGATCAACAAAAATACCTAGAAATTCATTGCTAGGATCACCTTTCGCACCTTTGAAATTTTACAAAAATGCTCTCGAACTATTCTTCTTTAATGCACAATGACGAATTAGGGTTCCAAATGCCCCTTTTATAACTTCACCTACTTTACTTTTTGCTGCATTAAATGTGTTTCCCTAGAAGTTCTGGTCACTCTGCAAACTCAGACAACAAACAAAAAATTCAACTGCAGACCTATATCATTTCATCTAATCCAACATAGGATTGCTAATACTTCCATTAATGAATAACACAATGACTAATGACATCCAACAATTCGGTGCCAATTATATACAGGGGGTCAAGATATTTTCATGAAAAACTCCCCCTAGTCCACTGGCCTAATATCAATTATCAGAAGAGTTACTGGAGGGAGCTTCTGGTACAACCTTGTTTCCTTCATCAAATTCACTTTTCTTCACCCATGTTTTCTTCATCTAATCTCTTATCTCTTCCATAGATGCTTTTTCTTTTCCTTTGTTGTCTTTCTATGGATTTCTTCCTTGATAAACTAGACCACTTTTATTCATGTTTTTGTTCCTACAAAATCTTGCAAGGTGTCCAAGATTGTTACAATTGAAACATATTGGACCTTTCTATCTATACCAGCCATTCAACTGATTTCCTCTTGACCTCCATTGATTAGAAACATGTCCAATTCTTCCATAGGTATAGCATTTAATGTTACTTGTATTGACAGGCATACATCTATATTCTAATTCCTTATGACCAAATTTCTTGCATTTAAAACATTGACCAGAAAATGATGGTGTACTAGGGTTTATCCTTCCTCAACACTGAGAAGCCATATGTCCAAATTTATTACAAGCAAAGAAATATCCATTAAATCTTTGAGCATTAGGTTTCCTTACTGGATGTCTTCTTCCTTTATTCTTCTTTTCAGAGTTCTTCTATTCAGATCCAGAGCTTTCACCCTTCTCATAGCCAAGACCTTGCTTGTCATTCATATTCTTCTGACTTTTGGTTATCTCATCAAGTTTAGTAGAACTTATCCTAAAATTTTCCTTAAGTTCATTTGTAGTAGCAAGCTTATTTCCAAGAGTAACTATCTGTCTCTTAATCTCATGTTCATATTTTTTGGCCTGTTGTAGTTCTACCTCCAGCTGAATGGTTCTACTATTAATTCTACTGCATTCTTTAGATTTTTCTTTCAGGGACTGGGAAAGATTCTCCTCATTCTTCTTTATTTGTTCAATCTCTTTGGTAAACTTCATTGCCACATATTCCATCTCAACTTTTAGAGTTGCATTGTCCTTGGCTAGCTTTTCACATTCTTCTATTATTTCTTTTAGGGTTTGATTCAAATGGGCATCATCTGGACCTTTGCTTTCTTTTTGCTTCAACTGATCACACAACTCCTTCCTCTTTTCCCTTGACCCATTTATCTTATCCTTTAGTGATTGAATGAATTTTTTGGCATCTGCAAGATTTTATTTTAGTTCCATGACCTTCGCTTTAGATTGATCAAGATCATCAAGTGCCACCATAAGCTGTTGTTGAAGACCACCAACATCCATTGAAATTCAAGATTCACCTCAAGCTGTTAAACTTATGAAGAGGAGCCTCCTTTGATACCAATTGTTGGACACTGGGAACACTGAGAGTGGGGGTGAATCAGTGTTCAAGGATTTTTATTTATAAAATAGATCTAAAAATATCAACAACAATAATAAAACTTCATATAGCATTTTCAGCACATAACAGATGAAAACATGCAGTTACATTAATGAACACCATAACACCAGATATTTTTGTGTGGAAACCCTGTTAGGGGAAAAAGCACGGTGGAGATTAATCAACAATGTTTACTCTGTTAAAAGTAAAATAAAAGAGGGGAATGCACTTGCATTTGTTAGAAATATATGCCTCAATCTCACAGGCTGAAACCTCTGAAAGGGAAAAGACGGTGTGACATTCATTGTGTTTGGCCGACTATCTAAATTGGAATCTTGTGGTTTGTACAGGTCACTAAGACCTTGCTTTATTCTTATTGAATAATACTTTCGCTATGACCTATTGTGTTCAGTATAATCTCTCACCGCCCGTGGAGATCTCTTATCGACTGTTGATGTTTATCAGATATCTGGGAGACTTGTCTGAAAGGTCTATGTTTCAGTATGAAGTCTTACTAATATGAATGTCTCATCGACAACATTTTCTTTTGAAGTCTTACCAATGTGTGATTTCTCACCAACGGTATACACTTGGAGTATCGGAGTAGCACAAAGGTCTCGGTGTGAAGTCTTAGCGATGGAGAGAAGTCCTGCCAATTTTTGTTTGGTGTTCGGTATAACTTAAAGGGCTCAGTATGATCTCGCAGCGAAGGATGATAGTCTTGCTGACTGTTGAACACTTTGGAATACATTGTGAACATCGATGTGATGTCTTGGTGAAAGATGATTGTCTCACCGAATGGAATACTCACATCTATAGCGACAAGTCTTGGCGATAGTGATACAAGTGATGAACTTTGGTATAAGGTCTTGGCGACAATGGGAAGTCTTAGCAATAGTTTTCTAGACTCCATATAACATCTTGTCGATATTATGGACTCTTGGCGATATCAAATGCTAATCTTGTGGCATCGGGGAGACATGGTTATTGTCTCACCGACATGCCAACACAGGTTGATCGCTTTGACCGAGTGAAGACTCTCCTACGTGGCTTGTATTCAACCAATTAGAGAAGTTGAATGGGAACCGCTAGCAGTTGGACTATTGCGGCCGTTACTGAGAGGAAGTTCGATAGATAGGGGTGTCATGGATATACTTAGAGATTGCAGATGTTGTTTGGTTTGATGGTTGCATGAACAGTTGGATGATTAGTTTGACAGATGGATGTTTGATGTATTGTTCAAGGTGTATCAGTGTGAATTCAATTCTAAGAAGACTGTAACGTGAATGTTTTATAGAAGGTTGATCATAGTGAATGCTGCTATAAATTGACATCAGAAAGATAAGTATGATCTTTGTATGTAATCTTTATTACTGTAATACAAAGTGACTTCTCTTGGTGTGGTGGGTTTTTCTCTCATAAGGGTTTTCCCACGTAAATCTGGTGTTCATATGTGTTTGTCTAATTCTCTGTTTCTGTTACCTATTTCAAGTGCATCTTAATTGAACTGTAACTGTAAAATTTTAAAGAGTCTTTGCTTTCTTGCCTGAGGTTTTGACATTAGGAGAGTTGTTTCCGCACCTTAGCTTTCCTTACAAGTGGTATCAGAGCCTGGCCAGTTGTGTTATCCTTGTGGGTACGTTGGATTTTTTGAGTCAATTTTGTTTTAGTAGGAGTCTTGTAGAAGTTTGTTAATTTGAATTACAGGTTGAGATGGCAAGAACGTCAAGAAAGATTGAAATAGAGAAGTTCAATGGCAGCAATTTTGAGTTGTGGAAACTCAAAATGAAAGATCTTCTAGTGGATTGTGATATGTGGCTTGCTGTGTTTGGAACAAAACCTATAGGCATGAAGCAAGAGGATTGGGACCTTGCAGATAGAAAGTCTAAGGGGCTGATAAGGCTCTGTTTGGAAGACTCTGTACTTTTGAATGTGCATGAAGAGAAGACTACATCTTCCTTATGGAAGAGACTTGCATCTATTTATTAGGGGAAGTCCTTGGTGAATAAATTGTTCTTGAGGAAGAAGCCGTACACTTTGAGAATGTAGGAAGGAGGGTTTGTTGCTGATCATTTGAAAAAATTCAACATGTTGATTGCACAGTTAACATCTGTTGGTGTGAATACTGATGAAGAGGATCATTGTATGCTTTTATTGTGTTCTTTTCCAGACTCTTGGGATCACTTGGTGATGGCTATTGGGAGTACAACATCCAATTTCAAGATGGAAGATGTTGTTGCTTCTTTGTTATATGAAGAGATGAGAAGGAAATATTTTGAGATGGTAAATGAGGCCCTTGTTGTTAGAGGAAGATTGAAAGAGAAAGGCTAGAAGAAGGACAAGAAATCAAAATCCAAATCAGAAGGGAGATCAAAGTGTCCTAGCAAGAAGTCCAAGGTGAAGTGTTGGAACTGTGGGAAACCTGGTCATGTCCAAAAGGATTGTACAGAGGAGAAAAAGAAGAAGAAGAAGAGATATTCCGATAATGATTCTTCTCAGAGTGATGTAGACGCCTTCATTGCAGCCTTGGCTACACAGGCATCAAATGATGTCTGGCTGATTGATTCTGGAGCATCTTTCCACATATCTCATAGAGACTGGTTTACGAAGTATGAATAATACGATGGTGGAAAGGTGTACTTGGGAAAGTGATTCATCTTTGGAGATTATTGGACGTGGAAGAGTCATAATCCAATTCCCTGATGGAAGAGTGAAGGGAATCAAGGATGTGATGCATATACCAGGTATGGCTCGAAATCTACTATCTGTGAGTAATCTGAATGATATTGGAGTGCAAGTCATGTTCTCTGGAAATGGCTACAAGATGACTAGAGGCTCAATGGTGCTAGCAAGGTGCTCGTATTGGTACCTTGTACAAGCTGGATGCACATGTTGCTCAATGTAACATTGTCTTTGTAAAGTCACAGAAAGCTACTCATGGAGGAAAAGAGGGAAATGTTCCTAATTGTGTAAACTCTATGGAAGTTAAACTTCCAGCAGAAAAGACTATGCTCTGGCAT
This sequence comes from Sequoia sempervirens, assembly GCA_007258455.2. NCBI lineage: Eukaryota > Viridiplantae > Streptophyta > Pinopsida > Cupressales > Cupressaceae > Sequoia > Sequoia sempervirens. The sequence goes on along the minus strand of VDFB02271358.1, from coordinate 1,156,136,821 downwards.
CATAGGCTAGGCCACATTGGAGAGAAAGGTTTAAAAACCTTGAAGAATAAAAACCTTGTTGAGGGGCTTGAAGATTGTAACCTTGAATTTGAATTATGTGAACATTGTATATATGGAAAGCAACACCATGTTTCTTTTTATTCCAGTCCTCATAAATCTTCTGGTTTACTAGATTATATTCATTTTGATGTATTTAGTCCAGTGAATGTTCCTTCTTTGTCTAATTCAAGGTACTATGTATCATTTATTGATGATTATTCAAGAAAAACATTTGTCTATTTTTTGAAAAGTAAATCAGAAGTGTTCAATCATTTTAAAGAATTTAAGAACCTTGTAGAAAATTAGACTGCAAGAAAAATCAAATGTTTAAGGACTGATAATGGTGGTGAATTTTGTTATGATGATTTCGAGAGGTATTTTAAAAACCATAGGATTAAAAGACATAAGACTACACCTTATACTCCATAGAAAACTAGAGTTGCAGAAAGGTTCAATAGGATAGTGATGGAAAGAGCACGAAGTATGCTAAGTAGTGCTGGCTTGGAGGAGAAGTTCTGGGCTGAGGCTGTTGCTATTGCTTGTTACTTGATAAATCATTCTCCAAATTCTGTTCTTGTTGAGAAAACACCTTTGGAAGTGTGGTCTGGTAAGAAGCCCTCTCTGAGACATATTTGTGTTTTTGGCTATGAGGCATATGCATATGTGTCGAATGAGAAAAGATCTAAGTTAGAGAATAAGGCTGTCAAATGTATTTTTATTGGCTATAGTGCTGGCATAAAAGGATACAAGCTTTGGAATCCTGATACGGAAAAGGTTCTGTACAGTAGAAGTGTAATCTTTCGTGAGCTGAAGTCTTCTACCTTGGATCTTAAGTCAGAGACAAATTCAGAAAACAATAAGGATGTAGTTGTAATTCCTCCTACACCAGAGAAAGAAGAATTGAAAATTCAAAATGTACTTGAAACTGAGGAGAGCTCAAGCAGTTCTAAAATTTTAGAAGAAGAACAACAACCTCAGCCTCAGCAAGTAAGGAGGTCAACCCGTGAAAGAAAACAACTTGATAGGTATGGGTTCTCTTTGATAGATTCTACTTGTTCCTATGCTTTGATTTCTAGCATTGATGAGCCTAGGACTGTAAAAGAGGCATTTAAAATGTCTGATTCAGACTCTTGGTTGGAAGCCATGAATGAAGAAATGGCATCATTAGAAAAGAATGATACCTGGAGTTTTGTGCCCTTGCTTGAAGGCAGAAAAGCTATGGGTTGCAAATGGGTATTTAAGAAGAAAATAGGTCTGGATGGCAGTGTGGAAAAGTACAAGGCGAGATTGGTTGTGAAGGGTTATTCCCAGGTAGAGGGAATTGATTATGGGGAAATCTTTTCTCCTGTAGCTAAGCTGACATCTATTAGATTTCTTTTCTCACTTGCAACAGCGTATGACTTAGAGATAGAGCAGATGGATGTGAAGACAACATTTCTTCATGGTGATCTTGAAGAAGAAAACTATATGTCCCAGCCTGAGCACTTTGCTGAAAAAGGTAAAGAAAAATTGTTTTGCAAGTTGAAAAAGTCTCTGTATGGGTTAAAGCAGTCACCTAGGATGCGGTACCAGAATTTTGATACTTTTGTATTGCCTTTGGGATTTGTAAGATAAAAATGTGATCATTGTGTGTATTATAAAGCTGAAAGTGATCGAGTTCTTATTATTGCTCTCTATGTTGATGATATGTTGTTCATAGGCAATAGTAAGCTAATGATTTATGATCTTAAGTCTTAGTTGTCTGCTAAGTTCAAAATGAATGATCTTGGTGCAGTAAGGTATATTCTGGGGATGGAAATAACTAGGCACGGGAAGAATAGAAAAATTTTCCTCAGTCAGAGTAAGTATATCAGGACTGTTCTAGAGAGATTTTGCATGAATGATTACAAACAGCTAGTTGTTCCAATCTTATAGGGAACAAAGCTATTTGTTTAAGACTGTCCAAAATCTCCTACTGAGATGGAGGACATGACTAGTGTACCCTATGCTAGTGCGGTTGGTAGTCTTATGTATGCAATGGTCTGTACAAGGCCAAACATTACCCAAGCAGTGGGAGTACTTAGTCGGTTTATGGCTAATCCTGCAAGGACACATTGGGATGTTGTGAAGAGAGTATTTAGATATTTGAAGGGCACTTCATAATTTGCTTTGTGTTACCATGGGAACTTGGTTGAATCATAGAGGACTCTCAGCATTCAAGGTTATGTGGATTTTGATTGGGCAGGGGACATTGACAGCAAGAGGTCCACCAGTGGATACATTTTCATGATGAATGGTGGTGCAGTAAGTTGGATGAGTAAGCGGCAGGCTGTAGTCACTTTGTCCACTACAGAAGCTGAATACATGGTAGCTACACATGCTTGTAAAGAAGCGGTTTGGTTAAAATGTTTGTGTTCTAACATTGGTTTTGATGCAGGACAAATAACTATTTTCTGTGACATTCAGAGTGCAATTTTTCTGGCAAAGAATCCTACTTTCCATGCCAAGATGAAACATATAGATGTACAGTACCATTTTGTACAACATATGGTGGAGGATGGAAAGGTCATTTTGGAAAAAAATGATACTCTGGAGAATGTTGCAAATGCATTGACGAAGCCAGTGAGCACAAACAAGTTTAGGTGGTGTGCCAATTTGATGGGCCTCAGTGCCCATGAATGTCAATAGTTTGTTGTTGTGCTCTAGAGGTTCCTATGTGATCTTCGTCAAGTGGGAGATTGTTAGAAGTATATGCCTCAATCTCACAAGCTGAAACCTCTAAAATAGATAAGTCAGTGTGACATTCATTGTGTCTAGCTGACTAGCTGCTTTGGAATCTTGTGGTTTGTACAGGTCGCTGAGACCTTGCTTCAGTCTTACCGAATGATACTTTCACTATGACCTGTTGTGTTTGGTATAATCTCTCACCACCCGTGGAGATCTCTTATCGACTATTGGTGTTTATCCGATATCAGGGAGACTTGGCCGAAAGGTTTATGTTTTGGTATGAAGTCTTACCGATATGAATGTCTTACCAACAATGTTTTCTTTTGAAGTCTTATCGATGTGTGATGTCTCATCGACGGTATACACTCAGAGTATTAGAGTAGCACAAAGGTCTCAATGTGAAGTCTTAGTGATGGAGAGAAGTATTGCCAACTGTTGTTTGGTGTTTGGTATAACTTAAAGGGCTCGGTATGATCTCTCAGCAAAGGACGATAGTCTTGCCAACTATTGAACACTTTAGAATACTTTGTGACCATCAATGTGATGTCTTGGTGAAAGACAATTTTCTCACTGAATGGAATACTCACGTCTATGTGACTTTAAAGCTTTGGTATGATGTTTCACTGATAGCGATAGCAATACAAGTGATGAACTTTGGTATAAGGTTTTGGTGACAAGGAGAAGTCTTAGCGATAGTTTTCTAGACTCTGTATAACATCTTGCCGATATTATGGACTGTTGGCGATATCAAATGTTAATCTTGTGGCATCAGGGAGAAACAGTTAGTTCTCACCAACATGCTAACACAGGTTGATTTCTTTGACCGAGTGAAGACTATCCTATGTGGCTTGTATTCGACCAATCAGAGAAGCCAAATGGGAACCACTAGTAGTTGGACTGTTGCGGCTATTACTGAGAGGAAGTTCGACATACAGGGGCGTCATGGATATACTCAGAGATTATAGATGTTGTCTAGTTTGATGGATTGTTTGATGGTTGCATGAATGGTTGGATGATTAGTTCGACGGATGGATGTTTGATGCATTCTTTAAGGTGTATCAGTGTGAATTCGATTTTGAGAAGACTATAACGTGAATATTCTGTACAAGGTTGATCATAGTGAATGCTGATGTAAATTGACATTAGAAAGATAAGTCTGATCTCTGTATGTAATCTTTATTACTATAATACAAAGTGACTTCTCTTGGTGTGGTGGGTTTTTCTCCCATAAGGGTTTTCCCACGTAAATCTGGTGTTCATATGTGTTTGTCTAATTCTCTATTTCTGTTACCTATTTCAAGTGCATCTTAATTGGACTGTAATTGTAAAATTTTAAAGAGTCTCTGCTATCTTCCCTGAGGTTTTGGCGTTAGGAGAGTTGTTTCCACACCTTAGCTTTCCTTACAACATTCAGGCTCACTTCCTAGAGCTCACTACCTTACAAATATAATAAAGTTTACAAAAAAAATTTGAATTGAGAGTACAACATCAACAAATGCCAGGATTCAGTTCCACTGATGCTCATGATCAGATTTTGGATCACTTGACCAAACTGCACTTCTTCTCTTCTCTGCTCTACTATGCTCTTATCTGCATTGCTTAGCATACCAAAACTATTCTTCCCTCGAACAACTGATCTACTCTTTTCGCTCTCTTTTGATACACCTTTACTACTACATTATATCTACAACCACAACTTTTCATTCCTCACAAAATGGTTTGTTAAACTCTTTTATATATCCGCTAATCACAAATTCAAAGTATGTTAGCCTCATAATAAAATATAATATTTCTGCTTATGTCAGCTCAAATCTCTAATTGGAAATGAAGCATACCCACACAAGTTAGCTAGAATTTAGTAGGGACCCAAAACAAGGTTCCAAACATAAGAGATAACAAAATACATATTCCACATAGATCCATGATATGCTATATAGAACATGTCAGCCACAATGGAAAATAAACCATGAATCATGCTATTGAATCTCTCAATTCAAACTTTGACTTAATACTATACCACAAGACTCATTAGAGGATAGTGTAAATGCTAAGAAAAATTTCCTAGAGATCCACACCATGAAATAATGATTTGTTAAAGTGATCGAATCAACTTTCCAACCAGATGTCATGTTCTTCATACTAACTATCAGTAGAATAAAGAATCTTAAGTTCCTTGCCGGTATAAACAATGCTAATACTGCAGATCATACTGCAGACTCTAGTTGTCATCAATGACAACACAAGTAGCCAAAAATGATCTCTCAGAGCCATATGCCAATAGGTAGAAAAGTTGAAAATGAAAAGAATACCACATCCCACTCCTTACAAGGTCTCCTGGTTGAATAAGGGACAACAAGTCCTAGTAAATGAACAAACTTGGGTGGAATTTAACATAGGAGGGTACAAGGAAAAGATTTTTTTTGACATCATCCCAATGGATGTTTATAATTTTCTTTTAGGGAGACCTTGGTAATATGATAGGAAGGATAAACATGATGGGAAAATGAAAACTTATGTGATAGAAAAAAATGGGATCTCATTCACTCACACACCATTGCAAGATGAAGGCCTAGATACACAAGTGGGGTCTAGTGTAATGCTGGTAGGAGAAAAAGAGTTCTTGAAAACCATGAAGGAAGAGGGAGAAGAAGGTTTTTCCATTGTGATTAGACCAAAAAATATGATGACAACAATAGAGGTTAATGATGTGCCTAGAGAAGTCCAAGAATTATTGAACAAGTATAAGTACATTGTGGTAGATGAACTCCCTAACTCTTTACCACCAATAAGAGATGTGAGCCACCATATAGAATTCATACAAGGGGAAAAACTACCTAACAATGTAACATATAAAATGGCCCCAAAAAAAAATGAATAGATTATGAAATAAATTCAAGAGTTGCTTGACAAGGGCTTAATAAGAGAGAGTCTTAGCCCATATGTTGTTCCTACCATTTTAGCACCAAAGAAGGGGGGAGATTGGAGAATGTGCACCAACTCAAGGGACATTACCAAGATTACCATAAGATATAGGTTCCCCATACTAAGAATGGAAGACTTGATGGATTGTTTAGGAGGGGTATGTTATTTTTCTAAGATAGACCTCAAGAATGGCTACCATCAAATCAGAATTAGAGAGGGGGATGAATGGAAAACCTCCTTTAAGACAAATGAGGGGTTATATGAATGGCTCGTCATGCCTTTTGGGATTTCAAAGGCACCAAGTGCCTTTATGAGATTCATGAATGAAGTCCTAAAACCATTCCTTGGTAAGTTTTTGGTTGTCTATTTGGATGATATTATTGTTTTTAGAAAAACTAAAGAGGAACATTTGTAGCATTTAGACTTGGTTTTGAAAAAATTGAATGAAGAAAAGTTGATGATAAACTTGAAGAAATGTGAATTTATGAAGGAAGAATTGGTGTATCTTGGCTTTGTAATCTCAAAGGGATCTTTGAAGATGGATCCTAGTAAGGTGGAGGCTATTCTCAACTGGCCTACTCCAACATTAGTAAGTGAGGTAAGAAGTTTCCACGGCGTAGCCATTTTTTTTAGGAAAATTTGTTAAGGATTTCAATCACATATGTGCTCCAATCATTGACAAAATAAAAGGGGACAAAAGAAAGAGGTTTGTATGGTCTAATGAGGTAGAAAAAAATTTCCAATATCTAAAACAAAGGGTATCACAACAACCTATCTTGGCATTTCCTAATTTTAACAAGGTTTTCAACATTGAATGTGATGCTAGTGGGTATGCCATTAGGGTAGTATTAAGCCAAGAGGGTAGGCCTATTGCTTTATTCAGTGAGAAACTCAATGAGGCAATGAAAAAGTATTAATATTATTATTTGGAGTTGTATGATATGGTGCAATCATTGAAGAAGTGGAGACACTATCTCCTTCCTAAAGAATTCATTGTTTTTACTAACAATCATGCTTTGTAGTTCCTAAATAGCTAGGACAAACTTAACCATAGACATGTGAAATGGATGGAGTACCTACAAAGTTTCACCTTCACCATCAAGCATAAGAAGGGGCAATCAAACAAGGTGGTGGATGCATTGAGCAGAAGGACATTGCTAGTCCAAGAAATTCAGTTACAATGTGTAGGGATTGATGCTTTGAAAGGTATGTATGTAGAAGATGATGATTTCAAAGAGATTTATGCTTCTTGTAATCAATTCAATGACACTTTTCATGAAGAGAATTTTGATTTTCTAATTCAAGAAGGTTTATTATTTAAGGGGGCTCAACTTTGTATTCCCAAATGCTCTATGAGAAATAATTTGATTAAGGAAAAACATAGTGGCAGCCTTGCAGGTCACTTGGGTGTTGACAAGACTTTGGAACAAGTAAGAAGGCACTATTATTGGCCAAATATGTAAAGTGATGTGAGAAAATTTGTAGAAAAGTGTGTTGTTTTTCAAAGGGCCAAGGGTTGCAGTACTAATTTAGGTCTATATCAACCATTTCCAATTCCCAATAGACCTTGGGAGTCCATCAACATGGATTTTGTGATGGGGTTTACTAGAACCCAAAGAGGCTTTGATTCAGTGTTTGTTGTGGTGGAATAGTTTAGTAAGATGACACACTTTATACCATGTTGAAGTACAGATGATGCCTCATACATTGTAGGGTTATTTTTTAAGGAGGTGTTTAGAATCCATGGATTACCTTTGACCATTGTTTTAGATAGGGATAGTAAATTTGTGGGTCACTTTTGGAGAACCCTATGGAAGAAGCTAGGTACAGATTTGACATTTAGCTTTGCCTATCATCCCCAAATAGATAGGAAGATTGAAGTATTAAATAGAATCTTTGGAAATCTCCTTAGATTCTTGACAAAATAACAATCAACACAATGGGATTTGATCCTACCCCAAGCTGATTTTGCATTTTGTGAACCGAAGTGTTGGTAAAATCCCTTTTGAGATTGTGTATGGATTGCAGCCTAGAGGGGTGTTTGAACTTAGAGATTTGAGTGGAATGGAAAGAAGGAGTGCCAAGAGTGAGGAGTTTGCAGTAGCCATGCAAGAAATACACCAGAAGGTCAAAGACAATCTCCAAAAGAGTGTAGAAAAATACAAGCATGATGCTGATAGGAAAAGGAGAGAAGTTCACTTCAAAGTTGGACATCTAGTCTTAGCTCATTTGAGGAAGGAAGGAATCCCTACGGGGAAGTACTCTAAGCTACAAATGAAGAAGATAGGGTCATGTAGGGTGGTCCATAAATTTGTAGCAAATACATATGAGATAAAACTCCCTCATAGAGTTGCTATCTCTTCCATTTTTAATGTTTCTGACCTCTACCCTTGTAAAGGGGATATGATTGTAGGTGTTGCAAGTATGAACAAGTTTGGTGGTGTTTTCATTAATTTTGTCATTGATGTCAACATAGTTCAATATGTTGTAGATTGTGCATGTATAGTTGAGATGTTTTTGATATGTTGGGAGTACAAGGAGCTATCCTTATGATGTTGCAGATGTGTTGATTTGATGAGTTTCCAAGCGCTTTTGAGAAAATTAATAAAGAGAGAAGTCAGAGTTATGAATCTATTTAGAATGTGCTCCGGTATGTGCTCCATGTTTATCCTATGTTCATCCTATGCTTGTGTGGATCTAAAGGTTTTATAATGGTGATATCTCCTGATTTATATTTTCTGGTTTGATGGAATGTGAAAGTTGCATTCATCAGTGTGTGAACCGTTCTGGTAGAGTTGGTTTTTTTTGGATTGGGAGAAATGTTTCTACTCTATAGTCCTCCACTATTTTGTTCCAGATCTTGCAGATATGGAATGTGTCTTATAATTGTGCTATCTAGGTTTTGGAAAAGATACTTGTGGTTTGGTGATCTAGAAGTTAAGTTTTAGAGTTGTTGTATGTGTTTGCATAGTCTGGATGGACTGATGGAAGGAGTTTGGTGTTCAAAGGTTGTTACACTTATTGAAGATGTATCTGAAGGAACTTGAGATGTGTTCTCATGCATAATGAAGCATGTTGCACCGTCCACGTGTTATCTTCTTGTTGGAAAGCGTGTACATCAATGATCATTTATGTTTTCATTAGGTTTGACTGACCTAATGTTTACACTTCATATGAAGAATAAAGTGCAGTTGATCCAAGACATTATTTTTGGTCTTAGTTAGGTATTTTATTGGTCCACTCTTATTCCTTTCCACCGTGGGAATGGTGAGTTTCCAACCTAATTTGAATTTATGAAATGAAGCTTATGTGGCCAACCTTGGAGAAAATTTCTAAGGTTGAAAATGGTATAAATGCAGGTTGAATTGCAAAGAATTGTATGATTGAAAGTAACAAATAAAAGAGAAAAAGTGTGCGAAAGTGAGTTGAGGTAGCAGCACTTCATTGTGTTAGATTCTTGAAAGCAGTGAGCTAAAGGTTTCTGCAATCTTCTGATCAAGGTTGTGGATGTGTGTAAATTGTTGTGGTGGATCTTTTGTTTTCTTTTGTATCAATAGGCAGTGAGCCTCCCTGTTGGACAATGAATCCTTTCTGTAGGAAGTGAGCCTTTGTATCTAGACAGTGAGTCCTCTTCTGGGTAGTGAGCCCTTGGTAGTGAGCCTTTGTATTCAATTTTTATCTCTTTATATTGTGAGTTAATCCTCATCGTGGTTTTTCCCTCATTGGGTTTTCCACATAAAATATTGTGCTCATTGTGTTGATTTTACTTTTTGTTATCTACATTTCATGTTCATTCTTAATAACAGTACAGTGTGGTTGTGAAATTGATAAGTATTGAAGTTTTGAGTTTATTTTGGTGGCAACTAATTCACCCCCCTCTTAGTTGTCCCATTCCTTTTAGAAATTGGTAACAAAGCTTTGGTTCCTTGGTGTAGAGCTTAACTGCTTAAGGAAGATCCATGGAACATAAGTTGGTGATCCCTATGTTTGATGGATTTGATTATAGTTTCTAGAAAGTGCAGATGAGAGGATACATTATCTCTCTTGGTTATGAGACTTGGAAGGGTGTTGAGATGAAGTATGTTGCTCTGGTGAGTGGTCATACTACTACAGATGAGGTCTCTGCTTATGAGGAGAATGAAAAAGCAAGGTATTCTATTTTCAGTGCTTTATCTAAAACTAAGCGAACTAAGGTTCTTTCTTTAGGCACTGCTCATGAAGTCTAGAAGAAATTGGAAGAACTATATGAAGGAAATGAAAGAGTAAAATTGACAAAGAAGTTGACAGCAAAGTGTAGATATGAGAATTTCAAAATGGAAGTGTTGGAAACAAGCAACATTGAGAGGGAGGGGGGGTGAATCAGTGTTCTGCAAAAATTAATTCTTTTATCCTGACCTTTAATCAACTTAACACATTTAATCATAATAAATATGTGGAAAATGAAAAAAAGAAACCACACAACCATAACAAAAGGATTTTTATGTGGAAACCATATAAGGGGAAAAACCATGGTGGATGCACAATCCACAATAAGTTATGAGTATACTCAAAAGAAGTATTAAAAAATGGGAATGCACTTGCATTCAAGCTCGCTGCCTAGAGCTCACTACTCAAAATGGGGCTCACTACCCTTACAAAATTTTGGATTAGATCCAAAAGAAAATTAACTAAGATAATAGCATCCACCAATGCTTGATTACAGTTTTGGTTTAGCTCTGATGTCAAACTTCTATCCTAATGACTGATTAAGAACTTCTGCTCTATTTTGCTCAAGTTCACACACAAAATCTTTATGTGCAAGTGAAACTCCACATGATATCACTCAAATACAACTTAGACATTCACAACATATGCACACACAACTTCTTCATGCTACCAAATGATATGATAGATCATCTAAATATATCTGCTTGCAAGGAATCAATCGTCGTAGGTTGGCTTCAACAAAACTTAATAAAATTCACAACTAGTCAGCCCAATTGATGGATAATTTTAATGTGGATCTGCACAAATTGGCTAAACCATAGCTAGGACCAATAACTAAACATCTGATCTTGAAGATAATTAAAATAATTCAACTTTATACATCCACTACACATTATTACCTTTGAGTCGGCTTTATCAAGCAAATAGACTGAAGATGTCCAACTAGACCTACTCAACCATATAGCCACAAAAAAAACTTCACGAGACTCAATAATAATATGTTCAACATGCCTAAAAAAAAAATTCATCGATCCACAACTGAAAATGGTGATCCGATGAAGCTATCAAACCAAATGCCCTATTCTATTGGTAACACTACCGCTAACACACAATTTTCATTCCCTCTGCCAGTGTGATTGAATGCACAACTATGGACCAAAATAGTGACTTCAATTGCCATCAATGACAACACTAGAAGCCAAAAAATCATATCCACTTACCTCATATGCCAACAATTTCCCCCTTTGGTATTGATGGCAACACTTAGTGAAAAATGACTAAGTGTGGAGATTAACATACTGACAGTATACAAAATACTGAATAATGTACCATTGAAAAATATTACTCCCCCTAAGAGTATTAAGACATTTTTCACTGCACTCTCTCTCCCTCTTTGACATCAATGACAAAATTGGGGATACAAAATTATATAAGTATTATCCAGAGATTTACAGTAATTGGAAAATATCTTCAAAGACCTTTTTCAATTCACTAAGGGTGGAGTCCCAAATACTCTTCAGACTTTCCAAAATGGTGATGTGACCACAGAGAAGATAGGATAATATTTCTACTGCTTCCCAAATTACCGGATCAGGGGCAGTTACAACACTTTTTATTTCCTTTAAAGCATTCGCTATCATCTCAATCTTTGTACTAATCAGTACCTTAAGTCACTTACTCTGCTAATGATTCTTTCATTTTAAAACTTTAAATTATTCATTTGGTCAAGTAAGGATATCACCTAACAATCCTGAAGACACACATTGCCAGTCAAGGGATCAAGGTTGTTGGAAATGATAGCCAACTGCTGCTCAATGTCTTTTATCTTCTTTTCATTTGCAACTGTAAATTTTGGGATTAAGAAGGATTTGTACACATTTCCTCCTTCAGTTATATTATCTTGAGTTTTCTGAATCTAAATTCCTAACAATTTCCTATCTCTAGAGATTAACTTGACTAGCTTGGCAAGTCTTTCTTCCTTAAATTCCTTATCGACATTGGTTTCCTTAAATCTGAGTGAACTTGCAGACTTTTCTCAGCATATGTACCGAACCCTTCTTCATTAGGATCTAGATGTGAGTTTAGAAAATGTTCAACATACATCTTTAGAATATTTCCATCTACCTCATATCCCATCGGCATGATCCAAACTAACCTAGGATCAATAGATTCCATGTGACACTGGTCAATATCAATCATAAAGCATATGGAGTCCTTGTATTGTTCTACTACAACTTCAGGTATCCTTTCTCTGAAATGCATCTATTTTTGAATTTTTTTGAAGTGACCCCATAGAATTATGTTGTGGGTCTCCCAGTTTCCAAGATTGCATAGTATATCCCAGATCTGTACTGCTACTGAAGTATCATCTCTCCACTAAACTTTACTGAATCCTAGTACTTCACCTGAGAAGTAAAAATACAGATAGATCAACATGTTCCTAAACCTGAAGACATTCTTTTTTTCCTTTTTGATCTTTTTCAAATTTTCTAGAAGTTGTCCTTTGAGCACTTCACATAAATCAAAATTTTCATTTTGCTTAATCATCTCATAGGTTGTATAGATGGCAGTTCTGGATACTGAATTTTCTCAACTTGAATGATAGATCTTATACCCTATGATCATGGACTTGAATTTAACATCAATTTTGGCAATATCATCTATGGTCATTGCCCTTCTATCCCAATGAGAGCTAGTTGATTTAGTGACATCATCATTCTTTATGGATTTTAGTACAGGGAGTCTACTAGAAGATTTTAAACCTGTCACTGCACAGATAGCTTCCTTGGAGATTTTAAACGATATATCTAGCCACATGAATTCATCATGCACTTTGCTCAGAAAAGAACTAAACCCACTCATCCTCCTCAAATATGGGAAACTTCACATATTGCACAAAGTTCTTGTCCACTAGGGTTTGAAATTCAGGTTTCATAGAGAAATCATCTTGCACTATGTGTTTAGAGTATAATTCCAATAGTTGAGCACTACCCAAATCTTCAATGTTCACATGCACATATTCCCTTATATCCTCAATGTGTAGAACACCATACGACACAGAAGAAAATGCACCTAGGGGCTCAGTGTCTATCAATTTGTATGGGTGCCACTTAAACATTAGATGCAATCTATCTTTGACTTCAACCAACAGTGGGGTAGACATGATTGAGAGAACACAAATTTATAGGTTTTTGGTATAAATACCTTTTGGAGACGAAATGGAGGTCAATTCACATATTCCTTTTCGAGCTTGAATCTCCTTTCCACTTTAGTAGGGGTTATCTTAGAGCACTTTAGACTTCTTTCACTTGAATGCAATGTGACAAATGAGAGTGAAAATGACTCTTTTATTGTCATCAAACTTAACTTTGTACTTTTGCAATAAATGATCTTGCCCTAATTCTATAGATTTTCAGACTTTTATATTTCGGGACAAACAATTCTTGTGCAGACCATCAATAACCCATGTTGATGTCTTAGCTTCATATCAAAACATCTGAATAATAACCAATTTCCTACTGGACTCATTCAAATTTTGATGCCAACCATTTACAAGGGATTTAGAAGATTTTTTTGACAGCTCCCCCTATGGCGGAGACCTACAATTAGTTTCTAGAGGCATTACCATAAGAGAATTTTGGTGTGGATCCATTTGTATCTGTAGAGGGGTTCTTCCTCACCCATTTATTTTGCATCTACTTCTTGATTTCATCCATAGTGATCTTTCCTTTTCCCTTAACATCTAGTTGCATGTTCTGATTTACCGGACCTCTTCTGTTCCAACAAAATCTACAGGTGTGACCAAATTTATTGAAATTGTAGTAAACAACATTCCTCTGTCTAATCCAATTGTTCCATTGGTTTTGTCTTGATCAACATTGGTTAGCAACATGTCCAAATCTATTGCATGCATAAAATTTGATGTCTCTATGTAAATTATGCATCATAATTCTACACTCACTTGACTTATGACCATACTTGTAGCAATTAAAGCATTGACTTGAAAATGATGGTCTACTTGTGTTAATATTACTCCTACACTGAGAAGCCATATGAAAAAATTTGTTACAAGAATAACAATAGACATTAAATCTTTGAGCATTGGGTTGCCTTACCGAATTCCTCCTGGATTCATTCACCTGGTTTCCTTGTTGGAATTTTCTTTGTCCAGAATTCTTCTAATCAGATCTCCTTTGTCCAGATCTGGAGCTTTCTCCTTCTTCATATCCAAGACCTCGTTTATCACCATTAGTTCTTTGACCTTTGATTAGTTCATCAAGCTTAGCTGAGCTTGCTTTGAATTTTTCCTTAAACTCATTTTTTGTAGCAAGTTCATCTCTAAGATCATCAAGCTATTTTTCAAGCTCCTTTCCATTATTCTTGGTTTGTTCCAATTCATTCTCTAGTCGGTTGCATTGTTCAAACTTTTCTTTTAAGGATTGTGCAAGCTTTTCTTCATTTTTCTTTTTGTCCTCTAACTCCTTGGTCATCTTCATCACGATGGATTATGTCTTATGCTTCAAGGCAACATTCTCTTGGGAAAAAATTTCACATTCTTTTGTGTTTTCCTTTAGGGCTTGATTGAGTTGTTCATCTTCACTGGTTTTGTTCTTCTACTTGAGTTGGCCACATAATTCCTTTCTTTTCTCCCTTGATTCATTGATTTTGTCTTTCAATGACTGGATAAACTTTTCTACATTTTCAAGACTTTCTTGTAGTTCTCGAATCTTAGATTTTGACTAGTCAAGATCATCCAAGGCCACCATGAGTTTCTATTGCAGATTGCTTGTATCCATTGAATATACTTTCCAAGATCTCCCCAAGCTATTAGACTTCTTTCGAGGAACAGGCTCTGATACCAATTGTTGGAAACAAGCAACACTAAGAGGTGGGGCGAATCAGTCTTCTGCAAAAATTAATTCTTTTATCCTGACCTTTAATCAACTTAACACATTTAATCAAAATCAATATGCAGAAATAGAAAACAAGAAACCACACAACCATAACACAAGGATTTTTACGTGGAAACCTTGTAAGGGGAAAAACCATAGTGGATGGATAATCCACAATAAGTTCTGAGTATATTCAAAAGAAGTATTACAAAATGGGAATGCACTTGCATTCAAGCTCACTACCTAGAGCTCACTTCTCAAAATGGGGCTCATTTCCCTTACAAAAGTTTGGATTAGATCCAAAAGAAAATGAAATGAGATAATAGCATCCACCAATTCTTGATTACAATTTTAGTTTAGCTCTGATGTCAAACTTTTGTCCTGATGACTAATAAAGAACTTATGCTCTGTTCTGCTCAAGTTTGCACAAAATATTTATGCGCAAGTGAAATTGCACATGATATCACTCAAATACAACTTATACATTTGAAACATACACACACACAAGTTCTTCATGCTGCCAAATGATATGACCGATCATGTAAATATATCCACTCACAAGGAATCAATTGCCACAGCTCGGCTTCAACAAAAATTAATAAAATTCGCAACTAGTCGGCCCAATCGATGGATAATTTTGATGTGGATCTAAACAAGTTGGCTAAACCATAGCTAGGACCAATAATTAAACATCTGAGCTTGAAGATAATTAAAATAATTCAACTTTATACATCCACTACACATTATTACCATTGAGTTGGCTTTATCAAGCAAATAGATAGAAGATGTCCAACTGGACCTACTCAACCATATAGCCACAAAAAAAAACTTCACGAGATTCAATAATAATATGTTCCATGTGCTTAAAAAATAAATTCATCGATCCACAACTCAAAATGGTGATCTAGTGAAGCTATTAAACCAAATGTCCTGTTCTATTAGTAACACTACCGATAACACAAAATTTTCATTCCCTCTGTCGATGCGACTAAATGAATAAGTGTGGACCAAAAAGGTGACTTCAATTGCCATAAATGACAACACTAGAATCCAAAAAATCATGTCCACTTACCTCATATGCCAACAGGAAGAAGGTGAATAGTTTACAAGCTATTTCTAGAGGGTTGAACTTACAACAAATCAAGTTAGGAATCAAGGAGGAAATCTAACTGATGAAGATATAATTGAGATCTTAATAACCTTACCTAATTTTTACAGTGGTAAGATCTCATTTATTGAAGAAGTGTATGATCCTAAGAAATACACTAAAGAATAGTTATTTGGCACCTTGAAAACATTTGAGATGAGAAAGTTTAGGAAAGAAGAAAAGACAAAAACAACATTTAAAGCAACAAAGACTAAGGATGATCTAGATAGTGATGGTTTTGATGAGTTGGAAGATAATTTTACTAGGAAGTTGAAGAAAGATACTGATAAGTATAAAGGTATGTTTCCCTTTAAATGTTTCAGCTGTGGTAATATTGGTCATTGTGCTTCAAGATGTCTGAATAGAGTTGTACATAAGAAGAACAAGGATCACAAAGATAAGGATAGAAAGGATAAGAAATATAAGAAGTTGTATTATGTTAAAGAAGAAGCTAGAATCTCTGATGATGAATATGATTATGAGGGTGATGATAGTGAATGCTTGTTTTTAGCTTTGGAGAATAAATCTATGTCTGCTAACCCTAGAAAATGTCCAAGAAAGAATGCTCTAGAGAACAAAAATAATGAGATGGAAGGTACTTTGGTCATTTCATTTCATGCTAGACAGGATGAAGACTACTGGGTGATTGACAATGGATGCTCTAATCACATGACCAGAGATGAAAGTAAGTTTACTAAACTTGAAAAGTATGATGGTGGTTTGGTCATGTTTGGTGATGATTCAAGAGAGAAGATTGTTGGAAATGGTTCATTTAGTTTTGATGGAATCCACAACAATGGTAATGTGAATTATGTAAAGGGTTTGAGGCATAAACTTTGAGTGTTAGAGAAATGTGTAGCAATGGCTTTAAACTTGTGTTTTAGAATAATACCCGTGAAATCAAAAAAGGATCTAGAGATATGGTTGTTGCTAGAAGGAAAACTCATGGAAACATCTATCAACTTAAGGTCGTTGATGGTTAGTGCCTTGTATCTCAATTCAATGAAAGTTGGTTGTGGCACCAAAGAATGGGGCATGTAAAATTTGATAATCTGATCAGGATCAGTTGAAGAGATGTTGTCCAAGGTCTACCTAGAATTACAAATCCTACTAATACTATTTGTAGAAGTTTTTAGTTAGGGAAATAACAAGAAGTAAAGTAGCAGTTGAGGTAAATATGTGTTTACTCTCTAAAATAGAACCTACATCTATGAGTGAAGCATGTGAATATGAGAGTTGGGTTAGATCTATGAAAGAAGAGTTGCAGCAAATAGAAAAGAATTAGACATGGGAATTGGTCCCTAGACCTGTGAATAAGAATGTAATTGGTTCAAAATGGGTGTTCCAAAATAAGTTGAATGAAAATGGTGAAGTTATAAGAAATAAAGCAAGACTTGTATGCAAAGGATATTCACAAGTTGAAGGAATAGACTTTGAAGAAACATTTTCCCCTATGGCTAGCATGGAAGCTATTAGGATATTTCTAGCATTTTCTAACCACAAGGATTTTAAAGTATATCAGATGGATGTTAAGTCAACATTTCTGAATGGTGAATTAGAGGAAGAAGTATACATGGAACAACCTGAAGGATTTCAGTTATCTGACAAATCGGATATGGTTTGTAAGTTGAAGAAGGCATTGTATGGACTGAAGCAAGCTCCTAGAGCTTGATATGCAAGATTGGATAGATACCTAACAAAGCAAGGTTTGATCAAAGGCTCTCCTGACAATAGTATTTACTTCAAAGTGCAAGGTAACAAAATATTGATAGTAGTAGTATATGTTGATGATGTCATCTTTGGTGGAAATGAAGGAATGTGTAAAATATTTTCAAAAGAAATATAAAAAGAATTTGAAATGTCCATGATTGGCGAGTTGAATTTATTTCTTGGTCTTCAAGTAAATCAAACTGATAAGGGTATATTCATTTCACAATCTAAGTATGTAAAATAACTGTTAAAGAAGTTTGGAATGGATGACTCCAAATTGGTTAGTACTCCTATAGTAACTGGATGTAAGCTAAGCAAATGATGCAGGGCCATCTGGTAGCATTCAGAAAATTTAGACGATTGACAATGAAGTTGCAGAGTACCAGATTATGGAATTTGATTACTAGAGGCTATGCATTAAAGAGTTTGTTGTCGAGTATGTCTGGTGTTTCCATGTTAAGTTTTAAAGGTCCACATGGAGATTTGATTGATTTATGAGTATCTGAGTTCTGATAGTTCTGTAGTTGTTCTAGGTGGTGTTCTTGAAGGAAGATGATGCGATTATGGTAGCTTGAGTTGTTGTGTATGTTTCTGTGGTGGTTCGTGATACTCGTAGATGTTTCCAAATTGTGATTTGTTGGTCCACATTAGTCTTTGTGCTCACGATTGGTGATTTTCTTTGTGAGTTCATGTTTTCTTGTTCTTGGCCTATAGGGTGTGTGTAGTGTGTTGTGGATTAAATCTTGAAGGTGTTTCATGTTCGAGGATGTTGTTTTGGGTCCTTGCTTGGTTGTGGCTAACATTGGTTGGTTTGCATTGTAATTTTTTTATTGCTTGAGGTCGACCTATTTGAGTTGGCTCACTATTTTTACTAGCCATTGTATTTAGGCCAACTGTTAGTGGTTAGATGATTTACAAATGATATAAATAGAAGAGAGAGGATTTGGTATAGGAGATAGAGGAGGAGCGAAGAGAGATGGATCAATAAGGTGCTCAATAGTGTGAAGTATGAAGCATGGTGATGAAGTATTTTGATCTAGAAGGATCTCAAAGTAGAATGAGTGTGGAGCAAAGCCAAAGGAGTTGAAGATTGTCATCATTTAAGTTATTTGTAGTCCCTAGGCTACATCCTAGAATCTATTAAGCCTGAGAGGCATATGTAATGTGTTTTGAGATTATAATATAATGAGTAATGAGCTTTGAAGGCTGGGTTTTTCCCTGTTAGGGTTTTCCTAGGATATATCTTGTGTCCAATGTTCATGAATGTCATGTATCTTTCTATTTTTTAGCTATTAATTTTATTGCATATCTATTGTGATCGTGGAGTTAGTAATTTAGGCTACAATGCGGGATAGTCCTTAATTGAATCCTCCTACCTTGACTGCATAAGATGGTATCAGAGTTGGTTTTGAGTCTACTAGCTGGTTGTTTATCTAATTTGTTTCAATGGGGAGGATTGGGAAGAGGATGAAGAAGGAAAATGAAACCCTAATATGTGAAAGGGATACTTTGGAGGAAGAATTGCATGAAATAAAGAAGTGTAATTTAGAATTGATGGAGAGGATGAAAGAACTAGGAGGAGACAAGTATGATGCTCTTGAAGAAGAACTAAAAAATGTAAGGAGAAATGAAGAACTAGAAGCAGAGCTGGATATGTTTGAGGATCTTGAAAAGGAATTTGTAGAAGGATTCAAGTTGTTTGAGAAGTTGAAAAAGAGGAGAAGAGATTTGGAGGAAAGTTTGAAGGAGTTGAACAAGGAGAACAGTTTGTAGAAGAAGGAAATATCTGGCTTGAAGGAACATGTTAATCAGTTGGAGAAAACACTTGTAGCATGCTAGAAGGAGAGTGAGAATCTAAGATCTAAGCCTAAATTTTGTGATGTTTCTTGTGATACTAATGATTTGTGTGATGTTGCGGAAGTTTCTTGGGAAAGAGAAGTTGAAGGTGACAATGTAATGAAGCCTACAATTGTTGGTGATGGTATTGGTTTCAAGATCATGCAAAGAATGGGATATGAAGGAAATGGATTGGGAAAGCATCATCAAGGAGTTACAAAACCTATTGAGTTGGTAATAAGATCAAAAAGTGAAGGCCTTGGGTATGACAAAGGTAAGAATGTTATTGAAAGTTTGAATTAGGGAAGAAAAAGTATGTATTGTTCACATTGTAATAGACATGGACATGAAAAGGAATTGTGTTAGGATCTATATCCTTGTAAGTTATGTGGATTAAGGAATCATTTTGAAAAGATGTGTTGGGACAAGATGAGAAGGATAAAGACTATGATAGATTATAAGTAGATGGATTATGGATGGATTGATGGAGAAAAATGGAAGCATGTTACCTATATGCTGAGAGGATTGTACAGATGGAAGAACTCATATATTGGAGGAAAAGAGGGAGCAAGATGTAGAGAAAGAAGACCTTATGTAGAGAAAAACAAGGATAATGAAGGGTACTAGAGAAGTGAAAGAGGATTTGCAAACCTATTTTCAAGTTTGGAGGAAGAAAGAATCAAGCACTAAATGTCATCAAGAAGCTAGTGAAGGAGAAGCAGTAAGGGATGAAAAATAGTTTGTGTAGGTGAAGAAGAGCCTATTGATACAAAATTAGTTTATCTAAAGGAAGGGGAACCTTTGGAGATATCAAATTTCATAGAACTAGAAGAAGGTGAAGCATTTATCTTAAGGAGAAATTTTAGCAAAGTAAATGTGAATGAGGGAATAGAAACAAACGATGATCTTGAGGCAACTTGCGGAGAAGGCTTGCTTAGACTGCTGACCAGTGAGGTAGTGCAAGGCCTACAAGTAGATTGTTGAACCTCAACCATAACAAGATGAAGAACCTGAGGAAACTTGTAGGGTGGGCTTGCTCAAATTTTCAACTAGTGAGGCAGTGCAAGGCTTGCAAGTAGATTGCCAAACTGATTCTTAGAAGAACTTGAGGCAGTTTTGCAGGGTGGACTTGAACATATCATTGATTTGAGGCAAGCTATAACTATGTTCAATAGATTGTCGAGAGAAAGGAAATTGAAACCTTGTAGTCAGACCGCCAACCTTGAGGCAGTTTCAAGTACCTGTGACATATCACCAAACCAATTTGACACAGTACAAACCAAAGTGAAGAGGCTCACTTTTCAAATAACCCTAAGAGTCTGATGTAGGGGCATCTGATAGCATTCAAAAAATTTAGGCAGTTGATAGTGAAGTTGCAGAGTACTAGATTATTGCATTTTATTGCTAGATGTTGTGGATTAAAGGGTTTGTTGTCGAGTATGTCTAGTGTTTCCATGTTAATTTTTAGAGGTCCGCATGGAGATTTGATTGAGTTATGAGTATCTAAGTTCTGACAGTTGTTCAGTTGTTCTAGTTGGTGTTCCTAAAGGAAGATGACATGATTTTGGTAGCTTGTATTGTTGTGGATGTTTTTGTGGCGGTTCATGATGCTCATGGATGTTTCCAGATTGTGAGTTGGGTATGTGCAGGATCATCATGGAAAAAATAGGCCCTTAAGTGGCAAAAAATTTAGAAAAATCAGAGTTAGGAAACTTGATGTAAAAATTTGAATAAGTTATCTATATTATTTCAAAAATATGTAAGAATAGAATTTGTAGAAAATTGAATGTAGTTTCTAAACTACTAGGTTAATTTTTTAAATAAAATCTATTTGGTGAAAATTTGAAATTTCAATGAGTACTTAAATTTAGGGAAAAAATAAGTAGGTGTTTGACCACCCTAACCATAATAAAATGATAATATTTTTATAAGATTTTAGATATAAGTAGAGGAATCATGTCCCATGTGATGCATATTTTTTTGTAATTTTTTTCAAGTAAATAATTAATTATGATTTTTTTATTACAAATTTTTAAAATATAAAACTCGTGACATCTAACCACCTTAACTTGGTCAAAACTTCATGAAATTCATTTTTTTAATCCTATAGTATACGGCATAGAATGTGACTAATGTTTGATTCAAAAAATGTGATACAATTTGAAAGCTATAGATTTTTTTCAATTAGCCTATCAATCGGACTTTAGTCATAATTTAAATAGAAAATAAATAATAATTATTTATTAAATTGAAAGTAAAGCATAATTTATATTGGTAGAAAGTTGAGAATCTCCTTTAAAAACCTTTTCGTTTCATTAATTTTGGGTTAAAAAAATTCATCAGCCACATACCCTACAAATACTCATCATATTGCCACTTTTTGGCCCATCATGATCCTACACATACCTAGTTGTTGGTCCACATCAATCGTTGTTCTCGTGATTGGTTTTTTTTTTTGTGAGTTCATGTTTTCTTGTTCTTTGCCAATAGGGTGTTTGTAGTTTGTTATGGATCTTTGAGGAATAAATCTTGAAGGTGTTTCATGTTCGAGGATGTTGTTTTGGGTCCTTGCTTTGTTGTGGCTGACGTTGGTTAGTTCACATTGCAAATTGTTTATTGTTTGAGGCTGACATATTTGATTTGGTGCATTATTTTTACTAGCTGTTGCATTTAGGTCGACATGTTAATGGTTAGATGATTTTCAGATGATATAAATAGAAGAGAGAGGATTTGGTACAAGGGATAGAGGAGGAGCGAAGAGAGATGATTCAATAAGGTGCTCGATAGTGTGAAGTATGAAGCATAATGAAGAAGTATTTTGATTTGGAAGGACCTCAAAGAAGAATGAGTGTGGAGCAGAGCCGAAGGAGTTGATGAAGAGTGTTATCATTTAAGTTATTTGTAATCCATGGGTTGCGGCCTAGAATTTGTTAAGCCCAAGAGGCATATGTAATGTATTTTGAGATTATAATATAATGAGGAATGAGCTTTGAAGGCTAGGTTTTTCCCTGTTAGGGTTTTCCCAGGATATATCTTGTGTCTGGAGTTCATGAATGTCATGTATCTTTCTATTGTTTAGCTATTAATTTTTGTTGTGTATCTGTTGTGATCATGGAGTTAATAATTTAGGCTGCAAGGTAGGACAGTCCTTAATTGGATCCTCCTACCTTGACTACATCAACAAAGATGATGAATCTACTAGAACTAATCAGAGCAAATACAGATCTATGATAGGTGGGCTACTGTATCTTACTGCAACTACTAGACCGGATATTATGCATGCAGTATGTTTAGTTGCCAAATTTCAAGCAGATCCTAAAGAGGCACTGCTACCAATTTTTTACTACAGCTCAATTGGTGGAGCTGAATAAATTTGGTTATTTCTTAAAGTGAAAGTTCAATTATTTTTGCATGTGTTTTAAGTATTGTTTGCACTATATTTCTCAAAATATCAGTTGTGCAAGTGTTTTGAGAAAGATGAGTTTCAGAAGTATTGCTCAATACTTTTCAGAACAAATGGAAGTACAAAACTGAATATAAAAATAATTAAGCATATCAATTGCTTTCATTTATTTCATGATGCCATTCACATTACAATATTTCATTTGATTGTGAGAATGAAAATAATAGTACATTTTTTGCATTTTGATGCATTTATTTTCATAATGAAAAGCAGAAAAAGAAATTTAAGAATCCACACAAGCCGTGGATGTAACTATCACAATGTATCATGAGGAGCATGCTACACTATTGAAGATGTAGGAAAATAAATCACATAAGCATGAACATAATCAACATTTCTTGTGCTTTTGGCTGATGCAGAAGTGGTGCACCATCCTTCGTCCTCGAGCTCCAATCAACTTGTAAGAGAAGAGAGGGGTTGTTAGAGCTCTGACTATGAACATTCCTATATGTATTGCCAACAATAATGTAAAATGTTGCTAACGATACATTGAAACAGTTTAAAAATGGGAGATGGATAGAAGCAAAGAAGGAAACATCATAATAATATATTGTTTTTGCTAACATTGTTTGGTTCCTATGCAGGTATAGGAAAAATCATGAAGTTGATCATCTTATGAAGACATAAAAGTATGTGGAGTAAAACAGGCTCCCACAAGGGTAGACCTCGACATGTTGTCCCTCAACATCAAATGGGGGATGAATAGAGAGGTATAATCATCATGCTCAATGGAATAGATACATTTCAATTATCAAAATAATCAAGCCCATTTTTCACTCATAGCAATGAAATCTGATAATAGTGAGGTGAAAGATATGAGTAAAAATGAAATCAATTCAGAAACAGGATCAACAAGTATTTTGTGTTTTTTTAAAGTGAACAAGCATACATAATTTCCTTGGCTAAAATCATTAGTTTCAGCTGAAACAATGGATAAGCTTCAGAATATCATAATCAAGTGCTCTTATTTTAGAACATCCTCATTATTACTACCTAAAAGGAGCATAAATATTGGAACATATTTCTACTTTAACAGAGAATGACTCATAATTAAAGCTAGGTAAAGAGTGAAGGCATGAAGAGCACCTTTAGCATGACAAAGTTTCTTAAATGAATGTAGCTCAAGACAACATCCCTTTGAAGCAAAAGAAAAGAATAACATTCTAATTTTTGTTTTGATATTATGACAAGATTCAGTGCTCTGGAAGGAAACATTCATGGTGGAGGATTTCATCGATATGATTGATGCTAAGAAATAGTGCTCATACTAATTTTTAAAATACAACTTCGACGGTGAACTTACAGTGATACTTATTGGTATATTTGCTTTTTAGAAGTAGGCACATTGTGATAAAAAAAATTATGATAAAAAAAATCTTAACACCTGGAAGGGAGTTTTACTTATTCTTTCATAGAAAGTGGGATCACAATGCACAATGCACAATCATCAAAGCAACAGGGCATTCTTGATATGAATTGGTACTGTGTTGTCATGAATGATGTTAAATGAATGTTCTTCATTATGGGTCAAGCCCAGAAGATGGAGAGTTTTTTTCTTCTATTTTTTACAAACACCCATATGATATTTCAATTTAAAATATAGATTCCTCCTTACTACAATGAACCCATGGAGGGCTTTGACAGGAAATGTAGAAATAAGTGAATTTCTTTTAGAATAAAGAATACCCACATGCTGGCTTTGATTCAAAATGCAGATTCTTCATTGTTTTTAGTTTACCCATATCAGGAATTTTTTCATAAATGCAAAAAATCCATGTAATAATATTATGGGTCGAGCCTAGTAGATACAAGAAAATCCAGAAAATGTAAAAGGAGTTTCTTCATTATAAAATAGAGTTTCTCTTTTGAGATTGTGTGAAGATAATGGGAAATACAATAACTTCAAATGCTCAAAATGGACATGACAGGACGTGCATGGAGAAGTCTTTCTTCTTCTCAAAGCTAGAATATCCATGTGAGAGTTTGAGTAGAAAATGCAAACGAAGAAGGAGAAAGCCATTTTGAAGTTGTGACAACATTTTGAGTTCACAAAAGTGTAGATTGAGAAAATACATGGCGCGGCTTGTGTAATGGCCTGCAAATTTATAAATAGAAATCCTCTTTTGTAGAAATAAAAGCTTTCATAAGCTTTCTTTTGAGTGGGAAACAAACACAGAAATCAAACTTAAAATTTTATTCCTAAGAGAGGAACAAGCATGCCGCGACCAAGCTCTCACAAAGCTTCCAAATGCAAGGTCGAGCTCACTCTCATGGCGGCTAGTGAGAAAGGAGAATACAAAAATTCAAAGATGCATCAGAAAATATGTTATAGCCGCAGCCGATGAGGCCATTTTTCTCATCAAAAGACCCAAGAAGTAAATAGAAATGGTAGTCGAAACTTAATAGGGTTTGCATTGAAGTTTTGTTCTTCTTGTGCCCTAATTCGAACTTGGGGTTTAACATGGTTCAAAATATATCAAGAGTAACTTAATACTTTGTATGAGGTCGAATTTCTTCATGCCTAGGTTCTAAAGTTAGGTTTTGATTTATGCCCAAATGCCTTGGTTTATTTTTTAATTGATTTTAAAGAAATCAATTAAATATAAATGTTGAAAACAGTGGTGCCTTGGAGAGTATTTTTATACCTTAGCTACTTTTTCTTTTATTGGTTTTTTTAGAAAATCAATTAAGATGAGATAATGTAGTGGTGGAGATTGCCTTATGTTTTATGGTTTTTTTGAGAAAATAAAATTTGTAATGGAGAAATAGGGTTATTATTTTTGGAAAAGATTCTAAATCTTCAATTACAAAAATAAATCAAATTGAGAGAATAAAATCAGCAAATCTTGTAAAGTGAGAATACAACAATGCTTTATAAATTGTTTTATTTCTTTGCTATTTTTAGCAGATTGGTGATTGAATTTTCTCTTGGTCGGATTTGAGCTTCTTGGTGAAGAGATAAGGTGTTTTTGTTGCTTTTAAAGCAAATCAAACATATTTTTAGGTGCTTTTCAGCATGCACATGCAAAGAGAGAGACTTTTCTATTTCAGTTACTCTTTTTGGGGCAATTTTTTATGCTTTTCTTGGAGCTTTCTTCTTGAGCTCATATTAGGGTTTTGAGATATATCTTGAAGAAAAACTTAGTTTTTTTCTAAGTTTAGATTATTATTTCTTGCTTTGATACACAATCTGACAGCTTGTAAACTTTTTGTACTCAGTTTCAGACTTTGTTATACTCCTTCAGTTCAATAAAAGCAACATTCCTATCTCCAATTTATGTCTCTATTTGCAGTTTTAGTATGATGTCTACATTGTGATTCTGTTCATAGATCCTTTTCATGTCCTATTATTGTAGATCATTGATACACAAATTTCATTTAATGCAAGTTGCGTGTTGTGTTTAAATCTAAACCTTCATGCAAATCAATTATGTATTGGGTGTTCATGAGAGATTGTGAATTCATTTTTGTTTTTTGAAGACTATTTGTGGGTAGAATATCAAAGTCACAATTTAGTTTTGGAATCATATTGAATAAGTTTTACATTTCAATCATATTTTCTATCCCTTTTCCTAGAAAAACACTTAGAATAGGATTCATCATTCAGAGAACCAACTCACTCTGGAGATTCCCTTTTCACATAGATCACCCACATCTGAAAAGGGTTTCCATGTTTCAATAGATAGTTTAGTTTTTGCAAATATAACAAAGGTTGCATATCTGATTGTTAATAGTTTTTGGCACACCCGGTGGGACCCTAAAAGTTTGTTTCAAAGGAAAACATTAAGATTTTAAGTTGCTACTTTGGTATGGACACCAGAGTTTCAGCCTTTGGAGGTGGAAAATAACATACCTAGCGACTCCCTTCTCTTATTTTCAAGAAAATATAGTGTGAAAAACACACAAAAATCCTCATACTGAAGGGTTGGGTTGTTCTTCAGTATTTTTGGCCTTTGGAGGAAAAATCATCAAACACCATGGTGACTCCAGGAAGCTTTTTCTAGTTTCAAATGATCAAGTGTTGGTATGCTCTTTAAAGATTCTGATTTTTGCTTGTTTTTTAGCCTTTGAATTAACAAGCATGTCAATATTTCATGATAATATGTCATACCATCTGCCATATCATGAAAATCCTACTTATCCATCTTCATATCAACCATATCGGCATAATCATGCTACCATTTTTTATTCCATGACTTCTCAAAACCAACATAACCAGTATATTTACCACCCACCCATCCCTGACCATTCTTCATAGTAGCCCTCATATGTTCAAAATCAGTCCCAAGAGATTCAAGACTTGAGCTTTAGAGATATAAGACTGAACTATGAAGAGAAAATGAGTGAAATAGAAAACTGAAAGTAGTACGACACACACCAAGGGGAGATTGCAAGTATAAAGAGCACATTGCTTGATTACATGAGTCATCTGGAGAAGATCAAGAAGCAACATAAGTATAATTAGCACCAGGAGGAGTTGGCTTATCAAGCCTATCTTCATGAGCAGGAAATGGAGGCCCAAGGAACACAGTTTGAGGATGATTTGGAGAGGAAGGCAGTTGCACAAGCGAAGCTTTTGCTTGCTTAGTTTCAAAGGCATGAAGCCCAAACAACTCCTACCATGTTGGGACATCCTATTCAAGAAGAGGTTCGTGAGTTTAAATTTCCAAGTTTTATGAAAAATGAGCCTCCTAACCCTCCTAAGATTAAAATTCATGGTTTTAAAGATCCTTTACCTTTGCAAGAACCTAGGTTGGAACATTCTAAACTTGTTATGCTTCATAACCAGCCAATTGAAGAACCTTTTCCTCTCCAAGAAATTGGTTTTGAATGCAAACAGACTCCTCAGAAAATCAAAATCCCAAGTTTCAAAATTTCTAATTTTTCTGAGGAGCCTATTGGCATTCGAGACTAGTCCATTAGGAAACAACTTCTTTTCCTCCAAGAAACTCCAAAAATTCCCCAAGTTTCCCAACCAGATAAATCTGATTGTCCTGCCACTATTTTCCTTTATGAGGATAGACATATTGTCTTACAAAATGACTCGTGCACCATGGAGCAAGTGAGAAATGTAAATTTATTACATATAGCTATGGAGGAATATTTATTAGAGCAATAGAATATTGAACAAGAAAGGACTTCTCATGGTGAATTTATCAATGTTTGCACTAGAGAGCTTCCTTGTGTATTAAAGGAGGATAAAATTTTGGAAAATCAACTAGTGCAAGAGGCTAATTCACAACAAAAGGTTGCTACTGACTGTTCCCCTTTATCAGTTAATCACATGAGCGACACATGTACAACAGGGTTTGATTCATTGGAGCAACAAAATATTAATGATTATTTTGAGGTATCTAGTTGGTATAGTGATGAGGAGGCTATGGTTGAAGAGCTACAAACTCTAGATCAAGGAATGGTTGATAGTTCACAAGTTGTGATTGATTTATTTGATGAATTACCATTTTTTGTTAAAGATAACATGTAGGTCCCCAACTTACCCATTGATTTGGGACAACCATAAGGTATTATAGAAAATGATGTACTACTAATTCATAAGTGCAAGGATGAGGTTGAAACCTCAATTCAATTTGAGGAGCAAAGTGATATTCTTGTTTCCAAATCTAGCATGCTTGATTTTCAAGACCTTGACTATTCAGCTTGTAGAAAGCTTGCCACTTTATTGAATTCTTGTAGTGACCAAATGCCTAATTATGAGCAGCAAAATGATGAAATCCATTCAGATAAAATACTGATCCATGACAAAATAAATGAGGGTAGTTCAGTTGTGGAGGAGCGCGAGGTTGAATGCATGATTCAACGAAGGCAGGAAGCAGTTATGGTTGGTGAGGTAGTTGACCAGAGTGAAATCAAAGGAAACAGTTCCAATTTTGTCTTGTCAATGGGATGTCCAATTAGACACATTGCTGAAATGGAGGCCAACAAGAAGGTTCCCATCATGGTTGAGCCCAAGCATGGAAGTACGGCTGAAGGAGAACAAACTCAAGTCACTCTGCCACCTTGGGTTAGTAATGATTATATTCCATATGAAGAGGTTAGTAAGCTTGTATACATTCTTCAAGGTGTGGTACATCTATCTCATGGCCTTTCATCCTTTGTTATTTTTCATGTAGCTATCCAAAATCATGTCAAACATCAAATATTCTGCAGAAAGGGCAGCTATTTCACCCAATCAGTGAATGGTTTTGTTTGACCAACTACTTTGGCTGGTTAGAGTAGGTTAGAGTTATTTTTTTCAGCAAATAAGTGCTTTACGCACATTTCTTTTTAGTTTTTGCTTTCCCTAAGTGTTGCTACACATGGTTTCAGTTGGCCATTAGGGCCCATTAGTTTGCTTTCATCCTTGTTTTGTTTTGTTTTGCTACTTTTTGGAGTATTGTTCAATTTTCTAAGTTTCATGAAGGGGTAGATTTGACTCCACGCACAATGGAGTTTTAAAAGGCAATTGATCTAATGCTTAGCTAGCAAGCATTCAGTGGAAATCACCAAAATTTTACCAATTTTTTTACTACAGCTCAATTGGTGGAGCTAATTAAATTTTGTTATTTCCTAAAGTGAAAGTTCAATTATTTTTGCATGTGTTTTAAGTGTTGTTTGCACTATATTTATCAAAATATTAGTTGTGCAAGTGTTTTGAGAAAGCTGAGTTTCAAAAGTATTGCTCAATACTTTTCAAAACAAATGGAAGTACAAAACTAAATATAAAATGATTGAGCATATCAATTTCTTTCATTTATTTCATGATGCCATTCACATTACAATATTTTATTTGATTGCGAGAATGAAATTGATAGTACATTTTTTGCATTTTGATGCATTTCTTTTTAGAATGAAAAGTAGAAAAAGAAATTTAAGAATCTACACAAGTCGTGGATATAATTGTCACAATGCATCATGAGGAGCATGCTACACTATTGAAGATGCAGGAAAAAAAATCACATAAGCATGAACATAATCATCATTTCCTGTTCTTTTGGCCGATGCAGAAGTGGTGCACCATCCTTTGTCCTCGAGCTCCGATCAACCTGTAAGAGAAGAGAGGGGTTGTTAGGGCTTCAACTATGAACATTCCTATATGAACCACCAACAGTAATGTAAAATGCTACTAACGATACATTGAAACAGTTGCAAAAATGGGAGATGGATAGAAGTAAATAAGGAAACATCATAATAATATATTGTTTTTGCTAACATTGTTTGGTTCTTGTGTAGTTATAGGAAAAATCATGAAGTTGATCATCTTATGAAGACATAAAAGCACGTGGAGTAAAATGGGCTCCCACAAGGGTAGAGCTCAGCATGTTGTCCCTCAGCATCAAATGAGGGCTGAATAGAGAGGTATAATCGTCATGCTCAATGGAATAGATACATTTCAATTATCAAAATAATCAAGCCCATTTTTCACTCATAGCAATCAAATTTGATAATAGTGAGATGAAAGATGTGAGTAAAAATCAAATCAATTCAGAAACAAGATCAACAAGTATTTTTTATTTTTTTAAAGTGAACAGGCATACATAATTGCCTTGTCTAAAATCATCAATTTTAGCTGAAACAATGGATAAGCTTTAGAATATCATAAGAAAAATCTCTTATTTCAGAACATCCTCATTATTACTACCCAGAAGGAGCATAAATATTGGAACAAAATTCTACTTTAACATAGGATGACTCATAATTCAAGCTAGGTAAAGAGTGAAGGCATGAAGAGCACCTTCAACATGACAAAGTTTCTTAAATAAATGTAGTTGGGGACAACATCCCTTTGAAGCGAAACACAAGCATAACATTCTAATTTTTGTTTTGATATTATGACAAGATTGAGTGCTTTGGGAGGAAAAATTCATGGTGGAGGATTTCATCAGTATGATTAATGCTAAGAAACAGTGTTTATGCTCATCTTCAGAATACAACTTCGACAATGAACTTACAATGATACTTATAGGTATATTTTCTTTTCAAAAGCAGGCACACTGTGATAAAGTTTTTTTTATGATAAAAAAAATCTTAACACCTAGAAGGGAGTTTTACTTATTCTTTCATAGAAAGTGGGATCACAATGGACAACGAACAATCATCAAAGCAGCAAGGCATTCTTGATATGAATTGGTACTATGTTGTCATGAAAGATGTTAAATAAATATTCATTATGGGTCAAGCCCAGAAGATGGAGAGTTTTTTCTTCTATTTTTAACAAACTCCCATATGATATTTCAATTGAAAATATAGATTCCTCCTTGCTACAGTAAACCCATGGAGGGCTTTGACAAGAAATGCATAAATAAGTGAATTTCTTTCAGAATAAGGAAATACCCACATGCTAGCTTTGATTCAAAATGTAGACTCTTCATTGTTTTCAATTTACCCATATGAGGGCTTTTGTCATAAATACAAAAAATTCATGTAATAATATTATGGGCCGAGCCTAGTAGATACAAGAAAATGGAGAAAATGTAAAAGGAGTTTCTTCATTATAAAATAGAGTTTCTCTTTTGAGATTGTGTGAAGATAATGGGAAATACAATAATTTCAAATGCTCAAAATGGACATTATAGGACGCGCATGGAGAAGTCTTTCTTCTTCTCAAAGCTAGAATATCCATGTGAATGTTTGAGTAGAAAATGCAAATGAAGAAGGAGAGAGCAATTTTGAAGTTCTGACAACATTTTGAGTTCACAAATGTGCAGATTGAGAACATACATGGTGCGGCTTGTGTGATGGCCTACAAATTTATAAATAGAAATCCTCTTTTGCAAAAATAAAAGCTTTCATAAGCTTTCTTTTGAGTGGGAAGCAAACACATAAATCAAACTTACCATTTTATGCCTAAGAGAGGAACAAGCATGCCATGACCAAGCTCTCATAGAGCTTCCAAATGCAAGGTTGAGCTGACTCTCATGGTGGCCAGTGAGAAAGGAGAATACAAAAATTCAAAGATGCATAAAAAATTATGTTATAGGCCTGTGAGGCCATTTTTCTCATCAAAAGACCCAAGAAGTAAATAGAAATGACAGTTGAAACTTACCATGAGCATTGGAGGCTTGAATGGAGTCGCATAATTGAAACCCTAGCATGGTGGCAACGTATTTTGCTCTCAATAGAGCTTTCTTTTCAAAATGGAAAAGTGTGAAATGGTGATTTTAGGGTTTACATTGATTTTTTGTTCTTCTTGTGCCCTAATTCATGTTAGAAACCAAGATCTAAAATGCAAACCAGAAAATCACCTTCCAAAGAAGAGAAAAACAAAAAAGTAGAAAGTTGGCATAAAGATGTGCAAATTGATATATTCAAAGTACAATAATTACAAGAGATAATTTTCTTTATAAAAGAAAAGATGCATAAACCTAATCTTATCTTGAGCAACAAGATAGCTCAATAAGATAATGAAGAGAATAAATAAACCTAGGAATTAAATAATACCTTAGTAAAGTTATGCAAGTGTAATTAAATATTAATTACACTAACACCCCCCCATAAGTGCAACTTAGGGAGACTAAATAAGCATGCACCTAAAACTAAGATGAATACAAGAAAGCATGAATGAATGGGTCCCAAAAACAAGGCCTAATTAGGTACCCAAGTACAAATGCAATAATGAGGTAGAGAAGGAAAACCCAGTGGGACAAAACCCCCCTATAATGAGATGATTGCTGCAAAGAAGCACTGGAAGAACACTGTGGAGTAACATTGGAACCTCAATCTGAAAAGCAAGGAAAGATACTTCTATCTACAATTGAAACCAAAAATGGAATCATAATAATGTGACAGCAGACCTAATGCCACAGAACACTAGAAAAATCACAAACTGGAACAACCCTGGAATCTGTGAAGCAACAGTAGATGAAATGATGACAAAATCTAGAAACCGTGTATCTCGATGTCGATGCCAAACTGAGACTAAAAATATTCCATGAGAAGGAGTACCATAAAGACTCTGGAACATTAACCATAAAAACATGGCCTTCAAACTAAGAAAGATCTTAACCAATGCGGATCAAGAAACATAATCTCTCAACTGAAGTGTGAACCGATGCAAATCTGATATGTGTCAAGCTAGAGAAAGAATGTGGCCAAAAGAAACTAAGAAACCAGATAACCCATACGAGTTGCCATCAAAACAAGATGAATATGGATGAATATGGAGATCATAGTAAAAACTACACTCTAATCAGATTTATTATGCAAGAAACCCCCTGATGGAACTTTACCTCAATTCATTTATTACAATAACCCAACGATTGTAAAAGGAGAGCATACAAACATGCATAAGAAAAAAATATAAATTGATTTCAGATCTATGTAGAGGACTGAATCAGCTTTCCAATGCCGCAAGAATGATGAAAAAAGGATCATCGAGTCAAAAGATATGCCCTCCGGAGTGAAAAAAACATTTGAGTTCAAGGACCTGCAAAATAAATCTAGAGAAAAATCTGGTAAAAACACCTATACCACTTGATTGACATCAGAATCAGCTTTCCAATGGTATTTGGTTTGCAAAAAATGGACATTGTATGCAAAAATACACCCAATTTCGTGAAAACAGCTCCAGAAAGGCCAATAAGGCCTGCAAGCAGCCTAGGGGGCTTAAAAAAAAGTCCTTGGTCTTGTGCGTGACCAGAGGCTGGAAGACAGGGTGTTGGGGGTGGAGCCCTTGGTCACCCATACAACCTTGGGCTGGCACTATCGGCGGTCGGGGGCTGGGCACATAGCGCTTGGTCCCCCATAGGACCGTGGCCTGTTCAGAAGACCCCGCGGGGCTTAGTAGAGGCGGCGGTGGCTGGAGGGGGTTGTTGGTGGTGGGCTAAGCAACGACGGTGGAGTTGGGCGGTAGTGGCAATCCGGTGGCAGCCCGATTGGTTCATTTTGCATTGGCAATGCTGGCCCATTTTTCAAAAAAATGTGTTTTTAATTTTTTTTCAATTTTCGAGCCTCATAACACGTGCTGGGGAGGTCGTACGACCCCCCAGGCAAAAATTTTTTGCCTCCTGAATCAACTGCACCAAAATCAACAAAACGAAGGGCATTCTTAGGGTTTTTGGCTACTACAAAAGCGATGGTGACCTCCGTTTGTCCTCAAACTGCTCTGAAAAATCTGCTACCTCCAAAACTTGCAAAAAATCTCCTAGCCTGAAACCCTCACAGATCTGGCAAATGATGGCCAAAATCTGCAAAACAAAAGCCAATCTTGACTTTTTCTAGCGCTCAAAATCCAATGGTGAAGCCCAATTTGATCCAAAATTCCTCATGAATGAAATTAAGGCATGGTACCCTCGAGGAATCCTGAATGAACCCTGCAATGATTTTCTCAAAAATCTGAGAAGGGGCTACAAATCAAGGCTCTGATACCATGTTAGAAACCAAGATCTGAAATGCAAACGAGAAAATCACCTTCCACCGAAGAGAAAAACAAAAAAGTAGAAAGTTTGCATAAATATGTGCAAATTGATATATTCAAATTACAATAATTACAAGAGATAATTTTCTTTATAAAAGCAAAGATGCATAAACCTAATCTTATCTTGAGCAACAAGATAGCTCAATAAGATAATGAAGAGAACAAATAAACCTAGGAATTAAATAATTACCTAAGTGAATTTATGCAAGTGTAATTAAATATTAATTACACTAACAATTCGAACTTGGGGTTTACCATGGTTCAAAACATATCAAGAGTAACTTAATACTTTGTATGAGGCCAAATTTCTTCATGCCTAGGTTCTTAAGTTAGGTTTTGATTTATTCCCAAGTGCCTTGGTTTATTTTTTAATTTATTTTGAAGAAATCAATCAAATATAAATGTTGAAAACATTGGTTCCTTGGAGAGTATTTTTGTGCCTTAGGTACTTTTTCTTTTATTCGTTTTTCTAGAAAATCAATTAGGATGAGATAATGTAATGGTGGAGATTGCCTTATGTTTTATGTTTTTTTTGAGAAAATCAAATTTGTAATGGAGAAATAAGGTTATTATTTTTGCAAAAGATTCTAAATCTTTAATTGCAAAAATAAATCATATTGAGGGAATAAAATCTGCAAATCTTGTAAAGCGAGAATAAAACAATGCTTTATAAATTGTTTTTTCTATTTTTAGTAGAGTGGTGATTGACTCTTCTCTTGGTTGGATTTGAGCTTCTTAGTGAAGAGATAAGGAGTTTTTTTTGCTTTTAAAGCAAAGTAGACCTATTTTTAGGTGCTTTTCAAGATGCACATACAATCTAGAGACTTTTCTATTTCAGTTACTCTTTTTGGGGCAATTTTTGATGCTTTTCCTGGAGCTTTCTTCTTGAGCTCAGATTAGGGTTTTGAGATATATCTTGAAGAAAAACTTAGTTTTTTTCTAAGTTCAGATTATTATTTCTTTCTCTGATACACATTCTAATAGCTTGTAAACTTTTGTACTCAGTTTCAGACTTTGGCATACTCCTTCAATTCAATAAAATTAGCATTCCTATCTCCAATTTCTATCTCTATTTGCAGTTTTAGTATGATGTCTACATTGTGATTCTGTTTACAAATCCTTTTCATGTCCTATTATTGTAGATCATTGATACAAAAAGGTTCCTTTAATGCAAGTTGCGTGTTGTGTTTAAGCCTAAACCTTCATGCAAATGAATTATGTACTGGATGTTCATGAGAGATTGTGAATTCATTGTTGTTTTCTGAAGACTGTTTGTGGGTAGAATATCAAAGTCACCATTAAGTTTTGGAATCATATTGGATAATATTTATATTTTAGTCATATTTTCTATCCCTTTTCCTAGAAAATCACTTAGAATAGGATTCATCATTTGGAAAACCAACTCACTCTGGAGATTCCCTTTTCACATAGATCACCCACATTTGAAAAGGGTTTCCATGTTTCAACATATAGTTTGATTTCTGCAATTCTAACAAAGGGTGCATATCTGATTGTTAATAGGCACATGTTATAGTAGTAAAGAGGATATTTAGATATCTTAAAGGTACACCAAATTATGTCTTATGGTACACTAAAGGTGTTGATTTCACCTTGAGTTCTTATATCGATGCAGATTTGGCTAGTTGTGTGGATGATCGGAAGAGTACCAATGAAGGTGCTTTCTTTCTTGGTGGAAGATTGGTTTCTTGGTTGTGTAAGAAATAGGACTCAATTTCTTTATCCACTATAGAGGTAAAATATATTGCTACAACATCCTACTGCACACAGGTTTTGTGGATGAAGCAAACTCTGAAATACATTGGAGTGAAATGTGATGAGCCTATTCCTATTTTCTGTGGTAACACAAGTGCTATAAACATTTCAAAGAATCTAGTTATGCATTCAAGAACAAAACACATATCTATCAAATATCATTTCTTGAGAGAATAGGTGTTGGAGGATGAAGTCAAGCTGGAGTATGTGACAATAAAGGAATAAATTGCAAATATATTTACTAAGGATATTCTAAAGGATACTTTTGAGAATCTTAGGGAGAGGTTGGGGGTCACTAGCCCTCTGAACTAGGTGCACATGAAGGTGCATCATGTTAGAACTGTAAAATTTTGAAAATTTTATAGTTATTTATACACATGAGCCTACAAAATAGTCCTCACCGTAAGCACAAATTCCTCTCTTCATAATATTTTTTTCCCATATTTTGTCATATGGTCCCATAGAATCCATCGAGTCATGAATATTTCACCATATAATCCATATCGGCAAGAGAAGGTTAGGGTTTCCCCGATCTATGATGTTTTTTCACTAATGTATACTTGTTGCAGACTATCGGTAGGACACATCTATTGTCTCAGCGACAGAAAGATCATATCAGCCAGAGAGTTGTTATCGGAATGAGTCATAACAAACTCATATATGTCTTACCAACCAATGCATGGAATGATCGGCCAAACTAAAAGACATCAGAGTGAGGTCTTACCAAAATAATTTGGTCTTGCTGACATAACAAAGGGATTCTATCAAAGAACTGTCAGGAGGAAGTCATGTAGTCTTGCCGACCTATAAGTCACACCGATGAGATGTTTCGGGAAGAGTTTCATTGAACAAAGCATATTGGAGAGCATAGGTAGGAGTCTCTTCGAGTTTCAAGGTCTTGCCGATAGAACCTACTTCATCAGTAAGATTAATTTCATCGGTGAGAAATATGAAGGTCACGCCGAAGTGTAATTTCATCGGCAAAAGTGAGGTTATGTCTCAGCGATCAGAAAAATACCTCAGTGCACATCTCGATAAGACACAATGAAGTCTATGAAACATCTCCCTGACTCAAAATTGTCATAGTGATAGATAAGACTGAAGCGATAGCCATTGGTGAGACTCCAAATGTTGATGAGACTATAGGATGTTAAAGCGGTGAATAGATTTTGATTGCCGGTGAGACTTGTAGGTTTCAGGGAGACTACAGGATGTCTCGGTGAAAGGTTTAATGAACGTTGCAAAAGGATATCGCCCCAGATTTGAAATTTTCTCACCGACAAGACATCTGATGTGATAGTGTAAGTTTCAAATAAATCTTCATTTGTGCTTTAGCTGATACATTAATGGTGCGATGGAACATAACAGGGAGAATTTAATTGAAAGCATCAGTGTTGAATTCATAATAGAAGAACTAGCAAGGCAAATGGAGAACCAAGGCATCTTTCAGTCTGAAGAGCTTGAGTAGGATACAGTAAGTAATTACACCTTAGCTCCTCAAAATTTTAACTTCTGTAACTTTGAAGAATGGAGTCCCCTAGCTCTAGAAAAGTTAAAAGTAGAAAACATAGTGAAAGCAGTTAGACTAAGGGAAAGAAACAAAAAACGGAAGGGGAACATGAGGGCATAGAGCAAAGATTGAATTAGGACCTCATTGACCAATTGCCTGGCTCTGGGCGTAAAGCTAGACGATCAACACAACTTAGGGCAGAACTAGATAAACTAGATGATAAATGCAAATTTATAGGAGACGTTTGGACTCAAATAAGGGGATATGAATTGTTCAATTTTCATTATCATTGGAGAAACAATTTTGAAGTAGTTTGCAATCCATGGAAGCTGAATTTGGGAAAACCGGTGTGCCCTAATGTATTTGTAAATGCCGAATTGGTAAAATTGTTAGCTGATCATTATGACCCAAAACACAAAGCTATTTGTGACCCGTCTGGAAAACCATAGATACATTTCTCAAAAGAGGAAATTGGGGAGGTTTTTAATTTGGAAGGGTTTTGCAATGAAGAGATCATATATGAAGAATTGGAGAAGGAATTCTTGAGAATGGATACGATTTATAAGGTTTGGAGGCTTCCAATTCACAAGGTTAAATAGGGTAGCAAACCAGTTTCGCTACAGGATAGTGATGGACCTCCCTATCATGTGGACCTATTTGAACCTTATATGAAATACACTTACTTCTCAGTGTGCCAGGTATTGGGAGTGGATGCCACAGAGTATATGTCAATAGTGCCAATGTTAATCACAACAGATATCTAGTACCACAACTCTATACCATTTGACTATGCCTCGTACATTTTTAAGGGGCTTGATTTAGGATTGATGGATATAAAAATTGAATCATCTACCATTCATCTCAGGAATTATTCATTATTGATGCATATGGTGTTGTATTTTAGACAAGAGTTGGGACTATGGCCTCTGAAGATGATAATTTCTTAGTTTGGTAAAGAAGGTGCAACATTACCAGTTTAGTTGTGGACTGTTGTTTGGGATAGCAGGTTTTCCAGTGCTAGTTTTATTAATTTTGAAGAATATTTTGTGAAAACATTGTACAGATTGTACAGTTATCCTTGTAATTATTCATTATCTGATGAGATAAAAAGACTTCTTCGGCCAAAAGATTTCAATGGGCCAATTGATCATAATTGGGGAGATTGGTATTTCTTGGAGGGAGCTACCATGATTAGGGTGTATGGGTTTGAAGATGCCCCTTTCATTTTTCAAAAAATGGTCCCAAACAGAATTGCATATTTGGAGATTGTCAGACAGATGGATTATTCTAGTGTTATGAATCTTAGTTCCTTTGGGAAGCAGGCTTTCATGCCTAGTACATTGTGCTTTGGTGATTTCACTGTGTTGGCCAAAGAAGGATACAATTTGATCCTTGATAAATTGTTGTAGTATAATATGAAGAGAGGACCACTCATAAAGAACTTTGACCCTGAAGGGTATATTAATTCTGCTAAAATGAAGATAAACTTTGGAGGGTATCAGCATGTGCCCTATCACTTTGATGATATGATCTAGAATCTTGATGAGGAGGAAGCGGAGGAGGTGGTTGAAAGGTATAATCAAGGATTGTAGGATGCAGAGTTGTTGTCTTCTAGAGAGGAAGCATCCAAGGATGATTTGCCATAGAGTCAACCAAGTAAAGTATCCAGGTTGATAACTCAACACTATATTTTCCCAACCAAAGAGTTGAGTATTGAAGAAAATGAAGAAGCATATGCAAGGCACATAGAATATAGATCATTTGTATCTGATGATGAATTTGTTAATTCCCCATAATTTAAAGCATTTTTGTATAAACAAAAGGGAAAATAAATAAGGGAAAATGTTGATAATGTTACTGCAGGAAATGAGGAACAATTGCTGAATGAATTGAGAAGGTGTGTAGATGAAGAGATGACAGGTATGACCCCTGAAAAGGGGAGGAAAATGTTGGTGTCATGATCTTTCCTGGGCTGGATCTTAATTCTGCACTTGTCTTTGATAGTTTCTTAAAGGATAGTAATGCTACACACAAGCTAGACCAAGAAAAGGTAACATAAGTGTATGCAGGATCTAAATACAATACAGATGAAGGATCATTAATGATTTGGGCCTTATATCCACCCCACAGGAAGTCAGTAGTTATTGATATTGAGAAGGCATTTGGACATGTCATGAATTTAAAGATTGGGGAAGCTAATCTAGTGGCTACCACATAAATTGGGATAAATGTTGCAAAACTAAACAAAGCACAAATTCAAATGTTGATCAAGGAGAGAGAGATGTACAAACAAAAAAATGAAAGGGTGTTGAGAGAAAATGATTGCCTAAAATATTTGTTAGGCATTACTATGAAGACTCCCAGGATGCTTACCCAAGGTGAAAGCTCTCAGTCTAAGGATAATTGGGAAGGATCAAGCGCATACTCTCAAGGAAAATATGATGCACTTGTGGCAATAATCAAGAAGAGGTAGGCTAGTTTAACATCTTGGTTGAATAAAATTTGGGGAAAATATTCTCATACGCTAACTACATTAAAGGAACATGAAAGGATGAATGAATGGATTATGGAGAAGTTTCAAGAAGTGAACCAACGAGATGTTTCTAATAGTGCAACAATTGAAGCTACAAATCACTTTATAAATCGACATTGAAACTTCTATGAAGAATTGCAGGGGGATGCATAGGGATTGATAGATGCTGCTAAGAAGACATCGACCACATTCTCTGATGATAGAGGAAAACTAAAGGAAGTGACCAGATGGAGGGATGCGAATGAGTCGAAGCTGTGCGAAATCCTAAAGATTGCTACCACTGAAAACACTACATTGGAGGAGGCGAGCGAAAAAAATGAAAGGATAATAAAGATGGAGATTTCAATCCAGAACACAATTGGAGATGCGGATACACACAAGCGCTAGGATTTCATGGATCACTTTTCTAAAGTTTATTTGTGGCTAAACAGAGCCTAATTATCTCTTAATCTATTGTATAATTTGTGACATTTCTGAAAGGATGCGTCCTTTCGCGTTTTTGATGTATAAATATCTATTTCAATAATGAAATAGAAACATAAGAGATAGGATAGAAGATAGAAAAAATACAGTAGAATACAATGTTTCACAAATATGAGACTATGATGCATGTTTGAAATTATGGAGATATCAATGGAAATCATTTAATATGGTGCAGTCATTTCTGGTATCAGTTGTTTATTGTGTTCATTGAAAGCATTATCGAAGTTGTCTCTAAAGTTGGTGTTTTCTGGTTATTTAAATTGGTGTAACAAGTTTATATCCAGTTTATCAGTGCACATTTTTTGTATATGTATGATCAATTGATTGGTTCTTTCAAGTAAAGATTAAATCCTTTAAGTTGATCATAGTAATTATAGAATGTCAGTGGGATCATTAAGAACTTGGTAATCATAACCTTGCATGTTTATATAAGCTATAAACCAAAATTATATGCTGAACAACTTGAGTACTTTCCAGAAAGAAGTACTTGTTTTAGGTTTCTTTTGACTCCGCATACCCTATAAGGCACTAGTCTCTGCATTTTTCACTATTTAGTTTCATTCATATTTTTTACATCTGTTAACTGAACATATTAGGATTTAGTTTTGAATATTGCTATACAATTTATGCCAAATTTAGTTTTATTTGTCCACTTCCATTTGCCATCATGGACAAATCTATGCAAGAGAGAAGATCATAAGTCAAGTCTACCCAATTCATATAGGTAAACCTGCCTAGGTCTAGAAGCACCTAAAGAGTAGAAAGCTTAAACCATTTGGCTTTGTTTGTTACCCTAAAACTTACCAAGAGATTGGAAACCTCTTGAGGTATTCTTACCTATGTTTTTGAGAGCTAACACATTAGTCTAGTGAATTAACAGATTTTTCATTTATCTGGACTAATGAATGGGTCTACTCCACAAGTGGAGTAGAAAATTATTTCATTATAACAGTATGAGTTTAATGGGTGCACTCCTAAGGGGGAGTAATTAAAGTTTTTGATCTTTGTCATTGATGTCAAAGGGGGAGATAAATTCATGTGAAAAATAGTAAGAAAAGGAAGAAAAGGTGTTCTCCTAGAATATTGTGTAGGATGTTGTCTTTGATGGTTTTTCACATCATGTGTTTCCATCAATGACAAAGGGGGAGATTATTGCAAGTACGAGTAAGTTTGGTGGTATTGTCATTGATGTCAACATAATTCAGTATGTTGCAAATTTTGCATGTATAGTTGAGATGTTGTGAGTACAAGGAGATATCCTTATGATGTTGCAAATCTGCTAATTTTATGAGTTTCCAAGTTCTTTTGAGAAAATTAATAAAGAGAGAGGTCAGAGTTATGAATGTGTTCAGAATGTGCTCTATTATGTGCTTCATGTTTCTCCTTTGTTGATCCTATGCTTGTGTAGATTTGAAGGTTTACTGATTGTGATCTGATGGTGATATCTCTTGATTTCTAGCTTTTGGTTTGATGGAATGTGAAAGTTACATTCACCGGTGTGTGAACCATTATAGCAGAGTTGCTTTTCTATGGACTGGGAGAAATGTTTCTACTCCATGGTCCTCCGCTATTTTTCTCTAGATCTTGCGGATCTAGAATGTGTCTTATAATTCTGCTATTTGGGTTCTCACAAAGATACTTGTGGTTTGGTGATATGGAAGTTAAGTTTCAGAGTTGTTACATGTGTTTGCATAGTCTGGATGGACTAATAGAAGGAGTTCGGTGTTTGAAGGTTGTTACACTTGCTCCAGATGTATCTAAAGGGACCTGAGATGTGTTCTCATGCATAATGAAGCATGTTGTGTCATTTGCATGTTATCTTCTTGTTGGAAAGTGTGTACATCAATGATCATTTATTTTTTCATTAGGTTTGGCCAACTTGGTGTTTACACTTCATATGAAGCATAAAATTTAATCAAGGTAGCATGTGGTTTATCTAAGACATTATTTTTGGTCTTGGTTAAGTATTTTATTGGTCCACTCTCATTCCTTTCTACTGTGGGAATGTTGAGTTTCCAACCTAATTTAAATTTATGAAATGAAGCTTATGTGGCTGACCTTGGAGAAAGTTTCTAAGGTTGAAAATGGTAGAAATGCAAGTCAAATTGTGAAGAATTGTATGATGCAAAGTAAAGAAGTAAGCCACACATAAAATAGTAGAAGTGTGTGAAAGTGAGTTGAGGCAGCAATACTTCATTGTGTTATATTCCTGAAGGCAGTGAGCTGAAGGTTTCTGCAATCTTTTGATCAAGGTTGTGGATGTGTGTAAATTGTTGTGGTGGATCTTTTGTTTTCTTTTGTATCAGTAGGGAGTGAGCCTCCCTATTGGATAGTGATTCCTTTTTGTAGGCAGTGATTCTTTGTATTCTTTTGCTATCTCTTTGTATTGTGAGTTAATCCTCACTGTGTTTTTTCCCTCATTAGGTTTTCCATGTAAAATCTGGTGTTCATTGCGTTGATTTTACTTTTTTTTATTTGCATTTCATGTTCACCCCCCCTCTCAATTGTCCCATGCCTTGTAATAGTAGGTAATAATGCAGGTACATTAGAGGTTCTAGATGAAGATTGGATAGAGATTTGCCACCAAGTCTACCCTTGAAGCTGGAATGTATTTTGGATACCAAAGAAGCCAAAAGGAAATGGAATAAGGTG
This sequence comes from Sequoia sempervirens, assembly GCA_007258455.2. Lineage (NCBI taxonomy): Eukaryota > Viridiplantae > Streptophyta > Pinopsida > Cupressales > Cupressaceae > Sequoia > Sequoia sempervirens. The sequence continues at coordinate 1,156,093,536 of VDFB02271358.1, read as the reverse complement.
TACTATCAGTACTTAGTCAAGTGGAAATTACTTCCAATGGAGGATTCCACTAGGATGACTAAGGAGGAAATCCAAAATCATGGTGCTATAGTTACAGATTTACTCTCAAGTGGAACTTGAGATTTTGTTTTCCTTGGGAGTATGGCACAAGGCACCTAGGTCTTCGAGCAAAAAAGGGGTCAAGTGTTGGTTTTTATGTTGTTAAGTCAATTTTTTGTTTGTAATAAGGTATTTAAGGCTATTTTTTGTGTCTTTGTGTGTTGGTTGAGTCATTTGGGGTTAGTTTATTAAAAAAATTAAATTTTGTAAAAAGTTGCAAAAAGTTGCACAAGCAACTTTGCATTTTTCGAAGGTGAACCGTTGGGATTCAAAATTTTGGTGGGAACCATTTGGATATGTTTTGTAATTTTTAAATAATCCTTGTGAGGTCGAGGAAAGGTTCTGTTGTTGCACTTTTGAAGAATGAGCAATAGAAACTATGTTTTTTCGTACATTTTCAATTTGTTTTTGCTACTACACAGAATAGTACGGCTTTGTACGACCTAGAAATGGACTAAAACTCATTGGAATTGATGGTATATTGAATCTTCTATTTGTTGCAATTTCTTTCATCTATTTTCATTAAGTTTGGAGTGATTTAGAGTAATTTTTACTATAAACAACTAGAAACCCTAGTTAGGGTGGGTTTGATTGAAGAAAAATGGTTTTTGGCCCATTCCACTGGTGAAAGGGCCTCAAAATCGGTGGAATGGATGTAGTTAGAATTTATTTTGTGATTTTAAAGGTTGGAGGAGCAGGGGATGGAGTTTGGGGAAAATTTGGTGATCCCTAGCCTAATTTCATCATGTATTAAGCTTAGGAGTGAAGTAGACTTAGGGTTTGTGGAAAGATCATTTAGAAATTGTTCTAGTTGCTGGAAGTTGGCTATTCAAACCCCATGTGACATTATTGAAGCCTTGGAATGAAGAATTGAAGCTTGGAGATAGAAAACCCCATTGTCACCTTATTGTTCAAGCTTAATTAGGCCTAATTGGAGCAGTAGCAGTCCAAATTTGAGGGCTTCATTACAAAGTAACCCCATTTGCAATTTCACTATGTTGTCAAGTGGCATAAAGGGTATTTGTAAAGGTCTTCATATTCTAGATGTTGGGTCTGCTTGGAGAGTTATGTTGGAAAACCCCTGTTTGAAGTACTACTAAAGGAATTATAGGATTGTGAAGGAAACCCACCAAGTTAAGGTTTAAGATTGCAAAGTTTGATTGTTTGAGTTGTTGTTCAAGTTATCCAAACCCTACTCTACATCAAAATACTTAAACCTCAAAATGATAAGCCTAAACCTAAAATACCTCAAAAACCTACAAACAAGAGAACTATTAAGAAAGATTACCCTTGTTTCATGGAAGAGGCTTGTAAGGACCTGACTGTTTAAGCTAGTTGGAAAGAGAAATACTGGTGAGGGAACATTGACAAATCATTTTTAGGATTTAGTTGTTGGGGTTGGTGATGTGGTAATACCACAGAGTGGTTGGGACTTATTTATATACACTTTCAAGAGGAGGTTTGCAAGTGTAAGAGAGGGGGACCAACCACATTCAAGGCCCCAGGTGATAGAGAGCCAAGAGCAGAAGGCTGCCCTAAGTTACCTCAGATTAAAGGGGTGTTTGGAGATGAGGGATGGGAATGATGAGGACTATAAGATCCTTCAATCACTTTGCAAACCTTGAATCAGTTTTGTGGATAAGCGATCTATTTTTTGGGTCCAACACTGTACCTTAGGGAGCTCTCTACCCAAGGAAAAAAGTGTTGTTCTAGGACAACAATGTGGTGCGTTGGCATCTCTCAAGTGTGCTAGCGTTCATATGACTAGAGGACCAAAAGTACAATGAGAACTACCAGAAAATGAGCGAGCAGCCTAGCTAATTTTTTTTAGGAGAGCAAAACAAAACTATGAAATAAGAGATATCTAAGAGAATATGATAAAGTAAATAGATTAAAACTAGGGTGGAAAAAATGATCTCACATAAGAGCCTATTTTCAAGCTAGCCCCAAGTGCACTTCCACCACCTCCACTAAGAGCTCACTAGCTAATGGAGGAGAAAATGAGATGACTCAAGCCCTTGCTATGATGGTGTTGTTCCACACTTACTCTACGGAGTTGATGGAGTGTTTTTGTTGCTGCTATGGAGTGCCAAAGTGTTGCTTGAAGGCTGAGAATGCAAGAAGTGAATGCTATAATGCTTAGGGAGTTCCAAAATAAGATTGTTAGAGGATCTGAAGAAGATGAAATGCATGAAGGAAGAGTGAATTTTAAGGGAGAATGAGAAAAACAACCATATTTAGGTTGGTTGGTCGAAGAGGGGCATTACAAATCAACCCCAATGGGAAGTGTAATGCCTCTATAGGCTTCAGATGCAAGAATCCATCAAGGACATAAGCACACCGTGTGAAGATCTACGCACCACATAGGTGTCCCTGACAGTTATTCTTTTGCCAATGCACAAAACAAATGCCAAGTGGAACAAAGGGAATGGGCTGATGTATATTTTTGGCTTCAAATTTGGTTTTCTAAGGTTAGGAAATGTAAATGGAGAATTTGTATAAGGCGTTCAAATTCTCTCCTATACATTTTTCCCCCACTTTAGTGAGCATGAATACTCATGAGTGCTTCGATAAAGTAGATCAAAGAAGTAGTAGAGATAGAAATATATACCTAAATCATTGAGGAAGCAAACCATGATCTGGAAAACTTGAGAGGGAAAGACAAGTAAAGTACTTCATAGCCCTGCAAAACTATGAAACTAAAGAATGAAAGCGTCTTACAAACCTACAAAAATATAAGGAGGCAACCCCCAAGATCCCTCACATGAATGAAGCACCAAGAAGAAAGTGCCTCATAGGCTCGTAGACCTGCAAGGAAGTTGTCCTCCAAGATCTCTCATATGGAGGAAACCAAAAACAGTGCCTTACAGACCTGTAGACTTGCAATGAAGCATCCCCCAAGATCTCTCACATGGAGGAAGCCAGGAAAGTTCCCTACAAACTTGCAGGAAAGGTTTCCTTCAAGGTCTCTCACATGAAGGAAACCCAAAGAAAGCTCCCTACAGACCCATAGACCTGCAGCGAGGTATCCCCCAAGATCTCTCACACGGAGGAAACCTAAAGAAAGCACCCTACAAACCCACAAACTTGCAGGGGAGCCACCCCCAAGATCTCTCGCATGAAGGAAGCTTAGAAGAAGTGCCCTTCAGATCCTCAAACTTACAAGGAGGTATCCCCCAAGATCTCTCACATGGAGGAAACCAAAGGAAATGGGACTCCATAGAGTCAAAAAGTGGCTTCATAGGCACACCCATAAAGTGACATGTTTACCCACAAATAGAACATGTCAGAAAGCGACCATGTAGGAAAGTAAGTGGATAGTTGTGCAGACCATCAACAAGTTGGAAAATTTTCAAAGGGGGTCCCTTGGGAACTTGGCGTGAAGAAGGGAGTCCACTCAAGGGATGCGGTGCTTGAAAGTACAATAGAGATGCTTCTTTCTTGAATCAATTCATTATCAAGGAATCTTTATCCAGGTGGATCCAAAATACCTCAAAATTTCATAGTCTTAGAATTCATCCTAAGAAGCATCAATGTGTAGAGCTTGCTGACACGATCCTGACAACTTTAATGGGCTCAAAAGGAGTCTGTATGCAAAAGGTATGCTCAGTTAAAGATTCAGTCAAATAGGCGAATCAAGGGTTCAAAAAGGAAAAAAATTGATTGTCGCAAAATGAAATAAAAATGATGCCAAGTCGTAGTGCTCGTCGCACTGGTTCTGAAACTATATTCGGTTTCAAAAATGGAGCTCGTATGTGAAAGTTACAATTGGTCAAAGGCTGGTCAAAATTTTGACTCTAGTTGACTTTGATGACATCTACAAGCTGACATGGCAGGTGGTGATGTGGCAAGAGTGGTGAGTTGGCACAAACATGGTGGAAAAGGGAATATGGATTAAACCATATTGTTAAAAGAAAACACGTATGGTTTAAAAATTAAAAGATTTTTATGATTTCAAGGAGGATTTGGTGGGATTTTATCCCTTAAAATCCTCTTCCCTTGCCCATAAAACAAGGAGAGGAAAAAAATCCTGTAAACTTACATTTCAACAAATTAACCCCTTTAACCACCTTTCTCATATTTAACGGATTTATTTTAAAGATTATCCAAGGAGATTATTAAGGGGCTTTTAAAAGATATTTTTAAATATTATAATGTAAGTCCAAAATTATAACGGCCCATAGTTAAAGGGGTTCATTTTTTAATTGAATGGCTTAGAATTATAAAAGCCAAAGGGGGATTTATTTTTGAAAGATTAATTTGTTATACTAATAGGATATTAGTGATTTTTATTGTAAAAGGGGGAAATGGTTGGAATTTTTACTTGTATATGGGAGATATGCAATATTTGCAAAATAATATGGTTAAAGCCATATTAGCAAATAAATGTGTATATAAAGGGGTGATTTTTGTAAAGGGACATTGGAAATTATTGAGTGGAGAATTTTGTATGAGAATTTTCTTGGAGAGAATTGTAATAGGGAGAATTATTCAAGTTCATTTTGGGAGAAATAATTCTTTGGAGGAGAATTTACAAGGTGTTTTTGTACACCAAAAATTGTAAAAGAGTGAGATTGTGGAGAGATTATTGCAGGTTCTTGGAGCTTGGGTATAGTAACAAAGCATAATTTTTCTTGGCGATATCAATAAAGCGGTCCTAGCATTGAGAAGTGGACCCGAAGACATAGTCCACATTGGATGAACTTCGTTATCAATCTGCGCGTTGTGATCCTTCTATTTCTTTGTCTCATTCTTCTCTCTTCTCTCTCAATTTTCTCTCTAGTTTAAATTCAGTATTTGAATTTCTAATTATTTATTTTGTAATTTCAATGGTTAAAAAGCATAATCACGCAATTTTGTATTAGATCGGGAAATTACTGTAATTAGATTTAATTTACAAGTTTATTTTGTAAACTCTAATTACGGATCAAATCCTTTTGAAAGATGTTCACTTCATCAAGGAATTCGAAAGGAAGAAGATTCTCCCACGCGAGAAGAAGTTCAAAGTTGTTTCCACTTCAAGGAAGGTTCTCAAGATCTTTCTTTACGAACCCATGATGAAGGAAACACATTCCATTGGGATTTCAAGTTGGGAATGTGATTCTTGAAAAGAATTTTGTGAAGATTCTCGAGAAAAGATTTGTTGGAAATGAATACATTTTATGAGAATCAAAATGTTATAGTAGTGGCATTGTCACACATGAAAGGGACAACTCAAGCAAAGAAGAGAGAAAGATAAAGGAAAAGAAAAAGAGAAACACACACAAACTTAGGACACAAGGGTAGCCTGATATTTTAGGGTCAGAACTACTCATAAATATATGTATAAGTATAGTAATAGTATATAAAATGAACTATCATCAACCCCGTACTATATTAGACCATGTGAAGAATGCATGGTAAGAAAAATAAAAAATAAAAAATTGGGTCAACATGGAAGGGAAGCCTAAATGCCCCCAATGCTTTGCACCATCCCCAATTTATTGAAAATCAAGTCACAAACATGGAAGAATGATGATACAAATATAATAAGGTTTACGACATAAAAAACCATGCTTGTATAAAAGTACCAACAAGAGTGACAAGGGTCATCCAAGCACACATAGCACGATCATAGGGGAACACATCACAATACACACACATCTGATCTAAAGATAATGATGGGGCCTCCTCCTAACACTGATCGACTAAGAGGTCATCTGCTTCCCATTCTAGATCATCGTAGGGGGAAGGAGGGTGAGCTTGCAATGGTGGAATGTTCAGAGGAGGAGCATCTAACCCTCCTACAAAAGGGGCTAAGGAAGAGGTCCCTGCAAGGTCCTCTCCACCAAGCTCTCATGGAGCTAAGGTTAGCAATTTTGTGAAGATCGCCGACAAGGCCAGAACATCATCCAAAGAGTTAAACATGCACTTTACATGGGTGCCATGTTTTACCTCAATGGATAGAGAAAGTTGTGCCCAAGATTCATCACTAGGCTCGCTAAGTGATTCAAGATTAGTGATGAACTCATGGGAAGCCGAGACTGGTTCAGTCACTAGGATAGAACAAGTCAATGTAGGACCACCTTTTGAAGAAGGTGGGATCCTCTTACATCCTCCATTGTTGGAGGGACCACTCTCTACCTTCTACTTCATCAGGGGATGTGAACTCCCCACAAACAAAGCAAGAGGTGTAGAGGAAAAGGAGGAAGAGAAAACTGTAGTAGATTTACTAAAGTGTTCATCATATCTACGGGTTTTGGGAAATGTAGGACATCTAGAAGGGACATCAAAAGAGGTGACTCCATTGAAGGAGTGAAGAACACCTGCACCTTTTTAGGGTCAGGCGCATTCGTACTCATAGTGGAATCTGGAAGTGATACAGAGCTAGTTTGAAAGGAAGTAGAGGGGAGGAGAGAGGAAAACGTGATAGGAGGCCTTGATACAGGGGTTGTCATCTCCTCTTCCTTCCTTTGTAAGGTGGTCTGCTTAGCCATGAGAGACTTTCACTAGTGCTTGCACTCATGTGCAATGCATTTTTCATGGCTCTTTGAACTAGAGGCCGGAGGATGTAAGGGAACAAAAGGCTCCTACTCAGCCATGGGAGTGTCCACTAAAGCCATTTTTGGTGGAGGAATGGACTCCTAAATAGGAGTAGGTTGAGAAGTAGTGGGGGGAGTCAGCTTATGTGCCTTGGTAGCAGGCCTCTTCCTATTTACTACTTTGGGAGCAAGAATGGCAGGAGGCCATATAGGTTGAGACAAAGAGGATTCCCCATGGGGACCTTTCTTCTTGTTATATCGAATGGGCCCAGGCTCTGTGGGAAAAACAAGAAGCTCCAACATGGGACACTTGGGATTTCACCAAGAAAGCACCATAATATTCTCTCGAAAATACAGAAAAAAATATAATGGCACCTCAATGGGGTGAGAGGAAGTGTCAGGCTAAACAACAAAAGAGGAAGAAGGAGGATCTTGGAACCACTTCTCTTCTTCCCTTCTAAGTGCTTTGGCGGAATCACTATCAGATTTTAGGCAAGCCCTATATGGAACAACATAAGGTGATAGAGGGTATCTAACTTTTAGCCTCAAGTGCCCTTTCTTATAGTTCTGATACGTTTTGTGTAGGAGGTATGTCCTGGGAAGGAGAGGAACAATAGGCACAAGCCAAGAGTAATCCAAGGAGTAACTACCATGAGTAATGAGAAGTTTATAACTGGTGTCATGAATCACATGCATGGAACCCCCTTGGATAAATTTTAAACATTTATGCACAACCAAAGTTATGGCATTCATAGCTACCAACCAAGGGATACCTAGCTTTACTCAAAAGAGTTTAGATATAGGGATTATGTCAAACAAAAGATTCATGGATTTAGATCCAACCAAAACCAACAATACAATACTACCCAAAGGGGGCACAAAAAGTCTATCATGCATGTATATGGTGCTCATAGGTGCATCGTACCCATATTTATGCAAAAAATTGATTAGCATGATCTCCTCAGTTATAATGTTTACTTGAGACATTGGGTCAATGAGAACACCTGCTATGATTTTTTGTTGATTCATATGGGGATGTAGAGAGGAGATGGTTCCATATTAAAACCCATTGGCAAGTCCTATGAGGTGAAGGTTATACCTATACCACTGCTTACAGGATGCACAAAGGGGATAGGTTGATGTAGGAAAGAGGCCATTACGCACACTATATGATACTTTCATAGAGTCCTTAAAAGTTTAAAGGATAATACAGTGACCCAATCATGGTTTTGTTACACAATACTTTTAGAACCTTCCAACTAGGCCTACTAGGGGTCGCAGGTTGGGTTGTAAGGTGAAAGCCTCAAAACACTCACACCGACAACACTCCTAGGATATGAGGAAAGGAACTTTTAGTATCATAAAATGAAACCAAAATGGTTCATGTTAGGTTCACCAAAAATGTAAGATAGGGGGACCAACCATGTTCAAGGCCCTAGGTCATGAAGAGCCAAGAGCGGAAGGCTTCCCTAACTTTCCTCAGTTTAAAGGGGTGTTTGGAGATGAGGGACAAGAATGATGAAGACTATAATATCCTTCAATCACTTTGTAGAACCAAAATCAGTTTTGGGGCTAGGCGAGCTAGTTTTTGGGTCCAACACTATAGCTCAGGGAGCTCTTTTCCTAAGGACAAAAGTGTGGTTCTGGGACAACAACATGGCACACTGGTGTCTCTCAGGTGTGATGGCATCTGTATGACTAGAGGACTGAAAGTACAATGAGAACTACTAGAAAATGAGTTGGTAGCCTAGCTAATGGTTTTTAGGAGAGCAAAATAAAACTATGAAATAAGAGATATATAAGCGAATATGATAAAACAAATAGATTAAAGCTAGGTGGCAAAAATGATCTCACAAAAGAGACTATTCTCTAGCTAGCCCCAAGTGCACTTCCACCACCTCCACCAAGAGCTCATTAGCTAATGGAGGAGAAAATGAGAGGACTCAAACCTTTGCTATGATGGTGTTGTTCCACACTTGCTCTACGGAGTTGATGGAGTGTTGTTGTTGCTGCTATGGAGTGCCAAAGTGCTGCTTGAAGGATGAGAGTGCAAGAAGTGAATGCTAGAATGCTTAGGGAGTGCTAAAAGAAGATAGCTAGAGGATATAAAGAAGATGAAATGAATGAAGAGTAAATTTGAAGGGAGAATGAGAAAAATGGCCATATTTGGGTTAGTTGGTCAAAGAGGGGTGTTACAAATCAACCCCAATGGGAAGTGTAATGCCTCTACAAGCTTTAGATGCAAGAATCCATCAGGGATGTAAGTGCACTACATGGACATTTGCGCACCATGTGGGTGTCCCCAACAATTATTCTTCTACCAACGCACAAAATAGATGCAGGTAAGAATACCCCAAGACTATGTGTTAGCTCTCAAAAATATAGACTATGTGTTAGCTCTCAAAAACATAGGTAAGAATACCCCAAGAGGTTGCCAATCTCTTGGTACATTTTAGGGTAACAGACAATGCCAAATGGTTTAAGCTTTCTACTCTTTAGGTGTTGCTAGACCTAGGCGGGTGTACCTATATGAATTGGGTAGACTTGACTTATGATCTTCTCTCTTGTAGTGATTTGTCCATGATGGCAGATGGAAGTGGACAAACAAAATTAAATTTGGTATAAATTGTATAGCAATATTCAAAAATAAATCCTAATATTTTCAATTAACAGATGTAAAAAAGAATTGAATAAAACTAAATGATGAAAATGTGGAGACTAGTGCCTTATAGGGTATGCGGAGTCAAAAGGAATATAAAACAAGTGCTTCTTTCTGGTAGGTATTCAAGTTGTTCAACATATAATTTAGTTTATAACTTGTATAAACATGCAGGGTTATGATTACTGAGTTCTCCTTAATGATCCAACTGACATTCTCTAATTACTATGATCAACTTAAAGGATTTAATCTTTACTTGAAAGAACCAATCAATTGACCATACAGATACAACAAATGTGCACTGAGAAACTAGATATAAACTTGTTACACCAATTCAAATAACCAGAAAACACCAACTTTGGAGACAACTTCAATAATGCTCTCAATGAACACAATAAACAACTGATACCAGAAATGACTACACCATATTAAATGATTTCCATTGATAACTCCATAATTTCAAACATGCATCATAGTCTCATATTTGTGAAACATTGTATTCTATTGTATCTCTTCTATCCTATTTTCTATCCTATTCTACTTATGTCTATTTCATTTCTGAAACAGATATTTATACATCGAATACACGAAAGGACGCATCCTTTTGGAAATGTCATATGTTTACATAACAAATAGATTAAAGGACAATTAAGCTCTATTTAGCCACAAATGAATCTTAGTTAGATGATCCAAATAATCTCGACGCTCATGTGTATCCGCATCTCCAATTGCATTCCTAATTGAAATCTCCTCAACTGGCTCAACAATTGCTCCTCATTTCCTGCAGTAACATTATCAACCTTTTCCCTTATTTCTTTTCCCTTTTGTTTATACAAAAATGCTTTGAATTATGGGGAATTAACAAATTCATCATCAGATACAAATGATTTGTATTCAATATGCCTTGCATCTACTTCTTCACTCTCTTCAATACTCAAATCTCTAGTTGGGAAAATATAATGTTGAGTTCTCAACCCGGATACTTTACTTGGTTGAATCTGTGGCATATTATCCTTGGATGCTTCTTCTCCAGAAGGAAACAATTCTGCATCTTGCAACCTTTGATTATATCTTTCAACCACCATCTCTTCTTCTTCTTCATCTAGATTTCGGATCATATAATCAAAGTCATAGGGCATATGTTGATACCCCCCAAATTTTATCTTTGTTTTGGCAGAATTAATATATCCTTCTAGGTCAAAGTTTTTTCTGAGTGGTCCTCTCTTCATGTTATAATGCAACAATTTATCAAGGATCAAATTGTATCCTTCCTTGGCCAACACAGTGAAATCACCAAAGCACAATGTACTAGGCATAAAGGCCTGCTTCCCAAAAGAGCTGAAATTCATTACACTGCAGTAATCCATTTGTTTGACAATCTCCAAGTATGCAATTCTGTTTGGAACCATTTTTGGTAAAACAAAAGGGGAATCCTCAAACCCATAAACTCTGATCATGGTAGCTCCCTCCAAGAAATACCAATCTCCCCAATTATGATCAATTGGCCCATTGAAATCTCTTGGCTGAAGAAATCTCTTTATCTCATCAGATAATGAATAATCACAAGGATGGCTATACAATCTATACAATTTTTTCACAAAATATTCTTCAAAATGAATATAACTAGCATTGGAAAACTTGCTATCCCAAATAGCAGTCCACAATTGAACTGGTAATGTTTCACCATCTTTATTAAACTAAGAAATCCTCATCTCTAAAGGCCATACTCCCAACTCTTATCCAAAATAGAGTACCAGATGAATCAACAATGAATAATGCCTGAGATGAAAGGTAGATGATCCACCTTTTATAGCCATCAATCCTGAATCAAGCCCCTTAAAAATGTACGAGGCATAGTCAAATGGCCTAGAATTATGGTACTGGATATCTGTTGTGATAATCATTGGCACAATTGACATATATTCTGGGGAATCCATTCCCAATACCTGACAAACTGAGAATTAGGTGTATTTCATGTAAGGTTCAAATAGGTCCACATGATACAGGGGTTAATTACAATCTTGCAGAGGAACTAATTTGCTACCCTATTTAACCCTGTGAATTGGCAGCCTCCAACCCTTATAAATCGTATCCATTCTCAAGAATTCCTTCTCCAATTCTTTGTATATGATCTCCTCATTGCAAAACCCTTCCAAATTGAAAACCTCACCTATTTCCTCTTTTGAAAAAAAGTATATGTGGCTTTCCAGATGGGTCACATATAGCTTTGTGTTTCAGGTCATAATGACCAGCTAGCAATTTTACCAATTTTGCATTTACAAATACATTAGGGCACACCAGTTTTCCCACATTCAGCTTCCATGGATTGCAAACTGGTTCAAAATGGTTTCTTCGATGATAATGGAAATTGAACAATTCATATCCCCTTATTTGAGTCCAAATGTCTCCTATAAATTTGCATTTATCATTCAGTTTGTCAAGTTCTGCCCTAAGCTGCGTTGATCGTCTAGCTTTAGGCCCTGAGCCAGGAAACTGGTCAATGAGGTCTTGATTCAATCTTCTTTCTATGCCCTCATGTTCCCCTTCGGTTTTCTATTTCTTCCCCTTTAGTTGACTGCTCTCACCAAGTTTTCTACTTTTCAATTTTCCTGAGCTAGGGGACTCCATTCTTCAAAATTGTAGTAATTAAAACCAGAGGAATTAAGACGTAAAAACTTACTGTATCTGCTTGAAGCCTTCAAAATGAAAGAATGCCCTGGCTCCATGTTCACCTTGCTGGTTCTTCTACTATCAATTCAACACAAATTCATTCAATTGAATTTTCCCTCTTATATTCCATCGCGCCATTAATGTGTTAGCTGAAGCACGAGTGAAAACTTATTTGAAACATACATTGTCGCATCAGATGTCTTATCGATGAGAAATTTTCAAATCTGGGGTGATATCCTTTTGCAACATTCATTAGACTTTTTTCCAAGACATCCTGTGGTCTCATCGACATTTGGAATCACACCGATGGCTATCGCTTCAATTTTGTATATCACTATGACAATTCTGAGTCGGGGAGATGTTTCATAAACTTCATTGTGTCTTACTGAGATGCACCCTATGGTATTTTCTGATCGCTAAGACATAACCGCACTTTCACTGATGAGACCACACTTCAGCGTGACCTTCATAATTCTCATCAATAAAACTAGTCTTACCGACGATGTAGACTCTATCGGTAAGACCCTGAACATCGAAGAGACTCATACCAATGCAAATTGTCTTGCCAAACATGTTATTCCACTATGTTCCATTCAGTGAGAATCTACTTGAAACATCTCATCGGCGTGACTTATAGGTTGGCAGGACTACATGACTTCCTCCCGACAATTCTTTGATATAATCCCTCCGTTGTGTTGGCAAGACCAAACACTTTCGGTAAGACCTTACTCCGATGTCTTTTAGTTTGGCCGATACGTCATTCCATGTTCCAGTCGGTGAGACATATATGAATTCACTATGACTCATTCCAATAACAATTCTCATGCCGATATGATCTTTCTATCACCGAGACAATAAATGTGTCATGCCGATAGTCTACAACAAGTATACATTAGTGAAAAAATATCATAGGTTTGGGAGACCCTGGCCTTCTCTTGCCGATATGGAATAGATGGTGAAGTACTCATGAGTCGATGGATTCTACGAGACCATATGACAAAGTATGGGAAAAAACATTATGAAGAGAGAATTTTGTGCTTCTAGTGAGGACTATTTTGTAGACTCATTAACTATAAAATTTTCAAAATTTTATAGTTCTAACACTATGCATTGTGCCAAGTACTACACAAGAATTTTGACATAAAAATGGATGTTGATTTAATGGTTTTAGCAATTGATATTCAAAACAAGTATCAAAACATGGTTTTTGACTATGCTTCCTAATTGTTGATCACTTGCATGAGGATTTGATAAATTTGAAAGATACAACCCCTCCATTGTCATGCAGACATTGTTCTTTGTTAATGCACATGTTGTTATGGAAGGGAAAAAAGGTAATAAGAAATTTCATGAAATTGAGAGAAAGGGATAACATGGAAAGTGAGTTGTCTATGCAAATATGGACCCATGTTTGGGATGTGCACTATCCTAAGTCCAATTATACTTAATTTTGAAATATTTTTAAGTTTTTGGTGTTGGAGCAGTTGGGCTTAAAACCTATTTATACAATCTCAAAGGGTGTGAAAGAAATATTGAGGCGTCTAGAGTATGAGGAAGGCACTGCACAAAAATTTAATTGGGGAAATTGGTACCTCCATTCCAATTATACCACAATTAGGATATATGGATCCTTAGTTTTTCCTCACTGGTTGCCTTCATATGTGTATGATAAGCAAGCGTTCATGGAGATAATGTGGTAGCTTGATGCCATGGATAAGGAACATTTTAGAAAATCAAGGAAGGAATCCTTGGTAACCCTAATTGTGGATTTTCTTATTTCACTTGCATGTCAAAGGAGGGAATTGAGAGATTTGGGTCTCTCCTAAACAATTATAGAATGAAACAAGATATTTTAAGGTATTGTGAACCTGATGGGGTTATTATTGCTGAGAGAAGAGCAAGGGGATTTTTAGGGAGACAACACCAATTCCTCTATCAAGAGGATGTAATCAAAAACTTATCTTCTAATGAAGAAGTTGCACAAAGAAAAATTACATGGATAAAGATCTATGCAATTAAAGAAAAGATGTTGAAAGAAAAACATTTTTATGTCAGTCCTTATTCTGAGGTACAAGACAAATTTGTTCAAGCTAAGTTAATGCCTTGAGATTTTAAAGATAAATTTTATTTGAAAAAGTAAAACAAGCTAAAATAAGGGCCAAGGTGGCAAAACAAAATAATGAGCCACAAATAATGAGCCAATTGGCTCAATCCTCTACTCAAGGATATCAAATGCAAGCTAAGGAGATAGGTAAACAACCTGCAGTCCCCCCATTGGTGACTTATTCAAAGAAAGAGAAAGGAGGTGAAGGGTATGCACCAGAGTAATCTATAGAATACATCTAAGTGGAGGAAGAGGTGGATTAGAGATTCCTTGAGGATAAAGATGAGGCTTTAAATATTGTTGTTCCTACCAACAAAATTGTAAAATGGGAGTATAATGAAGCTAAGGATGATGATGTCAGAATAAAGGCTTCTAATGATTTCATGTGTGATGATGCTTTTGTTAAGACAAGGGAGTTTAGAGACTTTGTTATTCATGTGAACAAATTTGATATAAAAAGGAGAATAGAGGGGGAAGAGGAAAAGGTTGACCCCTCTTTGTAAGATGAAGTGAAGAAGGAGGAAGAGGGAAAAATAATGTAGGAAATTGCTGTCATGTCACCATAAGATGCAAGATCCCTAGTCAAAGGAAGTTGAATTCTATTGTTGCCTGAATGGGAGCTATCATCTGTTATTGCATTATATGCAATAAAAAAAGATCTGGATGCCTCCATTTTTGAGGATATTTTTGACAAAATATTTTGGCTCAGGTTTCAGACCTAAGTTACATACACTTACTATTTGGTCTATGGAACCAAATATTGGGAAGCTTGAGATAATAAAGTCTATAGAAAAGGAAATTGGAGCTTTGGTTGTAAAAACAGCTACTGAAATGACTACTACTACAATTACATAATTGACAATGCATGCTATGATGTTGAGTGTAGATACAACCCAAATCATAGATAATACTTATAAAAAGTTGTTGGATAAATACAATAAATTGATGGATGAACATAACAAGGTACTTGCCACTACTGCCATTACATCTAGGGGTTTTCCCTCTCCAACAACTTTTGCTTCATATTTTTTTGCACAAGACATAGAAACTTTGTCATTGAGAATTCAAAGTTTAAAATAGGAAGTGCAAAAAGAGAAGGAAACCACAAGGAAAGCCAAAGAGGAGATAGTCAAGGTGGCTGATGAAATTCTTGATGATGTGTTGAAACATAGAGTGACAAAGTTGGTGAATAAGGCTGGCACTATATGGGATGTTTACAAGAACATTCATGAGGCCAACATAAAATATTTGTAGGTTCAAAAGGAATTCCAAATTGAGTGGGGTAAGTGGAGTACTAGGGTGGGGACATTGAAAGAGATGATGTCTTAGATGTAGGAAGACCTTGAAGCTCCCACCAACATTCTTGATTTGTTGAAGGCAACTAATTTGGTGAATGAGATCACAACTTTTCATGGTAAACTAGGAATGCAACTTCATAATAAATTGAGAATTTTTAGAGAAATGGAGGGGCATGGTATGCCCAAGATATTGAGTGATAAGGGTGAATTGAATGAATTCAAAAAATGAAAGGAGGAGTTGGGAGATCTACTCACACATTCTAAGATGATGCTTAGTTTCATTAATTATTCTATGTTGAATCCTAACATAGATATTATGATAGGAATAGAGATGATAATGGATACATTTGTCAAGGAGGCCAAGGTGTTGATGGATGCAAGATACAAACAACATACTAAAAAAGTGAAAAATTTGCTAGATATGCAATGGCTGACTGAGGAGGATTACAACACATGGATAAAAAAATTTATAGATTAATCCTATGTTGAAGTATTACAAAATGTTGTATCCTCTCAATTATGAAGATTGATGATAAATGTGGTGATGTGGATTGGGAAATACAATTTTGGGTCTTAAGTTTGAAGAAATGGTGAGTAATGGATGGGAGAAATACAATGCATAGCCTAGAACCAGTACAGATTAGGCTTTTTCTATAAGTATGGATAAAAATATTATTTTCTCCCCAATTTGAATTTATCAAGAAAGATGTAGACGTGGAGGGTCATTTTTCTCTTTTTCTTTTCTACATTTTATGTTTTTCTCATTTATGGTTGAGGTATGTGGGTACAATTTTGGAGCACATGGATATTGCTACATCAACTTAAAGATTCCTTTTGGAAGGTGAGACATGATCTTCATTAACTAATGAAAATAGTTTTTTGTCTCATGTAACATTTCCCTCCATCTAAGAATACAAATATAACTAAAAAGGGAATGTATTTTGTATTGCTCCAATAGAAATGGACATGTGTACTTTTTGGCCTAAAGCTTGATTGCTCCTTCATTTCTATAAGAAGGAATTCAAGGCCAGAAGTACTGGTTGGTTGCTTGAATATTGATCACAGAGAATTTTGTAAAGAGAATATAGAGGGAATTTTGGAGTTTTGCTATAGGTTTTGAGTCACTCAGTTTATGTATGTAATTTTTTATAATTGCGCTAGCAAATGAATTGAAAATGGTTCAAATTCAAAGTCATTTCTCTCTTATTGTACTTGTTTCATGAATTATGAATAAATGATAAAATATTGTTTTATTTGTCTCCATTGATTTCTAGTGGTTGTTTAGTTTTGTTCTTGCTTTTAATTCAAATAATTAATGAAAATTATTTAATGGAGCTATAGGTTCATGTAAATTGAGTAATAGGATCTTAATAAGAAATTTATGGTAGAGGATACAATGTCGAAATGCTATAATGCAGTGTTGTCAAAGCTTAAAAGTGCTATGTATTAATTTTTTATCATATTATGTCTGCATTGAGTCTGACTCCACTCCTAGGATAGGGAATTGATCTAAATTGTGTATTCATGATGTATCTTGTTGATCATTCAACAAAAAATCAATTTTATAATAAAAATTTCATGATGAATCACAATTGTTTTTATTTTGAGTTGTCCCATTCTCATTCTCTAAATGTTGAGTGTTGTTAAGGAGTAGTCAACTTTGATATATTCCATTTATTGAGCTATTGTATGAGAATCTATCTATTATTTGCAATGTATTCAATCATTAGGTGTAGAGGTCTTTACATACATTGTGGGATCACCCTCTCAGGTCTTGTAGAGCCCAAAGTGTAGGAGGAAAGCATTGCTTCTTTCACTTGTTCATTGGCTAATCCCTTCAAGTTGCTGAGAATTGGAGATGGAAAAGTCCATAGGCTTCCTTGAAGATTAGATTGGTTCTTGAAAACATAACCAACAGATTGGTGACTCTACTGGGGAACTCAATTTATGAAAATATCCTTGTCCCAGTGTGCTTTGTCCAAAGAATTGCAATTAGAGTCTTATATTTTCACAATGGGGTGTTAAATTTTATAAATATTTATCAAATATTGTCAAAGCTTGTTGAATTCTCCCACCATTTATCATTTGAAGGTCATTTGTGTAAACCTTGCTAATTCCTTGTGTGCCCATGTAAATCCTCCACATAGAGTGTTGAGGATGGTCTTAGGAGTTCTCTATATTTCCAAATCTGTGTAATTCACTTAAAGATTTGCAAAATTGCCATTATTATTTTCAATTCCCAATCAAAATTGGGTGGTGACTCTTAAGTCCCTACACCAGTGTGCAGTTTTGAAGAAGTTAAGAAGATATTGAAGAAGAGTTGTAGAATAAAGATGAGGAAAACCAGAGGTTACATGAAGAAGCATCTGAAAGAAAAGTTGGAAGATGAGCTTCATAAGGCTCCCAAGCAGAAGGGCCAATGGGTATAGAAAGATAAAAGTTCTAATAAGTGGATTCCACCATCATTATGAGCTAATGATGCCAATACAAGTAAGTCTACTCCACATCTTGTCCCTGAAATTTAAATTCCTTTAGGAAATTCTTCTAGTCATGAAATTCAAGAAAATTTTCTAGGGTTAGATCATGAAGGAGAAGATGATTTTGATAATAATACTATCACAAGTATCCATAGGTCTAGACCTAAGAAAAGTAGGATTAGAAGTAGAGGCCATCACTAAAATGTTGTCTCTACCAATTTTGTTGTTGTTGGTGACATTATCCCTCTTGCATTTGGTGGATATTCATCTTTACCACTTTTTGTTGAATAGAACCAATAGTGAAGCCCAAAACCTAATAGATCTAGAAGAGCATTCTGGTTAAAAAATCACCCTCCTAGATCCTAAGGAGGTTTTTGGAAATTGTAGTTCTCTTAGAAGGGAGATTAAAATTTAGAAAGAGATAAGGAGTAATAATGAGAGAGAAAGGGAGGAAAATATTAGAAATGCTATGATTGAAAGGGAGACCCTGATAAGACAATTAGACCAAATGAGATTCATAAACCAAGCTGAACCTGGACCAATTAATTTGGTTCTTGTTGTGTCTAAGATCCTTGAAAAGAATAAGCAAGAGGATCCCATAAAAAATGTTGATACCACTAGCTGAACCAAATCTAAAGTTACTAGTGATGTTGCTCCACATCCTAATGAAAATTTCTCCAACCTAGAAAATTCAAAAGGAAAACAACCTATAAAAAAAATGGTTATCAATGAGAAATCCACATATGAGAAGCCTCCTACTCCCCCGAAATCAGAATTTGAGATGGAAAAGTTAAGGAAGGAAAATAAGGCTCTAAAAAGGGAAGTAGAAAAGATGGAGATCATGGCCTTAAATGTTGAGATGAAGAGGAAGCTTGAATTCTTGAAAACTACATGCTCAACAGAAGGTGTTGTGGCATCTAGCTCACAAGACCATTCTCAGTCCATAATAAAGCCCACATCCTCAAGTGATGCAAAAATTTTTGGTCATATTGATCAATCCACTCATAAATATAAGAATGTGAACAAAACTAGTAATGATTATATTCGTAATCAATTTACTAATAGAAATGTAGATCATAAGAAAGGAGGTGGAGAAGCTAGCAAAAAAAATGAGGACAAAAATAACCAGTTCCATAGGCACCGTTTACAATTGGAAAGATATAGGAAATTATGTTTTGAAGGGATCCTTGGATGCCCAAATCCTATTGACAATGATAGTAGGGTTGTGTTGAGTAAATTCACTGGTAATAATGCAATATCTGGTGAAGATCACCTAAGGGATTTTCTCATTCTTCTTGATGAATATGAACTGGAGCATGACGATGTAGTCATCAAGTTGTTCATGCAATCATTGATAGAAGATGCAAGCGATTGGCATAGCTTTTTACCTGATGGCAGTATTAGCATATGGGAAGAGTTCAAGAGAGTCTTTAGAGAGTAATATGGAGACAAACTAACCCTATTTTTATGCTCAATGAATTTAATAACATCACCAAGGGACAAAATGAGATGGTGTCTGATTTCAATATCATATTTCAGAAGGCAATGAATAGATTGCCACAGAATTTGAGGTTAAATGATCAAGTGTGCCTTGTCACCTATTGTATTTCATTTGATGGTAAGATATCATACAACTTGAGAGATAAAGAACCTCAAACTTTGAGGGATGCATTTAGAATTACTTTGCATATTGAAAGAAATAGAAGAGCTTCAAGTAAAGTGGGAAGAAGGGATGATGTAAAGATTTTGAAAAATCCAAAGCATCAAAAGGATACACATGAAAATTCTTTGGTTTTAAATCTCCCTTATGATTAGAAATGGGATCAAGTGATGGATACTTTGAAATATATCAAATATACTTTTGCTAAGAATGAGAAAGGACTTGGGAATGACAAGTTACATTTCCCAAAGAATGAGAAGCCCCCACGTCTTCAAGATTATCCCTACAAGATAAATTGGCATAATGGGAAACCAATTCCCAACAATTAGAAAGGAAAACAAGATCAAGTTACACCTGATCCTTTCCAAAAACATTCTACAAATTTCACTAATGAAACTCCATGGTGCATGGTATGTCAGTTGTCTTACTCTTCTCATCAATGTGATATTTCACAACTAGTGGAAGTTGAGCAAGGTTCACCTGAAGAATGTGATGAATATCATGAAGATGATGTTGAAGTTAATATTAGCATGAGTAGGTCTAATCTTGTTGATAATGAATTCTCATTCGATGTGGAGTATGATGAAATTAATGTGGACTAACAAAGGGAAAGAGCACATGCTTACCATGAGTAGCTTCTCTCTGATGATGAAAATGATGATGATCACAATGTATGCACATTGGAAGTAGATGAAGATGATGTGTCCTTGAGAATACCTTCACAGGAAGAAATTGCAAATTTGATAGTTACTCTAGTAGCTCAAGCAAGAGGTTCTTACCATTTGAGGAATAGAACAGTGGGTGGAGATCAAGGCAAAGCTACTAGTTTATTCATCAAAGAGCATAATGTGAAAGGTAAAGAGCCTAAAATTGATGTGAAAGGAGATAAAGCTAAAACCAAGGAAACCAAAGGGGATAATATTTGGGAAAAGAAGGCAAATAAAACAAAAATGGATGGAGAAATCATTTCTCCTATTGTGAAGGTAAAGACACAAAAGCAAGGTGTTCAACTTTAGAAGAAAAAGCCAAGCCCAAAGTTTAAATAAAAAATGAACAGAGGAAGGAGAATAATGTAGAACAAGGTATGATTCCAATTGATCTACCTAAGTATACCCTTGTTGATATGTTTCAACTGCTTAGTCAAGTAAAATTTTATGTTCCTTTGCTTGAGATGATGAGAATTGATGAGCGTAAACAAAAGGAAATAACCCTTATCAATGGTGCTAGCACAACCTGTAATGAACCACTAGTGTCTACTCCACCCAAAGTGAGTGGAAAAGAAAAGAAAGAGAAGTAAGTTGAGGGAGAAATCACTGAGATCCCTCACATTTTTTTGGGAAATTCAATGACTTCCTATCCTATAAATATAGATCCATTTTTCGTAACTCTGATTGTAGAGGGAAAATTATTAAAAAATTATATGATTGACTTAGGAGCATCCAAAAAAATTATTCCAGCTAAGATTATGGAAGCAATTCCCAATTGAAAGTTGATAGTACCCAAGGTAAATGTTATGCCATGGATTCTAGGGAAGTCCCTATGACTGGTGTGATAGATGAGCTCCCCTACAAATTAGTTGCATTCCAAAAGAATTTAAAATGAGTTTAGTAGTGGTGGATATCCCACCAAACTGTGGAATGTTGTTGTATAGAAAGTGGAGTGCTTCCATGGGGGGTGGTATGTTATGTATTTTTCTACTTTCCTCATTAATGGAAAAAATGTCAAGTTGGTTAGGGAGCCAAAAGTACCACATATGATTGAACATGCTCCTAAAGATGACATAGTGCACTTTGTTGATACTGACCTTAGTGAGTTTAAGGTGGAAAAGTTACTATGAGAAAGTGAGAGGTGACCTGCACCCATAGACAATGAGGTTACAAGGTTATCTAATAAAGATGGCCTTTGGAATATGTATTTTGATGGTGAAAGTTCAAAAGAGGGATCAAGTGTAGGTATATTACTTGTCTCACCTAGTGGCAATACTTTTAAATTTTCCTTCACTTTTTCTTTTGATTGCAAAACAATGTGGCAGAGTATGAGGCCTTGCTGCTAGGATTGAGATTGGAAAAAAAACATTGGATAAAGAAACTAATGGTGATAGGTGATTATGAGTTAGTCATATCCTAGGTTAGATCTCGATATGCATGTAAAAATAAGAGGTTAAAAAAATACATGAATTCTATATGGGATTCTATTGAGAAATTTGATGCATTCAAAATTGATTGGATGGGGAGTGGTCAAAATAGACTGGTAGATTTGTTAGTTAACATTGCACTTAGGCATAATGACAACCTTTGTCGGTATCTCTAAAGTAGAGGTACAAACTAGGCCTTCAATCCCTTACAATGTGCACAACTGACAGGTCTTCAATGATGGTGAAGACGTCTTGAGGTTTTTGAAGTGTGTGGATGAGTATGAGAGTTAGGAGATTGATTTTGGAGATTTTTTTGAAAATATAGATAGAAAGGACATAGTCTTTGGAAATCAAGTCATTCAACTAAAGAAAAATAAGATTCTCAAAGGCCTTGTGGCCTTAGAGAGAGATTTTGTCAATTAGTACAAAATCAATGCCAAAACAACTACTACCCAAGATCAAGAAAATGAAGCCCAAGATCAAGGAAATGTTAATTGCTTTGCTAAGAAAATATAGACATGTCTTTTCCTAGTCATATGATGACTTGAAATCATATAGGGAGGAATTGTTTCAACATGAGATTCCTCTAAAGGCTAATGCAAAGAATTTCAGGAAGAACCAAAGACCCATTAATCCAACCTCGGCTCCTAAAATGCAAGAGGAACTAGTAAAGTTAAGGGATGTTGGCATTATCAAGCCTATTAGGAACTCATCATGGGTGTCTAATTTAGTGCCAATCAGGAAAAAAAAGGGTGATATAAGCTTGTGTGTGGATTTCAAAAATATGAACATATCATCATGAAAAGACAACTATCCACTACCAAATATAGAATCCGTGTTACAAAAGGTGACTGGTTGTGAATTATTGTCTATGATGGATGGTTTTTCTAGTTACACCCAGGTTAACGTGAAGGATTTTGAGCAGTACAAGACTACATTTACAACTCCATGGGGCACTTATGTATATGTTAGAATGCCATTTGGTTTGACTAACGTAGGTGCCAATTTTCAAAGGGCTATGGATGTAGCCTTTTCTAATTTCATTGATTTGTTTTTGGAAATCTACAAAGATGATTTAACCACTTCCTCCAAGAAAGAAGAGGATCAATGTACACACCTGGAGAAGATTTTCATCAGGGCCCTTGAGTATGGTATTTCACTCAACCCAAAAAAATGTGCCTTTGGGGTTACTGAAGGAAAATTGTTGGGGCATATTGTATCAAAAGAGGGAGAGAGAATTGACCTTGAGATGGTAGCTACCATTGAAAAAATACTGCAACCAAAAAATGTGAAAGGTATTCAATCCTTCTTTGGCTAGATTAACCTCTTGAGAAGATTTTTTACAAATTTTGCTAAGGTCACTCATCCCATATCCAAAATGTTGAAAAAGGGTGAAAAGGTGGAATAGAATGAAGAAGCAAGTAATTCTTTTCAAACAATTAAATAGGTAATTAAGGAGGCCCCAATTCTAAGGACTCTTGAATTTTCCAAGCCACTGCAAATCTTTTCATTTGCATCATTTCATACTATTGTTACTGTTATGCTGCAAAAGAATCAAGAGGGCTTTGAACAACCTATTGGTTTCTTTAGAAAATCACTTCAAGTTGTAAAGCTGAAATATGATCTAATGGAGAAACAAGCATATGCACTTGTTAAGGTTGTAAAGAACTTCATAACCTATCTTGTAGGAGCAACAATCATTGCTTATGTTCCAAGTGAAGTTGTAAAATAAATCTTTTCCTAGCAAGAGGTAATGGGTAGAAAATGTAGATGGATAAATAGAATACAAGAGTTTAATATTGACATCCAAATCACCAAAAAGGTGAGAGGTTAGGGACTAGCTAAGCTGGTGGCTGAAGTCAATCTAGATTCCAATCATATAAACCTTGAGGATGACTTTGACAAATCATATACTTGTGATATGGAGGGTTGTGATTGGTATGAGAATGTCATACATTACTTGTAGAAAATTCAATTCCCTGAAGGATTAAATTATAATGAGAAGACGACTCTCAAGTTACATTCATTCAAGTATGTGATTATAAATGGTGAACTATGGTGGAGAAATTTGGATGGTGTTATGTTAAAATGTGTTAATAAAGCCAAGGCTTCTGAATTGTTGAATTAGATGCATAGTGGTGTGTGTGGTGGGCATTACATTCCTAAAAATACTACTCACAAGGTCTTAAGAGTTGGATTCTGGTGGCCTATAGTTTTCAAGGATGCACACAAAATGGTTGCTTTTTGGATTTCCTACTTAAGAGGTAGGCTATCAAAATTTTGATCTTGTCATCTCCCTGAGTTCATAAAGCCTATTTAATTGGGAAATAAAATTTTGTTTACAAAAATTTAATGTGTTTATCTTGGCCTATGGTTCTTTCACTTAGAAATTTCCCTATTTAATAGATTGTAAGAGAGGAGGACCAACCTCGTTCAAGACCGTAGGTTACGGAGAGCCAAGAGCGGAAGGCTGCCCCAACTTACCTCAGCTTAACGAGGTGTTAGGAAATGCGAGACGAGAATGATGAGGACTATAAGGTCCCTAAATCACTTTGTAGACCCAAAACACAAAATGGGGCTAAGCGAGCCATTTTTCAGGTTTAACTCTGTGCCTCAGGAAGCTCTATGCCTAAAGATGGAAGCATGGTTCTGAGACAACAACATGATGTCCTGGCATCTCTCAGGTGCGCTAGCATCTGTATGAGCAGAGGACTAAAGAAGCAAGGTCAAACACTAGAAAACAAACTAATAGCCTAGCTAATTAATTCCAGAGGGCCAAAACAAAGCTATGAAGTAGGTAAGATATGTGCAAATATGATAAAGTAAATAAACAAGAGTTAGGATGGCAAGAATAATCTCACAGAGGTACTTGTTTGCTAGCTAACTCCAAGTAACACATCCACCAACACACAATGAAGAGGAAATTTTTTGGGTACCTATATAGGGGTTTTCCTTATTCAACCCCTGTTTTGGTGTTCCCACCTCCATGGACAGCCAAGAAGATAGAGAAAGAGAGAAATGAACAAAGCGTGTGGTGAAAACAAAACCTACTTTAGGAGTAGAACCCACACCACCAAGTATGAGTGATAAAAGAAAACCCGGCTCAAGGAGGAGAACCCGTATCACAAAAGAGGTGATAAACAAAATCCCCACTCGAGGAGGAGAACCCATATCACAAAGTAAGGATGCAATATATAAGGGATATGGAATCGTAGGATGCTCACAAGCAAGAAGTGAAGAGGGATAGAGCTGCAAGAGCCAAAGAAGTTGCAAAGAAGGAGAGCAAGGTAGCTACAAGAGCCAAGAGTGTTGTAGAGAAAGCTATAAGAGCTTGGGAGTGTTGGTGTAACAAATGAGAGATTTGTGCAAGAAAGAGAGTAAGGAGGAAAGAGAGAAGCCAAGATGTTAGAGTGAAGCTAGAAGTTGGAAGAATGGAGCTAGAGATGGAGGAACAACTAAAAATGATGTGAAAAGATTGCTTTTAAGGAGGGAAAGAAGCGTCCCGAGCCATTTCAAGGCATCTCAAGCCATTACCACTGACCAAGGGAGATGAAAAGTGGAAAACATGCATGAAAACAGTCATTTGAACATTGTAACATCATAGGATGCTAGTGCGGCATGTGGACATCCACGCAATGCGCTAGTGTCTGGACATGTCACACTACAAAATGACACAAACGAGAAAAGTAAAAGGTTAATGCAAAGTTGACACGCAAGGGTAGCCATTGAAAAGGGTTGTTGAGCATCCTAAGAAGGGAAAAAGGCTAATGCAAGGGCTAAAAGGAGCCTACACAAAAGCTAGGGGAGTGGACACTAAAGTGGATGCAAACATGTATGTGAAATTGTAAGGGGGTACAATTTTATGACTATACATTTTTCCCCCACTTTAGCGAGCATATGAATCTACAGTAATATGCACACTAATGGAAATCTATGAAATATTAATAACATCATATGCCAAAAGGATACTATAGATGAATCAGATAACTCTTCAAACCATGAAAGCATACCCCTAGTCTGAAGACCTACAAAAAAAATGTATTAGACAAGAATGACCTACATCAAAAAACAACATTAGAACATAAAAACCTAAAGGATTTGAGTTAGCAAAGTAAAGAGACCTCAATGTCAAAGGTTGTCTCAATACTATGCATTGTCTCCAAATTTAGAAGCAACACACATAGAAGAATTTTGAAATGAAGAGAGGAAGAGCATATACTTAGGATGAAGAAGATACATATCTTTGATCTGGTATATACAATTGAGAAGAGAAGAGAAGAGAGGAGAGAATTTAAGAATGTAATCACCTCATAGGCCCACAAACGTGCAACAAAAGTGTCCTCCAAGATCTCTCACATGAAGGATACCCAAAAAAAGAAACTTACAGACTCGTAGACTTGCGAGGAAGCATCCCCCAAAATATCTCACATGGAGGAAGCCAAGAAAGTGCACTATAGACTCATAGACCTATAGGGAAGGTGTCCTTCAAGATCCCTACATGAAGGAAACCTAGGAAAGTGCCCTACAAACCTACAGACCTCCAAGGAAGGTGTCCTTCAAGATCTCTCACATGATGGAAACCCAAGAAAGCACCCTACAGACCTATAGGGGAGCCACGCCAAAGATCTCTCAAATGGAGGAAGCTCAGAAGAAGAACCCTACAGGCTTGCATACCTCTAGGTATCCACCAAGATCTCTCACATGGAGGAAACCTAAGGGGACTCCATAGAGTTAAGAAGTGGCTTCACAGGCACACCTTGAAAGTGAAAATGACCGTACAAGAAAGTAAGAAGATAGTCACACAGACAGTCGATAGATTGGAAAGTTTTCAAAGGGGTCCCTTGGGAACCCTTGAAAAGAAGAGGGGTCCACCCAAGGAACACACTATTTGAAAAGCGAGGTCTAGTCAGGCTGACCCCAAGCTAGACAAAAAGAATTCATTCAAGAGAAAATATTTCAAATAGGTCCCTTGGGAACCCTTCAAAAGAAGAGGGGTCCACTCAAGGGATGCTTCATTTCAAAGACATAGAAAAGAGAGGGAGTCCTCAAGAAGGACACACATCTCTAGAACAAGTTATCACTGCCCCCAACATATAGGGGAGGAGAACCATGCAAGATACTTAGAACATTCAAGATAGAGGTAAACCTCGATATCACTTCTCATGCAAAGTAAAGGCAAGTGCATCAATCAAATGGGAATTTGATGGCACCTGAATCAAAAAATTGTTGTATTTTATCCTT
Source organism: Sequoia sempervirens (assembly GCA_007258455.2). Classification (NCBI taxonomy): domain Eukaryota; kingdom Viridiplantae; phylum Streptophyta; class Pinopsida; order Cupressales; family Cupressaceae; genus Sequoia; species Sequoia sempervirens. The sequence goes on along the minus strand of VDFB02271358.1, from coordinate 1,156,066,673 downwards.
CTAGGCCTTACATTCGCTAGTGGAATGGCCAAGCACTCGATGGAATTCCCAGAAAGAATGCTTTTCTTTATCATGTTCATGATATTTTTTGCATGTAGGAGAAGAGTAATCAAGCAGGATTTTAGAAGCCACAAAAAAATACACTCTTGCTTAGATAAAGAATGAGAAGTAGGAATCAACCCTTTTTCTTGTGGAGAAAAGTTTGACTGCTCGCAAGAAGAAGATATGAAGATAATAGATAAAGGAGGATCTTCACATAGATCATTATTCCTGCAATGAGGATCACACTCTTCTACAAGATCGCCATCATCCTTCCTAATAGGATTACCAGCATTAACCTCTTCAATAGAAGTGAGATCATCTTCCTCAGAAGGAGGAGGATTGGCATCAAGGACATTACAACTATTTCTCACATTACCCTATGATACATAAGAGTAATCATCTTCAATATTGGGTTTGGATGATGTTATCAAAAGGTCTAAGTGGATTAGGTCAACTTTACACTTTCAAATGAGGGATTCTATAAATTCTAAAGTACCGTAATCATCACCAAGACATCTATTCCTTTGAGAAGTAGAAATAGTAGACTTAAGATTTCTTTCTTTAGAAGGATCTTTTTCAGGGACATTTATCTCAAGAGTATCCTTTGTAGTAGGTATTGCTGGAGTAAACATTGACACATGGAAAGATACTAAAGGGATAACAGTAGGCACAACCGAAGCCTGACCAGTAGCTACCATCTCACATAAGTGCATAGCATCAAGGTCAGCCTTAACTATGACTACTTTATTATTACAAATAAATTTAATAGATTTATGCAAGGTAGACGAGACTGTACCCATAGCATGAATCCATGGTCTACCAAGGAGAAGGTTATAAGGTAACTTTTCTAACATAACTGTGAGAGGTAAAACCTTTCATTTATCAAATGATTGACAAATATGGCATAAATTTGTCAACGTTGAATAAATGAGATAATCCCTCTCCCTATGAAATTATTGAGCAAGCATAAAGGAAATAACGACATCAAACTAACATAAAATCATAAGCAACATAAGCATGACATCCATTCCTAAACTACTCAAACACTATCTCATAGGGGGATTGGTGCTACTTTGATGTGGAAAGTAGCCCTTTCCCAACCCCTTTTTGATAAGCCGAATGATAAAATGCTATGGATATGGTGGAGTGATGATGATGAACAAGATCAAATCTCAAAGAGAGTAACCTTGTATGAAATTGTGAAGATTGTGAAGATTGTGAAGGATGTGAAGATGATGAACAAAATCAGATCTCCATGTGAAGAGAGTGACTTTGCATAAAGATTGGTGGAGATTGTGAAGATTGTGAAGATGATGAACAAAATCAGATCTCCATGTGAAGAGAGTGACTTTGCATAAAGATTGGTGGAGATTGTGAAGGATTTGCTTGATGTTGAAGCCTCTATTTGAAGATTTTCAAAATGCCAAGTGTTGAAGAGGGACCAATGTGGGATCAAAAACAAGCCAATGAATTGAGGACACTTGTCATCATGTGATTGATGGATGTGTGTGCAAGATTTGGGAAGAGTGCCCAAGAGGGGGAAAATTTGAATTCAAATTTTCCAATAAATGCTGAGAGGGGGACAAGGAAAAACAGCAATAAATGCCCTGTTTGACTTGTCATGTTGAGGGAAAATGATTGTTTTAATAAATCAATAAAATTGATTTATTGTGCAAGTGGGATGGGATTAGCCTTAGATTAGGATTAGATTAATTTAATGATGATTATGCTGATTTAATGCTGATTAAGTGATTTGACTTTCAAGACTTTGATATTCTGATTTATTTAAATCCAGAAAAGGATGGAAAATGTTTTAGGATTTGATTTAAATGGCTTCCTGATTTATTTAATTAAATGGATGATGAAGGTTGAATGATAATGCATGATGTAATTTTGACATGTCTACATTTTGCCCCTCTTTGAAGCAATGTACTTGTTGCATTGGTTCAAAGAATAAACTTGCCGCGATCGAAATTTAAAAATTTCATGATTTTTTCAGATGCCCCCAGCGGAAAGAAGTACACTGGTATATTGCCCCCTCGAGAGATCGAGCGAAAAGATTCAATTTGAGGGTCGATCTCGCGATAAAGAGGTTCAAAATGGATGGTTGTGGATGACGATGCAAATGAGATGATTTCAAGATGCTTAGAATAACAAATCTATATTATTCTAAACAACTTAAATGATGATATGATATGAGATGGATGAGATTGATAATGTGATATGCTGTGATTATGCAACGGATGATTTATGAAATGCTTAGACTAACATATCTATATTATGATGATGATGCAAATGCAATGCATGTGAAATGATCGATGTTTCCTATTATGTATGATATGAATGATATGTGATATGCTGACTGTTTGCAGATGCAGGATGGATGCATGATGGATGCATGATGGATGCATGATGTTAGTGCTGAAATGAGATGATGACAAGAGGATCCAACAAGTCCATGATTGGTGAAACTTTATTAGAGATGATGATGATGATAAATGATGATGATTTGTTTATCAAGGATTGGGATTTTCAAAGGGTCACTTACTTTATTTTTGATAATGCCCTAAGCACGCATGCATCAAGGTATGAAGGACCGTGGATGGCTTTGTACTTAGTGTGATGGACTTTTGACTCAACAAGCGATAGGAGATTCTTGTTCACTTGATATACGAACCTATAGGCGCACTAACAGCAAGTATTCAAGTTATATTACAAGAGTGTCCAACAGCATAGCACACAAAAAGATAATGATCGCTGTTCCATCTCTCTCAAATCCTTCGCCTGGATATCATCGAGAGGTCCTTGGAATGAGCGCAATAAGATAAATCAAAAACAAAAGATCAAGTACTTAAACAAGCCAATGTTCTTCATACCTTTAGCCAAAGGATTTGTTTTGATAGGATAAGAATCAAGGTGATATCCATAAATGATGCCCATTGTCGGAACGATATATCCTAGGACATGCATTGTACAGGATGATGATGGTTTGATAAGTTGATTGATAGGCTATTGATATAAGGTTGACTGACATGTTTGCAACTGATCAAGAGTTTGATTTTGTGTTCAATGGTTCGTTGTTTTGATTTTGATTTTACGATTGAAGATTGATTTTGCTGACTGCTATGATTGTTTCTGTTTGCATTGCCAAAGGATGAAGATGGCGATCAGTTTATTATGGATGATTGGTTATTGCGGGTGAAAGTGAGATGAGGTGGATGGATTTTTTTCAAATATTTGGATGTTTTTGACATTTTGAAATGTTTTGAGGCTGTTTTTGGATTTTGATGTTTTTCAGATGTTTTGGGGTTTTCTGAGATTTTACAAATGTTTTGATTTTTGATTTTTTGAATTTTTTGGATTTTGTGTTTTTCAAATGTTTTTGGATTTTGATGTTTTGGATGTTTTTGGATTTTCGCATGATTTTGACAATTTGGATATGGATGCGTATGACGATATCAATGCTCTGTTTAGGATTTTGTTGAAAACCAAGCTAAGGTGGATTGATCAGATCGGCAGATTGATGATGATGATAACATTGTTGAGGATACACAACAATGCAACGATTGGATTGATTAGGATTGATAATGATAACATTGTCGAGGATACACGACAATGCAAGGATAGTGTTAAGCAACACAATGATTTGGGAAGATATCCCCAAGATGATGATGGATTGATTGGATTTGATTGATCATGTTTGATGAAGCTTGGTTTCGAACAAAAGATGTTTGGATGATTTGATGTGATGTTGAAGGATGTGTTTAGATGCGACTGATAGTGATTGTTTGGATTGATGTTCGATGAAAGATGAAGCTTGATAAGGACTGTTTTCGTCAAAATATGCCATGGGCTAGTGATTCGGATTTTTCGCTCACAAGTGGTGGACCAATTTGATTTCACGTTTTCCAATGTTTGAATCGCCACATAAGGTGAAGGATATAGACCAAGATTTATTCCCGAAGCAAGATGTACATATCTGCCCCCAATGTCTAGCAATGTATGGAATGCAATGGATGGATGCTCGGATAAGTGTATGGATGGATGGATATGGATACGCAAAGGATGTCAAGGATTATCTTGCGATAAGATAAGGTGTTCGGATAACAAGTGCTCATTTGGATAATGCTTCATAGCTCAGATAACATAGGATAGGATAGGATCAATGAAGATGACCCATGTCAAGATGTTTACCGTAAGCAAGCGTAAAGCGTGCCCCAAAATGTCATCAAGATCAAGATAACCGAGATGATGGATGCAGATATATGCAAATGTATTGGATAAATGGTTCATGGATGGATGGATTTATTATGGATAAGATGGATGGAATGTTCAATTTATTATGGATGGGATGAGATGCTTTCATCTGAACTGGCGCACATAGATGCTCGATTCCACACATGATGCCTGTTTGCCAGGTTTTCATCATGGTCTTGCCCAAAGCGCCACTGTAGTGGTTTTCACTAGAGGACGATTTTTATCTTTACTATTTTGATTTTTTGGATTTTTTTGGATTTTTTGTATTTTTCATGAAAGATTCATAATGAACCACCTGGTGGTGTTGACGTAGATGCTTCTGTCATAATGTGCCATCGATATCCTGCCTGAAGGAGCTGCCTAAGATACGTGCACTTGAATGCAACTTTTGGGATTCTTGATCTGCTTCGTCGATACGGAGTTAACTGTCTTGGTGCGCACATCGCAATAAAGTGCCTTTGAATCCTTATGATGAAGGGTCGCCAATACATGGTCAATATGAGAATTGGATATCATGCGTGGAGGCGTGGATGGAGTGCGTTTAGGGATAAGAGATGGATAGGTTGACAGTTTGGAACCTTTGACTCTCCAAACTTGGGAAGATGAGCAATGATGGGTGGATACGAAAGTGTGCATGGAATTAGGACCAACTGCTTGATAAACTTTGTATGTCGCTTGAGAAGCCTGTTTTTGCTTTTGCGGACATCCTTGATGGATAATTTTCCCTCTTTGATCTTGCCCCATAGTTTCTTTGACTGATGGAGTTTGATAGGGATGATCTTTCTTTGTATTCTTTGGTATCCATTTGTATTTGATTTTTCCATTATGCTTCTCGGCTTCTTTTGATTTGATGACGTTCTTCGTACTTTGATTCAAATGTTGGTCCCAATTTGTGGATGGGGTGATGGGTGAATGAAGATTCATGGCGTGGCTGGTTGTAGTATTGACACTAGCTTCATCATAAGGAATCCTTGTGCTCCCTATGTTGACGTTTGCTTGAGACGAAGTTGCCCCCAATATGGTAGAAGTACCTTCATGCTTTGATTCCGCCTGTTCTGAGAGCTTTTGTTTAGAATGAATTCTCTGATCAATGATCACCGTAGACGACATTCTTTCAATTTGCTGCTCTGCTAACTCTGGATGTTCTATCTGACTTGTTTCCTTAGGTTGATAATGATGGATGTCTTTATTCATGATGTCCTTAGTCTGAGTTTGGGACATATTCAATCTTGATTTTGACAACTCCGTTTGATTGTAGGAGTTAAGAATTTGCTCTTTTTGTGTAACACAATCTTGTTCTGGATGAAGATCATTTACGTGCCCATCCATAGAAAGCATCTCATGGGTAGATGGAGGAGTAAGTGCTATGTGGATGTGATCATCTTGTGTGGATAGGAGAGTGTCCATTAGATCATTATAATAACTCGAAGATACAAATTCTTGATCTTGAATGATTTCAGAGTTGTTTTCGACATGCCTTGGATCAAGTTCTTGACATGGGGTAGCTTCAAATGATGGATTTCTTACAAAGGACTTTTGGATGTCGACATTAGGCATGGTCAAGTTCAAGGTTCCTTTAGCATCTGTAACCATGAGGTCAAAGGGGATCAACATGTTTTGAAAATGACCATTGCTAGACTTTGGTGAAAGATTTTGATCATGCTTTGGAATAACTTCTTGAGATATGTCCTCTACCTCAAGGCGATGTAGAGACATTTTCAATATGATCATTGGTCAACGGATCATGCATTATGTCAATAGGATCAAATAACCCTAACACTCCTTGAAAGAGATCACTAAAAAGTGGCTCTTGATGTATGGTGAGTTGATCATCGGATTGTGTAGATATATCTTCAATGTGCTCCTCGATGGAGAGGTTTTGATCATTGTTTTCGATAATTGCGGTGGAGAGCTTATGAATGTCTTCGACCATAGAGTCAAGTGATGTTGACATTTCTTGAATTGGCTCATTGTCAAGTTTTTGGTGGATTTTGATCGTGATTCAAAAGTGACTCTTGACATATGTCAATTTGATCATTGGATGAAGTAAACATGTGCTCAGTGATGGATTGATCTTGATCCTTGTTTTCAATAGTTGTCATCTTTGTGTTTGTGCTCGTGTTGGTTGGGTAGCTTGAGAGGCTTGGGAAACTTGAAAGGATTGTTGCACTTGTTGAGCTTGTGTTGCTTGTTGTTGTTGCAGCGATGTTTGAGCTTGATTTTGCTGTGAAGCTTGAGAAGCGTGCGTGGCTATAGGCGCTTGCCGAATTGTTTCATATTGTTGGAGCAATTGTTGGTATGCTTTGAATGAAGCATTGTAATTGCTTACTTGGCTTAGTCGCAATGGTGGTGGTGGTGGGATTGAAATTGTGTTGGATGTAGTGACAAGTGTTTGAGATACGCTCGGAGCGATCATGGTAGTGAGGGGTTGAGATGTGATGGGAGTGATAGTGGTGTTTGGAATGATTGAAGGGATAGTGATGGTTGGATTGACCGAGGTGATAGGCCCTTGGGAGACCGTATTTTGATTTGGGATCAATGTTGTTGTTTGATTAGATACCATCCATTGGTGTGATGTCGATGGTATATTCAAAGGATTTGTCGTGATGGTTTGATTGATGTTATGTGGATTGATTTGGGTGAAATGATTGGTGTTAGGTAAAGGGGGAAGCCCTAAACCAAGGAATGATGTAGGTAATGGTGGTGGAGATTTCCCTTGGCGCAATGCCTCAACTGTTTTGGAAAGTTCCGCAATTTGATCTCGCCAAATTTGTTCTTGATTTTGATTTTGACTCACTTGAGATAGTTGATTTGGCTTGTGTTCAAGTAGTTTTGGCATGCATGCTTGCGATTTTTGAATGGGATTATGGGAAAATTGACTTTGGATAATGTTCTGATTTGGCATGATAGGATGAACAATGTTGGTATTGGGAATCATTTTTCCAAAGGTTTCCGAGTTAGGATTCATGTTTCGAAAAAATGCATTTGGTACATCCACATTTGGTTTGTAGGGATTTGGTGGAATGATGTTGCTCGTTTGAAGACTCATGTATTGATTGTTTGGAGGATAGACTTGTAAGTTTGGACTTTGATTGAAATCTATCATGGGGAGATGTGTTCCAAAATTCAGATTGGGCATACCCACACTTGTTGTACCATTGACATTTGTCGAAGGAAATGATCCTATGCATGGATTTTGATAATTGATAGGCATTGCAAGGCTTTGAAGATTCAACTGATTTGGATTACCCAAGATGTATGGATCAAGTGTATATTCCATGTTCTTCTTGTGTTATGACCTTATTGCGAAAGTGACCTCTAAGATTCTTAGGACCAATGATGATATGGAGGATGAAAGGTGGATGATATGAGTGATGAACGTTTAGGAACTTTGAATCAATGCTAGACTTAGGGATTTTGATTTTGATTGTTTGATGTGGATCATGAACTTGTAAACCCTAAAATGTTGGATGTTATCCTTAGGATGAACTTGTTCAAAAGGTTTGCTAATTCAATTAGATGTATGAGAAAGGATGCATTCCCACACACCTAATTAAACAATTGACTTTGATTTGGTTTAAGGATGTACCCAAGTCTAGAATGATGTTTGCAAAGATCTAAAGTTGTTTTGGTGAGATGGATTGATGAATGTTTGGAAGATAGATGAAAGTTTTGATGATCCTAAGAGACTTAGAGATACTTTGTTTACTAGGCCAAGGTATTGAAGAACACACTTTTCTCTAAAAACAATCAAAAGACCAATATAACCAAGAGATATCAAGCACATGTGTGGGGTCCAATTTGTTATCTTTGCTTAATGAGTACTTTTTACCACAAACACACTCTTTGATTAAGGTTTCAAACTAAGATGTCCAATGTCTAAATTCCTTTTCTTCCCACAAAGTGTTGTGTGGGAGTTCCAAGAAATTGAGGCAAAGGGATTTCCTATTGTTAACCCTAGTTAGAGCAAATGACGATATAAATTCAAGTGATGAGAAACCTCTAAGGACATAATCCCAAGGGAAGGCAACAACACTTAAATCTGTCAAAAGGTATTTGCTCTATCAAAAGGGGTTTGAAATTTGCATGATCATGTTTAAGTGTTTGTTTGCAAAATGTTTTCGAATACCCACTGTGTTTTCAAACAAAAATTACAAGCTCTATGGATGTGATAGGACAATGTTTGTTGAGTCCCTCACTTGACAAGTCCAAATTTTTACGCCATTTCTTTTAGCGGATGGTTAGGATGACTTAATCGGCCTCCACTCAAGACTCTCACTTACATTCTGGCAACAAGCATCAACACCTAAGGAAACTCCTATGGCATGCTTTCCATCTCTTACTAAAAGTCAGAATCAGGCGGCTTCGTAACGCATCGCTCTGTAACTAACAAATCTGGATTAAGGATTTTGGCAAAATCTAACACATAGGTTCTAGTAAGGACTTTCCGTTCGTAGGAGTTGACCCAACGTGGCAAGAGTCCCCTTTCGGATCCATCTTGTCGGAGCCAACCGCGTGATTATGGCGTTTAACCAAAATCCTCATTTATATCCCGGCTGGAAATACTCTTGGCTTTAGAGTGTTACCGGTTGAGTCGTCGCTTGGGTGAGTACTTTTTCCCCAAGGCAGGCCCTCTAAGATAAACAAAAGCAAGCAAAGACACAATCCGTAACTCGATCGATCTTTGATGGCACAAAGAACGAGAATGTACGCGAAAATGCCCCTACTCACACTCGCACAAGATTGTTCAATTTTTAAGCCCAAAATGAAGTGTTTCAAAGCAATAAAATGTATTTTGAGTGTTTCTCTTGCACCCTAGATCGCACGAAGCGCAAGGGGAGAGGATACGCACTCAAAAGACAAAATAACACAATCAAGCACTTGTTCGTTTTAGCCTCAAAGCAATGATGACTTCATTTTAAGCACCAAAATCAAATGTGAAGTTTGCCTTGTTCAATTTTAAACCAAAACGAAATCTAGTAAATTTGTTCTAAGGTTCGTTTTAAGCCCTTTGCAATGAAAATGAAATTGTTCGTTTTAGCCCCAATTGAAAACTAATGTTCTAAAACGAAAAGGAAAACAATTTCGTGAAGTGTTGATTAAACACTTAAAGTGTTAAAGAACACATTGTGTTTTCAAAAAAACATTTCCCTCCTTTCGTGAAGTAGTATTGATCAAAAAATCAAAGTGTTAAAAAACACATTGTGTTTTCAAACAAGAATCCTCCTCCTCTTTCGCTTTGCATCTTTTCGCCTTTGTTCGTTTGTACCTCCTTCGTTAGTCTTTGTTTGCCTTTTGTACCTTGTTCACTTTTGTTTTGTTGGCTTTTGGTACCTATAGAAGAAAAAGACAATAGTTATAATGTTAAAAATCAGTTTTTGAAGAGACCCCCTATAATCACCGATATTAAAATAAACAAGCATGACAATATTAACTCATATCAAAAGAAACAAGCATGCAGCCAATGGCTTTTAGTTCTACTTCTAAAAATAGACAAGATGACCCATCCTTTCTTGGCAACCTTTTTACCTAATCCATCGATGGACATAAGCTTTTATAAGCATTTATGAATGCTTATTTCTATGTTGGAGTACGTGTGTTCCAAGATTGTTAAAAGGTCAAACCAGATAATGAAATTAATCTTAGATTAGCAAATTTTTGAACTTCAGTCTGACACCAAAATCAAATTAGATTGTTGAAACCACATGTGACAACAACTCATAAATTGATTTGACAAATGGACACCTTTGCAAATAAATGAAAATCTATAAAGATTGCCTCAAGGTAAAAGAACATAGTGTATTGGTTGTTTGGATATCATCATTGGGCCATTGGAATTTGCGCATCATAAGTTGGCCTATGGGCAGGTTGTACGCAGAGAAGCCCTGCAGAGATGAGTTCCTTTCAAACACAAAATGTATAACCTTCTGTCAGATTTCATAAATATCTCTGTCAAGTCAATCATAACGCAGCAATTGCCAGCTTAATCAGTACAATGAATAGTGAAGAGTAAATTCCGTGAGGGCAGAGATAGGTAAAGAGTATACTGCTGCTAACCTGATTTGTAATAAAGTGGTCAGTAATGAGAGTCGTGATTGTAGTTGGAGGTCACATGATTATTAAGACAGGTCGTCATTATATTCCTTGACTGACAAGCTTTGGCCTAATGGGAAACAGCAGAGACAAGGTGCGCAGATATGAAAGAATAGACAAGGCATTCGAAATGTTTGACAGGAATGTGAAAGCATAGACAAGGCGCGCGAACTGTTCTGACAGTCTATAAGCGTGGACAAAGCGCGTAGACAGTGTGACAGTCTATAAGCATAGACAACATCAAGATGCGGAAGCATAGACAAGGCGTGTGAACTGCATTGAAAGATCATTCCAAAGAAATGATAAAAATGTCATTAGTAACTGTAGTTAGCAATAGATGAGTGGATCGTATTCAAAGCTATGGACGCAAAATGGATTTGTTGTAAAGCTTCAGAAACTTTTAAGCAAATGCAACCTGCAAGGCGTACAAGACATGTGAACTGTTAGATAGAAATATGGAAGCATAGACTAGGCGTGCGACCTATGTGACAGAGTGCCGCAGAAGCATAGAGAAGACATGTGAGCTGTTTGACCGAAGATTTCTTTGAAATGTGATCTTAAGGAATGCCGCACAGGAAGAAGCATTAAACGCGTGAGGAACTTTTCAAGCAAAAAAAACCAAAATTTTCAGCCTTTGACCAGCATCCTCCCCTTCAAAATGTTTAGTGTCATTTTATTGTACCGCCCCAGTTATAGCTAACTTAGAGGAACACGCACAGCGAAAGATTGATATGCAAGTGGACACAAAGAACAGGCACGTCGACTGTTATAAGAAATGCCTGAAAGAAATGTCAGCTCAAGGTGAACAACAATGTAATTGGCAGGTGTAAAGTGCACCACAACCTATGTTGTCATCCCTCCAGCCCGTGCCCAAACAGATGTTGTAATGGCAGCTACCGTGGGAGATATGTATGCAAAAAGCTTACACAAGGCGTGTGAACTTTTTCACTGGACTCCTCAAAAGAAATATTGTTTAGAATGAAATGATTGCATGATACGCACCAAATGGACTTGAAAAGGCTTTAGAAACTTTTAAGCAAATGCAATACATTGCTTTGGCAGACATCTACGCAAGATATGGTCGCATAGACAAGGCTCGTGGACCTCTTGACAAAATGGCTCAAAGAAATGGTTTATGCACAGGATGGATTCAATGAAAAGGGTCTAGACATTATTCACTCAGCAATTCAAAATCTGCGCTTAACCATTTAAAAGAGACTTTCAAGTAGATGGAATTAACGTGTCACGTTCAATGAAAAAATAGTGACCGGAAGCAATCATATTTCCTAAGCAAATCAGGAAAGGTAAGCACAAAACTTGATATTATATGACTGTATTTTTACAGCAAAACAATCAATGTTTTAAATCTATTTGAAATAAACATCCCAGCACTCACTACACAATGCATAGACCATCCCAGACTAAAGTCCAAATCTTTCGCAGAAAAATAGAAGCTTCATTTCATGCAGCCAAAATAAGGAAGCCTTTAACCGAGCATGAATTAAGGCAAATAGATACCTTTCCAAATTGAAAGCAGTGACATATGTTAGGTAAATAAAAGAAGACACTGCTTAAAAAAAGACTTAGATGAACTCAAATTAGTGTTACTAATAGCATTTCTATTTCATGAAATAGAAAACAAGATGAAGTAACAGAAAATAGAAATGAAATGCATTAGTTGCTGCCCTCCCTCTAGCGCCATTTATGTGAGAGGTAAAACCTTTCATTTATCATAGATTGACAAATATGGCATAAATTTATCAATGTTGAACAAATGAGATAATCCCTCTCCCTATGAAATTATTGAGCAAGCATAAAGGAAATAACGACATCAAACTAACATAAAATCATAAGCAACATAAGCATGACATTTATTCCTAAACTACTCAAACACCATCTCATAGGGGGATTGGTGCTACTTTGATGTGGAAAGTAGCCCTTTCCCAACCCCTTTAGATAAGCTAATGATAATGATGGACAAGATCATTTCTCCAATGAAGAAAGTGACCTTGCATGAGATGTAGATGAAATTGTTAAGATTGTGGAGTGGATGAACAAAATCAGATCTCCATGTGAAGAGAGTGACTTTGCATAAAGATTGTGGAGGATTTGCTTGAGGATGAAGCATGTATTTAAAGATTTTCAAATGCTGAATGTTGAAGAGGGACCAATGTGGGATCAAAAACAAGCCAATGAATTGAGGACACTTGTCATCATGTGATTAGTTGATGCATGTGCAAGATTTGGGAAGAGTGCCCAAGAGGGGGAAAATTTGAATTCAAATTTTGCCATAAATGCTGAGTGGGGACAAGGAAAAACAGCAATAAATGCCCTGTTTGACTTGTCATGTTGAAAGAAAATGAGATTTTAATAAATCAATAAAATTGATTTATTGTGCAAGTGGCTAGGTCTAGATAATGCAAGTGGGATGTGATTAGCCTTAGATTAGGATTAGATTAATTTAATGATGACTATGCTGATTTAATGCTGATTAACTGATTTGACTTTATGGACTTTGGAAAATGATCTAAGATTTGATTTAAATGGCTTTTTTTATTTTAAATAACCTTAGGCAATGAGATTATTTAAATGGATGAAGGTGATGAATGGATCTAATGCAAATGTCTAGTTTAATTGATAAATGATCCTGATCGAATGCATAATGTAAAATTTGCATGTCTACAAGTATATTTCTTTGGAATGGTTCCAAAGAGAAGGATAATAAATGATCTTGGTTTCTTGGGAAAAGGTATGTACTTCTAAGGAAAAAGGAGCTATAGTAATTCATAATATTGAAAGCCATAATAGAGCCCTTGTAGCTAAATTTTCTTGGAAGCTATACTCAAAACCTTGTTCAAAATTGTTCCAATTCATGAAGTATAAATATAAAGATTGGATTATCCGAAGAGAATTTATAAAATCTCCAACCCAACTATTTTTTCTAAGATGTGGAATTCTTTCTTCAGATGGATTATTCTACCACACCTTTCCTAGTTAATCCATAACAAGGAGCCAATGTCTTTTTTGGATGTCTCATTGAATGGTTTTCCTATGTTAAGACAATTTTATTTTATTAAATATGTGAAAGTAGTTCTTAAGGAGTGTTGGGTAGACAAGGTCAAAAACTAATTAACTATATTTGAGGATCCAATTTCTCCAAAAGTAAAATGGAAGGACTTTGCAAGCCAAGCCTTTTATCAAGATCAACAGTCTATCTCAAAAGTATTGCTAGAAAAGAGAATGGTTGTATACTCTAGGATGATACCACAATAATGGGTTACACTTTTTGGCCAAACTTGACATTGAAATCGGTATTTTTCACCAGATCTTCAATTTCTTACACCTATAGCAGCTAAACCATTAAGAATTTGAAGATGAATCAAACTAGTGATTTGTGAGATTTTATGTGTAGATTCTAATTATATTTTTAAACAAAAAATAAAAAATAAATTGTGAATCCTTTTATGTAATTTTTAATAACTTATTTTTTCTATTAAACAACATTTTAAAAAAATGATGTTTACTTTGAACCACATAACTTTTTTATATAAAGGATATAGTTCTAATTTTTTAAATGTGGAATTTTCACACCAATATCTAATGCATGGATATTTTTTCATAATTTTTTGTTACATATATATTTTTTAATTAATTTTGCAAGTTAGAGTAATTATAATTTGGTCAGAGGTGTACTTTGGACCGCATAACTTTTTTTGTATGAATTTGAATTAACTTATTCTTTTTTTGTTGGAATAAGGACATTAATACCTAGTGCACATAGATTTTTAATTTTTTTCCTATTTTCCTTTTTTTTATGTGTAAAACAAAGAACTTGATGTTCATTGAAAAACCTACATTCACAAGAAATAAAAAAATAAATATAATAATCAAATTAAATATATTTAAAATTATACTTTTTGGGAAGCTTATAATAAGGGCTGCATACTTACAAAACATAAATTTTAAATAAATTCATTTGATCTCCCAAAAGGTAAATAAAAAGTGGTATTTTTCAACATTTTGATAGGTGTAGAGGAGACTCCATTATAGGTATGGTTTAAAACTAATGGGGTTCTATCAAAGGGGATTTGATTAAATCCTCTTTAATTAAAATAATTTAAATAGAACCTTTAAAGACTTAAATCATTATATTTTGCAAAAAATGTGATTTTAGGTAAAAATCAAGATGTCCCAGAAAGTGTAACCCATTATTGTGGAAGCACCCTCTAATAGATTTGATGAGCTCATTTTGAATCCCTCGGAATAGGTCAATATTCTATCAAATAAATTTTTTTCCTTCTATTTCAAAATAAGAGAGAAATCAATTGACCTTGCCACATGTGTTGGAATAAAAAGAGTCTTCCCAAACCTGGTGCCTTTTCTTGGCTTGCCCTTAACAATATTTATGTCACACCCCATTGTGTGTTTACCTATTTACTATTAATACTCTAGGGTAAATTATTGCATGTGTGAATGTATTTAGAATTCCAATTGGAAATATATGTACTTGCAATTTGTTATCAATGGGTTATGAATGATTTTTTAGTTTATTTAATGTTATGTGATGAAATGAAAATATGGAAATGAATGGTTATTGAATTGGATATTATAACTATGGAAAAGTATTATGGAAATGCTTGTTTTGATTAACAACTAACTACCCTAGGAATTTGTTAAGTTTGATGCAGGTTCATATTCATTCCTTCAGGAGCAAGGGGAAGTATCACTTAGGGAGAAGAACTTGGTCGGGTAACCAGTAACGAAACCTAACTGAGCTTACACACATACTCATAGTAGAATGGTTGAGTCTAGTCATAGTGTTGGGAATTTTTAAGTCATCCTTTAGTATGATGTGTTTGCATTAGTAAGGATCTTGATTATTGTTGAGTGCATTTCTGGATGATGTAACTTATCTATTTTGAGTTTATGGGTTCTTCTTTATATTACTATGCTTGATTGATGAGGTGAAAATACATTGAATGTATATATATGTATGCATATGCATGTAGATGATAGACCATACACATGAAGTAACACGTACATGAGATTACATAGGTAGACATACCTATGCACGCTTATGAATGTGTTGCTTATGAGCATGGTGTTATCGAAGGGACAATGCGACATGTATGTATATTTGTATATATACATCACACATACATTTCCTATCAATAAGATAGTAATTATATGTGTGTTTGATTGTTTAATCGGATGTATATATAGATAAGATATATATGTATATACATATGGATACATGTGTCGATATATACAAATGAGTGACAAATCAAAATGTCCATACTGATATATCAATATATGTATATGTATGTATACAAGTATATAGAGGTATATATATATACAAATGATATTATATATATGAATGTTAACTTGATCTTACTCATTTGAATATCAAACATATACATATTTAATTGGCATGGAGTATATATATATATATATATATATACACACACACATATATACATATATATTGAAATGATGAAAAAGTGGTTAGGGAGATGCTAGCATATGGTTTAGGACATAGAGCATACCTACACACACCTTTCCAATTTCATTCAAGGGTAACCCTTGAGATCTCTTTGCAATGAATAAATAGATCTTGCTAAGGGTTGTCCTAGGGGATGATGATGATCTATCAAGGGGTTCACCACCAAGTGTAAACTTGGAAAATATAATGAAATTCACAATGAAATATAAAACCCTAATTGAATGCAAAATAAACCTAAATGACCTAGAAAGATGAACAAAAAGTAACAAAAAGTTATGAGATAGAAAGTGTGAACTTGGGAGACTGAAGATGGCATAATGGAGGTCTAGAATGTTGGAAATTTTGATGTCATATTTGACTAGGACTCATTCACCAAGTTGGGTGAATCAATCTAGTTTCTAGGAAAATTCACTAGAGCAGGTTTCAGCCAAAGGGTATCTAGTTATGTGAAAATATTTGTCAAGCATATATAATAGGACTCATTCGCCACTAGTGGCAAATCAATCCACTTATGATTTTATGGAAATTTTGATGCAGGAGCATCCAGTGGTGTAAGGGCAATCTTGCATCACCCAAAAATAGTTAAATTTCAAGTTTCTCAGTTTTTTTATTTCTTTACATTTTTGGATACCCTTTTCGTCATAATGAAATTCTCAATTTACGATTTTTGTTTTATGTTCCTAGGTTGAAAGATATTGCAGTTTTAGTTTCTCGGATTTGCACCTAAAAATCTTCCAAGTTAGATTTGAGGCACTTAGAGTTCCTGAAACAGCCCTGAAACTTGCCAAAATTAGTATAGCCAATGTTGAGCGCGTTATTGACTTCAAGACCTTTCCAACGGTTCAAACGGTTTGCGAATCTGAGTCCCGGATCAAAAGTTATGGCCCCAGGAAGTTGGCGCACTTTCTATAAGATACAATTGCAAATGCTCTTTTGAAATTTGAACTTCATGTTGTAAATTTTTGGCGCCAAACCGCCTAAACTCAAATTTGAATGTTGTTTTGGCTCCAAACTAATGAGGAGCTCTATTTATGGGCGAGTTTCTAATTTTTGGGTAAATTTTTGGGGGACAAGCTCGCATATTGCGAAAGGGTGATTTTGTAGCTTTCTATAACTTGCATGTGTTGTAGAACTTGGGGATTTGAGATCCTCTGCATGTAAGAAGCTCCATTTTTTTGAATAATAAAATTATTCTCTTGTTTGTGGGTTATTTTCTAAGTCTCAGGCTACGCCCTCATCAAGTGGTATCAGAGCGAGGTTTTCTTGAGTGTGTGGATAGATCGGCCCGATCATGAGGCGGTTCGCTACTAGGACCTTGGTTGTGGGTCGAAGTCAAGAAAGATGCCTCCAAAATTGATGCCCTAGTAGGCATGGTAGTTACCCGAGGTGAGTAGAGGTGGTAGAAATTCCCGAGTGGAAGAGATGCATTGGCCAGCCCTCCACATAGGCAGTTGATGCATTACAAAGAAGCCGATTAAAGAAGGGTTAGAAGCACGAGGGAGGAAGAGAGAAGTGAGGATGATGGGGAGAGGAAGAGACTCCAAAATGTAGAAGAGGAAGAAGAAGCAATTGATCAAGACCAAATGCAGCTAATAGGGCCATTTTGGTCGAGGGAAAAGACCCAGGCGAAGTCATTTATTTGAAGTCACGAACCTAGAAAGGGAGTTGTTATTTGGATGTGACTAGAATATTTTGAGTATGAGGAAATGGAGGACCCAGATCGGGTTAAGTTTACGAAAATGAAGCTGAAGGGCCATGCTAGTATTTGGTGGAAAGAGGTCCAGTTGGAAATAAATTGAAGAGGAAAAGTCAAGATCACTAGATGGGATCGCATGGTAGAGAAACTGAAGAAGCAGTTCATACCGGTGGACTATGAGTTAGATCTGTTGAAGAAATTGCAAGGGTTGAAGTAAGGAAGCAGATCTGTAAAAGAATATACTGAATATTTTCACAAGATAATCATCAAAATGGGCCACATAGAGGCCAATAAGGAGAAGGTAGCTAGATATCTTAATGGGTTATGATCGAGCATTCAGGAGGAGTTAAGCCTGGTCAGAATGACCACCGTGAGGATGTGTATGGAGTTTGCTTTCACGAGAAGGTGGAAGAGAAACTGAACAAAAGATTTGATGGCAAGCAAAAAGGATGAGGAGGTCAAAGTGGAAGGGGTAGTGGAAGACCTTTAGGAAGCCAAAATGATGATGAAAAGAAAGTGAAGATGTGGGTACTAGCCGAAGCCAAAAGAATGACAACTTCTACTGCCCTTGTAACCAAAATAGTGGTGATCAAAGAGGTAGAGGATGAGGGAGATATGGACAAGGATCTGGAAGAGGTGGTTTCAAAGGAATGTGTTTCCAGTGTGGTGAAGAAGGGCATCGAGCCTATGAATGTCCACAACACCAAGGAAGGGCAGACAAAAGGCAGAAGGTCATGGAAGGGTTGCATATGCAGATGAGGAGGCCCAATCTAAACATTCAGATGATGTTGAAAGGGGAGAAGCCCTAGTGATTAGGAGAGCCCGGGTGGTGAGGGAAGAAAGGAACGGAGCGAGGAAGGAAGAATTTTTTAGCACAAGGTGCAGTGTGAAGGAAAATGTTGTGATGTCATTATTAGCCAGTGGGGAGCGATAATCTGGTGTCAGAGGAGATGGTCACAAAGTTGAAACTGAAGAAGGAAAGGCACCCACATCTATATCGGATTGCCTGGTTGCAGAAAGACCACAAAGTTTTGGTCAATGAGCAGTGCCTAGTAAAGTTCAAGATTGGGAGCTACCATGATGAGGTACTCTATAATATCATCCCCATGGATGCATATCACATGTTGTTGGGGAGGCCATGGCAGTTCGATAGGCGAGCTATACATAGAATGGCCATGCAAACACTTATTCCTTGAAAAGGATGGGGTTCGTCACAAGTTGAAACCCCTGAAGGAGACTGAAGAAAAGGTATGTAGTAGTGCTATAATTTTTTATGTAGATGGAAGAAATTTTTTAGAAGGTATGAAAGCATGAGCATGTGTGTTATGCATCGATTCCTAGAATGAGTAAGGAGGATAGTGAGAAGGTTCCAAAAGAAGTTTCTGGGATGTTGGATGAGTTTCAGGATATTGTTTCTGATAATGTACCTGAGGGTTTACCACCAATAAGGAAGATCAGTCATCAGATTGACTTGATTCCTGGAGCCAGTTTGCCAAATAAGGCAGCTCATAGAATGACTCCAACAAAAAATGAGGAGTTGAACAAACAAGTTCAAGAGTTGTTGAGAAAGGGTTTGATATAGAGAGTTTGAGTCCATAGACCCAAGAAGATGGGGAGTGGAGGATGTATAGATTCTCGAGCCATAAACAAGATAACAATCAAGTACATATTTCCCCTGCCAAGGATGGATGACTTGATGGAAAGATAACAATCAAGTACATATTTCCCCTGCCAAGGATGGATGACTTGATGGACTATTTGAGTGGGGCTCATTACTTCACAAAGATTGATCTAAATAGTGGATATCACCAGATCCAGATTCGAGAGGGAGATGAATGGAAGACTGCCTTCAAGACCAAAGAGGGCCTGTACGAGTGGTTAGTCATGCCTTTCGGGCTAACCAATGCACCGAGGACATTCATGCGGCTCATGAACGAGGTACTAAAAGAATTTTTGGGAATTTTTTTAATTGTGTATTTAGATGATATTTTGATTTTCAGTAAGACGTTGGATGAGCATTTGATGCATATTTGGAGAGCCTTTGAGAAGTTAAGAGAAGAGAAACTGTTGATTAATCTGAAGAAGTGCAGCTTTGTGAAGAGGGAGTTAGTGTACTTGGGGTTTGTTGTCTTAGCAAAAGGTCTTAAGATGGACCGAGAGAAGGTGAAGGCTATTCTAGAATGGCCTACCCCAAGAACTACTACCGAGGTGAGATCTTTCCATCGTTTGGCTAGTTTTTATAGAAAGTTCATTAGAAACTTTAGTAGTATTTGTGGACCCCTAACTCAAACAATGAGAGGGAATAGAAAAGAATTCAAGTGGAGCAGTGGAGCGGAAAAAAGTTTTAAACTGTTGAAGCAGAAGGTGACAGAGCAACCTGTTCTAGCCCTCCCAAATTTCAACAAGGTGTTTCAGGTGGATTGTGATGCTAGTGGTTGTGCATTTGGAGCAGTGTTGAGCCAAGAAGGTAAGCCCATTGCCTATTTCAGTGAAAATTTAAATGATGCCAAGAGAAAATATTATGTATATGATCAGGAATTTTATGTGATAGTTCAAGCATTAAAGAAATGGAGACATTATTTGTTGCCGAAGGAATTTGTTCTATATACTGATCATCAGGCCTTGCAGTACCTAAATAGTCAGGGAAAATTAAATCAGAGGCATATGAAATGGGTAAAGTTTTTGCAGAGTTATACCTTTGTTTTGAAACATATGAGTAAGAAGTCAAATAGGGTTGCGGATGCCTTAAGTAGGAGGCACACATTGATGACAAAGATGCAGATTGAAGTGTTTGGGTTCAATGAACTCAAGATAATGTATGCAGAAGATCCTAATTTTGCAAAGGCTTGGAAAGCTTGTAAGGAACCTGTTACAGTGGACAGGAAAAGGTGGCTGGATTTCATAATCTAGGATGGCATGTTATTTAAGGGAAGTCAATTGTGTATCCCAAGGAGTTCCATGAGGGAGAACCTAATAAAGGAGAAGCATAGTGGAGGAATGGTAGGACATTTTGGTCAGGATAAGACCATTTCCATTATCAGTGAGCATTATTATTGGCCTCAGTTGTCACAGGATGTGAAGAAGTTTGTACAAAGCTATAGGGTATGTCAGATGGCTAAAGGAGTGAGCCAAATATAGGCTTATATCATCCTTACCTATACCAGAGAGGCCATGGGAGGATATAAGTATGGACTTTGTTCTTGATTTTCCAAGGACACAACGAGAATGATTCAGTCTTTGTGGTGGTTGATAGGTTTTCAAAGATGGCACATTTCATTCCATGTCAGAAGACCCATGATGCAGTCCACATTGCTGACTTGTTCTTCAAAGAGGTGGTGAGGCTACATGGTCTACCAAAGAGTATTGTTTGAGATCGTGACACCAAATTTGTGGGGTACTTTTGGAGGACCTTGTGGAAGAAGCTGAAGACAGAGTTGAAGTTCAGTTTTGCACACCATCCACAAACAGATGGGCAGACAGAGGTTGTTAACAGGAGTCTGGGTAACCTACTGAGAAGTTTGGTGGGAGATAAACCCAAGGGATGGGACTTGATCTTACCCCAAGCAGAATTTTCTTACAACAATTCTATCAACAAAAGCACTGGTAGATCACCATTCCAGATTGTGTATGGAGGTAGCCCCATAACAACTCCAAAATTGAGGAAGATGGACCAAGAGAAGAAAATAAGTGCTGAAGCTGAAGACTTTTCAGAACACATCAAGGATATACATGAGAAGGTAAGAGAACATATTAACAAGATGAATATGCAGTATAAGGCTAAGGAACATCAGAAGAGGAGGTATAAAGAGTTTCAGATTGGTGATGAAGTGATGGTCCACTTGAGGAAAGAAAGGTTTTCAGTGGGAACATATAACAAATTGAAGATGAACAAGTTCAGTCCTTGTAAAATTTTGAAGAGGCGTGATTCAGGGAATGCATATGAGGTAGAGTTATCAGATGGATTCAACATTTCCCCTGTGTTCAACATTTGAGATTTGACATAGTATCATGAAGGTGGCATAGAGGAAGTACCAATGATGGAACAGTGTCGGATTCCAACACCTACTTCAAAAAAGGAGGAGATTGAAGAAATCCTAGATAGTCGTGTGGGAAGGAGTACCAGGAACAAGCAGTATGAAGAATATCCGGTGAAATGGAAAGGAAGGCCTATTGAAGATTCATCCTGGTTGCCTAAGGCAGAGGTCGACCATTTGGGTTTTCCTCCACCATTTGAGACATGATGGGGTCACTTCTCAAATTACCCTGGGTGTCTGATGCAGGAGCATCCAGTGGTGTAAGGGCAATCTTGCATCACCCAAAAATAGTTAAATTTCAAGTTTCTCAGTTTTTAGATGTTTTACATTTTTTGATACCCTTTTCGTCATAATGAAATTCCCAATTTACGGTTTTTATTTTCTATTCCTGGGTTGAAAGATATTGCAGTTTTAGTTTCCCAGATTTGCACCTAAAAATATTCCAAGTTAGATTTGAGGCACTTAGAGTTCCCAGAAGGGCCTCAAAACTTGCCAAAATCAGCATAGAAAATTTCAAGCACGTTATTGACTTCAAGACCTTTCCAATGGTTCAAAAAATTCACGAATCGGAGTCCCAGATAAAAAGTTATGGCCCCGGGAAGTTGGTGCACTTTCTAGAAGATACAATTGCAAATGCTCTTTTGAAATTTGAACTTCATGTTGTAAATTTTCGGTGCCAAACTGCCTAAACTCAAATTTGAATGCTGTTTTGGCTCCAAACTAATGAGGAGCTCTATTTATGGGTGGGTTTCTAATTTTTGGGTAACTTTTTGGGGACAAGCTTGCATATTGCGAAAGGGTGATTCTGTAGCTTTCTGTAGCTCACGTGTATTGTAGAACTTGGGGATTTGAGATCCTCTGCATATAAGAAGCTCCATTTTATGAATAATAAAATTATTCTCTTGTTTGTGGGTTATTTTCTAAGTCTCGGGCTATGCCCTCATCAAATTTTGAATCTGATCTTGTGCCTCTCAATCTATTCTGCTCTTCTTAATTGGTTTCTGGATCTGAAACTACAAATTGACACCTATAGACTTTCTCAAAGCTTCTCTAAGGCTTGATGACAACTTTAGGGATTTGAAAACTTTTCCCCAACTTTTCTCCTTGAAAAATTTGCAACCTATCCCTACAAATCACACACAAGAAGAGGGGAAAATGTTGTGGGGTTAGGGGATATGGGTTTTCCTTAGTCAAACCCCTTGTTGGAAATTAATCCTTGAAATGAAAGAAAATATGAATGGAGAATGATGAATGAACAAATAACAATGTTGCAACTCACAAAACCATAGCAATAAGGTGTTACAAATATTCTTGAAATGGCTATAATGGATGTGGTTCTTGACTCTTGCTTGAATGATGTTGATCTTGCTTGAAACACTTGCTTGAATCATAAAACTCTACACCATAATTGTTAGCACAATAACAAACATGATGCAAGAATTCTTTGACATGACAATTGATGCTTGAAGAATGCTCTAATATGCTTAATATTCTACCCTTGAATGATTTTGAATGCTCTTGTGAATGCTAAAATTCTCTTGTGAACTCTCTTGAATGCTATGTATGATTATGAGTAAAAGAACCTTGTATTTATACTCAATTATGCAAGAATTCCCGAAATTACAACACTACAAGCCGACATTGGATCTTCGAGAATAAAATCCCACCAAATATTTAAATAGGACTCATTCACCACTCTAGGAGAATGGGTCCTACCTAAGGGGAATCATTCGCCCAAGATGGAGAATGAGTCCCACCTTAGGAATTTTGGGTGGGTTTTTGAGATTTTGGAGTCTTAAATTCTTTTTCTAGGATTATCCTAAAAAAAACACATAAATAAAGCTTACGGATGCAAAATGGGGCAAATTAAAGCATAATAAAGCACCATATTTGATGATAGGCCTAGAAAAGTGTGACAGCATGTTACAACACTTAAAAAATAAGGCAATACTTAATGATAAAAAGAGGTTATTTAGGTGTAATTCATTAACAAGACCTTAGAAAAGTGTGTAAATGAGTTACCACACTTCACAACACTTAAGTAAGGTACCATTTATGTCCATTTAGTTCACAAGGGATCAAGACCTAATGTGAATATGTTAGGCATATTGCAACACTAAATCAAGGCCAAGTTAAGAGGACCTTTTTCCATCATTACATATATTTAGTGTTAAAGCTATTCATCAGTGTATATATATATACATGTATGTATATGAAGATATATATAGAGAGAGAAAGTATTTGGACCAATTTGTATATATATTAGGCTAAGTATCTAGGTTAATTTGTATAAAAATGTTATGTGTATGTGCAAGATCATGATGGGCCAAAAAGTGGCAATATGATGGGTATGTGGCTAACGACTATTTTTTTACCCAAAATTGATGAAACGAAAAAGGTTTTTAAATGATATTCTTAGCTTTCCACGGATATAAATTATGCTTTAATTTGAATTTAATAAGTAATTATTATTCATTTTCTATTCAAATTATGACTAAAATCTTGATTGATAGGTTGATTGAAAAACATCTATAGCTTTCAAATGGTGCCATATTTTTTGAATCCAAAACATGTGTCACATTCTATGCTTCATATACTATAGGATTAAAAAAGAAAATTGAATTTCATGAATTTTTGACCAAGTTAAGGTGGTCGACATACGAAGTTTTTTTTTTAAAGTTGTAATAAAAAAATCATAATTAATTATTTACTTGGAAAAAAATTATAAAAAAATATGCATCACATTGGGGCATGATTCCTCTACTTATATCTAAAATATTATCATTTTATTATGGTTAGGGTGGTTAGACAGACACCTACTTCTTATTTTTTTCCTAAAATTTAAGTACTATTGCATTGAAATTTCAAATTTTGACCAAATAGATTTTTTTTCTTCTAAACAAACCTAGTAGTTTACAAACTACATTCTATTTTCTACATATTCTATTCTTACATATTTTTTAAATAATATAGATAACTTATTCAAATTTTTACGTCAAGTTGCCTAACTCTGATTTTTCTGAATTTTTTTCCACTTAAGGGCCTATTTTTTCCATGATGATCCTGCACATACCCTTATGCAAAGTATTTAAGGTTGATTAATACATATGTTATGCAAAGAATAAAGGTTGATTCATATATATTTGGTTGATAAATGAGAAGTATTATGCACTATATAGTAAGCACTCAAATGGATATTAAGGCACATTTAAATATGTAGATTAAGTGCAAAGGAAATGTGAGAATATAACGTGTTGTGTAAAGTGTTTAATATGCATGAATAAAAGGATATAGACTACAAAGAAAGGACGTGCTTGGTCAAAGTATTTCTATGCACATAACTATGGAGTCGATTCATCCTTTACGTGTCAATTTAATAGTCTATGGCAGAGTCAACTAAGATATGTGTTGTTTGATAGATATTGATTGTTTCTTTGGAAAACCTGTGGCCAAAAGAATAGGAAGATGGCTAAAAATTGGTGTCATAAAACAAACACCCTGTTTTCTATAGAATTTTTTCTCTTTAGAAATTTGATTCTCTTCTTTTGAGCATGTGTATATTTGAAATAATCTTTTATTGTTGTCATACAAGGAGGTCAATTGGTAGATTACCAAGCTAAGTATTAACTTAGAATGTTTTTATTATATTAAAATTGGAAGGGCTAGTACCCATTACAAACCAACCATAGAGGAAAACTAGGGACTCACGAGTAGTGAGAAAATGAAATAAGTAAATAAAAACTAAAGCTTAAATAGTTCAACCAACTATAAAATAACAAAAAAAAAGAAACCATAAAGGACCAACATTGAACCACTAGACACCTATAGGTCTCCTAAAAGCTTGAAACTAGTGATTGCATTCCACTTCTGATACAGGAACTTGATCTTCTTCTCAAAAGTCACAGGCCCTTGAAGAATGGTCTGGGTATCCTTAGTAACATCACGAGTCAATGTTTCCAACTTATTAAACTTTTTCTACACTTGACCATTGTCCAATACTTATGCCAGTTGCTTCCCCTGGCTCTTCCTTATCTCGTCCCAAAAAACTTGAAGAGTGAGGGCAATATTCTTCACTATTTCTTTGTTGTAATCAGTGATAACCTTCAAGGACTACATGGTCTTCTCCCGGTTCTGGTGTATGGCATCAATTTCAATCAATAAACTCTTCTTTTCTCCCTGAGACCCAACAATGGCCCGAAGATCATCCAACTCTTTTTCCTACCTTTCCCACCTCTCAAAGGACCTATCCAAGCAAGTAATCATGTACCAATGCATTTTCTTCTCCATCTCCTTAGGCCACATAGCCTAATTTTCTAGAACATTTCTCTCCAAGATTTGGATCCTCTCTTTAGAAATAACCAACTGACCCAAGAGCTATTTCATAATATCCTTTTGAACATTAATGGTCTCAACAATTCTCATTCATTTTTTTCTTATGGGTTTGGTAGGGAAACAAATCAACCTAGGTTCAATACCAAGTTCCTTTAAACTGATGCATAGGTTGGGAGAATTATGAGGGATATGATTAGAAACAAGTGGGGTTTTGGGTACCTCTGATTCATGGCCCTGAGTAGGAGAATTAGAAAGGGTGGGGTTCCATGAATCAACATCATCATTAGAGTTATCAAAATCCCCCGACCCAGAAGAAATGGTTGTGGGTGTTGGCTCTGATAAGGGCATGGATTTGATAGGGATGGGAGGGGTATTATCAATAGTATGGGCTTTACCCTAGGCCCTCATGCTACGGTGAATGGCAAGAGGAGTTTTGTCAATAGTGACAAAAGGGTTGGGGTCCCTAGGGGAATTATTGGGGTCTAGAATAGGGTAAGTGCAAAAAGATGGGGGGCTAGAAAGTGGCCAATTTACTTGTTCATCTTGAAATAGCAAAAATGTGAGCACATTATATTAAAATGCACTCGTGTTATGGGTTGGTAGTGACCAAGCCTAGGCTAGGTCATTACCAAGCCATAATGTTAGTGTGTTATAAAGTACTCACATTATGGTTTAAATTTCAAAAACTGTGTGCATTTTTTGAAATCAAAAAGACATTTCCAAAATGCAAACACATTATAACACGCTCGTGTTTTTGTCTACATTGAATTTTTTTCTTCTCTTTTTCTTCTCTCTTTCTTCTTGTTATCTTTGAGGGAAACTATGTACACGAAATAAACATTTACATATGGACATTTAATTTATTATACTTTAAGCTATATTTCATGTATATAGTTTCATGATGTTTGAGAGTGGTTTCAAATCTCTAGGAGTTATAATTCAAGTTCTAGTTTTTTGAAGATCATACGCTTTTTCAAACAACAAAGTTTTAGTAATCGACATGTCAAATATCAGTAATTAGGAGGTAAAATTTTAGTAATCAACAAGTTGTATCATCTTTCTTGAACTCTATCTCACTCATTGTTTATCCCTTATGCTCTAGACCTCTCTCTCAAACTCTCTCCTTCCCTCTATACTTATATCTATCTCATCTCTCTCTCCCTCCATCCCTCCCTCTATTCCTCCTTCCCTCCTTCCCTCTCTAATTTTATCTCTCTCTATCTACCCCCTATTTCTCTTCCTCCCACCCACATTCCATCTCTACTTCACTCTATCTAACCTATCCCTCTACCTCTCTCCCACATTCCTCCTTCACTCTCTCTCTCTTCCATCATCCCACCCACCTTCCCTCTCTACTTCTCTTTATCTAATCCATCCCTCTCCGCCTATCTCTCACCCTCCCTTCTCTCTCCCTTTGTACCTCCCTCCTTCCCTTTCTCCTTCTCTCTATCTCTCTACATCCCTCTCTCTCCATCTCACCTCTCTCTCCCTTCCCACCTCTCCCTCTATCTCTCTACTCCCTCCCTCCTCCCCCTCTCTATCTCTCCTTCCCTATATATTTCTCTCTATATGTCTCTCTCCATCTCTACCTCTCCTTCCCACATTCCCTCTCTCTCCCTCCCTCTTAATCTTCCAGCCTTCCTCCACTTTGTGTTTCTCTCTCACACACTCTCACCCTCCCTCCCCAATCTTGATCTCTAACTCTCTCCTTCCATCTCTACTCTCTATCCATTATTCTCTCTCTCTCTCTCTCTCTCTCTCTCTCTCTCTCTCTCTCTCTCTCTCTCTAATTCTTCTTCTTTATCCCTTATTCCCTATATACTTATATATCTCTCTCTCCCCTCCCTCCTTCCCTCTCTCTCTCTCCCTCTCTCTGAATCTCCCCACCTTCATCCTCTCTCTCAACTTCTCTATATACTTCTTTGTATCTCATCAATATCTATCACTCCCTCCCTCCTTACCTCTTTAATTCTCTCTCTATATATATCACCTCTCTCTTCCTTCCTCCCACCCACGTTCCCTCTCTACCTCTCTATCTAACCTATCCTTCTCTACCTCAATCTCTCTCCCTCCCTCCTCTCTCCTAATCTCTCCATATTCCTCCTTCCCCCCTCTCTCCATATCTCATTCTCTCAATCTCACTTCCCTCCCTCCTCTCTCTATATCTCCTCCCCCTTCTATATCTCTCCTTCCCTATATATACTTATCTCTATCTATTTATCTAAATATCTACATCTCCCTCCCTCCTTCCCTCTCTCTCCCACTCCTATTCTCTCCCTCTCTCTCAATATCCTAAACTTCCTCCTCTCGCTCTCCATCTTTATCTCACTTTCTTCTTTCCTCTCTACTCTTTATCTCACCATTCTCTATGTATACTTCTCTCTCACTATCTCTCCTTCCCTATATAATTCTCTCTATATCCCTCTCTCCATCTTTACCTCTCCCTCCCTCCTCCCCTCTTCCCTTTCCCTCCCTTTCTCTCAATCTCCCAACCTCCCTCCTCACTCTCTCCTATCTTTCTCTCTCACTCTCTCCTTGCATCTCTACTCTATCAAACACCATTCTCTCCCTCCCTCCCTCCATCCTCTCTCTATCTCATATCTCTCTCCCTCCCCCTCCTTCCCTCTCTAATATTATCTATCTCTTCATTTCCTTCTCTTTCTTCCTCCCACCCACCATCCCTCTCTACTTCTCTCTATCTAACCTATCCCTATGTACCTCTCTCTCCCTCCCTCCTCACTCTCTCAATCTCTCCACCTTCCTCCTTTTCTCTCTACTTCTCTCTCTATCACCTATCTCTCTCCTTCCCTCTTTATAAATTCTCCCTATCTCTCTCTCCATCTCACTCTTTCTCTTAATCTCCCAAACCCTATATCGAATATCATAAATCCGTACGCTATACCTCCAACCTTATAACCTATACACTGAAAATTATCCCTTAATCATAATAAAAAACCCTAAATCCTACATTCAATATTGTACCCTAAACCCTCATTGTATGAAAAAATTTCTCAAATAAATTGGGTCTCACAATGATGTACATCACCATGAGACCCCATTTATTTGAGGCATTTTTTCATACAACAAGCACTACCTTGTTAATGTTACCACATTGGTGCATTAACAAGGTAGTGATATTAATGATCATTATTCAAACCACATTTCTATGAAGGAATTTTTCATACAATGAGCACTAAGATCACTACCTTTTCAATGAGGCCGCATTGACAAGTTAGTGAGTTTAGTTCTCGTTGTAAGAAAAAATTCCTCAAATAAATGGTGTCTCATGGTGGTGTACATCACTGTAAGACCCCATTTCTTCAAGGGATTTTTTCATACAATGAGCACTACCTTGTCAATGCATCAATTTGGTAGCATTGAAAATGTAGTGTTCATTATATCAAAAAAATCCTCAAAGAAATGGGGTCTCACCCCATTTCTTTGAGGCAATTTTCATATAGAGAGCACTACCTTGTCAATGCATCAATGTGGTAGCATTTACAAGGTAGTGTTTTCTATATGAAAAAATTCCTCAAAGAAATGAGGTCTCACGGTGATGCACATCACTGTAAGACCCCATTTCTTTGAGGAATTTTATCATACAATGAGCACTACCTTATCAATGTGTCAATGTAGACACATTGACAAGGTAGTGCTTGTTGTATGAAAAAATGCCTCAAAGAAATGGGGTTGATAGTAATGGGTTGAGGGATTAGGTTTAGGGTTTTTAAGGTTTGAGGGATTAAGGGTTTAATGGTTGAGGGATTAAGGATTTAAGGGATGAGGGATTAAGTGTTTAAAGGTTGAGGGATTAATGGTAGAGGGATTAAGGCTTTAAGGGTTGAGTGTTGAAGGTTGAGGGTATAAGGTTGAGGGTATATGGTTTAGGGTCCAATGTATAGGGCAGGGTTACAAGAATGGAGGGTTGACCTAGTTTAATGTATATGTTATAGGATTGATAGGTTAAGGGTTTGGGGGTTTAAGGGTTGAGGGTAAAGGGTTGAGGATATAGGGTTGATAGTATAGGGTTGAGGGTTTAATGTATAGGCTAGAGGTTTGAGAATTGATGTTTGACCTAGTTTCATATATAGGTTAGAGGGTTGAGGGATCAAGGGTTTAAGGGTTTAAGGGTTTAGGGTTTAGGGGTCAAGGGACTAAGGGTTTAAGGGTTGAGGGTTTAAGGGATGAGGGATTAAGGGTTTAAAGGTTTAAGGGTTGAGTATTTAAGGCTTGAGGGATTAAAGGTTTAAGGGTTTATGGTTTAAGGGTTCAAGGTTTAAGAGTTGAGGGATTAAGGGTTTAAGGATTGATGGATGAGGGTTAAGGGTATAAGTTATAGGGCTGAGAGAGAGAGGGATAAATGGAGTGGGAGAGACTTGAGAGAGAGACAGAGAGGGAGAGAGGGAGAGAGAGGGAGATGGATAGAGAGTGTGTGTGAGAGAGAGAGATAGAGAGATACATAGACCAAATATGGAGGGAGGGAGAAAGAAATAAATAAATTCCTAAGAGGGGGATGGAGAGTGAGAGAGGGAGAGAAGGAGAAAGAAAGATAGGGGAAAGAGAGGTGTGAGAGAGGTAAAAAGGTGAGAGATAGAGAGATGGGGAGAGTTAGAATGAAATGAGAAAGATAAGTTCACAACTTGATGGAAAGGCTTGATAGGGAGATGGAGAGTGAGAGAGAGAGGGAGAGAGAGGGAGGGAGAGGGAGCGAGGGAGGGAGAGAGACCTATATTTCTAAGGAGGGATGGAGAGCTAGAAAAGTGGTGATTATAAGACATAGAGAGGAAGGGAAATAACTAGACAGACATGAGATAGATAAGGTTAAAAAATAATGACATGCAATCAAATAGCATTTTATATTCAATAATTGAGCAATAAAGGGAGTACATGTTGTTATCTTCCCTTTGAAGATGTAATTATAATGTTTCATTTTTTGCAAAAATGAAGACACCCTTTGGAAGCTTTCCTGGTCTTCAATGTAAAAAATGCCTCTTGTAAACTCTTAGAAACTTTGAGGTGGTGAGACATATATTACATTTACAAAATCCACACCTGCTTAGTGAATGATAATACATTTGATGGGTTCACATCTTTGTCCAAATTCTCTAGCAAGATAACATGTGAGGAAACAAATGACTTTTGTTGTTCCTACAACTCTTCTTCCCTTATAGGTTGACAAGTAACATTTATAGAAAATTTTCCCACAGACTGATCTAAGATATTGTATTTTCCTTTGTTATTAACAATTTCCCTACCCCCACAATCAAATTTTTTGCACAACTTTGATGGCTGGTGAGTGGAATGTTTTAAATTTCTAGCATGACTAAGTTTACTCTGTGACTTGTAATTAGTAAATTCATCTTTTAATGGTTCTAACCAATCATTTCCATATTCAATGTGATCAAATGCGCTAGTAGCTAACTCTTTATGCACCGAGTAGCATCCACTGCATACCACTTGGTTACAATAATAAGGAGCTTTACCAATGGCATCACAAATATATCTGCCAAATTCTACATAGTACTCATGGCTTAGAATAAAGTGGTTATAGCATGGGAAACAATTCCCAAAGCATCATTGTTTTTACCCACATCTCCTTGCTCCTTTCCACAAGAAATATTCCCTTTTATTGGATTCTTGAATGAATTTATCTCATCATCTCTAGGTTGTTTTCCTTGGGACTTCCTCATAGAATCTGAAATGAAAAAATGTATGACGACACCAACTTTATTCTCTATATTATAGGTAATAACTTAATTGCCATAAAATTCTGATAAGAAGGGATACTTCCTCTTTTTAGGTGACACGCATGGTGTTTTCAATCCATCTAAAGGTTGTTCACATCTAGTGCTTGCCAATTCGGTGAAATTTCCATCCTAACTTGGCCTATTTTAAAATATGGGTCCAAGAAATGGGGTCTCCTGGTGACCCATTTCTTGGACCCAATTTTTCAAAAAGGTCACTACGTTACCAATTTCACTAAATTGGCAAGCTAGTGGGTCCACTAGCTTACCAATTCGGTGAAATATGCAACCTAAATTGCCCTATTTTAAAAAATGGGTGCAAGAAATGGGGTCTCTCGATGATTTACATCACTGGGAGATGACATTTATTGGACCCATTTTTTAAAAATTGTCCACTACATACCCAATTTCACCAAATTGGCAAGCTAGTGGGTCACTAGCTTGCCCTGTTTGAAAAAATGGGTCAAAGAAATGTGGTCTCATGGTTATTCACAACACTAGGAGACCCCATTTCATGGACCCATTTTTTTCAAATAGGCCACTACATTCCCAAATTCACCGAATTGGAAAGCTAGTGGGCCCACTAGCATACGAATTCGGTGAAATTGAAAACATAACTTGGCCTATTTAAAAAACTGGGTCCAAGAAATGGGGTCTCTCAGTGATTTGTACATCACTAGGAGACCCCATTTCTTGGACCCATTTTTTCAAATAAACCACTACATTTCCAATTTCACCAAATTGGCAAGCTAGTGAGCATATTTGAAAAAATGGGTCCAAGAAATATGGTACATCATCAGGAGACCCCATTTATTGGACCCATTTCCTCAAATAGGCCACTACGTTGCCAATTTCACTAAATTGGCAAGCTAGTGGGCCCACTCACTTTCCAATTTGATGAAATTGGCAACCTAACTTATCCTATTTAACAAAATGGGTGCAAGAAATGGGGTCTCTTGATGATTTACTTCACTGAAAGACCCCATTTCTTGAACCCATTTTTTCAAATAGGCCACTACGTTCCCAATTTCACTGAATTTGCAAGCTAGTGGGCCCACTAGCTTGCCAATTCAATGAAATTGGCAACCTAGTGGGTTGTTTGAAAAAATGAATCCAAGAAATGGGGTCTTCTTGGACCCATTTTTTCAAACAACCCAAGTTACCTTGTAAATTTCACTGAATTGGCAAGCTAGTGGGCCCACTACATTGTCAACCTAGTGGGCTATTTGAAAAAATGGTTCCAAGAAATGAGGTCTCTCAGTGATGTGTACGGTGATTTAAGGTAGTTCCCTTTGTATGAAAAAATTCCTCAAAGAAATAGGGTCTCATGGTGATGTACATCACTGCGAGACCCCATTTCTTTAAGGAATTTTTTCATACAAAGAGCAGTACCTTTTCAATGTGTCAATGCAGTAGCATTAACAAGGTAGTGCTTGTTGTATGAAAAAATGCCTCAAATAAATGGGGTCTCATGGTGATACATCACCATGAGACCCCATTTATTTGAGGAATTTTTTCATACAATGAGGACTACCTTATCAATACATCAATGTGGTAGCATTAACAAGGCAGTACTCGTTGTACATGAAAAAACATCACCATGAGACCCCATTTCTTTGTGGCATTTTTTCATACAATGAGCGCTACCTTGTCAATGTGTCAATGTGGTAGCATTGACGAGGAAATTCTCATTTTATGAAAAATTTCCTCAAAGAAATGTGGTCTCACAGTGATGTACATCATCGTGAGACCCCATTTCTTTGATGCATTTTTTCATATAACAAGCACTACCTTTTCAATGGGTCAATGAAATGCTTGTTGTATGAAAATATGCCTCAAAGAAATGGGTTGTCATAGTTATGCAAATCACCATGATACCCCATTTCTTTGAGGCATTTTTCATATGAGCACTACCTTGCCAATGTGTCAATGTGGTAGCATTGACAATGTAGTGCTCATTGTATCAAAAAATTCCTCAAAGAATGGGGTATCATGGTGAATCACTATGAGACCCCATTTCTTTGAGGCATTTTTCATATGAGTGCCTCCTTGTCAATACATGATTGTGGTAGCATTAACAAGGTAGTGGTCATTGTATAAAAAAACATCACTGTGAGACCCCACTTCTTTGAGGAATTTTTTCATACAATGAGCACTACCTTGTCAATGTGTTAATGTGGTAGCATTGACAAAGTAGTGCTCATTGTATGGAAAAATTCCTCAAAGAAATGGGGTCTCATGGTGATGTACATCACTATGAGACCCCATTTCTTTGAGGAATTTTTCCATACAATGAGCACTACTTTGTCAATGTGTCAATACAAACACATTGACAAGGTAGTACTTGTATGAAAAACATGCCTCAAAGAAATGGGGTCTCATAATGATGTACATCACTATGAGACCTTATTTCTTTGAGGCATATTTTTCATACAACAAGCACTACCTTATCAATGTGTCAATGTGGTAACATTGACAAGGTAGAGCTCGTTGTATGAAAAATGGTCTCAAATAAATGGTGTCTCACAGTAATGTACATCATCATGAGACACCATTTCGTTGAGAATTTTTTTGATAAATTGAGCACTAAGCTCACTAGCTTTCCAATGTGTTAATGTAGTAGCATTGATAAGGTAGTGCTCATTGGATGAAAAAATGCCTCAAAGAAATTAGGTCTCATGGTGATGTACATCACCATGGTGACCCCATTTCTTTGATGCATTTTTCATACAATAAGAACTACCTTGTTAATGTGTTTACACCTCAAATAAATGGGTATCACTTCTCTCTCTCTCCCTCCCTCCCTCCTTCCCTCTCTATTATTCTCTATCACCCCCTTTCTCTCTCTTCCTTTCTTGCACCCACCTTTCCTCTCTACTTCTCTCTGTTTAACCTATCCATCTCTACCTCTCCCTCCCTCCCCCTCTCTCTCTCAATATCCTTTCCTTCCTCCTTCACTCTCTATGATATCTCTCTATTACCTCTCTTTCTCTCCTTCCCTCTCTACTTATCCCTCTCTCTCTCTATCTCCCTTTCACCCTCTCTCTCAATATCCCAAACCCTATACCAAATATCATAAATAATAATCCCTAAACCCTAAACCCTACACCCTCAACCCTCATCCCTATACCCTATACCCTCAACCTTATAAGCTATAAACTAAACCCTACACCATCAACCCTCATCCCTATACCCTATATGCTCAACCTTATAAATTAAACCCTGAACATTATCCCTCAACCCTATACTTAAACCATAAACTCTACACTCTCAACCCTTAACCCTATACCTTATAACTTTAACCATCTACCGAATAACCTATACCCAATATCCTAAACCATAATCCCTATACCTTGTACACTTAGCCTTTACTCTCAACCCTAAACATTATGCCTAAACTATAAACCCACAAGCCTTAGCCCTATATTTTAACCCTAAGCCCTACATTCAACCTTGTACCCTCAACCCTCAACCCTAAGTGCAATACCCTTAACCATATACCCAATATTCTGAACAATAACTCTATACCCTATACCTTGAATCCTAAACACTATTTTGCAATCCTCAACCCTATACCTTAAACCCTAAACTCTACAACCTCAACCCTCATCCATATATATATCTCTCTCTTCCTTCCTCCCACACATCTTCCCTCTCTACTCTCTAACCTATCCCTATCTACCTTTCTCTCTACCTCCCCCATATCTCTCAATCTCTCCACCTTCCTCTCTCTCTCTATCTCCTTCCCTCTATACTTTTCTCTATATCATCTTTATCTCTCTATCTCACCTCTCTCTCTCTCCCTACCTCTCACTATCTCTCTTCCTTCCTCCCACCCACCTTCTCTCTCTACCTCTCTCTATATAACATATTCATCTCTACCTCACTCTCTCTCCCTCCCTCCTGTCTCTCTCAATTTCTCCACCTACCTTCCCCACTGTCTCTCCCTCTCTCTCATTATTTATATCTCACTTCTCTCTCCCTCCTTCCCTCCTTCCTTCCCTCTCTCATTCTCTCTTTTTATATACCACCTCTCTCTAATTATCCCTCCCTCCTCCCCCTCTCTATATCTCCTTCCCTATATACGTCTCTATGTCTCTCTCCATCTCTACTTGTCCCTCCCCCCTTCCCTCTCTCTCCTTTTCTCTTCTCCCATCTTTCTTTACTAGAGAGTTCTCTCTCTCTCTAGTCTCTCCCTCACACCCCCTCACCCTCTCTTTCTATCTCTCTCACTCTCTCTCCTAAACCCTAATCCCTATACCTTATAAACTTAACCTTCAACCTTCAACCCAATAACCTGAACCCTATGCCTAATATCCTAAACCCTATAAACTTAACCTTATACCTTCAACCCTATACCTTGAACCATAAACTATACACCCTCAACCCTCATCTCTCTTCCTCCCTACCTCTCCCTCTATCACACCTCTCTCTCTCTCTCTCCATGCCTCCCTCTTTCCCTCTCTAATGCTTATACCTAACACACTTAACCTTATACCCTCAACCCTCAACCCTCAACCATACACTTAATCTTGTAACCTAAACCCTCAACCCTATACCCAATACCCTCAATCCTATACCAAATACTCTAAACCCTTATCTCGATACCCTATACGCAATATCCTAAACCATAATGCCTATACCCTATATACTTAACCCTATACCCTCAACCCTTAACACTATCACTCAAACCTCAAACCTATACCTTAAACCATAAATAATACACCTTCAACCCTCATCCCTATACCTTATACCATTAACCTTATACCCTAAACCCTGAACATTATACCTTAACCCTAAACTTAAACCTTAAACCCTACACTCTTAACTCTTAACCCTATACCTTATACCCTAAATGATACACCATAAATCCTATGCCCAATATCCTAAACCCTAATCCCTATACCCTATACACTTTAACCTTATACCCTCAACCCCCAACCCTCAACCCTATACTTAAACCCTCAACCCTACTTTCAACCTTCTAACCTAAACCCTCAACCCTAAAATCAATACCCTTAAACCCATACTGAAAATCCTAAACCCTAGTCCCTATACCCTATACCCTATACTCTTAACCCTATAACCTCAACCCTAAACACTATCCCTCAACCCTCAACCCTCAACCCTATACCTTAAATATTTAACCCTAAATCCTCATCCCTCATCCCTATAACCTATACCCTCAACCTTATACCCTAAACCTTAAACATTATCCCTCAACCCTATACTTAAACCCTAAACCCTACATTTAACCTTGTGCCCTACACCCTAATCCCTGAAATTATTACCCTCAATTGTATAACCAATATCCTAAACCCTAATTCCTATACCTTATGAACTTAACCTTAAACACTATCCCTTAACCCTCAATTATATACCTTAAACCCTAAACCCTACACCATCAACCCTCATCCCTATACCATATACCTAAAGCTAATACCCTAAACCCTAAACATTATCCCTCAACACTTAACCCTATAATTAAACCCTAAACCCTAAACCCAATACCCTCAACCCTATACCCAATATCATAAACCCTAATCCCTATACCCTATACACTTAACCATATTCCATCAACCCTAAACACTATACCTCAACCCTTAACCCTATACCTTAAATGCTAAACCCCACACCTTCAACCCTCATCCCTTTACACTATACCCTTAACCTTATAACCTAAAACCTGAACATAATCCCTCACACCTATAATTAAACCCTAAACCCTACTTTCAACCTTGTACGCTAGACCCTAAACCCTAAACCCTCAATCCTAAACCCAATATTCTAAAACCTAATCCCTATAACCTATAAACTTAGCCCTATACCCTCAACCTTGAACACTATCCATCAACCCTCAACCTTATACCTAAAAAACTAAATCCTACACCCTCAACCCTCATCCCTATACCCTATACCCTCAAACTTATACCCTAAACCCTAAACATTATCCCTCAACCCTATTCTTAAATGACAAACCCTATACCTTATAACCTAAACCCTATACCCTAAACCCTAAACCCTATACCCTATACACTTAAAATTAAACCCTCAACCCTAAATATTATACCTCAAATCTCAACCCTCCAAATTATACATAAATCTTAAACCCTAAACCCTCAACCCTAAACCTAATATCCTCAACTCAATACCCTCAACCATATACCCAATATCCTTAACCCTAATTCATATGCCCTATACACTTAACATTATACCCTCATCCATAAACACTATCCCTCAACCCTCAACCCTATACCTTAAATCCTAAACCCTAAACCCTCATCCCTCATCCCTATACCCTATACCCTCAACTTTATACCTAATATATGAAACCCCAATCCCTATACCCTATACACTTAACCCTATAACCTCAAACCTATACCTTAAACACTAAACCTTACACCCTCAACCCTCATAGGGGCAGAGAGAAATAGGGGGAGAGAGGGATTGGGGAGAGAGAGAGAGGTTGTGAGGGAAAGGGGAGATAAAGATAAGTGGATAGGGAAGGAGAGGTAGAGACACAAGAGAGATAAAGAGTATATAAGGAAGGATAGATGGTGGGAGGTATGGAGGGAGAGGGAGGTGAGAGAGAGGTTAGATAGACAGAAATAGAAAGACTATGGTAGGGAGTGATGGAGGGATATGCACGTAGAGACAAGTAGGTGAGATAGAGAGAAGTGGAGAGAGATAGTGGTAGAGGGAAGGAGGCAGGGTGGGTGAGAGAGGGGAGGAAGGGAGAGGTAAAGAGGGATAGGTGAGATAAAGATCAATAGAGAGAGAATGGTGATATATAGAGAAGGAGAGAGTTGTAGAGAGGGAAAGAGAGAGTGGTGATATAGAGAGGAGAGAATGAGAAAGAAAGAGAGTGAGGGAGGAGGGAGAGAGAGTGAGATGGAGGGAGAGGTAGATAGGGAGAGGGTGAGGGGAGATACAAATAAATAGAGAGGGAAGGAGAGGTGGAGAGAGAGAGAAGTAGAGAGGGAATGAGGGAGGGAGGGAGATAAGTGAGATAGAGAGGTGTAGAGAGAGTGGTAGGGAGTGATGGATGAAGAGATAGGTAGAGAGGGACTAGGGAGATAGGGAGTAGAGAGGGAAGGAGAGGGAGAGGTATGGATGGAGAGATCATGGGAGGTGAGATAGAGAGTAATAGAGAGATAGTGGTAGGCTATGATGGATGGAGAGGTAGATAAAGACGGAGAGGGGAGATATAGATAAGTAGAGAAGGAGGGGGAGAGGTGAGATAGAGATAAATGGAGAGTGGTTTAAGGAGAGGTAGGTAGAGAGATGGAGAGAGGAGATAAAGATAAGTAGAGAGGGAAGGAGAGGTAGCGAAAGAGGAAAGATAGAGAGAAGTAGAGAGGGAATGAGGGAGGGAGGGAGAAGTAGGGAGGGAGAGAAAGGTGAGGTAGAGAGGAGTAGAGAGAGAGTGGTAGGGTGTGATTGATGTAGAGGTAAGTAGACAGAGGGATTGGGAGATAGAGAATAGATAGGGAAGAAGAGAGGGAGAGAGAAGTATGGATGGAGAGAGATGGAGGTGAGAGAGAGTGGTTTGGAGTATAGAGGGAGAGGTAGGTAGAGAGAGAGATGGGAGATAGAGGGAGAGAGGGGGGAAGGATGGAGGTAAGGAGATAGAGATAAGTAGAGAGGGAAGGAGGGAGTGAGAGAGAAATAAAATAGAGAGAATTAGAGGGAAAATGGGAGAGAGAGATAGAGAGAGAGAGAGAGAGAGAGAGAGAGAGAGCTCTAGAGTGTAAGGGACAAAAAATGAGTGAGTGAGAGAGAGAAATAATACATTTTTCTGATTATTGAAATTTGACCTCTAGATTATTGAAATTTGACATGTTGATTATTAAAATTTGACTAAGTCTAAAATTTGTGAGATCTTCCAAAAAATAGAATTTTCATTATAACTCCTAGAGATCCTAAACCACTCTCAAACATATTGAATTATACACATGAAATATAACTTAAAGTATATGAAAGTAAACATCCATATGTAAATGTCAACTTATACTTTCTCTCAAAGATAACAAGAAGAAAGAATAAAAAAAGAGAAGAAAAATAAATTCAATGTAGATGAAAATGGGAGTGCGTTATAACGTGCTCACATTCTCTCAATGTGTTCACAAAACGAAAGTGTGTTATAATGTGCTCGTGTTTTGTCAATGCATTCAAATAACACAAGCGTGTTATAACACGCTCATGTTTTGTCTTTCTTTGGGAATACCCAAGCCTTTGGCTTGGATTTTCTTTGGATTTCCAACCTAAAGCTTGGATGGACTTTCCAACATTGAAAGATGTGTTGTTACATATTCTACAAAATTTCACATAATCTCATTTATGCTCACCATCAGGTTTGCACATGTTTCAAGGTCAAACAAATTGAACACCTGGGTAAAGTTAGCCTCTCTCTTAGCTATCTAACGATGTAATTTTTTCACATTTTTAAAATTTTAATCCTTTGATCTATAATTTCTTTTGTTTGTGTGTCTTTTTTTGAAAAAAATCAGTGTTTGGTGTTTTTTTTTGTTATAAATTAACCGTTCATCAAAATTTCAAATAAATTACATTTTCATAAACTAGAATTCATTCTACACATATTAAAAATAAATAAATTAGTTTCCAAAATTTATAGGGGTACCATGACCAAAATTCTATTTTTCAGGAAGCGTCCACTTTGAAAATTAGTAAAAAATCAAGTATTCATTAAACAATTATTAGAAAAATTGATCATAAACTACATACTATTAGCTAATTTCTCACTGAAGTGATTTTAAAAATACTATAAAAAAATTTCACCATGCTAGGTACCCACAAAAGTTGCTATGTTATGTTTTTCTGACAAAAACAACACCAATTTATGTGGTCCCCTCTTTTTAACCCCTCAATCTCAACCATTTTCAAAATTAATTAGTAGTTTAGAAAGTAGACTCGAAGCACTATGATCCTTTTCTTGTTGCATTTCAAAATTTTGAGTGTAACTATCCTCAATTTCATGTCCAAGGCTACTATTTCTTGATTTTAGAAAAAAGTGGACACTTAAGCCCCCTTTTTGGACCCCCATATTTTTGCTCTTACCCAATAGTCAAAGTGTTCTTGTGCACAATAGTAGGGGAGGGAAGAAAAGCCTCATGAAACTTACAGAAACATAGGATAAGAGTCTGGTGGAGGGGTAACTTCTTACTTTTGGCCTAGACATTTTAGATAGACTACTCAACCAAAGACATGATCTAGAAGGGGAAATTAATCTTGATATTGTACCTAAGATGATTGAGCATAGGTAAAAGGTGGGCGTGGAAGTAAACAAAACACCCTTCAAGAGTGATGTACCTCATGATAATTTCAGCAATGGTGCTCCAAACACTGACGAGATCTATAGGGTTGAAACCATTCTACAACCTGTTCAACTTCTCACCCTCTTTTAGGAACTATTTCATGTCCTCTTGGTAATGGCTCTTTGACTTGCGCGGAATGCAAATCCGATCTAGGGAAATCTACGTTACCTTTGCAATAAGCTCAAGGGACACCATAAAAGAAACATCACCAAAAATAATAGTCTCATCCACCCACGAATAGGTGAACTCCATGGAAATTTTGGGGTTAACACCCTGCATCTCCTCCACATATGAGGCCAACTTTCTCTGCTCAAGAATCACACAAACCTCTTTGTCCTACTTCCAACCATCACAAGTAGTGGATTCATCTTGGACAAAATCCCCTCCCATCGTGACACCCACAAAAATCAAAGTAGAAAGACACCAGTAAAGGAAATGGCTCTTCAAAAGCTAGAGCCGCAAGTAAAAATGAACCATCAAAGAATGCTTAGGAGGCTTAAGTTGCTACAAATGACGAGTTGTAAACCATAAAAATAAGCTAACAAAAAATCTAGCTCGATCTCAATTTGACAGTACTTTGACATCATTTTGAATTAGTTCAAGACCCTGCCTTGGGATATGGAGAAAATTATCCCATTTTTCCAAATTAGGAGTAAAAGCTCCTAGATTTGCTAAGGCATCAATGAATTTATTACCACTCCTAAACACATGATTCACTCTACAATTCCCAAGGGAAATCATTAGATTGTGAGTTTAGGACACATGGTACTAAAGAGTACAGTAAGGAGAGGAAAGCTCAATCAACATAAGAACCATATTCCTTAAGTACCCTTCAATGATTAAGTTAGAAAACCTAGCTTATGTGGAAATTTTAATTCCATGGAAGGCTTCCACCATCTCAGCAAAACTAGAAGAATGAACCCTCAGATTGACCACATAATGCATCAAAAACCTTCTCCTATGGTCATAAGAAGCCCCACCCCCACCTACCCAACCTGGGTTGAGTTTGGTTGAGCCATCGAAATTGAGGTTCAACCAACTAGGATTGGTCGAGACCAAGGAATACTACATTTGTCTAGAGGAATAAGCGAGCTAAGGGAATTACGAGTCCCAGATAGATTCCAAGCTGAAGAAATTGGTATCTCCATATCATTAGGGTTTCTATTGGGTTTGTAGGGTGTTGCAGAGATCAACTCAACTTAATTGATAATTTTGTTGGCCACCACCTGCCATTTAAAGAACTTTTGTTCCTAAACACTATTATTGTGCTCCTTCCAAATTTCCCAACTTGTGAAAAGCAACAATTGCCACCTTAACTTGACGAGAAGAGGGTGACACACTAGAAGGGACCAGTAGTCAAAAATATCATGCACATCCTTTTTCCAAATCCAATAAACTTTGAAAAGAGATTAAATCTTTTGCCTAACCTACCAAGAGGAGTGGTTGAAGAGAAAATGAGGAATGGATTCAACATAATTTTAGCAATAAAAACAATGGTTTGCAAGTTTAATTCCTTTTTTCTTTAGATTATCTAGAGTGAGGATCTATTTGTGACAAAAAAATCATTAAAATAATTTGACTTTAGGTAAAGTGTTGCGATGCTAGACTTCCATCCAATCAAATAAAGAGTTCCAAGAACTAGAAAGAAGGTTATGGATGTTCTTAACAAAATAGATGTCATCCTTAGAGTTTTTCCAAACCAGCAAGTCAGGAAAATGAGAGGGGAAGAACTTGTGATTCTTGATAGTTTTGAGAAGTTCTTTAGTAGCCAACCGTAGAGGGGGGTCAAACGAATTAGGGTCAATTTTCCATCTAGGGGGATCAAGTGATTAATATAATTTGAGACTTTGTCACCCAGCCAATTACAAAGGTCCTAACGAACATTAGATAAAATAGGGTGGATTCCAAGAAATTGAGAGGACAACCAATTATCATAACAAAAGGAAACCAAAGTTCTTGATCTGACCAGCCAAGAGGCCCCAAAAGAAATGGGATTCTAGATTTTTAAAACGTTATTCTAGATCACTGAACTAGAAGGTAGGACCTTATTTCTCAAGAAGGAAAGACAATGAAAAACTTGAAGATACTTATGCTTGAGGATAGTAATCCATTCAGATTGATATTTAAGAAGATTACACAAAATTTTGGTGATAAGAGCCATGCTCATCAATCTATTTTCCCTCAAACCCAACACACTATAAAATTTATTGGAGCACACAATATCCCAATTAACCAAGGATAACATGTTTGTTTTCTCAATCCCCAACCATAGGAATATGCATTGGATTTGTGCAAGTTTCTCTAATGATGTGGAGAAAAAACAAAACAACTCACCCAATTCCACACAAATATAGATTACAAAAGACTTCATGATGATTAAATACAAAGTCAATAATTACTCATGTTGATTTTGAATCGATTTACAATTACACCCAGTTCATTCAAACTAAAAATAAACCAATAAAATTTATTAGATTTTATTAAAGAAAATATTACAATTACAAATTCTTCACTCACTCCATTTCCCATGTTCCATTCAACTTTTACTCTGCACATATCTAGACCTACTCTACTCTCTAGCATGGTCTATCCTTCCTCATCAACAAAACTTGCTTTGTTACATTCAATTTTTTATTCACCATCTCATTTGTACATGCATATCTTCCTCAATGATGAATATGATATGCCTGAGCCACTTTTCTTACTATTACCATATACAACTATATTTATCATGCGTAACTCCTCTTCCTCACCATTACACTATTACAGTTTGAAACTTCACACGCTACCCTTCATTCTTTTGAGAATTAAATTTTATTTCATGGGGTCTACAATTTTGAATTTACCACCCAAATAGTGGTACACTTCCACTCCATCTTATGTTGTGCATGATCTTTCCCATGATTCATAGGATTACCAACTGCAAGGTGCACCTATCTCCTCCTACGTATTGATCTCCAAATCAGCCATATGTGTGCTTCTATTATTCAACTTGTCACATAAACTTCCTTTGAGAGATGCATGTCTCTAAATCACAAAAGTCTTTTATTTGAATTTACAAATAAATGATGTGCACCTCCTTTCCTAGCTTTGCATTGTGATCTAGCTCTTATCCTTCATGTGATCTCACTTTCACCACTATCTTTATATCCTCACAACATTTCATTCCTTCTCGGCGCTACCATTTGCAAACTATCAACATCTAATAACT
The DNA here is from genome assembly GCA_007258455.2 of Sequoia sempervirens. Classification (NCBI taxonomy): domain Eukaryota; kingdom Viridiplantae; phylum Streptophyta; class Pinopsida; order Cupressales; family Cupressaceae; genus Sequoia; species Sequoia sempervirens. Next base: position 1,156,022,426 of record VDFB02271358.1, on the reverse strand, counting down.
CCTTTAACTGTTCGAAACCTTAAAAATCATCAATGCCCCTATTTTATTAATCATGACTTGCTCATCCTCTTAACATGGCATCAATAGCAACCTCTCTCTGATGTTTGTCTTTCATCTCTATGGCACAATCATTAGGGAGTTTTCTATTTTCTCTCTTGCAAACTTCCCCATCTTCTTCAGCCACCACCACCTCATCTATTATGATGCAGGTTTTAAATAAAGCTCACTTCGTGTATGTCCATCTTCTTTCTTGGCATTGATTGTTCATATCTACCCCTTCACATTCTCATTCAAACCTTTATTCTATTTAATGTTTCCTTTTCATAACCACTTTTCTTTTAATTGGATAATCAACTAAATCAATTGATTTATTTTTTCTTCCAATGATTAGTCAAAATGATGAAGAGATGTATTAAATCCATCAAATATTAAAAATGCTTGTTTACAATTTCAAATTTGATGCATAACATATGACAACCAACCTTCAACACTAATGATAGAATTTCCTAAAGAGAAAAGAAAGCAAAACCAAAATGACAAAACCAAAAATCTCATGGGTGCTCCTACACCATACTCCTAGGCAAAGAAAATATTCAAGCTCCACTTGAATAGAAGGTAGCAATCAGGAGAACCATGCTTGAAAACACTACACATCATCTACTTGGAATAGTTCTCTGCTGTGATCAAACCTTGAGTCTCATAAATATTTCATTTCATCTACTGTAATCTTTCTTCACGCAACACTTTCTTCAAACTACCCTGTACCCAACAAAGATTCTGGAAGATGTACCCTCATAATATCTTCTACCCACTTCCTCTCAGTGGAAGAGATTTTCACACCTTCTACCTAGCCTCATCTTTGTTGGAAGATAGTAGTTACAGACTCTCTTTCATGCCTACAAAAAAAATTCTCTCACAAATCTCTCATCCTAGTGCATACCTTGCACTCTCAAGATCTTCTAGCTCTAATACCAATTGATGCAGAGAAAAAACAAAAAAACTCACCAAATTCCACACAAATATAGATTACAACAGTCTTCATGATGATCAACAATTACTTGTGTTGATTTTTAATCAACTTACAATTGCACCAAATTCATTCACACTGAAAATAAACCAATAACCTTAATCAAATTTTATTAAAGAAAACAATACAATTACAAATTCTTCACTCACTCCATTTCCCCTATTCCATTCAACTTTTCCTCTGCACATATCCAGACCTGCTGTACTCGCTGGCACAGTCTATCCTTCCTCAACAAGAAACTTGCTTTGCTACATTCAAAGTTTTATTCACCATCTCATCTATACATGCATATCTTCCTCAATGATGAATTTGATATGCCTTCACAACTACCTTTCTCCTCCACAACTCTTCCTCACCATTACACTCTTTAGGGAAAACCTTAAGAAACCCCCCCTTGGAAAAGGTGTAAAATCCTAGCGAATCTTGTATACTTCTCGATAAAATATTAATTTTATTGGAATTTTTTTTTTGTTTTTCGTGAAAAAAAAGTGTCCATTGGAAAATCTTTTCAAATTGCTAGAAGTTTATGGAAAATCCTAGCGAAATGCAAATTGTTTAAAACCACTAAATTTTTTCCATTGGTGATTAAAATCTATTTTTAAACCAATAAAATATTTCAATTGGTGAATTAAACCTATTTTCAAATGATTAAGAATTTTTTTTGGAAAATTAAACATAATATCAAACTAATAAAAAAATTACAATGGAAAGTCAATGCAAATCAATATAACCATGACCATTTGATGAATTGATGATGGATGGCTATAGTTGCATTTCAGAATTAAATCTCTGAAGTAGTAGACTTGCGAATTGAAAACTCCGGAATAACACTAGAACTGTTAGATTTTATTTTTTTGGTCAGAAATAGTATTTTGTATTGCATGAAAATAAAGATTATTTTCCTCATTGTTTTCATCAACCATCCAAAAATAACCTACAACTATAACATTTTTTTCAAAAAAGCATCTTAACATGCTTCATAACAGAAAAAGTAACCCTGCCCAACTAAAACCAGTTCCATAACTATCTGTATCTACTTTGTAACATATTTCAACAATATTTTCAATTATTCTTTTACCCTTTCTAGTACCTACTATTCACACTATACAACCATAATAGGGTTCAACCCCCAGCAAACCAAAAATTTAGTACAAGTCATGTGTTAATTCTACAAAAACCCTACAAAAACTACAAATTCAACTAGTGCTACCTGTTTCATAACCAACTTTCCTTGTTTCTTTTCTCTTCATCTTTTGCTTCCTCGCATTCTGTCCATTTTCTTTCATACACATTTACTCCACTTTTTCCTGTGCTTCCATGCACTCTACGTCCACTTTCACTTGTGCTATAATTGCTTCCACCTTCATGAGCTCTATAAAGAGCTTTAATGCTTACCAACCTAACCTTGCTTCTTCCCTACATCAATTTTTAATCTCATCCTTTAACCAATGCATGAAAGGGATGCATCCTTATGCCCCTTCTAGTTTCATAATTTCAAAGCCTTCTTAGATGTCGAAACCTTCACCTAGAATTGCCTATTCAAGTATTGATTCTAATCCTTCCAAGAAATCTATATGCACAATCATCTCCATCACTTCTCTCATTGTGCTTGTCATTTCCCCCAAGTCCAAACCCCATGCTATAATCAAGGAGTATACATCAATGTTAGTCTTGTATTTATTCCTCATATTTCCAAAGGATTTCCCCAAAATCATCCGCACACTTTCTGCCAACCTCCCATTAGTGAATAAAAACATACCCATTAATCTTTGGTTAGAAGCTTCACTATAAAATTGGTTTAATTTCCTCCTCAAGTGTAGGGTGAAGTTGGCCTCCATTTGAAAACTACTATAGCTACATCACCACCACCACCACTCTTTTTGACTTTCTATGTACCTTAATAATTTTCCAAACTCCTCATGCATCGATCTTAATTACCCATCGATCTTCCAGTCATGTCCATTTTCTAGAATCTACCTATGATCTTCACTTCATAAATGCACCATCCTTGCCACCTTACCTATCTTAACTCACCAAATTCAGGGTTTTGGTGCTTTTCCTAACCTTAGTTGCAAGTATTTCTTGGTCATCTTTGTAGTCAGTGGGTCAGAGGTTTCAGAAACTTTGAAACTTCAAACTTTGGTTCTAATGTTCCAGATTTCAGCGACCACGCAAAATTATAGACCATGACCATTCGATGAATTTTTGATCGATGGTTGTAGTTGCATTCTGGAAGTATAACTCTCAAGCACTAGATTTGTGAATTGAAACCTCTAGAATTATAGTAGAACTGTTAGATTTTCAAAAATCAATGGTTGAGATTTTATTAATTATTTAGGTTAGTCAGTCATCATGCTCTTGTTTACCATTTAATATTGCCTAAGTCAAACCAAAATATTTTATGACAACCTTAACTATTAACTCTTTAAACTTGAGGGTCAAGTCTCTTCAACCTAGCAATGCCCAAAGTATATAAGATCAAGTTTGTTTTGAAAGAAGGACCGTTCAATGAATTTTCAATGGACGACTATAGTTGCATTCTAGAAGTAAATCCTTGAAGTACTAGACTTGTGAATTGAAACCTCCAGAGTAACACTAGAACCATTAGATTTTCAAAAATAAATGGTTGATATTTTATTGATTATTTAGCTCTGTTAGTCATCATGCTCTTGTAACCTTTTTTACCATTTAATATTTCCTAAGTCAAACCAAAATATTTTATGACAAAGCCTTAAATATTAACTCTTTAACCTTGAGGGTCGAGTCTCATCAACCTAGCGATATCCCCATTTTAAATTATGCACATAGACCTATGTGTAGGATCATTATGGAAAAAACAGGCCCTTAAGTGGCAAAAAATTCAAAAAAATCAGAGTTACGAAACTTGACATAAAAATTTGAATAAGTTATCTATATTATTTCAAAAATATATAAGATTATAATTTGTAGAAAATTGAATGTAGTTTCTAAACTACTAGGTTTGTTTAAAAAAAAAAAAATCTATTTGGTGAAAATTTGAAATTTCAATGTAGTAGTACTTAAATTTCAGGGAAAAAATAAGAAGTAGGTGTTTGTCTGACCACCCTAATCACAATAAAATGATAATATTTTTTTATAAGATTTTAGATATAAGTAGAGGACTCATGTCTTGATTTGATGCATATTTTTTTGTAATTTTTTTCCAAGTAAAATAATTAATTATGAATTTTTTATTATAACTTTACAAAATATAAAAAACTTGTATGTCTCACCACCTTAACTTGGTCAAAACTTCATGAAATTCAATTTTTATTTTTTTAATCCTATAGTATGAAAAGCATAGAATGTGATGCATGTTTTGGATTCAAAACATGTGATACCATTTGAAAGCTATAAATGTTTTCCAATCAACCTATCAATTAGGACTTTAGTCGTAATTCAAATAGAAAATGAATAATAATTACTTATTAAATTCAAAGTGAAGCATAATCTATATTGGTCGAAATATGAGAATCTCCTTTAAAACCCCTTTTTGTTTCATCAATTTTTGGTAAAAAATGTCGTCAGCCACATACCCATCATATTGCCACTTTTTGTCCCATCATGATCCTGCACATACCCACATGCATAAATTTTGTTTTAAAAGAGGACCGTTCGATGAATTTTCGATGGACGACTATAGATGCATTCTAGAAGTAAATCCTTGAAGCACTAGACTTGCAAACTAAAACATCCAGAATAACACTAGAACCATTAGATTTTCAAAAATCAATGGTTGAGATTTTATTAATTATTTAGGTATGTCGATCATCATGCTCTTGTTTACCGTCTAATATTGCCTAGGTCAGAACAAAATATTTTATGAAAAATTCTTAAATCTTAACTCTTTAATCCCGAGGGTCGAGACTTGTCAACCTAGTGATATTCCCATTTTAAAAATAACTTTATAGTTTATTTGCATGTGCATTATCCAACCATCTTGTCATCTATTGTGTTCATACCTTTTAAGCACTTGTTTATGAGGATTCAAGTGTTGAAATAAATGTTAATTGTCACATCAATGATAGTGGTGAATTTAAAAATGATAAGTGTGATGTCATATTGATTGTGTTCGTGCTAAATTCTATATATACTTCACCAACATGATGTTCTTCATATCATTTATAATATATTTGGCATTGATTTATTTCTTCTCTATTCTCAATTTAAATGAGATATTATTGATTCTTCATGGTGTTTCATGCTACCCAAATGTTTTTGGGACAAAATAAGGGATGATGCATATGACAGAAGAAAGTTGGGTTTGGGTTTTACAATTCCTAGTGTGTAGGTTGAGGATGCTATAAGAATAATTGTGGGTAGGGAATGGCTTCAAAACAACCCTCGTGGTCTATATTCTGAGGTAGCTTCAACTTAAATTTCCAATTGCATGGATATTTTTCTCGATAATTTTTTTGTGAAGATGCTGGAAATATGTTATTTGCAACCTTTCATTTACTCTATTTCTTCATTGGAGTTGGTGCTAGAGCATTACAATTTTGAAAGCAGGTTAGTGCTTGTTGGTGGAATCTTCAAGAAAGCGGAATTGTATGCTTTTAAAGCATAGGATTTTTCCTTGGTTGATATGAGATGGGGTCTACTATGTGATATGAAAACTAAATCATTAAAGAGTCTAGAGTTTTGGAGGAAGGTTTCAGGTGATTCACTTTTCTTCTTTGTTGTTAATTTGTTAAATTCAATTCACATTCTACTCAAACAACCAGTTGATGGCATCATCTAATGTTACAAAAAAAATTAGTAATGAATTGTGTGATGTGTCACATGTCTATATTTTATTGTACAACGTAATAGTTCTTGTAATATGTACTTTGTGACTAGGTTTCTGTCATGATTGGTGGCTTTTTGGCCACGCTAGTTATGTACTGTGTACTTCAATCTTTAGCAATAGCTACTTAAATTAAAATGATTTTCATGGCTCCATTCTTGTAAATCAATTTTTCTTTGATCAATATAAAAATGTTAAATGCGGCTTTTAAAACTAATAGTAATTATCAACATATAGTTCTGATCATAAGTGAGCAAAATTTATTGTGAATTATTAGTGGACATTGATAATGATTAAGGTAAAACGAGACATTTAATTCTCTCTTTTCAATGCATCGAAGTACTCTACCTTTCATTTATTCTATTGAAATTCTCAATTTGGCTATGGTTGTAATGCCCAAAAATGTCCACCAAAATACAGTTAAGAACAAGACACAAATTTCAAATTTCGACCATAACCACTAACGTAACACCCAAAGACTACTCCCTATACTAGCACTTTATGAAAGCATAACAACATTTGACCAATAAATTATAAGGACTCAACCATCTACACATTTTTTTTTGACATTCAAGGTTGGGTTTCAAGTGGAGATATGGAATCCACATCACCAAGGTAGACTTTATTAGTTCCACGAACTCATCAATAATCACAAACTTAGATCAAGTCACAAGTTATGCAAATATAATATATATTTCAATAGTATCTTTAAGTATATTCAATAAGAGAACAATCCTAGGGGCCAGACCTAATTCCTCAGGGGCTCATCTCTGATGGCCTTGCCTACGTATATAATTCGCAAAGGAACCGTAGTTCGACAACTAGGCTTCAACCATCTCCCACATGGTTGGCTAACAAAGAAATATAATCACTAGGTTAAAAATATGGCTTAACATCAATACTGACATGGGCTAAACTCGATACTCTTCTCAAGTTCATCTTCACCTCTATACCATTAATTAAAAACTATAAGAGTGGGTACGCAACCCTTTCTAGGGTCCTTTTCCCCAGATGGTTTCTCAGTCGGCTGCCACCCACTTAGGTGAAGCCGGAGATCGAAAACCTAGTTAAGGATTCACTAAGCAACACATTCCAAGGTGATTTTCTTGAATGATAAGCTTGAGAGAAAAGACGATCACTTGTTTATTTATGTCCTAGGCTTAATTTCCTTGGTTCGATATATTTTTTTTGACCAATATGTCCTCAATGTACTAATGAAGTACCCTTGGATTAATGAAATCAAGGTACAACTATAATTAAGATGGCTCACAATACTCTTATCAATAGTACACTACAATTTCTTTATCGCTAATTTGAATTTCACCCATCACCTAACCAGTCAAATAGCAATAGAGTAACCTACTAAGTTCAAAAGTTGTCTCAACATCAATTTCAGTCGTAAGCATAAATACATAACCATAGATATGGTTTAATTCATGAAACTAGACTAACAACTTAAATGTGCTTTCATAATGTTATGTGATTACACTCTAAATAATATAACTTCTTTAGTCCTTAATAACTAGCTAGACAGTACTAAATCTAGAAGAGAGAGGAATAGTAATCCTAATAAATATATCATGTTTACATTCCATAAATGGCCTCTCTAATGATATTTCGCATTAAGAAGACATTGATAAAATATAAGACACTTGAAGTTCTTAAGCTCATAACCAAACTTATTCCAATCCTTTAATATGAATGATAATCATTTACATTTCATTTGGACCCATTACGTAAATAGAAATTAATTGAAATGTGCCCAAGCACACTAGCCACATCGTGTACACCAAACAATTTAGTATGAAACAACCTCATTTACATGTTATACAAACCATCACATTTAGTCCACTATATCCTAATACATACATGCATGCTAAGCACACCATAAAAATTCAATACATACATTTAATGTAACCCTATTAAGAATATATATAAACAAGGGCATGTACACAAGTCGATTATATACATAGCTATGCCTAACTCACATTAGCATACATAACACACCACACAAAATTAACATTTAACCAAGGAGACTGTCATACATAACTAACCCAATTTTCATTCAATATGAATTAATCATATGTATATTATAATGACCTTAATGCTACCAATACTAATTCGTGAAAGCACTCTAAGGATGCCCTACACGTTCATTCACACTTGGTACAACACCAACACAAAAGTCCAATGCATATATACATATTAGTAGTGCGATGCAGAGTTGTTTTCTCCGTCCAATCCACACCTACTGAACTTGCTCCCCTCTCCAAAGCTTTCCTACTAAATCAGTGTTTCCTTTAAATGCAACCTTACATAAAAGCTTGTTGGTGTTTAGTTTATTAAAATATGACCGCATAGTTGCTCTAAAATTAAAAAACAAACTTTACCATTAGATCTAAGTTATTTTGGCAACAACTATACCTGAAGGGATTTTTCCAACACTGTTTGTGGTGGTCACCCTCATAACCAATTCTTGATTGAAGGCATTAACTAGAAAATCTATATCTTCATCATTTATTCCTCAATTACCTAGTTCTAGGCACTAAACTATACACCTCAAGGAAATGATGTATTAGAGAATGCAATAAATGCGGGATATGCACAAAATAAATTCATTAAAGAGGCTTTAAAACAAATTTCGACCAAATGAAAAATGATAGGTGTAAAGTGAAATTCTACATCCTTTTTTTCAATGTCCATTATGCCTGCACCTAAATGGGAGCTTTTTTGGAAATAGGGTATGGGGCGTCCATCATGTTAAAAGTGAAAGTGATGGAGCTATATTTTTTTGTCAGGAATTTTAGTTGCAAATGCGCTAGAATACATGTATGCAAAATGTAGAAGCAAAGACCAAGCATGTGATCTTCTGACAAAACAACTCAAGGAAGGTGGTCTCACGAAGTGTAATAATTGTAGGATAAGCACAAAACAGATATACTACAGTGGTTTTAGAAATTTCAAGAAAATGAAATTTAATAGGTGAACGCATAATTCCCTAACATTTAACAACATCCTCCCAGCGTGCATGGTATGGACCTACATCGACGCATAAAGGAAGGGAATTTTTTTTTTATTAGAAATTATAGTTGGAGATGCTCTGGTAAATATGTATGCAAATGAGAGAACTCATACAAGGCACATGGATTTTTTTGTCAACTGGTTCATGGAAATCAAAAATATTTAAAGGTCTAAACCACCAAATGAATAGAAACTCCATTTCCATTCAATGCATCTCTATTCAAAGAATAAATAAGTAACTATAATAATTTCTCACATGAAAACACTTACAGTTAAAACACAAAAGCATTTCTTTCACTAAAAAGATGGTAGCATATCGTTGTTTCAGAATAGATAGGCACAAAAGAAGTGATGCGACTATCTAAGATTCCCATTGTTTTAAAAAAAAAAAAACACCGAGAACATGGCAATGGACTTACCTTCAGATTCTGTACAAGTTACTATGTGACTTACAAAGCCATCGGGGATTACTATGCAATGGTTATTGGGCATTCACTTAGAATTTTGTTGAAAGGCTTAGAAAACTTGCATGCAAATGTAATTAGCATCCCTTAAAGCCTGATTCCACCATTTTCCAGCATCCTACATTTAGAAAGGAATGGTACTCCTCGACTACTTTTTGTATCTTCTGCAATCATTATTAAGTCTATCTCTCTTGCTATGTTTCCCACTTCCCTTGCATTATCTATATCCACACTTCTGGTGAGAACCTTTGTTTCTTTCACAACATCTCTTAGCCACCACTTGAATGGATCATCGTCTTCTCCTCCTCTCAACCATGATGGCACTGCATATTGAGTATGCTTAATGTAGAGGAGTATAGCCGATCTACCACCAACAAATTGAGCAACCCATTTCCTTCATAGGCCCCTCTGCTCTCCTCCACGATGAACCCTACCGAGCATTCTATGAAGTTCACACTGTCTGCACTCGCCTCCACCACTAATTGATTTAAACATATCTCCCAACCATGGTGATAACGTAGGAAACCAAAATGAGTGGTGGTAGCTGCTAGTCATAATCAAAGGTAGTCTCCTGCTTTACTTCATATCAGTGTGGGCATTAAACACTACTTAAATACCTAGAATTAATTAGATGTTGTATCAGTCACCAGATTCGAATCCTAGATTGCATATCTTCTATGCTTACTGTGCCACTTGTCCCCGTCACATCATGCATTAATGTCCCATTTATCTATCGTAAGTGCTCAACACCTCACTTCCTTAATGCGATGGTAGGGAACTATATATTTGTTTTTCATACCCAAGTCCAATCTAATAAAGGCCCTTGAAGAGACACTCACGCAACCCATGCCCATGAATTTGATCGCTCAACTACTACACTTTAGACTCGACTGAGTAGGATGCGACACATTATTTTTATGATTTTTATATTATTATGGTGTAAGGACTAACATTACCTGGGGCAATAAGTGAGACTAATATAAGCATATTACTTTAAAGCAATTTAATGTTCTATCAGTGAAAATAGGATGAATGCTAATTTTGAATATACCTTTTACTTCCATAAATGTGTAAAATAAGTTTGATATGGATAGCATGATAAATTAGTATTGTATATAAGTGCCTAATCAAGAGTAAATTATAAGATGCTAGTATTCAATTTCCAATAAATTTTGAAGGATTGAAAATTTTGTAAACATTGACTTCAATTTGATTTCAAGTATTATGTTTCTATGTTTTCGTTTTGGTGTCATGAATATAAAACTAGAATGTTTGAGCCATGTTATAACTCTTTATGAAAGACTCTGAACACACCTTTAGCACATAAAAATGTTCTCTAATATATTTTCAAAGATAACTTAATGTATTTTATGTGTAAAGAAAAAAAAAATTTCTAATATGAAGAAAGTTGGATGATTTATAAAATTTAAATAAATGGTACGAGAGAAAACAATATACCAAGTATATCTAAAACATGACAATTTCAAACTTTATGATGGCTATAGTGGAAAAATAATATGTAATTTAAAATTGTGAAGCACACACTATGGGATTTGAGTCCTAAGTAGAATTGGAAAATAAGAATTTTATTCCCAAAATGTGATTACAAATCAGCTTATAGCACACATAGTGAACAACCTTACTTCTATTAGAATACAATTCTAGTGAAGATGGATAAAATATTTTATTCCACCTTTACAATGATTCCCTTAACCCCCACAAGGACCTCTTCAATTTACCACCTAGATTATCTTTACTTTTTATATTAAACTCTTTATGTTGACTCATACAAATATATTTTCCTAAATCACTATGCAAGATTATTTTCTTAACATCCTTATATGTGATCCTTAGCCATATAGGGTATACGTCATAACATATATTTAACTTCTATCTGAAATATACTATTCACATATACTTTGATTTCAATGAAGGTATCTCTAAAGTCAAATTTATCCACTTAAGTCAATTGATAATATGGCCATTGGAAGTTCTAATATTTCCTATAATTATTTATGACCTAAGAACAATTTTACATTATAAGCATTATCACATGGTTTAGAATTAAAATCCCCATACTTAATATAATGTCAACATCCAAACATGAAAGATCCCTAGACACATTATTGAGAATTGATCGAGTGACCTTACAATAGTGTTATGGAGGGTGGGGCCTCACAATGGTACTGGGCAGCGGCGCGAATTAATGCCTTATGAATATCTAGAGTGATTGAATGGATAGCTTTATATTGAAAACTGCACGATGTACTATAGAATCACAGATGATGATGTCAATAATCCAATGATTTTGACAATCAACAACTTGTGTGGCACTGCCAATTTTGACAATTGATAGCTTGTCAGATTGAGGTACAATTTGCAACTTTTCATGTAGCTAGCTTGAGGTACCGATTAAGTTGAATTTTTGGTTTGCGTGAATCACAATTATTACTAGTCAGTAGTAACTATAGAAAACCTCACGTGTGACATGTGTGAGGTGTACAAGGGACCAGGCTGGTAGTGGCACTTTTGGCCCATTAATAAGGATAGTGAGAACAACTAAAATCATTCGTTGAATTGTCATAAGGGTTTTCATTTTGTAGGGTTAATAACTTAATAAGAATTCAGGAAGAAGATGATGAGGTATTATTGGGGATGCTCTAAATTTTCCTACCTCCAATTATGTAGTTACAAAGTAAAAGACTAATTTCCTTCAAATTCAAAATGGATGGAATTGGAAAGAAGTTGATTTTGTTCACCTGACTTCTCAAACAGGTTTTGAACCAAGATGAGGATCTCTGATGGACATAAGTGCTATCCTGATGCATGGAGTCTATAGTTAGAATATGGGAGTAGTTTTACTACCCCTCATTGTCTGCATGGTTGCCCAAGAAATTCCCATGCATTTATTTTCAATGCTCATCTTCTGCATGGGAACAATTTTACTACCCCTCATTGTCTATATGGTTGGATAGGAGAGTCTCTTGCATTTATTTTCAGTGTTCATCTTCTGTATGGGAGCAATTTTACAACTCCTCATATTTTGCATGAGTCTGGTTTTGAAGGGGCTAAGTATATTTTGTATCTTCATAACTCCCATTTCCACAGTTTGATTGAGCCCTCTTTCCCCATGCATTTATTTCTAGAGGCCATGGCTAACCTGAAAAGTCCCATGTGCTTATTTTTAGAGTTCATGGTTGACCTGACAAGTTCCATTTTTTTTTCAGAGATACATGTATCACATTTACGTTTTCAACTTTTCACCAGGGGTCTAGCAGAAGCTTGTTGCTTGCACTTACATTTGTATTTGTACTATGTAATAATGCGACATTGTAATTCAGTTGTAATAAAATAAATGGTTGTGCTATTAATGTGAAATTGTAATTCATTTTATTAAGTCCTTTGCAAGTTAAGTGCTATTAATGGTTATGCAATATTCTTTTAATGTGACAATGTAATTCATTTTATTAAGGCCTTTGCAATGTTAAGTTTACAGCCCCTTGGCCTTGATGTCAATCCTAGCACATTAAAGTTTAAAGAAAATTTAAAACACATGTTTTATGTTTATTATTTATATCATAAACTACTCAACCATTTGATGAACATTTGATATATGGTTGTAGTTGCATTCTGGAATGAAATGCACAAAGCACTAGGCTTGCAAACTTAAACCTCTGGAATCACCCTATAACCATTAGATTAACAAAGATCAACGGTTTAGAATCTATCAATGCAGTAGTAAATCATTAATGGCTTGTTTTAAATATTGTTAGCCATGTACTACCTAATTTTGTATTATGTAGTACGTAAGTAATGAGTAGACGTTTCAGTGTCATTCACTTTAATATTCAAAAAACAACACTTTCTATTGCTAAGTGATTTTATTTTTAAGTTAGAGGGTCAACACACAAGGAGATTTCAATGTTTAGTTTGCTCATTGCAGTGCACCACCCTATTCTAGGTTCCAGAGTTCCACTTCTAACAAAGCCATTCCAGTAACCTAGTTTCAAGTTTCAATCTAGTTTCAACTTCAAGAATCAAAAGTTAAAATCTGGGTAAGTTAAAGAATTCATGTGGCTATGTTTCATCGCTTGACATTTCTTAAAATCTTATTTTGTCAAACTTTAAAGTTTAGGTATAGGGTTAAGAGGCTTAAGAATTAACAAAAATTAAGGACTAATAAGGAATTCACAAATTTCACATTGTTGATTGTATCAGCATGTCTACCACCAGTACCACTAGAGCAATGTCAGATAAAAAAATACATTATGCAAGATTACTTAAAACCCCAAGTTTCACTGATGAATACCATGATATTTATGATCCTAAAACCTATGGTAGGCATACCTCAGAACTTATAGTTAATAGTATCAGTGCACTGTGGGAAACTGCTTTAGGGCACATGATGTTACATGAGGTTTTCCCTTGCCAACAATTTATCATGGTTTGTGCCATAAATTATGATGATAACAAAAGAGAAATTGTTAATAAAGATAGCAAAGAATAATTGTTATCCATTGATGCAAAATAACTTGGAAAAGTGTTGGCCTTGGGTTTTACAATTGAAGAATTTGGAAATGTCCACATTGACCTAAAAAAGTTTGCTAGTGATTATGAAGTAGTGGATGAAATGGAGAAAAAATATTTCTTAAAAATAATAGTCCAGGATAGAAAAAAATTGAAAAGTGATCATAAGCCTCCTTATGATTTGGATATTTTTAAGCCATGGGTTTAGGATACTATTTCCATGCTAGCATTTTTCCTCAGACTGGATAGCAATTTGGAAGTGGGTGCAAGCCTCCTTGAAATGGTATATAATATCCATTATCATGTTTGACATGTCAAATATAATTTTATTGGGCACATTGTAGAATCCATGCATAATTTTTTTTAATGATTAAAGGAGGTTCCACCAAGACATTTAGGTTCACAACCTACTTGTGCCATCTTTTTTCTATTCAAATTTAGATGAATGTTTCAAACCAACAAGCTTCAGATTAATCCCTATAGTAATGTTGAGGAAAATAAAATGGCTCCAGTATATGAATGGACCATTGTGATAAGGATGCATTATTCACGAAGGAACTAAAGTCATTTTGTAGACTAATTTTTGGTTCCATTGCATCAAGTAATTACAAATACTCCAATGCCTAGATTGCCTATGTCATGTAGAAACCACATTCAACTAGGAAAATAAATACAATTGGATGATTGGTACTTAATGGAAGAATATATTATGCTAATATTTTATGGATCGGAAGTACAACCATACAAACTTCCAATACATGTGACAAAAAGGGTTTTTTCTTTGGGATATGTAAAGTAGATGTAGAGTACTGATGAAAGACACTTTAGTGGTTAGGGGAAGAAGACCTTATTTCCTTCTTTACCTTTTTCATGTGGAGGGATCACATTTTAGAGAAAATCATTTACTGTGGCACATGATCTTTTGATTTTATTTTTTATTTTGATGTTATCTATCATTGGCAGTATGATTCATGTGACACCATTAAATCAATGATGTGCTCAATAAGAATGATGGAAGTAGAATTCAACATCAAAGTAAACCCTTGCTTGAAAACTTGAGAAACAAGGATTCTTGGGATGAGGTCAAAGTAGCAATGGAGAAAAGTGTTGTTGAGAATGGTATTTCTTTTGAACAATTGTTAGTAGAAATTATGGCATTGCATCGAAATAAAATTAGGAGGTACAACAATTTTTATGAAAAAAGTCATAAACCATATATTCAAGTAAAAATGGCAGATTCTCTAGAGAAGGAAGTTATAGAAAAAAATTAGTCACAATAAAAAAGTACTGCCTTTTGGTCTATGAGGAAGGAGCTAGGTGATACAATAGCTCTTGTAAAGTATGGAGATAACGAAGAAGATCTTGAGTTTAGAAAATTATGGAATATAGAGCATCTGGAGGAACAAGAAGATGAAGAAAGTGATGATGAATCTAATGATGACAGGGAAGAAGAAATCCATGTCAATTTCAAACTTGGTTTATGTGAGGCCAAGAAAGAAGAATTTACTATAGGAGCAACCATAGTTGAAAAAATGGGTTATGAAGGTGGTCCTATGGGGTCCCAAACACAAGGCATTTGGATGGTAACAGATGTAGAGCATAGAAAATTAGTTGATAAATCTTTCCTTGGGGTTCAAGGTGAAAAAGTAGACCTAGGGTATACAGGTCAATTCATTAGAGCTTCAAATCATCATCCTCATGGTCATACATAATCACAACTAGGACATTCCCATGGTGAAGGGCTTAATTCAATTGGCATTTCCTCTAATGGTGATGGTATGGGTAGTATTACTAGTAGTGGTCAACATGTGCTACAACAAAAAATTACACACAAGAGGCCAACAACACAATATACCATAGAAACACTAGGTGATCAAGGCATATAGGAGAGGAAAAGGATTTTGACAGGTCCAACTCTAAGTCACACTACTAGTGGATCCACCACAAAGGGGTTATTTCCAGGAAGTACTCCCCCAATGCTAGTTAGTCTAGATGCGACATCATTAGCAACTACAAGTACTCCTATTCCTTCGCCATTCAAGTATTCCATTGTTCCTTCATCCTCGGGTTTTGATTACATTGAAGATTTTAAAAAGAAATCAAAATTGAATTAAAAAGAAAAGAAGCAACTGATGGAGAGTGTATCTACTCTAACTTTAGAGCCTGTAACAACCATGGTATTACAAAAAATTGACACAAGTAAAGAAATCATGGAGTACACAATTCTTGTTCCCACAGTTCAAAACAAATCAGCAAATTAGATGGATCCATCTGAATTCGAGGTGAACAATTTTTAATTGGATTTTTCTAGACTTAGAAATACTGACAAAATTAATGTATCAAAGAAGAACAATGAATTGGTCTACACATCATTTCTAAAGCAAGATAGAGAGAAAAAAAAGTTGCAGACTCAAATTGAAAAGTGATAGGTAGACCTAGCAAATGAGAGAGCAAAGAGGAAAGCAATAGATAACAAGATCAATGAATTAGAAACAAGAATTAAAAAAATGCCTCTACATTGAACAAGAAAAGAGGATAAGAAAAATGAGACTGTAGTGAATGAAATGAAGCAAAGGCTAGATGAGAGCAACAAGAAATATGATGAGGAAAAATCCACTTTAGAATAATTAAGACTAAGCATTACAAATGGAAATGCACAATGGGAACAAAAATTGGAGAGAAAAAGAAATGAAAGATTGGAGGCAGAGCTGATGGAAGCAAAAAATGAAATTAAGTCTTGTCAAAATAAGTTATTTGCATTTTGTAGAGAAACAATGAGGCATATGAAAAAAAAGATCTAGGATGAAATAATGCAGGGTATTGATCATTTGTGTGACATGTTTAAATTGATTGATGCTATCAAACAACATCATAATAAGCTCAAAAAATATTTAATGGACAACAAAAATGTGTTGGCATTAAAGAAAACAATAGATAAAATTCAACAAACACTCTACAAAGCTAGTGAAAATGTTTTGAAATAAAAAATAATTAATAATCAGCTTACACCATCAATGGCATTGTCATGTATCATTGAAAAGTGTTTGAGAATGCATCAAACAAAGGAATATTTGCATTTAGCTATAGAAAAGTTGAAGAAGGTGGATGAAAAGGTAAGGAACTTTACAGAGCTTGGTTTTCCAAAGGCTTTTGACACAAATGAACGATTCATTGGAAATAATGATTTCATAAAGAAGATGGAGGATGCAAGGAAGATTGATTTGGACCAGTTTCCTCAGAATCGAGATGTGGTGACATATTTTGATTCCATCAAACCATTGCTAACCTTGAATGAAAAATTGAATGAAGAATCCAAGGTAGGTTCCAATTTTAATCATGAATTGTCAACAAATCTTCAAGTCAAATAGCATTAGTTAGAACAAATGACAATTCCAACACCTGAAGAGTGGAAGTTGCTAGAAAAGGTGATGCAATGATTTAATTTTTGATAGTATGAGTTTCCAAGCTCCAACTCAGCTCTATGCAGAGTTGTCTTTGAGCAAGATTTTGCATTGCCAATGCCTCTATATATTCCTTCATGTGATAATCAATTTAAAAGCTCAAATTAATACTTCAATAATGTGTTGATGTTCAATTATTTGTATTATTTATTATATCATTTGAAGAAAAATTATGGTAGTGGTTTCAACTTCTAGATACACTTTAAATGATTGATTATGTTCATTTTTGTATATGATACTAATACCATTGTTAATATATTATTAATCTAATAAGCATTGAGTTGAGTGATGAATCACTGAGTGCATGCTCAAGTTTTACTTTTAACATAATTAAAATATGAACTGTAAGGTGATTTTAATTCCAGGCATCCATAATCTTAGTGAAATTGCATTACAATTTACACATCATTACTCAATCTCCATGACTACTTAGCAGATCTACTAAACATTTATATAAATTCATGCTTTAGTCAAACTACTTTAACTGGTTCATTAAACCAGAGCTATAATTAAAACATACATCAATGAATATTGTGTAATATTAATGAAAAAGAAGATTAATGAAAGATCATTGATCAGATTTCATTAGTAATTCATGTAAAGTGTTACAATTGGAGAGATGATAGACTCAAAATAAGGGAGCAAAACAAGCTTAGTTGCTAGTCCTTAGAGTTTTATAACCTTGTCGTGGAGTTCTAACTTTGCATAACTTCTCAATTCTCCAACTTGGTTGATGGTTTACTTTATTGAGTTGCAAGTCTTTCTTGGTCATCTTTGTAGTCGGTGGGTTAGAGGTTTTGAAAACTTCTAAACTTTAAACTTTGGTTCTAAGGTTCCAAGTTTCAGCGACCATGTGATATTATGGACTAATCTTTCCTTTCAAAGATGTCGTCATCTAACACCTCATTGAATGCTATGTATGGACACTACTGAATTTGACACCATTTTTCAACGGTCGTTTGTCGGTTGTTCAACATATCTTTGTCGGAAGAGCGACGCAATGGTGAAAATATTTCTGTCACTATTTTTTTGTCAAAAGGCCGATGACAAATTAAATGTCAAAATAACAGCAAAGAATCGTCGGTTGATGGCATCGTGAAATACCTTAGGATTTCATCAGAATACCGATGAAAACTTTGTGTATCCACTAATGAATTACACCAGAAGTTTGTCGTCGGTTCGACGAAATGGGCAAGTAGTAGCGTCGAAACAATAGCAGACGTTCATCGCCATTGCGACAAAATGCACAAGGAGTAGCGTCAAAACAACACCAAAAGTTTGTTGAATGTGCAACGAAATAGGCAAGTAGTAGTGTCGAAACAACACCAAGAGTTTGTCAACTTTGTGATGAAATTAGCAAGGAGTAGCATCAGAAGAACACAAAAAGTTCATTGAAAGTGTGACGAAATGGGTAGGGAGTAGCATGGTAGCAACGTTGAAAGATCGTCGAAAGGGTGACGAAATGGGCAGGGAGTTACGATGAAATATTCGTCGCAGCTATAGAAACTTCATCGAGCCTTTCTGTTGATTTGTCAGTGGTTTTCGTCGGTGGTTGTCATCGAAATTGCGATGAAGAAGCAATTTTTTTTTTTAAAAAAAAATTGTGGAAATGTACCATCACAGAGACTGACGACTGATCAGACATACAGACTGTATATTGGTTTGATGCTTCAAATGATGCATTTCTTATATTGAAAAGTGCATTACCTTATTGAGCTTCTCTTTATTTTGAGAATAGTTTAATATTCTCTACTTAACAAGGCCAACCATGTGATGGTGGAAGCTCATTTGGCCCCTCCCCCCCCCTCACATCACTCTCAATTCCCCATACCCAATCATATAACATTAATCATTGATTCATCCATTAATAACATATGACATTCATTCATTCATTGTAGCGCTCAGAAAATTAAGAGTGTTTTCAATCCGTTCAAATCAGTATAAAAGGGAAATTAAGAGTATTTTCAATTTATTCGAATCATTATAAAATATTTCCAAGTAATCAACATTGTTCGTGACACTTCTTAATAAAAGAGAATTTAAATTGCATTTGATGTATAATAATAATATCAATGTAATGTATCAATTTATACGAAGCATAAGTATTTCAATGACTTTTCTCCTATACATATATTCAACCATACTTGGAAGAATCAGCAATTCCAATAGAAACATCTTTTCTATGCTAAGCCATAAAACTTAAATCAATGTTACATTAGATACTTTCAATTCATACTTCTATTTCAAGTTTCAACAAAGAATGTCAAATACATATACATTTACAATGGGCTTCACAAGCCAATCCTAAATAATACACAAGTACAACAATAGCAAATAAAACTCGGAACCACCAACCGCCATGACACCATCGGTCTGCTTGCGAGCTGGGGCCAAGAATGTGATTCAGGCGCCTTTTCCGCCCAACAACAAAGTCCATGACTTCCCCGGGTTCCTTCCTAACTCGAAGGAATCCCCGGCCCTGCATAAAGGAGCCTAGCAACCCGAAACAGTAAAACAAGAGGGAACTCTCGATGCGTGCCTGATGCCTATATGCATTTCTAACATGAGAAATAAACACATTTCTTGCAACAGGAGGTGGCAGAGACTCAAATACATATATGTTTCTAGGCTTTTAAAACAAACCCATCTATTTCAATGGTACAAGTGCTTGGCCAAGCAAAAATAATACAAGTAAATGGTAGTTTAGAAAAGGTAATACTACCGTCTCTGTTGGTCCACCTTCGGCACCCTGTCCCGGAAGTTACCACAAGTAAAGTATGAATAAATACCAAAGCAGAAAGTTGTGCATTTTCTGACATGTTTCATACATTCAATTAATTCTAAAAAGAATTTCAAATGTGAATTTTAATCATCCTTTGAACGCAAGATTGTAAATTCAGTAGTAAGATTTCGTTTACTCTTTTGAAAGTACTCCTTCTGGTTTGGATAAAAGCTCTGTTTTTAAAGAAGAACATGTATGTCATAATACTTTTCAGTGCATAATTAGAAAGAAAGATCTAATTAATTTGTTTGAATGGAACAGTGTTTTCTGTTTTGAGTATGTACTTCTATTCTTTTCCAGTTCAGGCTGACTGATAGTGTAATATCCAATTTTAATACAGGTTTCAGAGTATTAATAATATACTGAAACAGTGCAATTTATTCAGAATATCAGAGGTTTGAAAGATAATCTTGCATTCAATTTTTATGTTGTATTCCTTTACTTAGGATTGTACTACTGTAGGTAAGTATTTGACAAGGTAATCAAGATGATTTTCAGTTTACATGGTTCTCAGAGACAATTCTTTCTTGTTCTTGGTTTAACATTTCTGAGATATTTGTGTATATTTAACAGAGTTCATACCACTTTCTGGAAATGGTTTTCCTGTTTCAACTTGCATTTTGGTATGTATATGCATGGATATATATATATATATATATATGTATATATATATATAAATATATATAAATATATAAATATATATATATATATATATATAAATAAATATATATATATATATGTATGTGTATGTGTAAAAATTCATATACAGCTGAGTGTAAATTTTGAAGAAAGAAAATACTGGTTTTTATGACTGTTCAAAAGTTCCCTGGCCGTGCACACAAAAAATAAACATTTTACAGGGTTTCCTTACTGGCATTGAGTAACATAAGGGCTCAGGGAAGCCCTTTCCCCTCCCATGGGGAGGGGGCGGGCTGTGAGGGGCTCACACCTCCTCCACAGGCTGCGGCCTGTGGAGGGCGCGAGCCTCCCACAGTGGCGTGTCCTTCCCATGGGGAGGACAAGGGATTAAATCCCTTCCTCATTCCTATGGATAACAATTTCAAAACTCAAAAATAAGAAGACATTTCGTCCAGTATATCTACATTCGAATTTATCTCAAAGGCATTTTGAATTTATTTCAGCTGATAGAGTTTTTATGCAGTCATTATATGCATATATATATATGTTTATACAATTATATATTCCAATTATAATTGAGAGCAGTTTAATAAATTGCAGATTTTGCAACAGAATGAAACCCTAATTCTGGAAGAAAAGATTGGGTATTCTATATTGCAACAATGAAAAGTAAACTATTACCCAGATTCAGAAACGAAATTGGAAAAGATTTCTCAGTTGTTTGTACTCATATCATGGAATGATGCATTTCATTCCTTCAATTTCCTTACTGCAATTTTTAAATTAAATGAAGGCAAAGCATGAAAAGAACCTGGCAATTTTCTTCTTCAGTGCAGATGCCCAGTAATACCTTCTTGTCGCCTATTTTCCAGAGCTCTCGGATATGACTGAATGGAAGTTCTCTTTTCTCTCTTAAAGCTCTATTCCTCTTTTCGAGGATCATGCAAAGTCTTTCCAGATGACAGATAAAATTCTCATGCAAATTCTAAGGATTGCCACATGCCAACAGCATTGTTGGTTTTAAGATAAAATTTCCAGAGCCCAATGTTCTCTCGGGCTGTTCATTCCTTTTTATTTTGGAAAAAAATAACCATATGCAAACAGAAATATTTCCCTTTTATATAAACCAATTATTTCATTATATGCAAACATAATACTTTTACTTTATTATTTGTTTTGTTTTATTTCTTTAATTTCCTATATATTATATTTCTTTTAAAATCAGATTTTCTTTCCTTTTTATTGCACAAAAATAAATGGGATAAATTAAAATAGAATAAACCATATTCTTTTCATAATTTTTAAGGTTAATTAAACTATATTTTAATTTTGCTCTGCTAATCAATTTCAAACAATCATATTGAAAACAAACATGACCTAATGCAGCTACATGATTTTAAGTGGTGTGTGCGTAATCGAGAGCTTCTCCTCTTTTACCCTGTCGGGAAGCTAACCTTCTTTTCCTCAATCACACTCTTGGCCTTCGATCACCTGCAACTCAAATGCACTCAGGCGTGCAAAAACGAAAGTGTATTAGTAACCAATATAGAAATATAAATTTAAGCAATAATTAAATCAACATTCCTATTTTGTATCATAAAATGCACTCATAATTCTAAAAGAAAACAATTATTTTTCTACATTTCCACACACCAAAGCATTGTATTATATTATATTGCTCTAACACGTATCATAATTCATATATTAAATCCCACAAAGTCATGGTCAAACAGCATCAAAGCAAGTCATGGTCAAAATAGCATCAAAGTAAGTCATGGTCAAAATAACATCAAAGTATGAGACGTGACAATTTGATTGCCTTCACATTGATTCATAGGAAATTGTTTCATACCTGGCAGTGTGTACTTTGTTTTCCTCCACAAACTGGATGAAAATAATTTTCCCTAGGTCACCTCAAAATGTCAAGCAATAGAGGGAAGGGAGCAAAGGGACCAGACTCTAGCCACAATGAGGTAATTCATTGTCAATTTATAGATTTGTAAATGTTTCCATTGTTTCTTTGATTTTTAGTTTTTTATTTCTAAATTTAAAAGAAGAAATTTAATTTAAAAAATATATATATAGGGGCATGAGACTGACAAAGATAAAGAGGCATTGGCTTCCATATTGGGGGTAGAGGTAGTGAACAAATTGGATGGTGTGAACTTGACAATGCTTGCTAGATACATAGAAAAATGATCTAGTAAAGCCCCTCAAATATTGCAAAGTCAACCATGTCAAAGGGAATCAATTGATTCCCCAACCAGTCCTGGATCGAGCAAAAGATCCAAGAGGAAATCAATAACAATAAACTCTAATAATGTGGAACAGGGAGCAGAGACTTCCAATGTCCCAGCCACTCCTAGGACATAGACTTCTTCTACCACGCCATGTTTTGCATCTTACATTGGTAGCTACAATGCCAAGATAGAATATGATGTGGTTTCAAGGGAATTTTGAATGAAAGATGCTGAAAAAACATTTGTGAATAGGTTTAAGGAATCGTGCCTTCAATGGTTCAAAGACCATCTACATTTTCCATTCTCAAAGATACCCATGCACCTACAAAAAGTAGTTATCCATGACATGGAGACTGAATTTGGCACAGGTTGGTTTGTAAAGAAGTTAAAGCTATGAATGTCTTAAAATTGTAAGAGATTTTGGTGCAACCAAACAAAGAAGATAAAAAAATCCCTCTCGAGCTAAGGCTAAAAAAAAGGCCAATTGATGTAAGTGTTAAAGTATGGAAAGAGCTTGTAAAAGCATATGAGAAGTCTGATGCAGGAAGGAAGTCTGGTGAGGAGAGTACGCAGTTCTTTGAATTTTCTCATAAGATTATATCAAATTTATTAAACGATTTTTAAATTTTATTTGTGCATAGTTAAGTTGAATTAGTATATGTTTCAAAACAAGGCCTCCAAGGCTAGGCTTAACAAACTTCGTGCCACACATCATAGTGGCCACAAAATTTTATAGGCCTTGATTTGTACATTTGTAAGTATATTTAATATGTTAAATGGTATTTTTTTTATTTCCTAGGAAAAATTAAATGATTGCATATTAATTAGTTTAACTAGTCCATGTGCCATGTTTTGACAGGAGGAGAAATATGGCCGCCATCCAAAGCAATTTGAAAAGGAAATGTTACAAAGCAAAAAGTGGACCGATTTTGTAATCTGGATGGAGAGTGAGGTATCAATAGTTGAATTTCAATAACTTAGTTGGATATTTGTGTGTTAATATGTGAATGATCTCCTATTCATGCTCTTTACCAACTATCTTTTGAATGCAGCCTTAACATGTATAATACTCATTCTTGTTGTAGCTTACTGCCTATTCATGGTGTCTTGATAAGGAAAGTCCACTGTACTCTGCCTTTGTTATGACAGTCCTTTCTCTTTGTGCATTTAATTGTCATCGTGGAATCTTTATACACCCTTTTTTGTTGAACCCTATCACTGCATCCACAAATCCTTCCACAAGACATAAGACATGAATGTGGATTCTAGTCTTCTATATCATCATCATAAAAATTACACTTTGACTGGACTATTATTTCACTTCACAGACTTGTCTCCTTATGTATATTTTACCATTTTTCATTCTTATGCATCTTTAAGTTGTGATATACATTTAACTCCATCATTCAAGTAATCCATATCAAGTGAGCTTACCAACACTCTAGAAAGGTCTAGGAAACTATTTCATCCATCTATGTGTAGAATGCATGACATGATCTCCTCATGAAGACAAGAAACACCATTGGAATTCTCCTTGCAACTTTGCATCTCATGATTTCCTTTGAATATCTGCTCTACTTTGTTGTTCTTCAATTTGTTGCATGCACTGTATACCTTATGTCTTTCATGGAACCCTTGATGCTACCATTAAAAGCCATCATTAATACCAGTCCCAGGTTCAAAAATCATGTATGATCTACCATTGTAATATGTTGTCCATGACATACCCTTAATTTGAATATTGTACTATTCCTTTTTTCCCATTGTCTTTTCTTAACAGTGCTGATATAATGAACAGTAGGCAGTTGACTAATATAATGATCTGTAAAGTATAAATCTATCAGTGACATGATATAATTTAATGGTAACTGTTAGTATTTATTGAAGTCCTTAGATGTAACCTTGTATTGTTATAATGGATGCGGTGATACAGTAGTGTATATGTTCTTTGTAGTGTTTTGATCAAGTAGGAATTTGTTGTATATGGCTTGAATAGTCTTGATAGTTAATTTGATTATTAACTCTTGTTAAAAGATGTGTAAATCATTGTAGCAATCAAGCTTACAAGAATGAACTTTATGATATTACATAAAGGGTGAATAAGACCTTTTCTTTACTCTAAGACATAAAGTTAGACATTGATTTGATAAACTTGAGTTTAAATACTTTGGGATACAAGCTCTTATAACAATAAGATCTTGAATCGCCTTTAATGGTCACCAAATATTGGTATTATTAGTCCAAGTAGTGAACCTTGTCATGAGAACTATAGATTTGAAAATATCCCTTAAAATACTTTCATCTAAATGGTTTTAAAACTCAAACCATAGGTTACTACATCTTAAATCAAATGTACATAAATCTAACTTTTGTGAAAGATACACTATTTTTGTAATAGGGGCAAATTGATGAATCATAATTGGATAGGTAGTTGGAAGCAAGGCATGACTTGAAGTGTTGGGGATTTATTTTTTTTGGAGTAACACTTGAAACAAAGCAAGTGATCCAAGGTTGCATGAAGGGTCAAGACATGACCTAAAGCAGTTGAACTTCCATAATTGATCAAGTAACACTTGATGCAATACGAAGGAACTACCAATGTATGGTAGGCATGGCATGAATTCATAAAATAGAATGTTCAATTATAATCAAGTAACACTTGATGTAGTGAAAAGAGAATGTGGGTATCAGCTAGACATAACATGTCTTATTACTACTTGAACTTCATACTTACTAACACTTGCATAATGAAGGGCTCATGACGATGTCAAATGACACTGGATTTATGCATGATGACATAACATGCCTTTTTTTTTGGTCTTGACTCATAAGGAGATGTAGGTTCTCAATATGACATTGTGGACACAAGATTCCAAGATTTTTGTCTTTCTATGAGCCTTGCTTTGTTTGTTGATTTAGCTAATGGATATGTACATGGTTCTTCCATATGTAATCAAGACAAATCTAATAGTAAGGTGGAGTAGGCATATTGTTCACATTTCCCATGGTTGTATAGTTATAATTATTCTCATGTGTTATTGTAGGATCATATGATCTACCCTATTTTATAGCTACTCTTGGATCACATTACTAGTCTATTCATGTGCAATTCATTTGAAAAAAAAATCTTTGATAGAGGGAAGTTTATGGATCATTTTTCTTGTGGGCACAAGCCATGAGTTGGCATGCAAGCCTTTTCTTGTATTAATTTTCTATAATGGAACAATTGATGTATTTTCTCTCTAGTATATGTTTATGTTGCATGCAACTTTCCCTTCTTTGTTTTGTCATTGTGTATCT
Organism: Sequoia sempervirens; assembly: GCA_007258455.2. Lineage (NCBI taxonomy): Eukaryota > Viridiplantae > Streptophyta > Pinopsida > Cupressales > Cupressaceae > Sequoia > Sequoia sempervirens. The sequence goes on along the minus strand of VDFB02271358.1, from coordinate 1,155,996,161 downwards.
ATGTTTTATTCATGTGTATACGTTTGTATGCATTTTTTTTGTTTTACTGTGGTCATTCCCCACTCCTTTTATTTTTTGATCTGCCACCTAGAGTTCATGGATTCTTGTAGTGTCAACAAGTGATCCTCATCCACAACTAGAGCCTATGTTGGAACTATCTTTAGTTCTCCATCTCATGCACACTTAAATTTGTATGATGGTTTTCCACTTGTCACCAAATGGCAATGGCAGACCCAATATTCCTATATGACAATGTGCTTCTTATAGTGGCCTATTGGAAAGTTTCATGTGGCACTTGTTTGAAGAACATGGTGGTTCCTAGGCATGTGTGGCCCAATTTGTATGTGACACATTACCCTTGGTGGGACCTAATGTCTTTGTATCCTCCCTTGACTATTCAACATATATCCTCCAAGCTTCTTGTGCATGTGTGGCTTCTTCTAAGTTGTTAATTCATAGTGCATCACTCCAACATGATCTAAATTGTTGGTTTAAAACCAAACTTATATGGTTTAACTCAGTGTGCTTGCACAATGCATTTTCAAGTACCTATGTAAAAAAATTGGCTCTTCGTAGATGGTTTTCAAAGGTGATGGGGATTTTAATCACACAAGTGGCCAAAATTGGTGGGTGACTTCAATATGCTCCTTGTGTGATGGTCCAAGGACTCATTTTGGTTTGCTATTATATGTAGTGGAGTGTTGTAGTGGCCATTCCTTGCTAATTATGCCTGGTGGTGGTTGCAGAGAGATTAATGCCCAATATGGCCATTATGGTTATCTTTGCTCATGTCTTGGCCTTCATTATGTGATTCCACTCTAGATCATAATGTTGACTAAGATTCCAAAGTGAGAGTATGGTGTGCAGGTCCTTTGAACTTGTTCATGAGGGAATTCTTGCCCTCTTTTTGTTAGTCAACTATTTCAGGGATTCCCTTTGGATTGTTTTGTCATATGTAATTCTTTCCAATTTTTATTTTGAATTGGTATTATAAATGCTTTGGTGTTCCAAATGTTACCACTTGGATTGATCTCTTAGCCTTAGAGCTACCCTTAGTGACATATATGTATAACTTTGTTTTTGATAAAGGGAAAAATAGATTTTGAAGGGATTTGGAACCCTTAAACAAAAAGTGCAAGGCTATGGAAAAAGACAGCAAGCAGCCAGCAAAAAAGATCAGCTCCACAACAAGACCAATCAAGATTTACAATTTACACTTTTCTTGTGGGAGCGGAGAATCATGTCGAAAGAAGGCTTTGAGGATTTAACTTTTTTTCCTTTAACTATGATCCAACCTTCTTCCACTTGCACTGCTTTACCATGCCAAACCAGTTCGCTACGTTCAGGAGTATGAAAGCCAGTAGCTAGTGAATTTGTAGATTCATCTTGATTCCATTGCGCAAATAAAAACTTCAATGAAGAACCGCCAGAAAGGGAATCCGAAGCACAATCACCTGAAGTGGTAGACTTAAACTCAATAGGAAGCCCTAGCGTCCCTGCCAATTGAGACGAGAGGAGGGGGTGTCCCAAGATCCAGTGATTTGGAAGCAACCACTTCAAAAAAACTATTATTCTGATCAACTTTCTTCTCAATCGTATAATGCTGTTGAGAGGCACCTTTCCACCAAGTAGTTGTCTTCTCAACCGTATATATGTATAACTTTGTTATACTAAGGGGGTTGGTTGGTTGGTTTTGGGCTATGCCTTATTGTAGATTTGTTCTCCATTTTGATCACACATGTTCTAGGGCATCAACTAATGTAGATCAAGCCTATTTTCTTCATGTTAACATATGCTATAGGTCAAGGGAAGATGAAAAATTGTAGAGTCTCTTCATAACACAAGTGTTTTCAAGTGTGTCTAGATGAATTTAGGGCATTGGTATGTCGTGCTTGTTCCTAAGGCAATATTTTCTTGCTTGGTGGTGTATTAGTTATTTGATGCATGCAATAATTGCAAAAAATTATCGAAGTGTATTTCATTCTAATATTTCTAATGCAATATATGGGCTCACTTTGTTTATTCATGGATTACTAAAGTATGATTTTCTATGTATTCTTTTGGTTATATAAATGAATATTTTTGTTCAATCATTGACCCTAGATTATGATTGATGAATGCATTTCTAGTTCCTATATTCTATCTTGCACATGTGTTTGTATGTGAGGCTTGATGCTTCACTTATTTATCCAACTGATCAAGGCATTAGTCTACTACTACTTTCCACCACCACCGCATTTAAACAACAATAAAAACATATTTTCACTTATGTTCTAGTGCAGTTTCAAGTATAAATAAATTACTAAAGAAATAAGAATCCAAATGAGATTATTAAATGGAAAGCATTCGAAGAAGAAGCATTGAAGACATTCATAAGGTAATAGCAAGGAAACGACTTTTCAAACCCAAGCAAACCACTAGTGGAAAAAGTAGAACTAAAGCATCAAGAGATAAATGTGGTGGAATGGTAGCAAGAACCCAAGGAACGTCAAGAAAATTTATAAGGGGTAATGGTCTAATAGAGCTACCATCAACTAGCAGAAGTTTGGATGTTGAGGTATTGAATCAGCCATACTCTTCATTCACGATGATGCATCTTGATCACCTGGTAACAAAATAATCTTCTCCTAGTGTCTTTTCGCATACTATAAGTGATAAGGTACAATATGATGTAAAATTAGTTTGTGATTCCATTCTCTCCAAAACCAACCCTAGTCAATAAAAGGAAGCAACATTTCACTGAGGAGACAAGAAATTTGATGACTTAAGGTGCATAAATCACAAATAAATGTGTTGATATAATTTGGACCTCCTCTCTTCCTAGGCACTTAGTTCTCATTGTTCACCTATGTTATGAGATTGTTGTCACATGTTATATGTACCATGAATCCTCAACAAGAAAAATAAGAGGGAAATGAGAGACTAATGATTTTTTCTATGATATCTACATGGAATATGAGGAAAATGCTAGGAATTTCCCTTGGAATTGGTTATGCCAATATTGGGATCAAATTAAGGACCATGTCATATTCATGCAAAACCTAGATGTTAATAGGCCTAGTAGACAACTTGAACATAATCAAATGGAGTTAGTACAATTCAACAAGGAGGCTGGAATGCATGTTTGTAGTATGGTAGCATGGTTTATAGGACATGATAATGACTTAATAGTAGGTCCTGAACATTTGGCAGTGCTAAAAATGTTGTAGAGAATATAAAATGGAAACCCTTTCAGATTTGAATTCACCCCATTACTAGAAGATTATATGCATTCATAGTTCACAGATTTTTTTTTCCAACAAAAATTTAGATTTTGCATCAATATTACCACTTGTATCTACACTTGTAACCTAAAATGTGTCACACAATAGAATGTTGTGATCCAATAATTGTGTGGATTCTCTAAATATGTTACACCAAAAGTCCTTGCCCTTGTATATTTAATACAACTAGACATGATTGACACAGGTTATGAGAATGCAAGGGGGAGAGCAGCTTATTAGTCTCTTCCTCAACCATACAAGTATATAGTCTTGAAGAAAAGAAGAGATTTGGGGGTTCTTGACCAAAAACAAAAAGAATTATAGTTGGATGTTATAAAATACTAATGGTTCTTTGACCCAAATCATGCATTAAGTATGAGGTTATCAAGTTGGCGCCACTTCAAACCAAGCCCCACCTTTGCTATGTTGTTCAATGTAGCCAGTCACACTATTCTCCATTCTAAAAACACTCTCAAAATCTTATAAAATTGTGGTGGTCATTTGATCTGCACAATCTATGGTTGCTAAGTGTTTAGCAAAGACCATTGGCTTTATATTTTATGCATGACAATACCTTTGGTTGCAACTAAAAACTAGAATCTCATCTTGATAAAAAATGACACATCTATCTATGTAAGTGTCATAAAAGTAATCGGTGAATTACAGAAATTGACAATTCTTTTTTCACATTTTTTCATATTACATGGTGGCTACTTTTTTAATTTTTGCAAGACTTTTTTTATGTGGATGAGATGTTCTTCCCATATAACATTGGAAATTAGGATATCATCTAGACATACAATCACACGACTATCTATGATATCCCTTAGAAAATCATTTATAAGTCTCATAAAAGGAGCTGGTGCATTACACAAATCAGAAGGAAGAACTGACAATTCATAAAGTCCTTGCTTAGTTTTAAATGTAGTCTTCCATGTATCTTATTTTTCATGTGCACTTGATGATAACTTAATTTAAGATCCAACTTAGTAAAATATTCTACATGTTAGAGTTGGTATAATAATTAGTCTATCCTTGGAAGAGGAAATATATTTTTAATGGTGATTTTAGTTCTTGGTAGTCAATACAAAGCCTCCAAGAACCATATTTCTTTTCTATCATCACAATAGATGAACTACAAGGTGGAGTACTAGGGTATTTAACCCCTTGTTCAAGCATATCCTAAAGTTGTTTCTTGATCTCATTGCTTTCTAAAAGAGATTACCAATACAATCGAATGTTTGGTAAAAGTGATTCAGGTAGGGGTTGGATCTCATGCTCCACCTCTCTTCTTGGTGGTAACCCTTTTGGCTCATAGAAGACTTTTTGAAAAGATGACAAAACCTCATATTAGCCTTTCAATTTCAAGTTAGTGATGGTAGAAATTCACAATCTATCATCTTTATTATCTTTCAGCAAAAGTAAACAAAATTGCTTGGTTTCTTAAATTAATTTGATTGCTTGACTAGAGACTCAAATATTCATTTTTCTTTCCATTTCTTAATATCACTGTGATCTTAGGATGTAATATTATTTTTTCTTTCATTATTTGAATGTATTTGTATAAATGGTACTATGGGGATGGTTGAAGCACAACCTTGTTTTACATTTATGGCTTATTTTTCTATTTGTACGCAAGCTATGACATGCAACAATACTTGAGCATACAAAGAATAGTTCTTCAGGACATTTTGTACTTTGATTATACTATCTTTAAGTGACCTTTGCAAAAAAGTCCTTGTACCCTAATTACTATTTATTTTGCTAAGTTAAATAATCAAGATAAGAAGTTTGTGGCTGGCTTTATAGTTTATTGGTAGTTTTCTCTCTTTAAAATCATATTGAAGCATACACAAAATAGTTCTTCAAGACATTTTGTACTTTGATTATACTATTTTTAAGTGACCTTTGCAAAGTAGTCCTTGTACCCTAACTATTATTGATTTTGCTGAGTTAAATAATCAAGAAAAGAATTTTATGGGTGTCTTTATATTTTATTAGTAGTTTTCTCTCTTTAAACTCATATTGAAGCATGTAGACTTTGTTCTGAGCCAATTTAAGTCTGAAATTGAATGAATCCAATTTGGATTTGATGTGGTTGAAGAGTACTCGGTAACCACAACTATATGATGCATTTTTGTGCCAAAGTAGTGTGTTCCTAAAAACAATGTCATCAATGGTTTAACCTCAAAATCCTTCACACATAGCATGATGTAACCAGGATGTAATCAAGCCACTTTACTACCCCATGATGATTGTGTATTCCTTGCAAATGAGAAATTCATCAGGAACTATAGCACATGTTGTTGTCCCATTCTTAGCTTATCTAGAGTTTTTAATTCAATGGTAACTGCATATATATAGTTTTCATTTGGGATTTTATTGTAACTTTTGATTGTTTGTCATTACTCAATATAGTCAGCAATTATATTGTGTACCATTTTGTAGGATACAAATTGTCTTGGTTATCTTTTTAGTTGCTTTGTTTCATATTTTGTTCTTGGAATTGCTTTTTTTTGGCTCTCATAATAATATAGAGTTTTGTGTACAATATTCTCCATGGCATGTACATAGGACAATTTTTTATTAAAGTTATATGGTGTGCTAATTTGAATTGAGCTTTGACATGTATGTAATTGACTTGTATACACATATTTATTATATGGAACATATGTTATGATTATATTACATGTGTGATTGAATTTGTATGGTGTACCTTGTGTGCATTAAGATTGAATGGTATTCATATCGTTGAGTTATATGCGATTGATTTTCATATCATGCACATGAGGATAATTCATATTAATGTAGTATTATATACCCAATATGTGTAGTATTATGTAGTATTATTTACTCTTTTATTCCTCATTTAAAGTTTTATTACCTTTGATTGTGCAACATTTTCCTTGATCCTTTGGTAACAAGTCTTCCAATCCTTCCCACTTACTTGGATTTGACTCAATAATTATTTCACTTTCTTGTTTAACTCCAAAATTGGCCAAGAAATCTACTACCCCATTTTCTTCTTGGCATATATGTGATAATGAAAAAATCCTCTAGTTCTTCCAAATACTTCCATATCTTTATCACCCAACTTTTTTAATTTCCAATTTGGTGTATTTTTCTTAGTGATTGCTTGTATGCAAAGTAATGAGTCACCTTCAATATCTATTTTTGTAATATTTTTTCTCTGCATAACCATAAACCCAAATCCAAAGCCTCTATTTTATCTTTGTTATTTCTAGCATGTCCAATTTTTTGGGATAATTCCCATATACACTGTCCATCGCTATATCTAATAATGCAACCTATACAGGGGTTGGTCCAAGATATCCTTTTGAAGAACCATCAAAATTGATCTTGAATCTTTCCTACATCGGTCTCTTCCAAGCTACTTCCCTTCTTATTTTAGATTTGTCTTTCAGTTGTCCCTTGGGTCTTTTAAAATTAACCCACCTTTTCTTTAATTCCTCATCCCACCTTATGAACTTGATGTTTGATTTTGCCATGCTTTTTGCATTTAATAGTTCACAAAGACCTTTGATTTTTTTTATTAGTTCATATTTATCCATAAATTTTCCTTCCATATGTGCCAAACAATCATTGACAACACAAAAATCCATAAATTTTCCTACATTGCTTTCTTCCTTCCTTTTGTCCAGCTAATCAACCATTCTTTAAGATCATTTTTTCTAGCTCCACTCCATCGTGAAACTTCTTTGATCTAGTCACAACACCCCTTTGAATATGAACATCCTAGAAGGAGATGATTGACTATTTCATATTTATTGTAATAAAACTATAAGGAGTAGAGAGCAATGTACACATCTCTCTCTCCCTCTCTCTCACCTTACCTCTCTACTTTTGTCTATATCTACTCAATCTCTCCCCCTCTACCTACATTTATCCTAATCCTTCTTATCCTACCTCTCTACCTACCTCTCTTTTTATATGCCCTTCCCACATCCATCCCTC
>VDFB02271358.1:1155806412-1155988823 GCA_007258455.2 Sequoia sempervirens | reverse complement strand
GGAAAAAATGCATAACAATTTTTTTTGTTGGATGTCATGTTGTATAGTTTAGAAAAGCTCAAAATATGAATAGGATTTTAAGGCCATATATTATGGTAGCTTACAATGCAAAATAAGGAAGGAAATCTATTATTAATTTTAATCTACAATTTAATACCATATGAAAAATCACATGTAGTATTATCTACAACTAATTCTTGACATATTAATTTTATAAAATATACTTGTACCATACAATAAACTTCTCCCAAGAAAGAAACCCTAAGTGAACATTAATTCAACCCTAATTGTAGATTCATAACTCTAATCATAACCCTAATTGAACCCTAATTGTAGATTCATAACTCTAATCATAACCCTAAGGGAACACTTCTATTGAACAAGAGTCCCACTGTACCCATAACCCCAACTTCTTAACCATAGTTGAACCCTAACCTAACTCCTAACACTCACTCTATCCAATTGAACCTTAACCCCAAACTCCTAATCTTAACTCACCCTATTTTGAACTCTTTATTGGAATTCATAACCTTAATTAAACTCCCAACCTCATCCTCAATCCTAACTCCAAATTGAACATTAATTGAACCCTAAACCTAACCTTAAGTGAACACTCATCCTAATTGAACTCTTAACTTTTAGTTGAAACTATTAAAGTGCCTTAGATTTTCCCATTCATCGTCATTTATCATTCAATTTGTAATAGAACTCCAAAAATTTATACTTTTATAATGTTTTAATACACACCTAATATTAAGGGTTAATGGTTTAGGGTTAAGGGGAGAGAGATAGAGGGAGTGAGTGAGTGACCCATTTACATATTATTCTTTTATTCTTCGTAAGTTAAATATTTAGTTACCCATTTATTGTTAGCAGAAATGACCCAAGAATTTAATAGAATAGACTACTCATATAATACCTTGCATTATGGAGCTCAATTCTCTGATATATTACTACTTATCAAATCCTTTGTAAATAATTTTAAACTTATGACTCCATTTAAGTATTTAATTGATTTTCTTGAATCAAAGCCAAAACATAGACACACAATTGAACAAGTTCTCAAAAGAAGAATGACAACTTCATTAACATTTCATTCAAAATTCACTCAAATCCACATAAGGAGAGAAAATATATTATAATTATACATTTATTCATGCTTATAAGTCATATCTACATACAATTTAAGATAATTTTCATATATTCATCCAAAACTCAAAATAGGCTATCTATTCTATTCCATCCGCTTGGGGTTTTAACAGCTAATGGCACCACAGATATCACTTCCTCATCAAAGGACATATATCTTTCTACCCATATATTCAACTCAAAACCTAGCTAGAGCTTTCATCAATTCTCTCCCCACAAATGAGCCTTGAATTCCCTTTTATATGACTTTCATTACAAAACTTCCCACACATTGAATCTGCAAAACATATATAGTGCATGAATTGGGGTAGCATAAAAGAATAAGGAACACAAATTGTCATCAAAATCCCCTTATCGCTATCCACGCAAAAAAACCAGGCAACCAAATTGCCACGAAGGCACCACAACAACTTCTAATTTACCCGCTACCCTACCCTTACCAACACTCAGACCCTGGTATACACACCCGCTTCTAATTGTTGCCCAATATGGTAGACCCTCAGCCTCCTCTTCTTTCTTGTCCTTGCCCAATACGGTTCTAGTCTGTCTGCTTGGGGTTTTAATAGTTGATGTGCCCACACATATCATTTCCTCATCAGAGGGAAGACCGTAATTGAAGTGACTTAAATACCGATAGTAGTCTGAGTCGGTCTCGGTTACATCATCATAAGTGTTTCTCATAAGGTCAATGGGTGAGTGTTGGATGCATCCAGAGCACACCGACTGCTTGCCTCTGTCATCTACTAGTTGAGCAACAATGTCCTAGAATTGCAACCTTCTACTGCAACCAAAGTAGTAGAAGGTTGCAATTCTAGGATGTTGCTGCTCAACCAAAGCACCTTCCTGAATAGCAAGACTGAGCTTTTGTGAGCTCAAACGAACAAACCTCCTTATTGACTTACTCATTTTCTCTTCTCAGACAAGCACTCAAACTTGATTAGACTCAACCCACAAAGAACTCTAATTTCTACAAGAATGACACTATTAGCAGTTAATTCCTCTTGTATTTATTGTGCGAGGTAATGGCAACCTTCATCAATGCTTAGTAAATATGCATTTGCAAACATGGTAATTTGGTGGTGTATGTATTGTCACCATTTAACTAGAGCTGCATGAGAATCCAAAGATCACCCTTCATGATTGCCAACAACAACATATTCACACAAATTGAGATCGACATGACTACACAAGCAAGGAATAATTCATTAATGCTTCACCAACCTTCCTCTTCCTCCTGCAAGCTAGCAGGGAACAATATAGATTTACATTAGCTTTTGATCTTTGTTGTCAATCTAAAACCACGGGTTATGAGCTCAATAGTGGAGATTAGGTCCCACATTCCATACAGGACACACATCTGCCTTTGCTAACCTCGCACCAAATAATAGGGTGACACATTAGGTCTTTGAATTGGCGGGGTATGATCAATATCTTCTCCCATATCTTTGAATCTGGAAAACCTACACATTGCACGATTAGTATTTAATGAAAGGATTTGGCTAAGTCGTCGGCGACATGACCACTGGAGTTAATGGCTTAGGCTTACATCACCGGATTAAAATTAAAACCCAACTTTGATTTTAATACTTTATTTCCTCCGCAGGGTTTTATTTCCTAAGTCTTGGTTCGCCCCGTTAAATTCTTATCCCAACCCTAACAAAGAACAAATGATTAAGCTAAGGATTGTATTTGTTGTTATAACTTTAGTTATAGAGAAATCTTAATTACCAATTCTTATTTGTGCAATTGTATATGAATCCAATTGAATGCCTTTCCATATCATTATGAAAAAATTTATTATTGCAACCCTAACTCTAACACTAATTAAACCTTGACCCTAACTTGATTGAACTCGTATTATAACCCTAACTCTAACACTAATTGAACTGTAATCGTAACCCTAGGTATTGTTGAAACCTAACCCTAATTGTATCAAAACCCTAGAGAACTCTAATTGAACCCTAACCCTAAAATAGACAATAACCCTTACCTTAATTGAACCCTAACTCCAATCCTAGCCCTAATTTAAGACTAACCTTAACCTTGACCTTAATTAAACCCTTATTGAATTATAACCCTAATTGATCCCTAACCCAAATTGAATACTAATTGAACCTTAACCCTAAGTGAATAGCAACCTTAATTAAACTCCAACCATAATCCTATTTGAATTTTGACCCTAATCATAACCATAATTCAACCCTAACCTTTAATTGAACCCTAACCCTAAACATGAGTTCAATTAAGTTTAAGGTTCAAATAGGTTAGACTTTAATTAAAATTATTATAGGATTCAATTAGGATTAGGCTGGGGTTGGGGGTAAAGATTAAGGTTCTATGATAGAGCTTGGGGTTAGTGTTAGGGTTCAATTGGGGCAAGGGTTAGTATTAGGGTTAGGGTTATGGTTCAATTAGGGTTTCATTGATGTTAGTTTTAGAATCATAGTTATGTTTAGGGTTGGATAGAAAATTAGAGTTAGCTTTGAAGTTAATTAGTGTTAGTTTTAGGGTTGGGGTTATGGGTAGACTTATAATTAATGTTAGTATTGGGATTAGATTCTATCACTTTAATAAAAATAATCTTCTATAAATTCATTCAATTTTTTTTGAAATTATATAATTTAAAATATTTTCAAATTTACTTATGTTGATATATGAGAGATATAGAAAATCTAAACTCTATACAATTTATAGTTAACTTGACATTGTGTATAAAAAGGTTTAAGTTATGAATGTTATAATATAAAAAATAAATGTGTTTTCAATGATTATTTGTCAGTTTAAAAGATGTGCCAATAATGTTGCAATCACTAATGATTAATTTTTTCTTGATGGTTAAAATAGATTGGTAAGTAAATTTATCTATAACAAGTAAATTTATCATTGATTTTTCTTGATAAGTAAACAATATTTCATAAATTTATCTATAATTTTATTTATTTTTTCTTAATTATATTAAATTATATTTTATTAAATTGTTAAAAAAATTAAGTTGCTTATAAATAATTTTATGTGTTTTATAATTAACTTGATATTGTGTATAAAAGGTTTAAGTTATGAATGTTATAATATAAAAAAATAAATTTGTTTTCAATGTTTATTTGTTAGTTTGATGTGAGAATAATGTTGCATAGTAATGATTAATTTTTTCTTGATTGGTTAAGTGATATTGTAAAATTATTCTATGTTAATTTAATGTTATGAATGCTATATACTATAAAGAAAAATATTTCTAATATATTTTTAATGCATCTTTATATTTTATAAACAGAAATCTAAAATAAAAATGTGATTGTAAAAAAAAATACAACTTAATGAGTGAACATACATTTAAAGTTAAAAGAGAAATTATAAAACAAATTATAAATTTATTTTATTTTTCATCCGCCTAGTAATGCCCACTTCTCCTTTTAATGAATGTTTTATTTTGCAAGGGTTGATTTAGTGTTGCCGTTGATCTATTTCCTGCAGATATCAACGGTGCGCGCCATCCCATGATCGAGAATTCAAGGATCACGAAATCACGGGTGGGCGCCACGTGTCCTATCTGGGAGATCAAATTTGAGCTATCGCTGACCAACTACCATTTGATCTGAGCCATTCCCTGCCATCCTGTGATGGTACTTGGATTGATTGTGAAATCATGGGCGGGCGCCACATGTCTCATCTGATGAAGCCTAAAGAGTAAAGGAAACACTAGTCGGCTTTAAATATATTAAGGGGCGGATTACTAAAGTGTTCTCGAGATGCACATGATCTAAATCCACAGATATGTTATAATCTCCCTAAAAAAGCTGCTTGAAGGTTAACAACATGGCTGGTGACTGTGTTAAAGGAATGAGATCAACAACGCCCACTATCCCTCGATCAAGGATTACAAGGATCGCAATATCACAGGCAGGTGCCACATGCCCTTCCTAAAGGATGAAATTTGCATGACCATTGATGAGCTATCTCTTCAAGATTGACGATGTCCGCCATCCCGAGATTAGAAATTTTGGGATCGCGATGTCGTGGGTGCCTGCCATGCATCTCATCCAATGAAGCCTAAGGAGTGAAGAAAGTGTTCGCCAGTTTTAAATGTATTACAGGGCGGATTACTAATGCGCTTGTAAGATGCATGTGTTTTATTTCAACGCAGATGTTATGATTTTAAGGGAAAAGCTACTCGACAGTTAAAGAAAGGGACAACGACCATCTTTGAAGGAGCATGATTTATGGTAAAAAGATCGACGGTGCCTGCCATCCTGCGATGATAACTCAAAGGATTGCAATATCGTGGGAAACTGCCACGTGGCATTCCTTCACAACATATGACATAGTGGGCCCCTTTATTTCTGTGTTGGTGATTATGTCAGCCTTTTTTGAAGATGGCCATAAATGATTTGATCAAACTGAAGGATCAACGACTCAAATTTAAATATGTATAAAATTATGGTTGGAGCCGTTCATGCAGCCTGCGAGTGAGCTTTAATGGTGGATGAGATATCCACTAGAAGAATTTGATCAACATAAAATCAATTTACTCATCTCATTTGTATCACAAAGCATCCAAGTATTTTGTGAAAATAGTTTTAGAGCCAAAGGTGAAATTGCGAGCAGCTTCTGCCAGAAATTGGAGTTTGTGCGAAAAAAGTTGTGAGTTAATTTTCTCTGTTTCCCAGTCATTTTGCACCTAAATTTGGGAAAGGGGGTGTCTGCTATGCTTGTCACTGAGCTCATTAAAATATTTTGTTAGGGCTATTGTTTAATCATAAATTGTCAGGAATTGCAATATTTTTACTCTGTAATTTCCTATCTCTGCTTAGTCATAGCCACTTGAAGTGTAACATTGTAGGGAGGCCCTAGTTTGTCTAAAATGGTGTCAACCAAGCAACACTCTGGCCACATTGACTATTTGAAAAGAAACTTGTATGATGATTTCCTACATCAATTTCTATTATCAACAAATGAGAGAAGGGATGGTTTGGTGTTGATGCGAGGGAAAATCCTAGGGGAGGGGTTGGTATGTACTAATTCCAACATTGTTGATGCTAGGGTTCCACTCACAGGCCTAGAAATGTTTAGATTATGGTATGGACAGAGGAATTTGCCTCATCCTTTTTCAAATGGATGGATGTACGACATTGGAAAGCTGGTTGTTCCAAATGTGTTCCCTGATGTGGACTTACTTAGAGTAGTGGCCAAAAGATATGACCCTATCACACGGGTAATCAAAGATAATGATGGAGGGGTTCTATTAAAAATTAATAGAGATGTTATCCAATAGACTTTTGATTTGAGTGAACCAAGTGATGACGTGGTTCCTATTAATCTTGAAGAAATGAAGTAAGAGTATACAAAATTCCTGTCTCTTTTTAGGGTTAAGATGCTTCCACCTCATCTAGTTAAGGCAGGGGGTTCACAATTTCACATCAGCCCTAGTGACCAGGAACCCTTCAGATTGAATTATTTTGGAAAGCCTTTCCTGACTACTTTCTATTCACTATGTCAGATTTTGGGTTTCAACCCTGGTGCAGTAATACCAATTGTATACATGTTCATGGGGGTGCAAATACAACACCCTAACTTCTCTATAACATATGACTTTGCTTCTTTTTTGGTGGAGAGGATAGATGAAGGACTGTTAAAGCTACAAAATGGTGATATTGGTACTCAATTTTTTTGGTATTCCATGTTGATGCATATGTTCTTGTTTAGGAATGTGGATTTCTTTACTAAGAAGATGAACTTAAGACAATCAGTTAATGTAGAAAGATTGCCAGTACAGATATGGGCTGCAGATTTGTCATGTAATAAGGAAAGCACCAGTTATGTGCAATTTGATAATTGTTTTGTTGCAAGATTGAGGGCTAGATTGATGGTAAATGTACCTAGGATCCCTCAAGAACTGCATGATTTCCTTAGGCTGAAGGAGAGGAAACCAGAATTGAGGGTTTTACATAACTGGGGTGACATTATCCCATATCTAGTCAGCACTGTCCTGAGAATAAATGGATTTCAAGGAACCCCTCACATACTTCCATACAATGTGCCACCAAGACTAGGGTTTGCAGAAATTATGTGGCAGATGGGGTGTATTCATGAAGATAACCTAACTGGAAAGGGGAAGGGAACATTATTCCCTGATTATACAGTAGTGTCTAACTTTACATTTTCAAAGGGAGGCTAGACACATTTTGACAAATTCTTTGTTGATACCATTTGAGATTTGGTCCATGCATAACATGATCCCCGTTTTTTTGCTCTTTTAAGACAAAGACAAAGCAGGTGGAAAATTTGCACATGAGTTTAATTTCGGTGGACCGACCCAGAAACGAATTTGACCTTAAATGGAATGGAAGGGAAAGTGGATGAAATGGAAATGGACCCACGGATGATCGACAACAATGGAATGGAAGGATAATGGACTGAAAGATGGAATGGATAATGGAAGGATGGAAACAAGTCTAGTATGTTAGCTCACAAAAGGTGCCCATCTTATAGGAGGAAAAGGGATACCTAGCAGTGATGAGGGAAGAAGTAGACAGAAAAGGGAAGAAAATAATGAAGGCGCCTTCATGACCAGGCCCAAAATTCAAAGTACCTGGGGCTGTCAAAATCATTGAATTAAAATCTTCACCAGAGCACAGTCCCCCATCACCACCACTTGAGCCAAGCCCTAAGAGGAAAAGAACTAATCACCTTCCTGAGGATCTCATAGATGAAATTATTGTTACTGATCAAGACATGTAGGTTGGTATGCCTTCCCCTCCTAGGTCAGCTGAATTGGTTCTATCTGATTTGGATATGAAGGGTAAGAGTGTGCAGGATGCAAGAATGGAGGCTTGCAAGGAGTTCTTAGATGACAATGCATTTGTAAATACTCCTGTATTCTTGCAATTGGCATGGAGGATGAAATTTGAGGAACATCAAAATAAATGCAAGGAGAGAAGAGAACTAAGGCCTGATAGGTCATATCATGAGAATGATGAAGTGAAAGTTGAACTAATGGAAGAGTTCAAAAACATCACTCTTGAAGAAGGAAGACAACTTGTGAATGAGGCTGGTGTTTTGATTTTTCCTAAATGGGACATTGCAGAGGTAGTGGCTTTTAGTGCCATTATGAAGTCCAAGAATCCTTTTCAGGATTCTGAAGAAGAAGTTAAGGCAGCATTACAAAACTCTGCCTTCAGTGAAGAATATGAGACCTTGGCAATTTAGGCATTGGCTCCATAAGGAAGAAAGCCAGACATTGCTGATATTAATCCAAATTTCAAAGGAGGATTAATAATAAAGAGGGCTTCAGAGACTACAACAACTGAAGCCACTAGTTTAACTCTGAATGTGGCCAAGTTGGCCCAAAAGACTACTGAAAGGGAGGAGGCTAAAAGAAAGAGCCTAATGGAGAAGTATAACATTTTAATTGAAGAATATAATAAAATGCAAAAGAGGAATGTTGAGCTGCAAATTGAAGTAGAAAGGTTCAAGTATAGACATACTCGGGAAACATCCAATGCTCCAGGAACTAGCACATCGCCTACCACAGCAGGGTCAATGCCTCTTGCTTCTCCAAATGTTTCTACACCAGGGTCTCCCATTTAAAATCCCGCTCTTAACCCTCCTCTAGAACAAGTTGATGAACAAATAGAGTGCTCTGTTGATCCAACAAAGAGGCAGCTCATGCAGGAAATTGATCAATTACAAACATCACTAAGGGTAAAAGAGGAGGGTTTTCTTTCAAAAGAAAAAGAAATTGTTACAATTATTTTAGAGCATTTAAATGAAAAGGTGGATAATAAACTACCCTCTATACATTCTTTGTATTCTTTGCTATTTGTAGCAATAAATAATATTGATAGGGATTAGGGGATAGTGATTCCAATAATTCAAAATTGGATCCCTAGGGAAAATAATCTAGATGTTATGAATAAAGCCTCAAGGTTTGATGTAAATAACAGGCCCCAATCATTGAAGCCTACTTATATATTAGTTAAATCATTGCAAGGTTTTCAGAGCTTACCAAATGATCTAAGTAGGAAGATTAGGGAATTAGTAAAGAACCTCAATGATTGGGGTAACACACTATTACCTGATATAACTGATGAGCAGGGGGAAATCACAACACTCCAACAATGGCAAGATCAAGCAAGTAAATTCATCAATAATCAAATTAAAATAATTTGTGATGACTTAGAATATGATTTGTTAGTAAATTGTATGGATAAGATTATTGGTACCGGCTCATTTTTGGAATCTTTTGAAAAAGATGCTAATCAGGTAGCGGTAAAGTATTTTCCTTATAGTACAAAGGTAAAAGAGGTGATTGATTTTGATTGGCCAACTGATGAAAAATACTAGAGGTGAGTGGTTAAGTATTTGAATGATGATGAGTAAAAAGAGTGGGCTACCAATAGGTGGCAAATAAGATGCTACAGTTACATCATTTCTAGTTTTGTATGGATGACTTTCTTGGTGTGGGTTTCACGTGGGTTTTTGTTATTGCATCAACCTTCCTCCACCGACATGATGAACAAGAATATGCTCCAGGATGATTGTTATCGTAACAATTTTTGAACAAGAATATTTTTCAAGGTGGTGGCTATTGTAATAAATTTTAGAATATCACCCGGTGCTCCAATTGACTGGTAACAGGTGTACTTTCTGGCCCAGTGCTTGTTTGCTCCTTCATTTTCTATAAGAAGGATTTCAAGGCCAAAAGTACGGGTTAGCAAGTTAGATAACTTTTGTCGAGTCTAGGTGAAGTTGTAGAGAAAATTGTAAGGTCCAATGGTTTTGGAGAAATGCAATTTAGGTTTTGAGTCATTATATAACAAGTTTTGAGTTCATAGAGATTTAATGTTGTATAACAGTACTAGCATTTGAGTTGAAATGAAAATTAAAGCTCATGTCTCTCCATTGTACATGCATATATGAACTTTGAATGAAATAACTAAGGGTTGTTTTATCCATCTCACTATTGTGGTGTGTATGATTCTATTTTAGCTTTAATTCAAGGAATTAATCAAAATTCTTGAATGGGATTATAGGCTGATATGTGTTGTATAAGGATTTGATAAGTAGTCCTAGGTTAGAATGCACACTAATGAAATTGTAATGCAATATTGTCAGGGATCTTATATGTGATGTATTAAATTTTGCCATAAACCCTAGATGCTTATGAATTTGACTCCCAGAATGGGATACATGGTAACCCATCTAAGTTGTACTATTCTCGTGGTAGTTCAAGATTTGTTTGTCTTTTCCTAGAGCTTGCTACAAATTCCAAATCATTGACTATCTTATGCAATGGATTATTTTTAGTTATCTCATGCTCTAGATAGTTGATATTGTCTATGAACAACCAATTCTAGTTGATATTATCTTATCGTGTTGAGCTATTAAGTGAGATCATTTGCTATTGTTAATGTTGTTTATAATAATGGTGCAGAGGTTGTAAACACATTAAGGGATCACCCTCCCGGGTCTTGCAGAGCCCGAAGTGTGTATGATTTTAAAGTCCTCAAGGCTTGGTCTAGGTCCTTCGAAGCCGCCTTCGATTGGAATTGGAAATTCCATAGGTATAGGAAGACAAACCCTCGCTACATTGTAAAGAACTAACATACATCACAACCAATCGTAACAACCACCTCTACAACTTGACTTTAATCTTTTATGATCACATGGAAACATAAAACACACTAATTTCAAGGTTGTTAACATCACTATTGAAATGTTATAATTTTTTGACCTTTCAAACATTAAAAAGTACATCATTAAATTAACTATGTAATGGCATAAAAATTAAAAATATCATGAATTAATTATGTAACCACATAAGTCCAATATAATTCTATCAAGAAATTAATATCAAATAGATAATATAATCGCATAACTTATACATTTCAATGTCATTGATCTTCTTCTTCATCCAACTCTTTGTTTGTATCATCCAATCTAGATTCGACATTGAAAGGATTGGTCATATCATCATCATTGTCATCAATATCAGTTTCAATAATGTCATCATCCACATGGATGTCATCTTCATGAAAAATTAACTCCTACATCATCTTCATGAACATTAACTCCTACATCATCATCATCTAGTTCCTCCTCTTCGACATCTTCATCAGGGACATCATCAACTAACTGTTGATCCTAATCATCATCTACATCATCTTCTAGTTCCTTGATATCTTCTTCTTCCACCACATTATACTTTACTGGCCTTCCTCTTGGATCATGTCTAACAACAAATGACCAACCCGGCTTACCTAGAACCTTTGTGTAAAATACCTACTCACATTGGCTTGGAAGAACATAGGGCTCATTTCCAACTCGCTCGATCAACCTTGTATTAACCATGGTAAATCCATTATCATGTTCAATAATAGTTCTCTTAGGATCATTTTCATTCAATCGTATCCTGTACCATAGGACGATGAACAAAATTAGTCTGAAGGACTTAAAGTAACGCTCAAGTATATCATCCAAAATCCCATAGTATCAATTTTCTGAGACTTCTAGATGTATGTCGCTTCTAGATGAAACATTAGTCACCTAAAAGACTACGGTTATACCAGAATCACAAGTTTTCTTCATGCCATCCAACATTTTGATTCAAAATTTACAACCATTGCACCACATAGCCTTGTGGTGTTTCACCTACAATATGTCAAACATGTAAAAATTATTGAAATATTATCAGTTGATAAACATATTTATTCTTGGTCGAATGTATGCAAAGAAAACAATCTCAAGATATATATACATCAATATACTTGAAAATAACTAAATAATATGGGTGATTAATATATTTATACGTACCTGTTTATCTCTTAAACCATATGCTAAATCAATTTCCCTTTGTGTAACATTGGAATCTCCATTACGATGAGCTTCTTTAACCAATGAAGCCACACCTCCCCATGTTAATGCACGACCAGATTGTTGACATCGTTTAATCCATACCGTCATCCAATCAAGATTGTTGGCGACGTACAAAATGTAGTGCATCCCACTCTTGGACCAACTGTACTAAAAATAAATTGGAAATTCAAACGACATATATAATTAGTTAAACACCACAAGATACCTAATCTTAATTTATAATTGATGTATATTGAAGATTAAAAATTAAATAAGTACAATATACATAAAAATCATATGTAAAATGCATTCCAATTAATCTCCATGACCATCTTATAATTACCTCTCACTTTCGTCAATCTACCTTTCTCCAACAGGTACTTCCCTTCGAATTTGTTAATGGAGTTGGGATCCCAAATGCAATCTAAATGGATCTTTGCTGCAAACTTAGGAAGATATTCACTAATGTACACCATGGTTTGGTATACCATATATCCCTCCACCATAGAACCCTCAAGATGCGCTCTTTGTCTAACCAAAACCTTCAAAAATTTCAAGTGCCTCTTAACCATCCACATTGACCTTGTGTGTACAAGTCCACACAATTCAATCTCCTCAACTTGGTGTATGAGGTAGTGTTCTTGTCCATTGAAAAATGTTGAAGGTAGACACTTTGTATTTTGCTACTACTAGATGAAGAATTTTTCTCTTCCAATAATTTATATCTTCTTTATGGATTTCAGATGATAGCCATCTACAAGTGATTCAAGGCACAAATATATTAACTATATTTAACAAAAATATACAGTATATTATATAACAAGTAAAAAAAATTGAAATTATAAGATGTATACAACGAATTGAACAAATCTTGCTACTTCACCATGTATTTTCCAAGATCATATAACTTCTGTTTGACATTGTTGTCAAAGTTGTCTAGAGAGATAGAGGTAGAACATACCGCAAACAATTATAAAATAATCTTTTCATTATTTTTCCAAAGTAGTAAACATAATACATTGAAAAGTACATGTCGTATACAAATATATAAAAAATATACCATAATAGTTACCTTAATGAAAGTATGCCAATCATGCTTGTTCATCCCTGACCCAAATTCACCTTTCTTTGTTATGATATTGTTTATGTTCGCAACAAATCTTGTGGGAAATCAAATTTTTGTATGACTTCTTTTATAGCATTTCTTTGCTGCTTCATTAATAACCAAGGAAGGGCACTTATATTAATCCGTCTCCATCACTATTTAATTGAATGACATTTTTTATTGTAATGACATTTCCCTCGGAATGTCACTACAAATTTTGATAATTTTTTCATTGTCATGCCTTCAATCCAATATTTTCCATAACGTTTCTGTTATATTCTTTTCGATATGCATTGTATCAAACAAATGCACAATTTGTAGCTGCTCATAGTAGGGAAACCTACTAAATTGTTTGGGATAACTTTTCAGTCCTTGTGGAAGCTGACATTAATGCCTTGATGACCTTCATGAAGCATATAAGTTAAACAAATTAACAACGACAATCATTGTCGATTACAACATGAGTAAACACAACACAATATAAAAATATAAATTCAAAACATATCATATATGATAGATAAACAATTTGATCTGATGTATAACCTTGACGATTAATTGTATTATATTCCAACTTCCATAGGCGAGGTGACATTCTTCCTGGTTTTGATGTAGTCTCCTCTTTCCCATTGAAAAGATGGTTTTCAGTAGTTCGATACTTATGATTTCTATGGAGGAAGTTCCTATACTCATCAAACACTTGCTTTCCTAAACTTGTTGAACGATGAGATTTCATCTTTGGACCACAAATTGGACATGCAAATTTTTCCTTTGTTTGAAGACCTACAAGATGATATATAATTAGATTAAATATGTCAATTTTAATAATTATATATAATGAATAGAATATTTTAAAAACATTCATGATATCTACTTCATCAAATTAAATATTGTTAAAGTGTAGTCGAACGTTATAAGATACCACAAAAACGTGTTAGCCCTGGGGCATCATGAATTTTCCATACAAGCATTACATGGAATTGAAATTGTCTTTGTCCTATTGGTCTGGAGACGTCATACATAGTGATTCCAATCCATAACTTTAGTAACTTGTCGATAAGAGGCTCGATATATACATTCATATCTTTAACTTGGTACTTACCTAGTTGAATGAACATAAACATTACATAATTATTATAACCATTTTACTGCAATATATATAAATTAGTGTACATGACTATTGAATGAAAAAAATATAAGTCATTATGCAACAAATAGGACAAATGAGATGCTACTACGTTAAAGAAAATTGATGTAAACAAATACCTGGAACAATCATTGACAACATTATGTGCTCCCTTTTTATTGACATCCATCGAGGAATGTTATTGTTGATAAAAAAAATAGGCCACACTGAGTAAATAGATCTCATCTCTCCAAATGGATTGACACCGGCCCACTCCCAATGAAAGCCCCGAGATTACGAGGTTCTTTCTTATGTGGCCATTTTTCTCCATGTCCCTAAATGCGTAACAATTTGTGTGGCATTCGAAGAATGTCATCTCCACTTCTATTTCGCGTAATGGTAATCCATCACTGTACCAAGCTTTCACACCTAAATAATTGCTTTACAAGTGTGGAATAATGTAATGGTAATGAAGAACCTTTTGTAAGCACCTTTTGCTGAAGGTTGATCTGTTCGATATCTGGCATCGATATGACATTCTCAATTTCGCTGTAAATTTTGTTGTTTGAAGATATATAATATGACTCATTGCACATGCATCTATTGCTTGATACCCATTTTGATATCTTCATAATGGCACATAAATCTCTAAGATGAGTGAGGTAAAAATATTTGATGGTGGTAACAAAAAATTCACCAATCAATCTACAACAAAAATTATTTGTTCATATAAAGAATATTAATGGTACATATTTCATCCTTATTTACTAGTGATGAACTAACAACAATTAAAATAGATGAAAAAAAATGACATATATGACATACCTTAACATCTGTGAGATTGCTATGTTTGATAAACCATTCATAACCTTCAAGTTCAACAAAAACAATACAGTAGAGAGAAGAATTGTTTCAGAGCCTTCATAAAGGGGCTCGTATGCCTTATCAAGTACAGGTAAATCATGAACATCATCAAAGTCATCTTGATCATCATGATAAACTCTGCCACTAAATGTGGCATGGATCAATATATTCATACCATCATCTTCAACTGTGTTTTCTAGTGCATGATCATCTTCTTCCATAGGATCATTAACTTCATCTTTGATATTCACAGCTCCATGTTTGTTCGCTTGCAAAACCATATTCTTTGGGCCGTGATAATCTATATCATCTGCCCTAGGGTGCCCCACCTTTATAATAATGGTAGACACAAATAAACCATGATCATGATCAAGTGATTATATATATATATAAAATGTTAAAACAATATAAATATTTACAAATTCAATCAATATAAACACATATAATGAACAACTTACCAATTGATGATAATCATGCCCCGTTCAACGTGACCATGCTTCCTACAATGTTTCTCAGTTGTTGTGATTAAAAGTCATCTCATCTTTAATCCCTTGCAATTATTGCAAGGGCAATAACATTTCCCATCACCTTTCTTTTCAATCTAGCCCACAATCTATCAAGTGTCTCTTCATTTTGTTTGGACTAATATTATCTGACATGATTTTTCTTTACCAAGCTTGACTATTTAGATATTCAAAAAATATCAAACTCACACTCCAATAATTTTTATTCATAGACAGGTAACATAATCTAATAATTCCGATATTTTACACCAAAAATTCTCTTGGCATGCAAACTTCACCCCCAAAAGAAAAGATAATCAAGTTAATGACCCCAAAACACTTCTTTACAATGCTAATTCCAAAACTTAAGTTAAATTCTGATTTTTACTACATTTCCAACCATTAAGACTCCTAAAATCAGAATATTGAACTTGATCACAAAATTCCTACAACAATGGAGGTAGCGAGCTAGTAAGAGCAAGTGACCCATTCCTAAGGAGCAACAAGTTGGAATCATCATTGCTAATGTCAATACAGATTTATCCTTTTAGTTAAAGATGCAATGTGTCACTTCTTATGACGAGCTTATCCCTAGGGCCCTCAACATTGAGAGAGCCCTAATAAAAAATAACAGAAGCATTGGTAAGATCATGATTAGGGTACAAACCCTAGGCCTCCGTAGAAACATAAACAATAACTATAGTGGATTAGTGAGGTTGCAATACTAGAAAGATTGAGACATTGTAGGTAATAAAAAATCTTGCAATCTAAAGATTGTAGCCAATAACAAGCACACTATGTAGCTTAGTGACATTTGTAAATGCAATCTGGTAAGAAGAATGCAAATACTTGAGATGTGCAGTCAAAGAAGCAAGCAAAGGACAAGATAATAAAGCTCAAACCTTGCATAGTAAAGTGGAGATTTAACAGTGAGTTTCCTTACCCCCTTGCTGACCTTAAGGGTTTTTCAAATGCTTTTGGTGTGTTAGACAAGGAAAATGCAATCAGGGAATGACTGTCCAAATGAAGTAATAGTGGTAATCATAGGTTCAATGTTTCTTCTTAGCCATTAATGTATAATGGAGGTAGTGGATTGCATGTTTGAGCAGTGTTTTGAGACTCATCAAAGATGGGAGAATAGTGAATAATACCTTGTGGACTGTGAAGTAGTGTTAATAAGGTTGAAGGATCTTAAGAACTACAATACCATGAAACAATGAGTCCCCTGTAGTAAGTAGGCAGTCTATAGGGCATAGTTTGATTTTATAGAAGGATGCTCATGAAAGGAATCTTCAAGTGATAGTGAGTGAGCTGTTTGAGATTGCAGCTGAGGGTGCAATACCCAGTCTTAAAGAAAGTTAGCAAAGCAGTAAATGTGCAAGAAAATTGAATCATACACAACAAACAATTCACAATGTTATCTCTCCATAATGCCTTGAGTTTGAAGACAAAAATCTCATTGTATCTTCATGATGAAAGTGGTTACCTTAATGGTCAATCACTGGCAACCATGATTTTAAAACATGCTATTGTGCTTATGGAGGCAACATTTTAAGCAAGGCAGTGAGTGGTGGTTTGGAACAATGGTAGGTATGAAGGACTTGCTTTATATGCATACTATGCAGTCTAGCTTAAGACAACGTTCTTAGAAGAGATTGAAGGTGGATTATGGAACTCAAGGGTTACCATGAAAAGGATTAAAGCAAAGACTGAGATCTATTTAAAAGCCACGGTCATGAAGATATTAAAGATGTCACATGCAAAAACCTAGTAGCTAGAGTAATGAATACATTGCCAAAGAGGATAGTGTGCTGGGGCAGATTTAGGAGATCTCCACATTATCTAATTATAGGGAAATACATCATTTATTTATTTTTTTAATTAAAAGAAATCATTCTAAACCCTATATAGGATACATTGATACTTCAAAAATCCTCCAAAGGAATTTGAGATTATGCAAATATATGTCAAGTAACATTCATAAGGTTTAGAAAATCTTGATCACTCTCTAGAATAGCCCATTAAACATGGGTTGTGCTTGAATGCACTACATAATTGATATAACACAACCACTCTGCATATCAACCAAAGTTATAGTCTCTTTATTGCAGCAAGAGGTAATCACTCTTCGATCATGCTATAATTACATCCTAACCTGTTAAACTTAAGACAACCTGAATGCACTCAATGATGATTGACACCTACATTATACAACCTGAATTAACTACATTATATGAGTGCCTCCATTTCTATCACAACACAGCCACATTAAACTTGGGTCACACATGAATACATCTTGTATTTGTTATAGCACAACTGTGCCACATGACCAATAGAGTTAGGGATCACATAATTACAGTCACAAGAATCTGTTCCTCGGTTGTGATCTTATGGTGATTCCACACAACAAAATCTAGACATGAAATTCTCAAAACCCTTAACCTCTAAAAATTAAATTTGATGAGATGTTGCTTTAAAATATGATTTTCAAATTTGGAACTACAAATCTGACTTCACAACTAAATTCTGCAAAAAAACAATGAGTACCCTCAACTTGGCGATATCTTCTTGATTTTTTTCTGATTTTTTCCAAGAAAATCATCCTTAGTTCTCCAAAAATTGTCTCAAGTAGAGAAAAACACTGTCGCAATAAATTAGGCGCGAACTTACTTTTCTTTATGTCGGCCACAATTTGATTTTTTTTAATTTTTCATGTTTGTTGAAAATTCGACGAAACTAATAGCCGACATTTTGACGAACCCAAGGTTCGTCAAAATTTTGACAAACGTCAGGGATAAACTTTCAAAAAATTGGAAATTACACATCAAATTTTACAAGCACCTGATGAACATCAAATTTTACATATTTCATTGGACAGTTTTGTCATATTTTGCAGTCAAATGTATTAGTGGGACTAATAGAAAATAGAAAATATCACAATTGCATGGAATACAACATAAAATATCATCAACTATAGTTTGAATTTGGAATATGATTCATGAAGTGCAATATAAAATAAAATATCATCAAGTGTAATGATTCACAATTTCTTTGAATACAATATAAAATATCATCAACTATAGTATGGAACAATGGAAACTGATCCATGAAGTGCAGTATAAATACCTAAAATCTACTAATTCTCTTCAAATTTCATTTCCCAAATGGATTCAGTGTTCTCAAACTTATGCTCATCATCAGATAAAGTAAAAGAGTCATCTTGAATTTGATTCCAAGTCTGCTCTTCATTTTCTTCAGCCTATGTCTCAAATTCAACATTCATTGTGTGATTTGTGTCAATTTCATCTGTCGTAGTTACACTACCACTACCACCAGTACCAGTATTTGGAATTGGAGTGTTGCACAACCTGGTCTTTCTTCTTTCACATGTGGACCTCCAGATTGTGAGTGCCCTTTCAAAAGGAAAATTAAAGACATTATACGCAGTTCCTTTCAACCTCAAGAAATTTTCCAAATTCTTGTCTAGTTTGTTTCTTAACTTTGATTTCAAAAACCCTAATGTACTAAAAACTCTCTCATCCTCCATCGACCCCAATATCATTGTTTGAAATAAATCAACAAGTTTGAAATATTCTGATATCGAACCACACAATAATTCACTCTGACCTATGTTTGTCCAAACCTTTTTTTATTGATCCTGGTTCAAAGACCTTCTCCTAACCCATGGATTTATATTGGTCCCTCATAGCTATTAAAAATCTCCCAGATTGTTTTCTAAGCTTAGCTTCATTTAAAATTCCTTCTATTTTCTACTCATCATATGTTACACTTTCTGAAAATTGTTTGATCAAGATTTTTACTTGATCATGAAAATATTTTGGGTTCTCTCAGTTTTCCCAAAATTGAGGATACACAATACCCATGACTTCAAGTATTTCATGTTGAGGGAATCTTTCATGTATCTCTAAGGAAATATATTTTACAATTTCCTTCAAATTATCACCAACAGATTTAACAATGCCTTAAAAATATTCCTCCTTAACAACTACTTCTCTGCTAGAGCGGTTGGATGTCTTACAATGGTACATTGGTATCTCATATCCATGTACATAAACTATAAATAATTATCGGGATTATTCAAATCAGTAATTTTCTACCACATGAAATAATTTGGGCCATCTTGTGTTAGATCTAGATATAGATGATCAATGGCCAAGCATGTATGTTTACGTAGATTGGCATATTCATTAATATACATAGTTATGTCTTGGTATTTGTTCACAAGATTATTCATCTCATCTAGTATGGGGAGAAGACTAGCTAAATTCAAGAGTGTCTCTATATTGCTTAACCTATGTAAGAGGTCAGGAGGTTTTTTTATTGTACTATAATGCTCGTACATCACTCCAATAAATGATTGATATTATGAAAGAACTCTTTATGCTTTTCCATGCAGGGAGATCCATCTGGTATCAACATCCTTGAGAAGCTTGTTTCCTGGTGTTATTCCCTCAAGAAAAATTTAAATTCTGCAAAACGTTTAGGACTCTGGCAGAAGTATGCGTGGATCTCGCAGACTAGATTTTAAACTTTTAATATTGTAGGAAACTTGCTTACAATTTTGAATGCTAAATTCATTTTGTGGGCCATGTAGTGAATGCCAAGCATGTATGGTGCACAAGTAGTTTGTAATTTTGTGCAAACAATGGTCCTTTGACCTTGCATCACTGCAGCTCCATCAGCTCCTACACACACCAAATTTTTGGCAATTGTCAACTCATCCATACCTTCAATTTCATTCAAATATTTCTTGACTAGTTCAAATATATTTTGCAATGTTAAACTATCCTTCATTTTTTGAACATAGAGAAGATGAGCTTGGTGAACATGTTGTTCTATAGTATAAAAATGCATATAGACACAACAAGTATTGTCTACCACAACAATTTCATCTAAAGATAATGCAATGAAATTTAACTCTTTTACTTTCTCCTTTAAATCTTCCTTTTCAACTGTAGCATGACAATTTTTCCATTCTCATCTAGCATTTATTGACCAATGTGACAAGGGATAGTGAGGAACATTCAAAAAAGGTAATAAACCAGAATATTTTGGGTAGTCTATCATAGGACGCCCTCTAGAAAAAATATGAAAAACAACACTCATCTGAACATTTTTCCACATATTTGTTGCTTCGATTACTTTTCCAAATTGAGCCTCAAGTGTACCTTTACATGCAACAATGCTCAACATTCTTTTTTCATTCTCTTCATAATCCATGACATACCTAACATGAAGACATTCTTCCTTTGATTTCCATCGTACTACTGATTGTTCATTTTCATCTATGATTTCATTTTCATAAACTTTACCGATATGCCTTTCTATAGTGTCAATCTTTCATTGCAACATATTGGCTCTTCCACATTTCCAAATAAAAATATTACATTTGGACAATGTTGCCTTTTCAATATCGTTTGCATTGTCAATCCCCACTGGTACTATGAATGGGTACTTTCACAACCAACAAAGTTGAAAATTCCTTGTCATTTCCCACTCACACCCAATTTTTGATTTGCTTCTTCTTTTCTTGCTACCAACATCATCATCCTCATCCAAGTCAATTATCTCATTCTGGAAAACTGGGCCCATGGTATCCCTTGGAACATCTTCTACCGTATTACCATCCTGATTTGATACATTTTGATTTAAATCCATGAAAATCTCAACTTGACCTTCTAGTGGTGGTGAGGTATTGTGAATGCTACCAATATTTGGTAGAAGACTTGATGATGTAGCTCCATCTTGACTTGTTGGATCAAAAGCTTTGGAAATTCCAAAGTAAGATTGTATGGTACATCTAAGTTTTTGGCATTTTGATGGCCTCCCAGTCTCTTCACCACCCTGAGAAGTGGCAAGAGTCTCTTCAACACCGTGAAGAGTGGAAAGAGCCTTACCCTTGCTGCTCGAGTTGCTCGACATATTGATCTCTGATTCTCTTGACATATTCATCTCTCACTTGAAATAAAACCTAGAAAAAAATGTCTTCTTGTTTAACGACAAAGAATAATAATATAAATCCCATTCCCGACTCAATATCATCTTTAAGATTGAAGCAAGAACGGAAAAGAGATAAATAGAACTTATTATTATAACTAATAACACTATCAAGAAATGATCACTCACCTTTAAGTCTATGTTTTCGACTTTTGTTCATTCCAAATTGAGAAGTAGAACCTTAGAACTGAACAAAATGTGTAAGAATAAATGACACTTTCAATTTTATTTATATCAATCCATGATTCCATATTTGGAAAATTCCACGGGATTTTTAAATGGTATATTAAAAATTTGGCAAATCTCGTGTGCTTATACAATGATACGTTGTAATTTTCAAGGCGAAATATGTCCTCAAATGTAATTATTTTTTAATGTTATTGGTGAAATAGGTCCTCATAAGCAACTATTTATAAATGTTAATTGGAAAAATGGGTCTTCAAAATCAACTATTTGTAAATTTTAATTGGCGAAATGGGTCCTGGTACAATGTGTTAGCTCTCAAAAATGCAGGCAAGATGCCTCAAGAGGCTGCCAATCTCTTGATATGCTTTAGGGTAACAAACAAGGTTAAAAGAATTCAACCTTCTGCTCTTCAGGTGCTACTAAACCTAGGCAGGTGTACCCTTCTCAATGAAGCAGACTTAACTTATGATTATTTTTCTTGCACAATGATTTTTCCACAATGGCAGATGGAAGTGAACAAATGAAATCTAACTTGATAGCAATCTTCTTAATCTAAATTCTAAAGTGCTTAATTAGAAAATTTAAAGAAACTAAATGAATCAAATGATGAAATGCAGAGACTAGTGCCTTATTGGGTATGCAGAGTCAAATGAAACAAAAGTGGGCAACTTATTCTGGTGGAAAATCAAATTGTTGGCATATGTTCTATTTACAACTTGTATAAACATGCATGATTCTGACTACTAAGCTCTACTTTAATAATCCAAATGAATCTCTTTGATTACTGTGATCAACTATAAGGATTTAATCTCTCCTTGAAAGAACCAATCAATTAATCACACAGATACAACAAATGTGCACTGATAAACTAAAATTAAACTTGTTATATCAGTTTAAACAACCAGAAAGAATCAACTTGGAGACAGATTAGCAATACTTTTCAATAAACTCAATGGACAATTGACACCAGAGTTAAACTAGGACACCAGCTGAATTTCATTGAAATCACCATTTGAAAACATGCAAAATAGTCTCTGGAATGAGAACTTTATTCTACTGTGTCCATTCCTAATCTAATCTAAAATATGATCTAAAATCTCATCTTTCAATTACAATCGAGAGTGCATATTTATACACCAGCATCAGGAAACATATCGCTTCAAATTCATGTTGGCCAACCGTAGTATTCAGGCAAATTTCATGTCAGCCTACAACGAGATTTTAAGCATTTACATGTCGGCCACCACATTTCAACTTTATTAATCATTAGTGAACCAGTTGCCAACACAATCCAATAGTATGCCAAAGGCAATTGTATCGTCAATCGTTAGTCATCCCATGTTCCTTTGTTCTTATTTCGTCGTGACCACTTCCATCGAGAAAAAACATATCGATCACATTATGTTTCCCCGAGAAGTATTCCTTAGCTCAACCTGTATCGCCATAACATTGTGTTCGCTATGACGAAGTCAAGAAGTATCCTCATGTACCATTGCATTTCGCTGTAACCTTGTGATATCGGGGAGACATCATGTAGACAAGCCTTTGTTTTACCGAGAGCCCCCGAACGCCATCTCCCAGTTGCTAAGACATAAGAAATTATCTTACCGAGATGCACCTTAGTTTGATTCACCATTTCCGTGACCACAAGATATCGGAGAGACCTCACATAGATTAACTTTGCTTCACCAAAAGTCCCAAAGTCACACCAATTCGCCAAGGCAACACAAATCTTATGCCGACATAGTCCACATGTACTCCATCAGTGAAACCCATGGTGATCGCTAAGACTTACTTCGAAGAGAACCTCTCTCACCGACGAGCCATTTGATAGAAACCATATGTGCAATATCGGCGAGACCAAAGGTCACTCGCCAAGACCTTATCTTGAACACCCTAACTCTTACCGATATCCACCCACCACCAGTCGTTGTGACACTGTATATTCGCTAAGACCTTTCACCGAAGACCCTTATGTTTGGCCGAAGCGAAACCCCATATGCGATGCCGGTGAGACCAAAGGTCACTCGCTGAGACCTTATATCAAGAGCAACATGTTTGGCTGAAAAAATCCTTCTATGTGTTGCTCGAGGAGACCACAAGAGTTCGCCATGACATTATATCGATGCCGCAACTCATGTCGATATGCCCCGTTGGTGAGATATAACAATCTCGCTATGACCCTATACTGATGGTATAACTCTTGCCAATGTGATCATCCTCTGTTGCCGAAACCATGAAAAAGTCTTGCCGAAAGTTTCCTGCATGCAAACCTTGATCGCTATAACATCAAATGAGTCTTGCCGATAGGCAACACAGACTCATGTTAGTAGAAAATGCAAAATGGATCGGGGAGATAATGGTATTCTTACATCGATATAGACCATGATGTGAATTATGCAAGACCCGATGGATTTATGGGATAAATATAGGCCAAAATGCAAGTAAAATGTCATGATGGAAAGCCCTTGTGCTTATGATGAGGAGCTATATGGAAACTTAGGAGTATGAAAAATATGTAAAATCATAAGATTTTTATAGTTCCAACAGTGGCTCTGTCTGGGGATGAATGATAGTGAGATCATTGCAAGGATCCAGATCTTTGGGTGAGCAGACCAGACACAAAATGAGAAAAATGGAAATGAACAAAACCCTAAACTACTGTGCATGGAAAATAATTTTAAAGAGGACAAGCAAGAGTTGTCCATGCACTGGCAACCCTTAATCCTCTATGTTTCAACTTCACCTATTCTGAGCTGTTACGATCTGAAACTCAAACCATACTTTCCCCTGTCAAATACCTGGTTTTGTCTCGAGTTCATCAGATCCTTCTTGAAGATACTCATACAATCCTTCCTGTCACTATTATTGCAAGTTCTTAGAGTATCATCATGCTCGGTTTGGCCCAAAATCCATACACCATCTTGTAGTTCAAATTCTTCATCATCATGGGACAAACCCCTACTATTTTCAATATACAAAATGCATGCATATTTGATACAACTTCTTATATTATCTCTCTCACTATTATGAATTATGAAACACTCTTCCAACTATATTGAAAATTTACCATCAAAGTGCCTCTCTTGAAAAACAAAAAACTTTGTCATATCATTGTTATTTAAGGCAAACAAATCTGAAACCCTTTGCACCTCTTTGACACTACCATTTGGATACAACACTGGATCATGACTCACATCATCAATATCAAGCATATATGAACCAATGAAACCTGGACCTCTATCATCTTTGGTATGCAGATAAAAGTCTTCTCCACATGAGTTAGAAATTTCAAAATCACATACCTCTTCTTGAACAGACACAAGCATTTGGTCAACTCCAAAAGTCTCACCATCAACTGGACACAGAGCTTCAAGATCACCCTTATGTATATATCTTTGATAATCAAGAGTTAACAAATCTGAAATTTTCTCACTGCTGAGTAAAAAAGTTTCGAAATCTTCATTATTACAGTCATACTCATCACTTTTTTCATCATCAAAAAGAGGCCCAGGATCACCAGAGAATGAAAAATCAGAAACATTACCAGCACAGTCATTTGTTCCATAACTTGACACATCCCTTTGTTCATCCAAAAATAGCTTTTGCTCAACATCAAGTGGATCTGAAAATACCTGAAATTCATTCTTGGGCATATCTTTGCAAAACATCATCTGATCCTCTTTTAACTCTTCATCATACAATTATCTTGAAAATTTTTGGAAACCATTTTCAAATGTACAAACCTCGTCATCATCAAATGAACCTTCATGGCTTTCAACTGTAGCTAGAGGTATTGTATACTCACTATCAAATGAATCAATAATTTCCCATTGCCTCTTATCCTGATCTTTATAAGAGGTAGAAGAATCCCTTGACTGGAGATCAAAATCCTCAGGTGTATCTTCACAATCTGAATATTCATTGGATCCCTCATAACACACACTACTCTCCCTGTCACAATCTGTTATGTAGGAGAGAATTTCTATATCTTTGTCTTCCTTATGCTGGCTATCATAGGAATCGTTCTGGCTTGCATTTGTCTCATCTTCCATTGGCTGCATTATTTGATCAATTTCTCCATCTTCATCAATGATGTGACAATTATCTTCATACTTTTTCCTATCTACAAGATCATCCCATTCATCTAGTTGACCAAGAGAAATTGGTATCCATGATTCAGGCCAAAAAATTGGGTTTGGCTCATACACTTTCATAAACTGCTTAATGATCTCAAACTCACTAGGTGGGAATTTAATAGGTATTTTCTTACAAATATCAGTCATTTTGCAAAGTAAAGAGTACCCAGATTCCCCTCTATATCTCCTTATGTCAAGAAAGGTATCTAAAAGATTTTTTAAATATTAATCATCTTTAGATTGTTGGTTTCGATGCATACCTTGTTGCAAATTCCGACTGACATATCCAAGTGGATTAGAATTGTCCTACACTTGACATTGATCACATTGACATTGCACTTGACATTGATCACATTGACATTCTTGATAACTTTCCAATCTTTGTCCAGGAGGGACTGGATAAGCATTTACTTGCTTCGACAATTGTGGAGAATAAGTGCTCTGCTATACATGATATGCACTGCCTCCATTGTAGAAATTTCCAATTGTATTATTAGGTGCCTAAGGGGCCCAATACCTTCCTGCATTCGTGTATTCATTCGTTCCATACACAAATTCCATTCTTCATCAAACCTTTTCAAAGTCGCCACCTACTTTTCCAAAAGTAGGAAAATAATTATTTCTAATCTTCTCCCAGTGGAATCACCCTTTCTGAAACTTCTCAAATTACAAATCTTCCTTCACTGACTCTATACGATGGTCTTCAACCAAATTTTATGATGCTTCTCCCCAGCAGAGTCATCAATTTGTTAGTTCTCAAAAATGTAGGCAGGATGCCTCAAGAGGCTGCTAATCTCTTGATACACTTTAGGGTAACAGACAAGGTTAAAAGCATTCAACCTTCTGCTCTTCAAGTGCTGCTAAACCTAGGCGGGTGTACCCTTCTCAATGAAGCAGACTTAACTTATGATTATTTTTCTTACACAATGATTTGTCCACAATGGCAGATGGAAGTGAACAAATGAAATCTAACTTGATAGCAATCTTCTTAATCTAAATTCTAAAATGCTTAATTAACAAATGTAAAGAAACTAAATGAATCAAATGATGAAATGCAGAGACCAGTGCCTTAGTGGGTATGCAGAGTCAAATGAAACAAAAGTGGGCAACTTATTCTAGTAGAAAATCAAATTGTTGGCATATGTTTTGTTTACAACTTGTATAAACATGCAGGATTATGACTACTAAGCTCTACTTTAATAATCCAGATGAATCTCCCTGATTACTGTGATCAACTAAAAGGATTTAATCTCTCCTTGAAAGAACCAGTCAATTAATCACACAGATACAACAAATGTGCACTGATAAACTAAAAATAAACTTGTTATATCAATTTAAACAACCGAAAAGAATCAACTTGGAGAAAGCTTAGCAATACTTTTCAATAAACTCAATAGACAATTGACACCAGAGATAAAACTACCACACCAGCTCAATTTAATTGAAATCACCATTTGAAAACATGCAACATAGTCTCTGGAATGAGAACTTTATTCTACTGTGTCCATTCCTAATCTGATCTAAAATCTCATCTTTCAATTACAATCGGGAGTGCATATTTATACACCAACATCAAGAAACATATCGCTTCAAATTCATGTCGGCCAACCGTAGTATTCGGGCAAATTTCATGTCAGCCTGCAATGAGATTTTAAGCATTTACATGTCGGCCACAACATTTCAACTTTATTAATCATCAGTGAACCAGTCGCCAAGACAATCCAGCAGAATGCCGAAGTAAATTGTATCATCAATCGTTAGTCATCCCATGTTCCTCTATTCTTATTTCGCCATGACCACTTCCATCGGAAAAAAAACATATCAATCACATTATGTTTCCCCAAGAAGTATTCCTTTGTTCAACCTGTATTTCCATAACATTCTGTTTGTTGTGCCGAAGTCAAGAAGTATCCTCATGTCCCACTGCATTTCGCTGTAACCTTGTGATATCGGGGAGACATCATGGAGACAAGCCATTGTTTCTCTGAGAGCCCCCGAACGCCATCTCCCAGTCACTGAGACAAGAAATTATCTTACTGAGATGCACCTTAGTTTGATTCACCATCGCCGTGACCACAAGATATCAGAGAGACCTCACATAGATTAACTTTGTTTCACCAAAAGTCCAAAAGTCACACCAGTTCGCCAAGGCAACACAAATCTTATGCCAACGTAGTCCACATGTACTTCATCGGTGAAACCCACAGCGATCACTAAGACTTACTTCGAAGAGAACCTCTCTCACCGACAAGCCATTTGATAGAAACCATATGTGCAATATCAGCGAGACCGAAGGTCACTCGCCAAGACCTTATCTCGAACAACCTAACTCTTACCAATATCCACCCACCATCGGTCGATATGACACTATACATTCGCTAAGACCTTTCATCGAAGACCCTTATGTTTGGACGAAGCGAAACCCCATATGCGATGTCGGCGAGACCGAAGGTCACTCGCCGAGACCTTATATCGAGAGCAACATGTTTGGCCAAAAAAATCCTTCTATGTGTTGTTCGGTGAGACCAAAAGATTTCGCTATGACATTATATTGATGCTGCAACTCATGCCAATATGCCCCGTCGGTTAGACATAACAATCTCGCTGTGACCCTATACTAACGGTATAACTCCTACCGATTTGATCATCCTCTATCGCTGAAACCATGAAAAGGTCTTGCTGAAAGCTACCTGCATGCAAACCTCGATCACTGTAACATCAAATGAGTCTTGCCGATAGGAAACAGAGACTCATGTTAGTAGAAAACACAAAATGGATCAGGGAGACAATGGTATTCTTATGCCGATACAAACCATGATGTGAATTATGAGAGACTTGATGGATTTATGTCATAAATATAGGCCAAAATGCAAGTAAAATGTCATGATGGAAAGCCCTTGTGCTTATGATGAGGAGCTATATGGAAACTTTGGAGTATGAAAAATATCTAAAATCATCATATTTTTACAGTTCCAACACAATGTTTTTTTAATAGTATTGGCAAATATGTAGGTGTTTTATTAAATGCTTTTAGGATTCTAGGCGGAAATATTTTTCGGCTGAATTGAAATGTGTAGTTTGACAATGGAAATTTTTTTGCTCAAATATACCTCATAAAAAAACTCATTGGTGAATGGACATGCATTGGACCTATAGTTCAGAAAATTTGGGTGATTCAGACACCTTGTTGGGTGCAAGAAATTCACCAATTTTGATTTGGCCGATTCCTAGAATTTTCCAATTGGTGAAGATTCACCACTAAAGTTTTCCCTAACACTATTACAATTTGAAACTTCACATGCTCCCCTCCATTGTTTCAAGCATTAACTTTTATTTCATGTGGTCTATAATTTTTAATTTACCACCCAAATAGTGGTATGCTTCCTCTCCATCTTAGGTTGTGTAGGCTCTTTCCCATGATTCATAGGATTACCAACTACAATGTGTGCCTATCTCCTCCTATGCATCGATCTCTAAATTTTTCATATATGTGCTTCTATTATTCAACTTTTCACATAAACTACCTTTGAGAGATGCATGTCTCTAAATCATCAAAGTATTTTATTTGAATTTACAAATCAATGTTGTGCACCTCCTTTCCTAATTTTTTTTTGTGCTCTAGCTTGTATCCTTCATGCGATCTCAATTTCACCACTATATTTATATCCTCGCAGCATTTCATTCTTTCCTAGTGTTGGCCTTTGTAAACTATTAATATTTAATAACTCTAACTATTGGAAACCTTACAAATCATTGATTCCCCCATTTTAGTAATCATGAAATGGTCATCCTATTGACATGGAATCAGTAGAAACCTCTCTCTAATTTTTTCCTTTCATCTCTATGGCACAACCATTGGGGAGTTCTATATTTTCTCTCTTGCAAATTTCCCTGTCTTCTTCAACCATCACCACCTCATCTATTATGATGTAGATTTTAAATAAATCTGACTTTGTGTCTGTCCATCTTATTTCTTAGCATTGATTGTTCATATCTACTCCTTCACATTCTCATTCAAACCTTTCTTTTTATTATTATTGCCTTTTCATACCCACTTTTCTTTTAAATGGATAATAAAATAAATGAATTGATTTATTTTTGCCTCCAAGGATTAGTCAAAATGATTAAGATATGTATTAAATCCATCAAATATTAAAAATGCTTGTTTAGAATTTCAAATTTGATGCATAACATTTGACAACCAACCTCAGACAAAATTGATAGAATTGCTTGAAGAGAAAAGAAAGAAAAACCAAAATGATAAAACCAAAAATCTAATGGGTGCTCCTACACCATCTAACCATGCTGCAGGCATGAAAAATAGAGACATAATGTATGTTAGCTCTCAAAAAAGCAGGTGGAAAACATCAAGAGGCTGCCAATCTCTTGGTACATTTTAGGGTAATAGACAAATCCAAATGATTTAAGCTTTCTACTCTTTAGGTGCTGCTAGACCTAGGTGGGTGTACCTAAATGAATGAAGTAGACTTAATGTGCTTATCTTTCTTGAAAATTTTTGCCCACAATGGTAGATGGGAGTGGACAAATAAGACTAAATTTGGTATAAATTGTATACAATATAAAAACTAAAACCTAATATGTTCAGTTAATAGATGTAAAGAAAATGAAAGAATCTGAATGGTGAAATGTAGATACTAGTGCCTTATTGGGTATGTAGAGTCAAATGAAATAGAAATGGGCAACTTATTTTTGGAGAACACTCAAATTGTTTGGCATATGTTTTGCTTATAACTTGTATAAACATGCAAGACTGTGATTACTAAGCTCTTCTTAACGATCGATATGAATTTCCCTGATTACTATGATTAATCAAAAGGATTTAATCTCTCCTTGAAAGAACTAGTTAATTAACCACACAGATACAACAAATGTGCACTGATAAACTGAAAATAAACTAGTTATACCAATTTAAATAACCAGAAAATTCAACCTTGGAGACAACTTTAATAATACCTTCAATAAGCACAACAGACAATTGACACTAGAAATGAACCGCCACATCAACTGATTTTCATTAAAATCTCCATTTGAAATCATGCATCATAGTCTCTGATCTGAAATTTTTTATTCTAATGTATCCATTTCTAATCTATCTATTGTATCTAATCTAATCTAATAATCTCTTATTTTACAATAAAAGATGGATAATTATACATTTGTGTCTGAAAGGACACATCGCTTCACATTCCAAATGTCGGCCAACAGTATTTGGGTTTTATTTAACATGCGCCAAACACTCGCCGAGACATCTCGTAGTCACACCGAAGGCCAATGTCTTGCCGACAGTCATCCTACATCCTTTGTGTTTTACTGTGACCTCTGTTGTCGGGGAGATGTCCCATAGATGATACTTCGTCTTACCGAGATGTGCTCTTTAGTGTATTTTTCGGTCGCTAAGACAATTCTGAGTCAGGAGGAGGTTTCATAGAACACCTTGTGTCTTACCAAAATACCCCATGGTACATTCATGTCGCTGAAACATGATCATTCTCTCACCGACGAAACACTTCAGCGTGAAAAATGGGTCGGCAAGACTGTATAACCTTACCCCGATAACCTTTGAGAGGATTCCCTTGTGCATGTCGGCGAGACCGAAGGTATTCGCCGAGACCTCATTCTGAATACCCTATGTTTGGCTGAAATGCTTGCTCATTCTGCACTAGTCGATGAAACATAAAGAGTTCACTGAGACTTCACTCTGAAGAAAAGTCTCTCACTGACATGCTCCTTCTGTCGCCAGTCAGTGAGAAAATAAGATCTCACTAAGACCCATGCTGAAGAAGACTCTCTTGCCAATGGGAAACCCTTAGTCACTGAAATAATAAAAGTGTCTTGCCGATAGGTGCTTGTAGGTAAATTTCGATCACTGTGACATCCTTGAGGTCTTTCCGATAGGCAACAACAAACATATATTAACAAAAAAGCATTATGGGTCGGGGGGAACAAGATAATCTCATGTCGATATGGATGATTATGTGAAATACTCAGACCTAGATGGATTTTATGGGATAAAAATGGGAAGAATGTGAGAAAAATATTATGAAGAGAGGCCTTGA
Source organism: Sequoia sempervirens (assembly GCA_007258455.2). Classification (NCBI taxonomy): domain Eukaryota; kingdom Viridiplantae; phylum Streptophyta; class Pinopsida; order Cupressales; family Cupressaceae; genus Sequoia; species Sequoia sempervirens. The sequence goes on along the minus strand of VDFB02271358.1, from coordinate 1,155,956,808 downwards.
GCATATGGTGAGAACCCGATTGGAAACTTAGGGATATGAAAAGCTTGTGAAATTATTTAGAATTGTACAATTCTAACAGTGGCTCCATCTGGGGATGAATGATTGTGAGATCTTTACAAGGATCCAGATTTCTGGGTGAGCAAACAAGACACAAGATGATGAATAAATTAGCAAAATGGACACGTAAATGAATGCAAAATGGAGACAAACAAAACCATAAACTACTGTGCATGGAAAAGTATTTTAAAGAGGATCATCGAGAGTTGTCCATGCACTAGAAACCCTTAATCCTCTATGTTACAACTTCATCAGTTTTGAACTGTTATAGTTTGAAACTCAAACCATAAATGATGGTTCAAAGCCATCCAAAAGAAAGGACCATACTTTCCTCTATCAAACACCTAGTTTTTCCTTAAGTTCATCAGATTCTTCTTGAAGATATTCATGCAGTCTTCCCTATCACGGTTGTTGAAAGTTCTTAGAGAATCACCATGCTTAGTTTGGCCCAAATTCCCTTCATCATTCTGTAATTCAAATTCTCCATCATTATGGGACAAATTTTTGTTATCCTTAACATACAAAGTACATGCATATTCAATGCAAAATTTCTCATTATATTTCTCACTGTTATGAATTATAAAACATTCTCCCAACTATACTAAAAATTCACCATCAGAGTGCTTGTCATGAGAAACAAAAATGAATGGACAAAGATTCTTGATCAACTTCAAAGGTTTCTTCATCATTTCAAGAAATGCACTGGGATTCATAAGAATCATTACACAAAGAACTTTCACTATCAAAACAAATGTAAGCTGGACACAAAACTTCAGAATCATCCTTGTGTGCACATCTTTGGTACTCAAGAGTTAGCAAGTCTGAAATTTGCTCACTGCTGAGTGAACACGTTTCTTCTTCCACGTCTTCTATTATTTCTCCCTTTTCTTGATCTCCACAAGAGTTGGAAAAATATCCTTGTTGTAAATCAAGATTCACATGATTTCCCTCAAAATATTCCTCATTGTGACATGATACACAATCCCCTTCCATTTCATTTTCCAATTCATCAACATAGCAGTTTTCAAGATCATTATAATTGTTCTCTTCACATGTTGATGTACTCTCCTCTTCATTTGAGCACATTCTATCCTCATCATGGAGTGGATTCAAAAATAAATCACTCTGTAGCACACCTTGGTCAGATGTCATTTAATATTCCTTTGTTATTTGATCATACAATAGTTTTGAAGAAAAATTAAAAATATTTTCAAATGTGCAATCTTCTTGTTCATCAATCATGTCCTCATGGTTATGAGCCGCAGCTAAAGGGTTTATTTGTTCACTGTCAAATGGATCCACATTTTCCATTGCTTCTTCCTTTGGATTACCCCAAGAACTACAAGAATCACCTTGCTGTAAATAAGAATCCATAGCTTCATCTTCATAATCTGAATATTCATTAGATCCCTCATAACATACAATGCTTTCCCTGTCATAATCTATTATGCAAGAGAGATCTCTTGTATCTTCATCTTCCTCATGCAAGTTATCACATGAACCATTTTGACTTGCACTTGTCTCATCTAAGCAATGCCCTGATACTCATCCATGATATCACCATTGTCGTCATACCTTCTCCTCTGCATGTTATCAATAAATTTATTCACAAAATAAAAGGTACGCTGCTTTTCTGGCCAATAAATTGATTCAGGCTCCCATGCTCTTACAAACTATTCAACAAACATGGCCCTTGTAGGCCTACAATGAGAAGGTATTTGCATACAAATTTTTGTCATTTTGTTGTATAGAGGAATTATATCTTCTCCTTCGTATTTCCTTATGTCAAGAAATGCATCCAACGGGGAAATTCTGCAGACTGATTCTATGATGGAGTCCTGGCTTCAAGTATATACATTATCATCCTTTTCTTCTTCAAATTGTTGATTATGGCACACATATTGCTGCACATTCTGATCAATGCCTCTTTCTTCATCAATGATGTCACAATTATCTTCATATCTTTTCCTGTCTACAATGTCTATCCATTCATCTAGTTGATCAAAATAAATTGGTATGCATGATTCAGGCCAATAAACTGGGTTTGGCTCATACACTTTCACAAAATGTTGAATGGTCTCAAGTTTACTAGGTGGGAAATTAATAGGTATTCTCCTACAAATATTCATCATTCTATAGAGCAAAGAGCTTCCAGATTCTCCTCTATATCTCCTTATACCAAGAAAGGAATCCAAAAGAGTTTTGAAATATTCATCAGCATTAGATTGTTGGTTCTGATACATACCTTGTTGCATATTCTGATTGACATGTCCAAGTGGGCTGGAGTTGTGTTGTATTTGACATTGATCACATTGACAGTCTTGATGACTTGCTAATCTTTTTCTAGGAGGGACTAGATAAGTATTTACTTACTTTGATGGTTGTGATGAATAAATGTTGTGCTATGCATGAAGTGCATCACCTCCATTGTAGAAACTTCCAATTGTCTCATGAGGCACTTGAGGGGCCCAATGCCTTCCTATATTTGTGTATTCATCCTTATTGCAAAATTCTCCTAATTGTAACGGTTGTTGGTCCAATTGTAGCCTTTTCTTTTTCAATTCTTCAATTCCTCTTATCAACTGCTGCATCCCAAAATATTCTTTTGTTCCATACACAAATTCCATTCTTCATCAAGTTTTTTCCAAAGTTGCCACCTACTTTTCTGAAAGTAGGAAAATATTTCTTTTGAAATAACTATTTTTGATCTTCTCCTCAGTGGAATCACTCCTTCTGAAACTTCTCAAATTACAAATTTTTCTTCAATGACTCTATATGATGGTCTTCAACTGGATATTTTGATGTTTTTCCCTAGTAGAGTCACCAATTTGTTAGCTATCAAAAATGCAGGTGGAAAACCTCAAGAGGCTGCCAATCTCTTGGTACATTTTAGGGTAACATACAAAGCCAAATGATTTAAGCTTTCTACTCTTTAGGTGCTGCTAGACCTAGGTGGGTGTACCTAAACGAATGAAGCAAACTTAATGTGCTTATCTTTCTTGAAATGTTTTTCCCACAATGGAAGATGGGAGTGGACAAATAAGACTAAATTTGGTATAAATTGTATACAATATTAAAACTAAAACCTAATATGTTCAGTTAATAGATGTAAAGAAAATGAATGAATCTGAATGGTGAAATGTAGAGACTAGTGCCTTATTGGGTATGCAGAGTCAAATGAAAGAGAAATGGGAAACTTATTTTTGGAGAACACTCAAATTGTTTGGCATATGTTTTGTTTATAACTTGTATAAACATGCGAGACTATGATTACTAAGCTCTTCTTAATGATCTAGATGAATTTCCCTAATTACTGTGATTAATAAAAATGATTTAATCTCTCCTTGAAAGAACCAGTTAATTAACCACACAGATACAACAAATGTGCACTAATAAACTAAATATAAACTTGTTATACCAATTTAAATAACCAAAAAAGCCAACCCTAGATACAACTTTAATAATACCTTCAATAAGCACAACAGACAATTGACACCAGAAATGAATCGCCACATCAACTAATTTTCATTGAAATCTCCATTTGAAATCATGCATCATAGTCTTTGATCTGAAAATTTTATTCTACTGTATCCATTTCTAATCTACCTACTATATCTAATCTAATCTAATAATCTCTTCCTTTACAATAAAAAATGGATAGTTATACATTTGTGTCTAAAAAGACACATTGCTTCTCATTCCAAATGTCAGCCAACAGTATTTGGGTTTTATTTAACATGTGCCAAACACTCACCAAGACATCCCGTAGTCACACGAAAGGCCAATGTCTCGCTGACAGTCATCCTGCATCCTTTGATTTTCGCTGTGACCTCTCTTGTCAGGGAGATGTCTCACAGATGATACTTCATCTTAGTGAGATGTGCTCTTTAGTGTATTTTCCAATCGCTAAGACAATTCTGAGTCAAGAGGAGGTCCCATAGAACACCTTGTGTCTTACTGAAATACCCCGTGGTACATTCATGTTGCTAAAACATGATCATTCTCTCACCGACGAAACACTTCGGAATGAAAAATAGATCAGCAAGACTGTATAACCTTACCCTGATATACTTTGATAGGATTCCCCTGTGCATGTCGGTGAGACTGGAGGTATTCACCGAGACCTCATTCTGAATACCCTATGTTTGGCTGAAGTGCTTGCTCATTCTGTGCTAGTCGGTGAAACATAAAGAGTTTGCCGAGACTTCACCTCAAAGAAAATTCTCTCACCGACATGCTCGTTTTGTCACCAGTTGGTGAGACAATAAGATCTCGCCAAGACCGATGACGAAGAAGACTCTCTTGCCGATGGGAAACCCTTAGTCGCCGAAAAAATAAAAGTGTCACATCGATAGGTGCTTGTAGGAAAATTTTGATCGCTATGACATCCTTGAGGTCTTGCCGACAGGAAACAATAGATGTATATTAACAAAAAAGAATTATGGGTCGGGGGGACCAAGATAATCTCATGCCGATATGGACGATTATGTGAAATACTCAGACCTAGATGGATTTTATGGGATAAAAATGGGTAGAATGTGAGAAAAATATAATGAAGAGAGGCCCTGAGCATATGGTGAGGACTCGATTGGAAACTTAGGGATATGAAAAGCTTGTGAAATTATTCAAAATTTTATAGTTCTAACAAGGTACACAACTGATCTTTAAGGGTGGTTTTAAGAAGGAGAAGCTTACCAACATTGCTTAGAAGGGCCCCTTTCCACACAACAAGCTTTCTATGAACTCATTCCAATAGAGTAGACCAAACAAAATTATCAACTTTTCCCATTGTAAGTGACATACCCAGATAAGTCGAAGGGAGGGAGAGAATCTAACAATGAAGAATTCTAGAAATCCTCACTTGGATAGCAGGATCAACATTAAAGTAAAAAATATCACTTTTTAAGAAGTTAATACATTACCTAGATTCCAAAGTAAACATAGAAAGGGTGTCCATCTAGCCTTTAGCCTCTGCCAAGATGGCCTCCCCCATCAAGATTGTGTCATCCAAAAATTATGGATGGGAGATTGAGCGAGACATAGACGAAGGGGTAAAACCAACCAAAGAACCATTCAAAATTTTGCATTCAAAATTATGACCAAGAACTTCGACCATGAAAATAAGAGATAGGGGGACAACATATCACCTTAGTGAATACCACCAGTAGCGGAGAAGAAACCTCATGGAGTTCCATTGATGATCACCAAATATTTAGGAGAAGTCACATAGCTCTATATGAGATTCATCAATTTACTAGGGAAGCCAAAATTATGGAGAACATCAAAAAGGAAGTCCGATGACACCTTATCATAGGCCTTGGAGATGTCAAACTTGAGAGCCATACTTTCCTTTCTAATTTTATCCATGGAATGGATGGTTTCATGCACCAGTGTAATAACATCTGTTATCTTCATCCTAGGCACAAAACCTTTCTAGCCAGAGTGAATCAATATGTTCACATGGGGTTTAATACGATTAACTAGTAGTTTGGAACAAATTTTGTAGAACGTGTTGCAAAGCCTAATAGGTCTAAATTTAGTCAACTTGTTGGTCCCTTGATGCTTGGGGATAAGAATAATGAAATTTTTATTGAAATCCTTGAGGATTTTTCCAAAAGAAAGGAACTCACCCACAACATCCATGACATCCTAACCAACAATATCCCAATATATTTGAAAAAAGAAAGGCGGGAAGCCATCTGAGCCCAAAGCCTTGAACAAGTTGAGGGAAAATACCACCTTGCAGACCTACTCCACCTGGGCCTTATCTTCCATGGTTGCAACATCCTACTGGGAAAGAGCCATAGGGATGACATTAAGTATATCCCTCAACAAAAAAAATTCTCGGGTTAAGGTTTAGAAGGTTTTGGAAAAAAGACACGCCAGCATAGGCCATAACATCCTCACTAGTCATAGTAGTACCATCATCAAGGATCAATTATGAGATGGAATTACATTTCCTATGACTCATCACCATCATATGAAAGAATCTTGAGTTTTTTTTCCCCTTCGTGGAGCCACTGATTCCTAGACCTCTACTTCCAATAAACCTCCTCCTTCTCGATAATGTTATGTAGTTCACTAAGCAAGGTCTTTTCCTTATCAATGAGATCCCCCTAAAATCCCTAATCTAGGATTTTCTAAACCTATTAGATTTGGTCATTGATAGAATTCTTCTTTTCAAAAGTGTTGCCAAGGTTTCTCTTACTCAAGACTTTGAGATTGCATTTGAGATTTTTGAGTTTGTAAGAAAGGTTATACATAAAGGAAACACACCCACAACCCACCCACCAAGAGGCCAGGAGATCCTTGAACAGAGGTTGATAAGTCAACATTAATTTAAAATAGAAATTCCTTTTCACCAAAGGTGGTGGGTTGCTCCAACAAAGAAGTAATAGTGTATGATCCAAACCAATTCTAATGAGAGAGGATAATGAGAGCAAGGTAGTATCCCAATAGGAAAATAACAAACACTAATCAAGCTAGACTTGAATGAGGATTTCCCCTGACCATTTGTTAGAACAAGTGGACAAGTTTCCTTCAAGATCCAAATTTGTCAACCCACCATCATGCAAAAAGGAGTTGAGGTATAGCATACTATCTGATAGATCCAAAGTACCCCCTACTTTTTAGAAGGGAAAAGAGGGTAGTTCAACTCACCCATAACCATCTAGTTACAATGTAAGAAAATATTTCTACAAACTAGTAGGTCATGCTAGGTGGACCTCCTCTGAACCACATTATTGGGTGTATACACATTAGATAATACCCAATATGGAAGACCACAACTTTGATTAAAACCGACATTGAAAAGAAAATACTTAGAAACAAGGGAACCTTTGAGAAAGTGTTTCCATACCATAACCAACCCACTAGAAGCCCCAACAATAGCCACTACCAAGAATTGGGCATTAGGCCAGATGAACTTACCAGATTTATCAAACTCAACAACTGTCATTTTGGTTTATTGTAAGATAAGAACATCAGGCTTGAACTATTTGATGAAATCCCTGGCAATATACTTCTTATGAAGGCTATTCAACCCTCGAATGTTCCACGAGAGGATCAACATTTCTTCCTACATTTGGAGTTGACCTACTCCAATGTTGCCTAGTTTCCATTCGCAACATCCTTAGCCATGATTTTCTTTTTGGAAACTTTACTAGGTTTCCTACCAGCCTTAGCGACCATCTTGACATCCACTGATTTCTGAGAGCTAAACAAGGGGCCAACCTTTTTTGGGGAAGGGCGAACAATACAAGGGATGACTAGAGAAACACTAGCTGACATATCTTCTAACACTAGTTGTGGGCCATCATCACACAAGAGGGTAAATAGATTCAAGGTGGAGACTAATGAACAAAACTTTGAGGACTCTGAGGAAAAACATTGGTCAACAACAGGAGAGGATAGTGGGGAGACCAAGCTTTGAACAAAGGGAACCAGCTTAGCCAAAGCAACAACCTTAGAAGGGGAAGGGGCCAACAACCTAGAGAGAGAAACCTCACCAGAGGAGGGAAAAGGAGATGTTGAGGATGGTCTAGGCCATGGGGAGGATGACTTCACAACCAAGAGACTCACAACACCAATGGCAGGAGGATGGGAGGCCACAACCTTATCTTTACCCATAGGGGGCCTAAGTGAACCTTTAGGGAAAACATTGCAGAGGTGGATAAAAGAAGAACAATTTTGATAGAAAGAAGCAAAGTTTTCATATTCAATAGTTTGTGACCACTTACCAAGTTGGGATTCAAAAATAATTGAGGTCAAGAGGACCTTATTCAGCTCAATACTAACACAAAAAAGTTGTAAAACACCATCTTGGAACTCCCTTTGGTGAAATAATCTAGTGAATTGATGTTTCCAAAGGAGTTGGCCACTCTCATGATTATTTCTTCATCCAAAAATTCCAATAGGATGCCTAGAACATGAACCAAGGTAGGAAGAGAATCTACCAAGTGAGTTGATGGGTTAAAAGTAGGTCACCATTTACACAAGTCTAGCATTTGCTTACAAAATAACTTGGGGCCCCCAGTGAGAGTCACCACATGGTCCACAAAGATTGAAGTTAAAAAACAAATCCCTTTTGAAAGAGTAGAAATAGAGAAAGAGCTTTTAACAACCCACTTGGAAGAATCCCACTTTTGAAACGATTCAATATTGGGTCTTCTTCCCACAAACCTACCAATAATATAGTTTTCCATTTTTTCTATCATTCTATCCAAAGATGAATCCATGATTTTTAAAGTCATTCCCTCATCAAAATGCGCCAACTAGACCCCATCTCTGACTGCACCATCATTTTTATCAGCATCTTTTGGAAAAATATTTTTCCAGTTGAGAGAAGGTACCATCATAGAGGTGATAGAAAGAGACCCCAATGAATCGTGATAATCTTTGTGAGCCCCACCTTGAATAGCATAAATGCCAAAATCCCCTCACACTAGAGGACATGAACCAAGAAATTCCTTCCTAGCACCATTCACTTGTGCTCCACTCATTTCAAAGAAAATATGTATTAACTTAGAATGTTTCCACCTTTTTTCTATGTGAGATGATTTTACCTACATAATTGAGTGGTGTTGACTAGCATACCTTTTCCTTAGGCATCCATGTCTCATTATTTTGTATAAATAGATGATCCAACTCTCTCATTTGGGATGCACATTTTGTATTTCATTGTGGTGCTTATATTTTGTATCTACATTTCTAGAGATAGAGTTATTTTGTGAGCATAGAAGGGGAGGTTATTATGAGATATTGCATTGAGTGAATATAGAAAATTGAGGAGTCTAGCAAGATGTTATTAGAAGGCTCATAATTAGATTATACCATTAGATTAAGTGTAAAAGAGGCATGTGAGTCTATTCTTCTTTTATTTATCTTTTATTATGAAAGAATGAAAGTCTTGATTGCTTTGATTGGAACTGAGAATGCTTTCATTAGTGAATCATAGTATTTTCTTATGGAAAGGAAAATAATTTTTTTGATGCTTTTCTATGAAAGTGTATATATACTCCAAAATAGGAGATCTTATTTGTCATTAGTATAATATACTAGGAATGATTAATCAATGATAGCTTAAGGGTTGTCCTTTGAAAAGTCATTTTATTGCTTTAGATAGCTCATAACTTACACCTAGGATTTCATTATACATTAAAGGGAGAGTAACCTATGTTTATGCTTTGCAAGTAGAAATACCATTGTGTTTTGGGGAAAGGGGAATAGGTTGTTTCTAAGGTTAAAGACTACCTATAGAAGGAGATTACCTATGCATATTTTATAATGGCCTAAAGTCAAATAAAGCTTGAGTAGTGTATGTGAGTAGGATGACTATCACTCATAGTACTGAATGAGAACATTTTTTCCAAAGTAGCGTGATTGCCTTTGGATCCACTATCAATTCACTGTGATCCATTGATGCATGCTAGATTAGGATTGTAGAGTCTCCAAGTTCTAGTTATGTAGGACACAACACTAAGCTAAAAACGGTTATCATTACGAGGTTACTCACAAAATCTCTTCATCAAAGGGTAGGTCCAGCTACCGAATGATAGATGTGCAGGGGACTACATATGATTCTATGGTTGGTGGAAACACACTTGAGTGATGCTTCTCCTCCTCAATAGGAGAATGAAGACCTAGATTTGAAAGGAGATTCTTGGACTAGCTATATCTATTGCTTTTAAGCTTGGTTGAGCTATGTATGTACTTTGTACAAAATATTTGGAATATTCTAATATGTGGAATATTATTTTGGAAAATGAAATCAAAGATGATTATTGTATTAACATCTATGTTCATTTTTTTTTTATTATGAAAAGAAAAATTTAATGGCAATGGTTTAGTTACATAGTTTATTTACTTGAAATTGAAAACATAGGAAATTTAATTGCATGAAGTATTGGCTTGTTATATGTGGTATCAGAGCTACTAGTTTTAGCTCTAGAACTTATGAGCTCATCATACTTTCCATCCAATGTTATCTAATGTTTGGAAATTATTATGTTAGGATGATGCATCTTAGGTTAACTACAAGAAATTTTGTAATTAGGAATGAGGGCTACCTAAAAGCCAAGAAGGAAAGAGAGGCTATTGTTCATACAATTGAGGGTACCAACTATGACAATGTCGTCTAGTTAAGTGATACTAAAACTTTTAGTCACACTCTTTCTTTGATGAGTCAAGTAAAGAAAAGGATGAAGTAGGAGGACAATTACAACTATATACCTCCAGTCTCACTAGCGAAGTCTAATTCCTTGTCTCTTTCTAGGGACATGCCTTCGGAAGGAAGTTTCAGTCCAATATTCATATTTAGAGACCCTGGATTCCTTCCTATGTTGGAATTGAATGTAATTTTCTCAAGTATTGAATTGGAGGTTTATGTCCCCCACAACTATGTATCAGATGACAAATCCAAAGGTTACTATCCATTTTGGGATAGATATGAGCAAATGAGAGATGAACAAAAAGATAGATATGACCAAATGAGAGATGAAAAGAAATCAGAAGGGTATACTCCATTGAGTTATGTGTTAGAGAGTGAATCTAAGGGATACTCTCCACTTTACTTCCTGAATACTCACTCTATGTAATCTAATGGATATTGAGATCCTTACAAATAATAAAAGAATGTGTTTATCAAAAGTTTATCCTATGTGGTATTTATTATGTGTGAATGAATGCTCATTTAAATTTTTTCCATAAGATAATAAGAACATGAAGTGATCTAATATGGATGACCCTTCAAGTATAATATGTTCTTGCAAAGATGGTGAGAATAAGGGCCAATCCTAGAGGAAGTCAAGAAGTTGGACAAGGTTCAGTGTGTGTTGAAGCTAGATTAAATTGAATCCTGGCAAGGTTGGGAAACCTAGAGAAAAAAGTAAGGGTAAAGGATAGAGAGAGCCAAAAGTTCCAAATAATGAGGATGAGGGAGAAAATTCTTCCCATGAACATGATCAAACTCATGAACATGAAAAAGATAAATCACCTTCTCTATCTAAGGAAGCTAATAGGAAGTGTATGGCTTTTGAACTTTCTACAGATATGAAAAAATAATCCCACCCAAGTTTGAAGGTAGTAGCAGTGGGGAAGAAGCTGAGTCATGGTTGATCCAAATGGAGAAATACTTTGAGATTTGAAATTATTTTTAGGTCAAAAAAACATAGGGAGCTTACTTTTGCAAGTATGAGTGAGTTTGGTGGTATTGTCATTGATGTTGTCAATGATGTCAACACAATACATGATATTGCAAAGAAAGGAGTCAAGTGATTGTAGGTTGTGCACGTATAGTTGAGATACCATAGAGATTTTGTGAGCACATGGAGCTAGATCTTTATGGTGTTGCATGTATGCTAATATGGTGAGTTTCCAAGTGCTTTTTGAGAAATAGTAAAGACAAAATTGTGTGTGTTCAAAATGTGTTCTAGTATGTGCTCCACATTTCTTCTGTGTTAATCCTATGCTTGTGTGGATTTGAAGTTTTGTTTATGGGAATCATTGGGTGATATATCATAGATTGTAGCTTCTGGTTTGATGGAGAGTGAAAGTCGTGTTCACTGGTATGTGAACTGGTTTGGTAGAGTTGTTTCTCTATGGACTGGGAAAAATGTTTCGAATCGCCAATTTTCTGCTAGTTTGTTTTAGGTCTTTCAGATCTTAGAGATGTCTTGTAATGATGTTATTTTTGTTCCATCAAAGGTGTTCATGGTTTGGTGCTCTAGAAGACAATTTTTAGAGTTATTGTGTGTGTCTACATAGTCCACATTGACTAGTGGTAAGTGTTATGTGTATGAAGGTTGTTGCATCTACTATGGATGAATCTAAAGGTATCTAAGATGTTTTTGAGTATATGGTGAAGTGTGTTATGTGGTCTGCATGTTATCTTCTCATTACAGAAGCATGTACTTCAAATTTCATTTGTATTTTCATTAGGTTTGGTCGGCCTAATGTCTACACATCATGCAAAGGATAAGTATTGATTGAGGAACTATGTGATGGATCTAAAACATTGTTTTGGGTATTGGTTAAGTGTTGGCTTGGTCTGCTCTCATTCTCTTTTACAGTGGGAATGTTGAACTTCTGAACTAATTTGATTTGTAAAATGAAGCATTTGTAGTCAACATTGGAGAAAGTTTCTAAGGTTGAAGATGGTATAAATACAAGTTGAGATTTTATGGATTGATGTATCAAGTATGCCACAAGTGTAAGAAGAAAAGTTTTGTGAAATGGATTGAGGTAGTAGTACTTTAATGTGTTAGACTCCTAAAAGTAGTGAGTTGATGTATCTGCAATCTTTTGATTAAGGCTACAAATGTGTGTAATTTTTTGTGGAGGATTTTTATATTATCTTTTGTATCTATAGGTAGTGAGCCTTGTATCCGAACAATAATTCCTTTTTGGGTAGTGAGCATCTTTGTAATCAGTTTTGGAATTACTTTATATTATGAGTTGATCCTCACTATGGTTTTTCCCTTATTGGGTTTTCCACATAAATTTGGTGTCTCTTATATTGATATTGCTTTTTATTATTTACATTTCATGTTCATACTGAATAACAAAATAAAGTGGATGTGGAGTTGATAATTGTTTGAGATTTGAGATTAATCTTGGTGACAACAAATTCACCCCCCTCTCAGATGTCTTGTGTCTTTAATTAGTATCAGAGCTTTACTTCCTTAGAGAAGAGATTTTGGGATTAAATGGTGACTCCCCAAAACTCCCAAGAATAGTTTCTAGACAAAAATAACTTCCATGAGAGAGAGAATGGCAAGAAATCTTATTTCACAATGCAAGATTGAATAATGGTTGAATATCCAAATGTACATGAGATGCCTTGCCTATAAAGGAAAGGTAGAGATGTAGGATTAGACAATATTATGACAAGTGTCTTAATCCTTTTACATGAGACAACAAACAAACTAATCACCTAGGAATCAAGCATAACTAGCTACATAAGATAAGTTCTAGAAAATCCAACTAAGACTTCTAGAAAGAATCTTATATCCTAAGTAAACTTAACATGTGAATATGTCCCCTAATTACCTAGTGAATGAATAAGGTAGGTAGAAGAAATTTATTCACACCAACACCCCCTTTAATTGCAACATAGGGAGACGATTATTATGAAAACTATGCAAAGATGGAGATGAAGATGGGTCTCAGTTACTAGGCCATGTTAGGTACCCATTTACAATGCAAATGAAAAAAATCTCTCATAAGCGGAGAAAAGGAGAAACCCAATGAGACTCAATGATATATAAACAAAACAAACATGATGTATGGAGGACTCAATGATACCCCCAAGGACTGCACCCATCATGTATATATAATCAATGACTCCCCCATAAGAGGGAAGTAGAGAGATAAGATATCCCCCCCACAATGTATGCTCTCCTACAAATATGGCTAATGTTTGAAGACAAAACATGATCCAATTCCTACAAAAAATATTTCTCCCCTTGGGAAGAAGATACACCATGTATAAATGCAGGAACACTTCCCATTCTAGATAATAATTTTTAGGAAAAGAAATCCATATGTATGAATATTATGTCTCTGAAATCTGCTCAGGTGTTTCCAAGTTCTTGGATGATGAAGATAATGCCACAATCCAATCAGGTACATTCCCAATCACAACAAACTATGACAAACCAGGAACCAATGGATATTGATCTTGAACAAACTCCATAGAAAAACATGAAGTGACAATAGTGGATCCATGACTATCATCAAATAAGAGAGATAAACCCTCAAATTGATCCTCCAAATTTGAAATGTGAGACTCCACAAACAAAGAAGCAATGTCTATCAAATAGGAATCCCAATTAGGAAGACTATGAGATACCTATTGCATTAATCATTGGAAGTAATCAATGACTCATCAATAGAAGATGAAGATGTGATCTCAATTGGAGAAGTAAGAGTTGCAAGAGAAGTCTTTGGATCATCAAGATTCTCAAGTTTTGCATCATATTCAATCTCCTCTAAGGTGTCATCATCATAGGGTATTTTATCAACATAATCAAGTGGAATGAGGCAATCAAAAGTAGGATCATCTAGGAATGGAGGCATGTGTGGATCTCCAAATATCTCCAAAAATTTGGTCCAAACTATGCATGGGCATGACATGTTAGAGAAGACTTTATGATAGGTCTCACTAAGATGATTGTACTAAAAGTAGAACCAATCAATCCTATGATATGATAATTATTATTACCCCAAAATGACTTCCTATATGTTGTTTTTGGTTTAGAAAAGAGTCTGTAAAGATGTGGAAATTTTTTTAGCCATTTACAATGTGTGATTATGCCTTTTTGTCATGGCTCATAATTATCCCAACTTCCAAAATATCCAAGTATCCTTCAGTACACCCATCGGGAAAAATATGAAATCACAAAATACCTAGGAAAGAATCAGGAAAAAGTGCATGAATTTATGGATAGAGCTCCTCAATACCTTTCCAACGGCACAAGAACAAAAAAAATCAGAGACCATGTAAAAGAGTTATGAGCCCGGAGCCAAAATAGAAGATCTGACTTCAATCAGTAAAAAATAGTACCAAATAGAAAATTTTCTGAAAAATAACTATACCACTGGAAACATAAGATGTTTAACTTTTCGATGACATTTCGTTTCAAAAGAGAAAGTTATGAGAAAATGAAAAAAAGGATTATTTTCAGGCACAAAGAGGGAAAAGCCTAGACAGGTCAAAGCTAATTTGACTCAAATTTTGACTCCATAATATATGGTCTGCCTTTTACACTTAGAATAAAGTTTTTAATACATAAAAATATTTTCCAAATATGTTCAGCATTTATTTTGAGAAATAGACATGGCTTATAATATATACACCCATAGACTAAGGGAATAGTTGGTCGTATGCAATTTATACAAAGTTTTAATAACTTAAAAAATGTCAATAAGGTTTTAAAGCATACCGACCAAACATGCTAATGTTGATTTTACCAAGGAAATATTGTACCACATATTCATTGAATGGACTGCCAAATGACAAGCCTATGATTAATGAATTTGTACCCGCCAAACAAGGATCAGATGGTTAACAATGCGCATACTAGGTGGAATGACCACTGGATTGACAATTGATTACCTATAGGGAAGCGACGGATGCTGGCAGGTCTACGGTATGGACTAAGCCCATGGGTATTTAAAACTCAAATAATTTTAGCCGAAAATAGTAGTAATTTTTGCTTGATACAAATAAATTAATTACTGCCAGTAATTTTCATAAAATACTATAGAATTTTTAATATTTTTTTTCTACAAATAATATTTTGACTTGGGGACCATACAACTTGTTAGATAGTGAATTTTTTTTCCTTAGAAACAAATTTTACTAAAAATGGATGAATTGGCAATCAAAATTCATCTGTGAGGCCTTCTGAGTGCAATGGTGATGTAGATCTAGGCCTAAAGTGCTCCGAAAAAATAGTGACCTTCTGGATCAACTTCTCTTCACACTTTTCCAAACCCTTCATAGATCAACCAAAACATATCAAAATTTGACGAATAGAAAGGAAAACCTTACTTTCTTCGATGCCATGGATTGAACCATGAGGTCCTTAAAACCCTAATCTACACCCAACAAAATCTTCAAGCCAACATGAAACCCTCAATTCTGGGAAGGAATCTACAACCCCAAAGCTCTGATACCATGTGGGAGTAAATGATGACTCCCCAACACCCCCAAAAATAGTTGCTAGACCAAAAAAATTCCACAAGAGAGATAATGGCAAGAAAGCTTACTTCACAATGCAAGATTGAATAATGGTTGAATATGAAAATGTACATGAGATGCCTTACTTATAAAGGTAAGGTAGAGATGTAGGATTAGACAATATTATGACAAGTGTCTTAATCCTATTACATGAGACAAATAACAAACTAATCACCTAGGAATCAAGCATAACGAGCTATATAAGATATGTTCTAGAAAATCCAACTAAGACTTCTAGAAAGAATCTTATATCCTAAGTAAACTTAAAATTTGAATATGTCCCGTAATTACCTAGTGAATGAATAAGCTAGGTAGAAGACATTTATTCACACCAACATAGCTTAACCACTTGAGGTAGATCTGATGATGCACAAATTGTCAATCCCTATGTTTGATGGATCTGCCTACAATGATTGGAAAGTATAGATTAGAGGTTACATAATCTCTCTTGGTTACAAGACTTGGAAATCTGTTGAGACAAAGTATGTTGCACCAATAAGTTTTCCTTCTTCAGTAGATAAGATTTATGCCTATGAGGAAAATGAAAAATAAAGGTATGCAATCTATAGTGCTTTATCTAATATTGAGTAGAAAACTGTTATTTCTTTGAGCACTGCTTATGAAGTATGGAAAAAATTGGAAGATATCTATGAAGGAAATGATAGAGTGAAATTGTCAAAGAAGCTAATAGCTAAGCGCAGATATGAGAACTTGACGATGGAAGAAGATGAATATATTGCAAGCTATTTTCAGAGGGTTAATATTGCAATGAATGAAGTTAAAAATCAAGGTGGTACTCTGACCGATGAAGATGTAATGGAGAAGATTTTGATGAATCTACCAGAGAGTTATAGTCATAATGTCTTAGCCATTGAGGAAGTTTATGATTCTAAGAAGTTTAATAAAGAACAACTCTTTGGAACCTTGAATACATTTGAAATGAGGAAATTTGGAAAGGAAAAGGAGAAGATAAAATCAAACATTAAAGCTACTAAGATAGAAGATGATCTAGAAGGTGATAGTTTAGATGAGTTGGAAGAAAATTTTACAAGGAAGTTGAAGAAAGGTACTAGTAAGTACAAAGGTAGGTTACCTTTTAAATGTTTTAGTTTTGGAAATATTGGTCACTATGCTTCAAGATGTCCAAATAGACCTTTACATAAGAAGAACAAAGACAATAAAGACATAAAGGATAAGAAGTTCAAGAAATTGTACTATGTTAGAGAAGATGTTGGAATATATGATGACGAATCTAATTTTGAAGGTAATGATGATGAATGCTTGTTTTTGTCCTTAGAGAATAAATTAGTAACTACTAACTCTGGAAGATGTGCAAGGGAAAGTAGTCCAAAGAATAAGAAGGAAGAGATGGAAGGTACTCTGGTTACTTGCTTTCATGCTAGAAAAGATGAAGACTATTGGGTGATTAACAGTGGTTGTTCAAATCACATGACCGAAGACAAAAGTAAGTTCACTAAACTTGGAAAGTATGATCGTGGATTAGTCATGTTTGGAGATGATTTTGGTGCAAATATTGTGGGAAAAGGGATAGTTACTTTTGATGGAAAACACAAAACTAATGATGTCTATATGCCAAGGGCTTAAGGCATAATATTTTGAGTGTTCGATAAATGTGTAGCAAAGGATTCAAACTTGTTTTTTAGGATAATACTTGTGAGATCAGAAAAGGGTCTGAAACTGTGGTTGTTGCAGGAAGAAGAAAATATGGAAACATTTATCAGCTTAAGGGTGTTGATGGTTAGTGTCATGTATCTCAACTTAATGAAATTTGGCTATGACATCAGAGGATGGGACATGTAAACTTTGATAATTTGATTAGGATTAGTTCAAGAGAGGTTGTCCAAGATTTTCCTAAAATCACATAGCCTACCAATACTATTTGCAGAAGTTGTAAGTTGGGTAAACAAACAAAATGTAGCTTTAAAGGAAAATAGCAATCAACTATCAGAGTGTTGGAATTTTTTCATACAAACATCTATGTTCCTACAAGAACATGAATTCTTAATGGTGATAGGCATTTCATGCTTCTTATTGATGATTATTCAAGAATGACACAGTTACTTTTCTTAGGGAGAAAGCACAAGCTCTGGATAGATTTAAAGTGTTCAAAGCTAGGGTAGAGAATGAAGTGAACCTGAGAATAAAATGCTTAAGGTCTGATAGATTTGGAGAATTCACTTCCAATGAGTTTAATACAATTTGTGAAGAGCATGGCATAAAGAGACATTTTTCTTCTCCTAGAACTCCGCAATAGAATGGAGTTGTTGAGAGGAAGAATCAAACTATTTAAGAGGATGCAAGAACTATGATGAAAGAAGCAAATGTACTTGATGTATACTAGAGAGAGGAAATCCACACTGCTATTTATATTCTTAACAGAGTCCAGGTTAGAGGTAACAACACAAAGACCCCTTATGAGTTATGGACTAGAAAGATTCCTATTGTGAAATACTTTTAGCTGTTTGGAAGTAGATGTTATATCAAAATAGATGATGAGAACCTTGGAAAGTTTGATGCAATATGTGATGAAGGTATTTTCCTTAGATATTAAACTAGTAGAAAATCTTATAGATGCTTCAATAAAATATTGAGGAAGATTGTTGAGAGTGAAAATGTAAAAGTTGATGAAGATATGCATAGGCCAATTAAGATAAGTGAATATGATCTGGATGAACCCATCTATGGAAAAGTACAAGAAGAAAATAAGGAAGAAGAAGAGGAAGCTCTAGAACTTGCTCCTAAGACTCCTAAGTATGTATAGAAGAATCATCCTAAAGAATAGATAATTGGAGATAAAATTGGTGTAAATACAAGAAGAAAAGTTGTAGCAGCTAAAGTCAATATGTGTTTTCTTTCCAAGATAGAACCTAATTCTGTTTGTGAAGCATGCAAAGATGAGAATTGGGTTAGAGCAATGAAAGAGGAGTTGCAAAAAATAGAGAAGAATCAGACATGGAATTGGTTCCTAGACCTGTAAACAAGAACATAATTGGTAAAAAATGGGTGTTCATGAATAAGCTAAATGAGAATGGCGAAGTTGTAAGAAACAAAGCAATACTTGTGTGCAAAGGTTATTCACATGTTGAAGGAATAGACTTTGAGGAGACATTTTCCTCGGTAGCAAGAATGGAGGCTATTCAGATCTTTTTGGAATTTTATGCACACAAATATTTCAAGGTATATCAGATAGATGTTAAGTTGTTGCTATTCTTGAATGGAGAACTTGAAGAAGGGATGTACATGGAACAATTGGATGGATTTTAGTTATCAGATAAATTGGACATGGTCTGTAAGTTGAAAAGGGAATTATATAGACTTAAATAGGCTCCCAAAGCATGGTATGCAAAGCTGGATAGATATTTGACACATCAAAGGTTCAACAAGGGCTCCAAAGACAATAATCTCTACTTCAAATTTGAAGGAAATAGAATTTTGATAGTTGTTGTGTATGTTTATGATATGATCTTTGGAGGAAATGAAGGTACATTTGTAAGAGATTTGTAGAGGAGATGCAAAAAGAGTTTTAAATGTCTATGATTGGTGAGTTGAATTTCTTTCTTGGTCTTCAAGTAAATCAAACTAATAAGGGGAAATTTATTTCACAATCAAAGTATGTCAAAGAGTTGTTGAAGAAGTTTGGAATGGATGACTCCAAACTAGTTAGTACCCTTATGGTGACTGGATGCAAACTGAGCAAAGATGATGAATCTCCTAAAGTTGATCAGAGCATGTATATATCTATGATTGGTGGAATATTGTATCTTACTGCTACTCGATCAGATATCATGCATGCAGTATGTTTAGTTTCAATATTTCAAGGAAAACCTAAAGAATCACATGTTACAGCTATGAAGACGATATTTAGATATCTAAAAGGCACTTCAGATTATGGCTTGCGGTATCCTAAGGATATTGATTTTACTGTGAGTGCTTACACCAATGCAGATTAGGATGGTGTTGTGGATGACCAAAAGAGTACAAGTGGTGGTGCATTCATTCTTGGAGGAAGATTGGTTTCATGGCTAAGCAAGAAACAAGATTTGGTTTCTTTATCCAGTGCAGAAGCTAAGTATATTGCTGCAACATCTTGTTGCACACAAGTTTTGTGGATGAAGAAAAAATTGAAGGATATAGGAGTGATATGTGATGTGCCTATCCATATATTTTTTGATAATTATACTGCTATAAATATTTCAAAGAATTCGGTAATACATTCAAGGATAGAACATATATCTATCAGATATCATTTCTTGAGGGATAAGGTATTGGAGAATGAAGTCAGACTAGAGTATGTGCCTAAAAAGGATTAGATTGTAGATATATTTACTAAGGCTCTTCCAAAGGATACTTTTGAGTATCTTAGGAAGAAGTTGGGGGTTACTGCCCCTCCTTCTTTCAACTAGGTGCACATGGAGGTGCATCAATCCAGTGGATCTGAAAATTCTTCATTTTTCTGGACTGATGATTGGGTCTACTCCACAAGGGGAGTAGGAAATATTATTGTAGTATGAGATGTGTGGGTGCACTCCAAAGGGGGAGTGATCATAACTTTTGGTCTTTTCCATTGATGTCAAAGGGGGAGAGAAATTCATGTGAAAAAAACTGAAAGAAAAAGGGAGAGAGAGTATAGAGACTGTAGGAAATATTGTGTACAGGTTATCTAATCTAAAAAATAAAGGAGAGTGCAGGATTGGAATAGATGTTGTCTTTGATGGTTTTTCAAATCATGTTTTGCCAACAATGAAAAATGAAGAGATTGTTGCAAGTATGAGTGAATTTGGTGGTGTTGTCATTGATGTTATCACTGATGTCAACACAGTACATGATATTGCAGAGAAAGGAATCAAGTGATTGTAGTTTGTGCATGTATATTTGAGATACTATAGAGATTTTGTGAGTACATGGAGCTATCTTTATGGTGTTGTAGGTGTATTGATATGGTGAGTTTCCAAGTGCTTTTTGAGAAATAGTAAAGAAAAAATTGTGTGTGTGTTCAAAATGTGCTCTGATATGTGCTTTGCATTTCTTTTTTGCTAATCCTATGCTTGTGTGGATTTGAAGTGTTGTTTATTGGAATCATTGCGTGATACATTATGGATATTAGCTTTTTGTTTGATGGAGAGTGAAAGTTGTTTTCATCGGTGTGTGAACTATTTTGGTAGAGTTGTTTGTCTATGGACTGGGAGAAATTTTTCTACTCCGTAATCCTCCACTGGTCTGTTTTAGGTCTTTTAGATATGAGAGATGTATTACAATGATGTTATCTATGTTCCATCAAAGGTGTTGATGGTCTGGTGTTCTAGAAGACAAGTTTTAGACTTACTATGTGTTTCTATATAGTCTAGATGGAATGGTGGTAAGTGTTCTTGAACTATTGATTTTTGGGTTCCTAGGACTTCTCTTACTCTTCTAGGGTTTTTCACCTAAATGGAGAGAGATAGGGCCAAAACTGCTAAGGGTTCATTCAAATTATGTTATGCATGATGTTTTCTAAGTTAAATGAGGTAAAATAAATGCAATTAAGTAATATGAATGAATGAATATGAATGCAAAACTAAAATTTAAGCTATGTTTGAAAACACGTTGTGATATGCAAACAATGAACTAAAAGATTAAATAATACAAAACATAAAGAAATACGATTCTGGAATGTTGTGAATGCTAACTAAAATCACTAAAATTTCACAATGGGACTCATTCAACCAGGGTGGTGAATTAGTCCTCCTATTGGTGCAAAAGTGTTAGAAATTGGTTTCTGACTGTCGGGATACGAAATCTGACAAAATTAAGAATTTTAGTCTTAAGGTGGGACTCATTCACCACTAATGGCGAATCAATCCTCTCCCAAAATTCTAAAAAATTAGGAGACAACTCTGCAACACTAGATCAAAAAATCTCTGATTTTTGGGTTGTTGAAGTCAATTCTATAGGAAACAAACAAAAACCTTCTCCAAGCTTGAAATATGAATGAGTTCACTTGAAGCACCTAGTTGACTTGATGACCAATCTTCAACACCAAAAATCTTGTTAAATTTTCACACAAAAGCCTACAAACACACATACAATAGGGGAAAATAGTTGAGGGTTAGCAAATAGGGGTTTGCCATGGTCAAACCCCACATTTGGTAATCAAACCCTTAATGAAACAATGAAACGAAAGAGGATGCTATACTAATAACATGCAATTTCTATCAACTTACCAAACCCTTCATAATATAAATCTGAAGTAATGTCAATGGATGCTTTAAAGTGCTTGACTAATGCTTGATAAGATGTTGTAGGATGCTTGAATGCTTGAGATGATGTGTGAATGTTGGAGGATTGAATGCTTGAATGAATGGGGGGATGTAAAATGAGGTAAAAATCACTAATTTATACAATCTTGTTCCTTAGTTACCCATTCATACCTCATCACAGGTTGACATCAAGTGTTTTTGAAAAAAAAACCCAAAAAGAAATTTTAATTTTTTTGAATTTCGAGACAAGGGGAACTCATTTTCCACCCGTGGCGAATGGGTCCCACCTAGGACCCAAAAATTGGTGTCAGGAATTAATTTTTATTTAATGTTGTTTATCAGGTTAATGTTCAAAAATACACTTAATTAAAGCATATGAGGGCATAAAGAGGCCAAATAAAGCATAAGAAAGGTGTAAATAGTGAAGTTATGCCTAGAAAAGCGTGAAATCTTGTTACAATACTTTGTAACACTTCAAAATAGGACTTGATGGGTGATGAAAAAGTGATTTTTAGATGAATTGCAATAAATAGAGTCTAGAAAAGGGTAGAAATGTCTTGCAAATGTCACAACACCTTCACAAGACATCCTTATTTGAATTTTAGTACCTAAATATGCATGTTCAAGCCATGTTACAAGATAAAATCAAAGAAAAATATTTCAAATACCATGAAACAAGACCTAAAAGGCCATGAAAATTATAAGGGGCCATTTATCTACAACACATTTAGCCCCCACTTTAGTGAGAGGATGACTTGCTACAAAATCACACTAAAGTAGCCATGAACATCGAGAAGAGGGTCCAAATACACTTACATTAGCAAGATGGAATGACAATGATCAAGAGGGATGATCAAGCCCCCAGGATGAAGATCCCATGGAAAACTAAACATAAGAACAAAGTGACACACAAGTGTTGAGAATCAGATGGAGCTTCGATTGTCAGTCCAAATAGTTGTGGATTAGATCTAGGTTGATTGTTTGAAAAAGAGAATTTATACTCACTTTGGCGCAACAAAACACATAACGGACCGTCAAGTGAGAAGGCACAAATGTACTAAATCTAGGGCCACGAAACTTCTAGCTATCTGTGGGGTGAGAAAGCCTAAAAAGGTAAGATGCATATGCTAGTTGGTATGCACTCACAAACACAAAGGTGGCTATGGGGAAAAGTCATGCTGCTAGGTGGGCTTCCTGCTCAACCATATTGAATTTATACCTCTTGATAACTTTAACAAGGTGCCACAAAAAAAAATGTCACGAACAAAAAGAAGGGTACCACAATCATGCAAGTTGCATTATGCAAGGTGGAAAAGGGTACAAAATGTAAAAAAAATGTAAAATGTTAAGTGTAAAGTGTGAAAGATGTTCAAAGAAGTCTTGTTAAGTTCATGCAAGGTCAGTCACTTAGGGAGCATTGTGTCTAATGTCTCCAAGAGAGGACCAATCAAAAAAATTATATTCTTAACTTAGGGGATGTAGTGTGTTCCATTAGGCCACCAAGAGGAATGTAATATTCTAAGATAGATCACAATTATGAAGGACATCACACCTAATGTCATCCAGAAAGTGACAAATGCATCACATAAATGAAAAGGTTGCTCTAGGAACAAAGAATGCAAATGAAGTATGGTAATGTATGCCCCCCATTTTAAAGGAATTACTACAGATCGTTATGTGAGCAATTCATTTAAAGTAGCGAAGGAAAGAAAAAGAAAAAAGAAAACAAGACATGAGAGCCAACTTGGAAAGCCCTATGCCAAGTCATATGTTTCCGAATTTAGGCTACGCCATGTCAATAAAAATGAAAGAAAAAATAAAAGAGATTTTCCCCCCAGAAAAGAAAGCATTCCAAACACATAAGGGATCTATGGATTTTGTGTCAGTATGTCCATTGCTACAATGTTTTAATGAAAGAGCTCGAAACTGTCATCATTCCCAAAAGCACATAGAACTAGAAGAATGACACAACTTTAGAGAGTGAAAACAAGAGAAAAAGAGAGTTTGTTTTGGGTCGACATGGAAGAGACATTACGATCTTGATGCCTTGCATCATCCCCAAAAGGAAATAAAATGAAAAGGTGAAAGAAAAGTGAAAGAGCTTTTGGGTCAACATGGAGACATTTTGATCTCAATGCCTTGTGCCATCCCCAAAAGGAAAACAAAAAACAAAAAGAGAAAAAGGAAAGGACCTTTGGGTCAACATGGAAGATACAAAGGGGGCATATCTACGCTTTGCATCATCCCCAAAAGGAAAATATGAGCAAAAATAAAATGAAAAGCTAAAAGAAAAGGAAAAGATTTTGGGTCAACATGAAGGAGACATTTTGATCTCGATACCTTGCATCATCCCCAAAAGGAAAACACAAAAAAAAGAGAAAAAGACAATGACCTTTTGGGTCAACATGGAAGAGACATAGGGTATCTCTATACTTTTCTTCATCCCCAAAAGGAAAACATGAAACAAAAGGCGAAAAAGACAATGCACGACGAATAGAAGAATAGAGGTACAAATAGAAGAAGTGTACAAAGAGAGGGAACATCAAATGTAGAATACAGGGGAACACGATTCACACATGAAAAGGTAAAATGAAAAGGAACAAGTAATGTAAATGTAAGTCAACCATTGACTAAGTTACTGGTTTCTCAATCTTAAATGGTTAAGAAGAAAGGGAATAACATAGTTAAGAGACAAATGCAAATGCATTACAAGGTCAAGGCTAACAAATTATTTCCCCCCACAAAGTGTAAAGGAAAGAATGAGCCAAGGTGGGTGATGGGAAAGGATCATGCAATGGTGAGAATAAATAATTATACAACTATGGCATGATGAAGGGGGTTTTTATTGTTTTAAGGTATGACAGGGAAGCAATCAGTATTAGTGAAGTGATACTTATCTCGTATGTCCTTCAATGTCTAAAATTCTTCCGTTCGATGACCAAGGATGCGATGATATTTGTAAAATGGTATGTTAGAGTCTTTTGGATGAATAACCAACCTTTTCATAGGTGGTAAAATTATAAGACCTTTGTTTAAAAGTAGTTGAAGTCTCCTTTCACATTCGAGTGGAGGATGTGTAGGAAACTTGAGTTTCTTTAGTTTGCAAGGTCATTTTTGTTTGCTAGATTTTGCTTGTTCATGAATACGAGGAAGAGGATGCATAGGGATCCTAACATCCTTATCATTAGAAGGGGATAATGATTGTTTATGTGGAAGGAGAATGTTTAAGTTAGGAGGAGCATCCAAGATCATTGTACTAGCATCCTGAAGTATCCTAGGTTGAAAAGTATGTCGATCAAAATGAGAAGGATCTTGGTATCCTATTGTTGTTGTTTGTGCATCCATCAACTATTGTTCAAGAAGTTGATGAATTTCATGTTCATGTTTTGTGTCACAACCTTGTTTACTTAAGATATTGAAGCCTTTATCATATGTTTCTTCAAGATTGATAGGAGTGTTTGTGACTTTATGATTGTAAAAGGGTTGTGAATGTGGTTGGTTAGAAGAACTAGGTCCACTTGAGGGAGGAACATTAGGTCCTGCATTGATTTCAGGATGTAAATATGCAAAGTGATCAAGAGGTACAATAGTAGGAAGATCTTGTGACTTCATGGATGGATAGAAGGTTGCATTGGATTCTAAGTTATCGAGGAAATCATTGTAGAAATTGTTCATGTTATCATCATATTCTCCAATGATGTCTACATCATGAGGAGGACAATCATGAGGAGTTGAAGGAGCATGAGGCAGCTCCAGGTCATTAGGGTCACAACCAAAGGCACAATTGGACATGTTTTCCAATGATTTTAATGGATTCCAAAACTTATTAAAAGAAAATTCCATGATGCAATCAAACTAAGATGTAATAAGAGATTATGGAAATTAAAATAGAATGTAAGAACAAGAAATTGTAATGTAGAAAAATGCCAAAAAGATGCCATAAATGTTGTTTAAAAAGTATAGAGGGATTGATTCACCCAGGGTGGCGAATGAGTCCCAGTATGATATTTTTGTGTGTTTTTCAAAAAATTTAAGATGATTTTAATGCTCTACAATCAAGGATGCAGAATGTAGATTTTCAAAATTTTCAATGAAATGCAATGCAAAAATGAAATCTAAATAAAGTTTTCACTAATGGAATATGAAAAGTCCTAGAATGCATGAACAAAACAATGTCTTAATTGAATGTTGATGGAAATGTAATCTAGGATGCAATATGTAAATGAAATCAGAAATGCAAGATGTTCAAAAGTCATGTTTTCCAAAATGAACCATTGATTTTTGGGTTCCTAGGACTTCTCTTGCTCTTCTAGGGTTTTTCACCTAAAAGGAGAGAGATAGGGCCAAAAATGTTAAGGGTTCATTAAAATTATGTTATGCATGATGTTGTATAAGTTAAATGAGGTAAAATAAATGCAATTAAGTAATCTGAATGAAAAACTAAAATTTAAACTATGTTTGAAAACATGCTATGATATGCAAATAATGAACAAAAAGATGAAATAATGCAGAACAGAAAGAAATAGGATGAAACAGAGTGCACTTGGGAAAGAATTGATGATTCTAGAATGTTTTGAATGCTGAATGAAATCACTGAAATTTCACAGTGGGGCTCATTCGCCCAGGGTGGCAAATTAGTCCTCCTACTGGTGAAAAAGTGTCAGAAACTGGTTTCTGACTGTCAGGATCCAAAATCTAACAAAATTCAAATTTTTCAGTCCTATGGTGGGACTCATTCACCATTGCTGGTGAATTAGTCCTCTCCCAAAATTTTGAAAAATTAGGAGAAGACTCTACAACACCAGATCTAGAATTCTCTGATAGTCGGGTTGCTGAAGTTAATTCTGTAGGAAATGGACAAGAAACCTTCTCCAAGCTTGAAATATGAATGAGTTGACTTGAAGCACCTAGTTGACTTGTTGACCAATCTTCAACACCAAAAATCTTGTTAAATCTGCACACAAAAGTATGCAAACACACATGCAATAGGGTAAAAATGGTTGAGGGTTAGCAAATAGGGGTTTGCCTTGGTCAAACCCCACTTTTGGTAATCAAACCCTTAATGACGCAATGAAATAAAAAATGATGATAAATTAATAACATGAAATTTCTATCAACTTACCAAACCCTTGATAATGTAAATCTAAAGTAATGTCAATGGATGCTTCAAAGTGCTTGAATAATGCTTGATAAAATGTTGTAGGATACTTTAATTCTTGAGATGATGTGTAAGTGTTGGATGATTGAATGCTTGAATGAATGGGGGGGATGTAAAATGTGGTGAAAATAATTTATTTATACAATCTTGTGCCTTAGTTACCCATTCATACCTCACCACAGGCTGACATCAAATGCCTATGAATTAAAACCCGAAAGGAAATTTTAAAATTCTTGAATTTGGAGCCAAGGGGGACTCATTTTCCATCCATGGCAAATGGGTTCCACCTAGGACCTAAAAATGGGTGTCGGGAATCAATTTGTATTTAATGTTGTTTATCATGTTAACATTAAAAAAAACACTTAATTAAAGCATATGAGGGCATAAAGGGGCCAAATAAAGCATAAGAAAGGTGTACATAGTGAATTTATGCCTAGAAAAGTGGGAAATATTGTTACAAGACTTTAACAACACTTCAAAATAGGACTTGATTAGTGATGAAAAGGTGATTTTTAGATGAATTGCAATAAACAAAGTCTAGAAAAGTGTAGAAATGTCTTACAACACTTTACAACAGCTTCACAAGACATCATTATTTTAATTTTAGTACCTCAATATGCATGTTCAAGCCATGTTACAACATAAAATCAAAGCAAAATATATCAAATACAATGAAACAAGACCCCAAAGGCCATGCGAATGACAAGGGGCCATTTTTTACGACATAGTTCTATGTATGAAGGTTGTTGCATCTACTATGGATGAATTTGAAGGTATTTGAGATGCTTTCCAATATATGGTGAAGTGTGTTATGTGGTATGCATGTTATCTTCTCATTGCAGAAGCATGTACTTCAAAGTTCATTTGTGTTTTCATTAGGTTTGGCTGACCTGATGTCTACACGTCATGTGAAGGATAAGTATTGATTGAGGAAGTGTGATTGATACAAGACGTTGTTTTTGGTTCTGGTTAAGTGTTGGTTTGGTCCGCTCTCATTCTCTTCCACCACAGGAATTTTGACTTTCGACCTAATTTGAATTTGTAAAATTAAGCCTGTGTAGTTGACCTTGGAGAAAGTTTCTCAGGTTGAAGATGGTATAAATACAATTCTAGATGGTATGGATTGATGTATCAAGTATACCACAAGTGTAAGAAGTGGAATTATGTGAAATTAAATTGAGGCAGCAATACTTTAATGTGTTAGACTCCAAAAAATAGTGAGTTGATGGTGTCTACAATCTTCTGATCAAGGTTGTAAATGTGTGTAATTTTCTATGGTGGATTTTTTTGTTATATTTTTAATCTATAATATTTTTAATCTATAGGCAATGAGCCTTGTATCCGAACAGTGAATCCTTTTTAGGTAGTAATCCCTTTGGTAGTGAGCCTCTTTGTAATCAGTTTTGGAATTACTTTATATTATGAGTTAATCCTCACTGTGGGTTTTCCCTTATTAGGTTTTCCACATAAATTTGGTGTCTGTTGTGTTGATATTGCTTTCTATTATTTATACTTCATGTTCATACTTAATATCAAAATAAAGTGGATGTGAAGTTGATAATTGTTTGAGATTTGAGATTAAGCTTGGTGACAACTGATTCATCCCCCTCTTAGTTGTCTTGTGCCTTTCAACACTTACTAGTTTCAACACTTACTAGTTAGCAAGAGAAGCCTCTAACTGGTGGAGGAATAATAAAATGGAATTTGTTCTTAGCTCATTGAAACTTACATGGAACGAGGGTATGTGTAGGATCATCATGGAAAAAATAGGCCCTTAAGTGGCGATAAAATTTAGAAAAATCAGAGTTAGGGAACTTGATGTAAAAAATTGAATAAGTTATCTATATTATTTCAAAAATATGTAAGAATAGAATCTATAGAAAATTGAATGTAGTTTATAAACTACTAGGTTTATTTTTAAAAAAAAACTATTTGGTGAAAATTTGAAATTTCAATGTAGTAACACTTAAATTTTAGGGAAAAAATAAGAAGTAGGTGTCTATCTGACCACCCTAACCACAATAAAATGATAATATTTTTTTATAATATTTTAGATATAAGTAGAGAACTCATGTTTTGATGTGATGCATATATTTTGTAACTTTTTTCCAAGTAAATAGTTAATTATGAATTTTTTAATACAACTTCTAAAAAATATAAAAGCTCATATGTATGACCACCTTAACTTGGTCAAAACATCAGGAAATTCTTTTTTTTTAATCATATAGTATGTGAAGCATAGAATGTGACACATGTTTTGGATTCAAAAAATGTGATAACGTTTGAAAGCTATAGATGTTTTTCAATCAGCCTATTAATTAGGACTTTACTTGGAATTCAAATAGAAAATGAATAATAATTATTTATTAAATTCAAAGTAAAGCATAATTTATATTGGTGGAAATATGACAATCTCCTTTAAAAACCCTTTTCGTTTCATCAATTTTGGGTAAAAAAAATGCCGTCAGCCACATACCCTACACATACCCATCATACGCCACTTTTTGGCCCATCATCATCCTACACATACCCACGAGTTTGTGGAAATATTTTGGAAAAGATGGTTACCACAACTCTTTTTTGACTAGAAACTCATTGATTTGCAAATTTTGAGATAGGGTTAGATAGCGATAAATGAGTATTGGGAAAATTTTACCCACACATTATGTTTTGTACCAATGCATCAAAAGGATGAATGTTTTTGCATAAGGAAATTCATCATTGGTTTTAATAGCTAGATTGGTGGAGATGTAGATGTTCATGGTCTAGACACTATGGATCTAGTGTATGAGAATGATGTTAAACAAGAGGAGAATCTCAAAGCTATTTCCATCCTCTAAGAAAATAGGAAACATATGAAGTTCCCATGAACTCAAGTCAAACCAACTCCAAAGAATTTTTAAGTTGTGAAAGATTTGCAAAAACAAGGTTAAAAAGGACCCAAAAATAATGGAAGAAAATCAAGGAGGGAACACAAGAGGAATAGTTCCAATGGTGGAAATGCCAATTATGCTAGTGGAAATGCTAATAAATTTGGAGAACCCACAAGGAAGAAAGGAATAACTACTGGATGCTTCACATGTGGGGAATACCACTATTCTATACATTATCCCAATAAATCTTCTAGGTCACGATCTTATGGTAATCCACTTCCTACCCAGCAAGCGGCATTCTAGCAAAACATTCATGCTGCCTTGGAAAATCACCAAGCAGAGTATCAAGCCACTCCAATAGAGACTCTGTGTATTTTATTTGGTTTTCCCATTTCCATACTTGTAGATACTTGAGCAACTGAAAATTCTATTTCACCTAGAATGGCAAAGAAAATATGTAGGAAAGCTAGCTATATGGCAAAGTCAAGGGTTGTAGAATATGCAAAATAGACAAGAGCAACAGTGGAACAATGTTTATTCGAAGCTAGGATTGAGCTACCTTGTTTTTTCTATGGAGGAAAACCTATATGTAGCACCCTTAGGATCCTATGATGTTATCCTAGGATTGAACTGGCTTTGGAGACATCGAGCTAAGGTAGACTGCCATGCCAAAACAATAGAATGCCTCGATGAATTTGGTAACCAAGTGATGCTACAAGAGATACCTAAGGAGGTCAAGTTGCATCAAATCTCCACTATGCAATTGTTAAGGGATAAGAAGAAAGGATGCAAGCTCTTTGCATTCAAGATAGAAAATCTTGAAGATTATAATGGATTTAACTCTCAAGAGGGTATTGACAACTATGGACCATAGAGCTTCCAAGAGATGGAAGAAGGTGAAATGGTGGAAAATAGAGTGATAGATGGGTATGTGTAGGATCATGATGGGCCAAAAAGTGGCAATATGATGGGTATGTGGCTGATGACCTTTTTTTAACCAAAAATTGATGAAACAAAAAGGGTTTTAAAAGGAGACTCTCAGCTTTCCACCAATATAAATTATGCTTTACTTTGAATTTAATAAGTAATCATTATCCATTTTCTATTCAAATTATGACTAAAGTCCTGATTGATAGGTTGATTAAAAAAAATCAATAGCTTTCAAATGGTATCACATTTTTTTAATCCAAAAGATGCATCACATTCTATGCTTCGCATACTATAGGATTAGAAAAAGAAAAATTGAATTTCATGAATTTTTTACCAAGTTTGTAACACCCTGCCTAGGATTCAATTAAAACAAAGCGAAAAGAACAAATTAAATGAATTTTTTTTTTTTAAAAGAGATTCGATTACATAACTATTTTAAGGATTCCAAGATGACATTACTTAAACATAAGAAATAATAACATCACATCATAACATAAATCATAAGTACAAATTAAATTCATGAATGATCCAGTTTTCAAAGTTTTATTCATTAAGGGTACAAATATATACATATTACATCATGTGAGATTTTAATAAATCTCAATATATCATAATGATGATGCAACAAATACACTCATTTACATGAGGTAAATATACAAAAGAGGATAATGGTCACATCACAACTAACAACCATGTCCATGAATACATTATACATCCACTATCATGAACAATGAAGTAACTGGAACCTGCTACAAGTATAACATCATCTATAAAAGTATCCAATGAAGGTATAGCACAATTTCCTCCCAACCACGTGAAATACAAAGGTCCACTCCCTCCATGCTTGAAGATAATGAAAAGTCCATAAAAACATGAAGACAAAACAATACACTTACTTGGCTTACATTCACATAATGACATAATGATGTTAAAATCATAATGAACAAACTCCCAGAGGCAAAACAAAACTAGAGATAACTCAACACAAAGGACCACAATCATGTAATAGGGAAAGAGTGTCATCACACAGTCGGGATAGGTTACCCTGGTGAATCTTCCTAGACTACTAGCCCTCTCCAAGAGTTACCCTGGCAGTCTCTTCTGATTCCCAGCCCCTAAGAAAACTAGTGTGGAGTTGTTCCATCTTTCAAGAGGACAAGATAGGTGACTATCCATTCCATGCCTTCCCAACCTTTCCTCAATCTAAATGAGCATTAAGAAAATAGGCGAGGAATATTTTTATCTAAGTTAATGTATAATTCTACCCAAACCCTAGTACATTAGTTAGGTTTCACTAGATTACAAAACCTACGATAGGTTACCCTGACAACCATTTAGGGTTTTGGCTCCTATAGCAAGCCACTCTTCCTAAAGACATGACACAACATCTAAAATTAAAGGACAAGAATGGTACATGTTAAACGAAGTCATGAAAGAACATATCTTAACCATGATATAACTCAATAAACATTACAAATGCACCATTAGGATAACAAGTAAATTCATGTACAACAAAGTCCCAAACAGTATAAAGTATAGGATCAAAAAAGTTCATGCATCTAAAGTTTGCAACTCATAATCACTTCCTACCCTTTGGAAGCTTATTAATTCACAATTACAATTACTAAATCATATTCTTTTAAAATCTTTAAGAATATACCTCTTATATAAAATATCATTAACAAATATATATATATATTGATATTCATAATTGTGTTAATTCTATCCTCAAAAACAAAATAATCTAAGCCTCCCTAAATATAAATATTATAAGTTTATATTACATAGTTAAATCTGCCATAAAAATCTCATACATCCCAGACTACTAAACAAGTTTAGAACAAATAAATTCGTGCACTAGACATGAAAATAACAATAGTTAACACTAATTTTTTAATGATTAAAATAAACAAAAAAAATTGCATGTTTCGCATGAGCTTGGACAAAATAAACCACGCCATGCAATTATTTCAACTTGAGTTATCAACTAAATTCTCTGAGAATAAAAAGGAGCCTAACATTGTTGCACCTTTATTATGGAGATTATGTGACATGTTAAAGTATAATGTTATCTCTCATTCAGAAATCTCTGCTAATTTCCAAACTAAAGCAAACATAAACGTTTATAATTGAAGAGATTCAATTTCTAGAATAAGAAAGAAAACAAAAACAAACATAGATCATACAACGTAGAAGTAAAGAAAATGCAGTGATAATATTTATCACTAAAACTACAATCAATGAAAATTCTAGCGAACTAGAATCTAGGAGGTATATTTTAATTCTTCCTCAAGCGTATATTCTAATTCTGGATAAACTACCAGTTTACATGCAAAATCAATAATCCATTGCTAAGTCGACTAACCCATTAATAATTTCGACCAAAGAATTTAAGGTAATATTTACATATTAAATCACAAATCCAAGCTAGAGAGGATTGGATTAAACAAGGTTATTGATCAAGATAATATAGTAGATATTACTAAACAAGAAGGTTGCATGCAATTTTATTGGACAGGTTACAGTAAATCTGAAAGATAATGACCTACAGGTGATAGACAATGGGTACGGTTCACTTCTATTCATTCTAAATGGGATAAAATCTATATATCAAACAAACAAATAACTTCTTCTTCTCATCGGCCGACGCATGATTTGGAAATAGTACAAACAATTTTAAATGATAGTATCAGATGACTGAATCCAAAGATATGTAAAACTTTAGCAAGTGCTATGCATGATTATATTTCAAATATAATAGATATATATTCAATATAAATACTTAATACAATTTAGCATAATTTTCTAATGCATGACCTAAATTTTGGTGTTTCCACCACCCTTCAAATAAGTTTTAGATTCATAATTTTTTTTTTAAAGCATAATCTTAAGTTGAACAAAATCAATATACAGACTTGTAGCTATCAAGAAAGCTGGAAACGAATATTAATACAATATGGGCCAAGAAATGTATATTACAAATATAAATTCACAAAGAAAACAAAAGAAGGTATAAAGCATTATTTCCAATGCCACACAGAAAGCCCAAAACACTGAAAGCATAAACAAAATGAAATAGATTTGAAGAATTTTTTCTTTCATATAAATGATTATCCTTATAATAGATCCTAGAATGAAATTTGTCTTCACTGTATTTTTTTTATCATCTTTTTGTTTTACTTTCCTTCCTAATTTCGAAAACTATTTCTAAATTGTTTCATCGATATGTTTGCAGGTTTGACAAGATAAAAATAAAAAATTTCCAAAGCATGTAGATTTTCAAGCAAAGCTTTCAAGAAGTACGAATTAAGTTATTGCAAAACAAGAAAGGAACCTAATTTAAAAGCTTGATGGATGGCTGGAAACAAATTATGTAGTTTCTAACAATTCTAATTAGATTCACTAGATCTTGATGAAGAAATCCAAAACAATCCAGCTTCAATATTATGCTTGCAAACCAATTCCAAGATAAAAAAATTTCCAAAACAACTTCCATGCAAAATCTTCTAAAAACTGCTACCATGAAAATTCTTCCAGAATCTTGTTGTGTACCAAATTGCAACCCCCAAAATCTTTTAATACACTTTTATTAACTCTCAATCATGAAACTTAACAGATAGTCAATTATGCATTCATAATTATTCATTCAATTCTAACTTACCCTTTTAACCTCAGATCACCTTTTCAACTCCAAATCAAAGATTCATAACATATTGAAAACATCTCCTCTTAAAATATCTATTTCCACATAAATCTTGTTTGCGCAAATAATTCAACCATTTATATTTAATTAAATACTTTTGTAACAATTAACCTTCACTTTTAAAATAAATAACTTATTTAATTTAAATTAATAAATTAATCGATAAATATAAACGCAAACATTTAAACTAATAATAAAAATAAATAATCATTTAACTACAATAATGAATTTCCCAAACAAAACCATACAGACAAATATGACACAATAGAAATGGATTAGACAACAAGGAGGGGTAACAAATAGGTACTCGTTCAATGAAGAACGATGGTTTAATAAGGACCTGTCAGTACCTCCGGATCAACACAATTTCATTGGATTAGGGTACGCTCATACCTGTCAAGCAGGTGGAGCTGATACCCGGTACTTGTATCTGCATAAAACATCACTGTTAAAATATATAAACTTATATCAGAAAACACACCATGAAGAAGAATTGCAGCGTAGCAGGGTACTCACAAATGAGTAATGCTACACTATCTTCTTCACCAAAACTGATGAGCATCATATATCATAAACAACCATTTCAACATGATAACCACATTAAAAATCATATGCAACATAATCCATATCATGCACATGTCTATCTCAATATCATCACTCAAACACAACCAGATAAACAGGATGTCAAATGTATCATCCACAAAGTGTAAAAAAACATAGTATCATAATCAACTAAAACATCAATCTATCAAACTGAATCAAACTAAAACAGAGTGTCATAACTGGAGGGACACTACATCCTCCCCCCCTACGATAAGGCTTACTCCATGAAGCCTGCAAATAGATAAGGTTAAAGCTCATGTATGCATGTCGCATCCTCCCAAGTAGTTGATGCCTCATCACTAGGATCCCATTGGACCCTCACCTGATCAACGTCTCGACCCCTGAGGGCGAGCCTCTGACATTGAAGAATTCCCATGGGCTCCAAAGCTAGTTGCCCATCCTCTACCTGTAACACATTCCAATTGAGCACATGTGAAATCTCAAGATGATAAGGTCTAAGAACTGATACATGAAAAAAATCATGAATGCGTGATAAACTGGGTGTTAAAACAACTTGATATGCCACAGGACCAATCCTCTCAAGAATCTCAAATGGTCCAACAAATAGAGGCACAAGCTTAGAGCCTTTTCCATAACAGATTGGACTCTTTCACGGTCTCACTCGAAGAAAAACCTTGTCGCCAACTAAGAACTGTCGATCCACTCTATGCGCATCAGTATACTTCTTCTATCTTTCCTGTGCCACTACCAAATTCTCTCTAATACGATCAACCTATTGCTCCATATCATGAAGCATCTTAGGACTGAGTAGAACTCTATCCTCAAGTCGATCCCAACTCAATGGGGTACGACAAGGATGTCCATACAGTGCCTAAAAAGGAGACATACCTATGGAACTTTGATACCATTATTATAGACAAATTCCACTAAGTATAGATAATCTTTGCAATGTGATTGTTGATCCATCACATACATTTTGAGCATATCTTTGAGAATATGATTAACTCTCTCTGTCTGACCATCAGTCTCAGAATGATAGGTTGAACTGAAGTTCAACTGAGTACCCAAAGCATGTTGTAATGATGTCCATAAGGTGATGTAAATACATGATCCCTATCTGAAATGACACTACAAGGAATCCCATGCAATCGAACAATATCCTCCATGAATATTCTAGCCATAGAGGAAGCATTGTAGGATGATCGAACTAGAGAATAATGTGGTACCTTAGTCAATCTATCAACAGTAACCATGATGGCATCATGTCAAAGCAATGACAGGTAATCCAACAATAAAATCAACCAATATAATATCCCATTTCCATTTAGGAATGAGATGTGGCTATAATAAACCGACGAGATGTTGATGCTCAACCTTAACTCTTTGGTACTCAAGACATCTCGAAACAAAATCAGCAATGTCACACTTCATACAGGGCCAAAATTATAACTATCGAAGATCTGCATGCATCTTCTTAACACAAGGATGAGCTGAGTATGGTGCTCGATGTGCCTTTGTCAAAACTAAGTGTGAAGATCCTCTGTAGGTGGTACATAGATATGACCCAGATGTCACAACAAGCCATCTAACTCAAGAGTATATCTTGAAAAACTTCCCTCCAAGGGTCTACTTGATTCAATCTCCATCTTCACTTCCTGAGGTAATCTATCAATAGGAAATGTTGCTATAATCTAGCTCCTCAACTCAACTCCAAGTGTCACAGCAGAAATCTCATGTCTTCGCTGACTGAGAGCGTCAACCACTACATTCTCCTTTCCCTAAACATATCTCACCTCAAAATAATATTCACATAAGAACTCCATCCACTGTCTCTGCCTAGCATTCAAATTAGATTGTGTGAATATATATTGCAGACTATAGTGATCACAATGAAATTCAAAATGGTGCCCCAACAAGAAATGTCTCCATCGAACCAAAGCATGAACTACTACAACAAGCTCTAAATCATGAGTGGGATAATTATGTTCATGATCCTTGAGTTTGCGTGACTCATAAGTGATCACAAGTCCATCCTACATTAGTACAACTCCTTCCAAAGACACATCAGTACAAACAAAAAAATCCTTAGTAGGATCAAGAACGACTAAGATAGGCACACTAGTCAACTTATCCTTATGTATCTGAAAAGCCAACTGAGATTGATCTGTCCAGATAAATTTCTTCCCTTTCCTTTGAAGAGAAGTAATGGGGTGTCCAATCCTAGAAAACCCCTGAACAAATTGTCTATAGTATCCCATAAGACCCATAAAAATATGAACCTCAGCTACATTAGTAGGCACGGGCCAGTCAATGATAGCTTGGATCTTTGCAGGATCCATAGCTATACCCTTTCCAGAAATCACATGACCAAGGTATTTCACCTCAGTTTGGAAGAATTCACATTTCTTCAAGTTTGCATACAAATGATTCCCCCTCAAGCACTATAGTACCTATCTCAAATGCTCTTTGTGCTCCTTCATATTTCTCAAATAGATCAAAATATCATTGAGAAACATGAGAACAAAATGATCAAGATAGGTGCAAAAAACACCATTCATCAAACTCATGAAAATTGATGGTGCATTCGTTAACCCAAACAGTACTACTATGAACTCGTACTGCCCGTATCAAGTTCAGAATGTCATTTTATGAATATCTACTTCTGCAATGTGCAATTCATGGTAACCAGATTTCAAATCAATCTTAGAAAACACATTTTCACCCTTGATCTGATAAAAAAGATCATCAATTTTGGGTAAAGGATATTGATTCTTAATCGTTACTTTGTTCAATTGACGATAATTGATGCACAATATGAGAGATCCATCCATCTTCTTCATGAAGATGATAGGTGCTCCCAAAGGGAAACACTCGGATGAATAAAAACTCCTTTCCAAGAGTTCCTCCAACTGGATATGTAATTCTTCTAGTTCCTATGTGGTCATTCTATATGGGGCTCGAGATATGGGCTCTGTTCCAAGAACTAGGTCAACTCTGAAATCTATGTCATGCTTCGGTGGCATACCAGGAATATCACTAGGAAAAACATTTGTGAATTCCATAAGAATAGGGTGATCATCAAGTGATATCTCTTGACTCTCCCCTAAATCCAAGTCATTAATTGTTGTCGTAAATAACTAACAAACCTGACAAAGACATCTCTTCAACTACATAGCAGAAATTATCCGCAAAGAGATGGGTCTCTAAACACCAAAGATTTCAACCTATGTACCAACATCATCAATACAATGTACTTTCTTTTGTTGACAGTCAATCACTGCATGATGAGATTCTAACCAATCCATTCCCAAAACAATGTCATACGAACCTAGAGGTGTGACTCGAAGATCTATTGAGGTAGATAATGGTCCAATCCTTAGTCCACAATTACGAACAAGGGATTCTACTGCTACCTTCACCCCAGAATAAAATTCTACCTACCACCTATTGGCATGCTTTACTACCACAAATCCACATCGATGAAAAAAAATAGGTGAAATAAATTAATCAATAGCTCCAAAATCAAAGAGAATAGTAACATCGATACCCTATAACTGACCTGAAGACTCAACCATAGTGCTCTGATGATCTTCCTGGCAGTTATTTACTGCAGTAAAAACTGTATGTGAATGGCCTACATCTCCTACTATCGGTTCTAAAGCTGTTGGTCGCTGACCAAATCCTAAAGTACCTCGCATAGGGCACTCCCTAGCAATGTGTCCCTGTTCACCACATGAGAAACAACCAGTACCTCTGCCAAATCCTCTACCACTCGAAGGTGCATTGGATTGTTGGAAGCTGCCTTTGCTCACTATAGACTGTGCACTCTGAGTTGGTTGATCCTGTCGATTGCGCTTATTGTGCCACCAATTATGGTTCTTTCCAAATTGTGAACTATTACCCTGCTGAAACTATGAATTCTTATTCTTTTGTGGATTACATTGCTGCTAATGTTCACCCTTAGTGGGTTCCTATTGGTTTCAAGAGGAACCACCTGTCTATATCTGACCACCTCACAGACCAAAACTTGAAATAGGTGCACTACCTATCTGAACTCTTGTATGTCCACCCAATGCCATAGTTAGATTCTCCTCCACAATACATGCCTTCTCCACAACAACCTCCATAGTCTTCAGCTTGAAGACTCTAACTCCTCCACTAATATAGGAATTTAAGCCCCTAATAAAATGTTGCACCAACATTTCCTCATCGTCCACAATCCCAACATACTGTTTGACCTCATAGAACCTGCGCTCATAATGCTCAATAGACAAGGCCATTTGATGCAAATCGTGAAACTCATCCGCACATCGCTATCTCCAATTCCCAGATAGAAAACATGCTCTAAATTTCTCTAGGAACATATCCCACGAGACTACACCAATCTCCAGATGGAGCTTCTGCTCCTCCAAACACCACCATGTAGAGGAAAAGCCTCTAAGATGCATTATGGCACAATGAGCTCAGGTATTGCTACCATAGGGATGCATAGAAAAGAATTTCCCCAAATCAATCAACCAATTTTCTGCTTCTAAACCACCACCAGTGCCATTAAAAGTAGGAGGGTGTGCCCTCAACAAATCTTGCATGTGACCAGCAATGATAGCATCATGTTGCAGAGTATCATAAACTCTCCTCAGAGATCTATCATGTTCCCTAACCACCTCCTGTTCCACTTCCTGTCTAGGTCCAAGTCAAGCAAGGACCTCTTCCAGTAGAGGGCATAACTGTGCTCCCTCTACCTCTAACTGTTCCACGATTTGTTCCTCATTTTACTAATCCAACTAAGGACCCAACTGTTCTTCCTGTTTGCTCTCATGAGAGCTCTGAGGGGGAGAAACCTGGAAGTTCGGCCCACGACCACCACCTCGGCCTCGACCACATCCTCTACCATGATGTCTAGGCATGATCCTACACAAAATCAAGAACAAGTCTTGTTATAAGACAAACAAAACAAATAGGAAAACACATCAACAAAATATAACGTTAAAGTCAACCTAATGGGCTCACAAAACTAGAGTACCCAGTGTTAGAACTTGGCTCTGATACCAATCTATAATGCCCCACCAAGGATTCCATTAAAACAAAGCGTAAAGAACAAATTATCAAAATATTTTTTTTTAAAGAGATTCGATTACATAACTGTTTTAAGGATTCCAAGATGACATTACTTAAACATAAGAAATAAGAACATCACTTCATAACATAAATCATAAGTACAAATTAAATTCATGAATGATCTAGTTTTCAAAGTTTTATTAATTCAAGTTACAAATATATACAGATTACATCATGTGAGATTTTAATAAATCTCAATACATCATTATGATGATACAACAGGGTATGTGCAAGATCATCATGGAGAAAATAGGCCCTTAAGTGGCAAAAAATTCAAAAAAATCAGAGTTAGGCAACTTGACGTAAAAATTTGAATAAGTTATCTATATTATTTCAAAAATATGTCAGAATAAAATATGTATAAAAATGAATTTAGTTTCTAAACTACTAGGTTTTCTTTTTAAATCCATTTGGTGAAAATTTGAAATTTCAATGAGTACTTAAATTTCAAGGAAAAAATAAGAAGTAGGTGTCTGTCTGACCACCCTAACCATAATAAAATGATAATATTTTTTTATAATATTTTAGATATAATTAGAGGACTCATGTCCCGATGTGATACATATTTTTTTGTTATTTTTCTCCAAGTAAATAATTAATTATGAATTTCTTATTATAACTTTTAAAAAATATAATAACTAGTATGTCTGACCACCTTAACTTGGTCAAAACTTTATGAAATTTAAATTTTATTTTTTTAATCCTAGAGTATGTGAAACATAGAATGTGATGCATGTTTTGGATTCAGAAAATGTGATACTGTTTTAAAGCTATAGATGTTTTTCAATCAACATATCAATCAGGACTTTAGTCATAATTCGAATACAAAATGAATAATAATTAGTTATTAAATTCAAAACAAGGCATAATTAATATTAGTGGAAAGCTAAGAATCTCCTTTAAAAACCCTTTTCATTTCATCAATTTTGGGTTAAAAAAAAGATGTCAGCCACATACCCATCATATTGTCACTTTTTGGCCCATCATGATCCTGCACATACCCAACAAGTACACTCATATACATCAGGTAAATATACAAAAGAGGATAATGGTCACATCACAACTAACAACCATGTCCACGAATACATTATGCATCCACTATCATGAACAATGAAGTAATTGGAACCTGCTACAAGTATAACATCATCTGTAAAATTATCTAATGAAGGTATAGCATGGTTTCCTCCCAACTACATGAAACCCAAAGGTCCACTCCCTCCGTGCATGGAGATAATGATAGGTCCACAAAAACATGAAGATAGAACAATACACTTACTTGGCTTACATTCACATAATGACATAACAATGTTAAAATCATAATGAACAAAATCCCAGAGGAAAAACACAACTAGAAATATACAAAAGAGGATAATGGTCACATCACAACTAACAACCATGTCCACGAATACATTATGCATCCACTATCATGAACAATGAAGTAATTGGAACCTACTACAGGTATAACATCATCTATAAAATTATCTAATGAAGGTATAGCATGGTTTCCTCCCAACTACATGAAACCCAAAGGTCCACTCCCTCCATGCTTGGAGATAATGACAGGTCCACAAAAACATAAAGATAGAACAATACACTTACTTGGCTTACATTCACATAACGACATAACGATGTTAAAATCATAATGAACAAAATCCCAGAGGAAAAACACAACTAGAAATAGCTCAACACAAAGGATCACGATCATGTAATAGGAAAAGATTATCATCACATAGTTGGGATAGGTTAACCTGGTGAATCTTCCTAGACTACTGGCCCTCTCCAAGAGTTACCCTGGCAGTCTCTACCGATTCCCTAAGAAAACTAGTGTGGAGTCATTCCATCTTTCAAGAGGACAAGATAGGTGACTAGCCATTCCAGGCCTTCCCAACCTTTCCTCAATCTAAACGAGCATTAAGCAAATAGGTGAGGCATATTTTTATCCGAGTTAATGTATAATTCTACCCAACCCCTAGTACATTAGTTAGGTTTCACTGGATTACAAAACCTACAATAGGCTATCCAAACAACCATTTAGGGTTCTGGCCCCTATGACAAGCCACTTTTCCTAAAGACATGACACAACATCCAAAATGCAAGGACAACAATGGTACATGTTAAATGAAGTCATGAAAGAACATATCTTAACCATGATATAACTCAATAAACATTACAAATGTACCATTAGGATAAGAAGTAAATTCTTATACAACAAAGTCCCAAACACTATAAAGTATAAGATCAACAAAGTTCATGCATCTAAAGTTTACAACACATAATCACTTCCTAGCCTCTGGAAGCTTATTAATTCACGATTACAATTACTAAATCATATTATTTTAAAAACTTTAAGAATATACCTCTTATATAAAATATCATTAACAAATATATATATATAAATATATATATATATATTGATATTCATAATTGTCTTAATTCTATCCTAAAAAACAAAATAATCTAAGCCTCCCTAAATATAAATAATATAAGTTTATATTACATAGGTAAATCTTCCATAAAAATCTCATACATCCCAGACTACTAAACAAGTTTAGAAAAAATAAATTCGTGCACCAGACATGAAAATAACAATAGTTAACACTAATTTTTTAATGATTAAAATAAACAAAAAAAATGGCATGTTTCGCATGAGCTTGGACAAAATAAACCATTCCATGCAATTATTTCAACTTGAGTTATCAACTAAATTCTCTGAGAATAAAAAGGAGCCTAAGATTGATGTGCCTTTATTATGGAGATTATGCGCCATGTTAAAGTATAATGTTATCTCTCATTCAGAAATCTCTGCGAATCTTCCCTATATTTGATAGTCTAATTTCCAAACTAAAGCAAACATAAACATTTATAATTGAAGAGATTTAGTTTCTAGAATAAGAAAGAAAAAAAAAACATACATAGATTATATGACACAGAATTAAAGAAAATATAGTGATAATATTTATCACTAAAACTACAATCAATGAAAATTTTGGCGAACTAGAATTTAGGAGGTATATTTTAATTCTTCCTCAGGCATATATTCTAATTCTGGATAAAGTACTAATTTACATGCAAAATCAATAATCCATTGCGAAGTCGACTAACCCATTAATAATTGTGACCAAAGAATTTAAGGTAATCTTTATATATTAAATCACCGATGCAAGCTACAGAGGATTGGATAAAACAAGGTTATTGATCAAGATAATATAGGAGATATTACTAAACAAGAAGGTTGCACACAATTTGATTGGACAGGTTATAGTAAATCTGAAAGATAATGACCTATAGGTGATAGGCGATGGGTACGGTTCACTTCTATTCATTCTAAATGTGATAAAATCTATATATCAAACAAACAAATAACTTCTCTGCTCATCGGATGGCGCCTGATTTGGAAATAGTACAAACAATTTTAAATGATAGTATCAAATGACCGAATCCAAAGATATGTAAAACTTTAACAAGTGCTACACGTGATTATATTTCAAATATAATATTCAATATAAATACGTAATACAATTTAGCATAATTCTCTAATGCATGACCTAAATTTTGGCATTTCCGCCACCCTTCAAATAAGTTTCAGATTTATAAAAAAAATTTAAAGCATAATCTTAACCTAAACAAAATCGATCTACAGACTTGCAGCTATCAGGAAAGTTGGAAACAAATATTAATACAATCTGGGCCAAGAAATTTATATTAAAAATATAAATTGAGAAAGAAAACAAAAGAAGGTATAAGGCATTATTTCTAGCGGCACACAAAAAGCCCAAAACACTAAAAGCATAAACAAATTGAAATAGATTTAAATAATTTGTCCTTTCATATAAACTATTATCCTTATAATAGATCGTAGAATGAAATTTTGCTTCACTGTATTTTTTTTATCATCGTTTTGTTTTACTTTCCTTCCTAATTTTCAAAACTCTTTCTAAATTGTTTCATTGATATGTTTACAAGTTTGAAAAGATAAAAATAAACTTTTTCCAAATCATGTAGATTGTCAAGCAAAACTTTCAAGAAGTACAAATTAAGTTATTACAAAACAAGAAAGGAACTTGATTTAAAAGCTTGATGGCTGGCTGGAAACAAATTTTGTAGCTTCTGCCAATTCTAATTAGATTCACCAAATCTTGACGAAGAAATCCAA
The DNA here is from genome assembly GCA_007258455.2 of Sequoia sempervirens. Classification (NCBI taxonomy): domain Eukaryota; kingdom Viridiplantae; phylum Streptophyta; class Pinopsida; order Cupressales; family Cupressaceae; genus Sequoia; species Sequoia sempervirens. Next base: position 1,155,912,253 of record VDFB02271358.1, on the reverse strand, counting down.
AACAATCCAACTTCAATATTATGCTTGCAAACCAATTCTAGGATAAAAAATTTTCCAAAATAACTGTCGTGCAAAATCTTCTAAAAACTGTTGCCGTGAAAATTCTTCCAAAATCTTGCCGTGTACAAAATTGTAACCCCCAAAAGCTTTGAATGCATTTTTATTAACTCTCAATCATGAAACTTAACAGATACTCAATTATGCATTCACAATTATTCATTCAATTCTAACTTACCCTTTTAACTTCAGATCACCTTTTCAATTTCAAATCAAAGATTCATAACATATTGAAAACATCTCCTCTTAAAATATCTATTTCCCCATAAATCTTGTTTGCACAAATAAATCAACCATTTATATTTAATTAAATACTTTTGCAACAATTAACCTTCACTTTTAAAATAAATAACTTATTTAATTTAAATTAATAAATTAAATGATAAATATAAACACAAAAATTTAAACTAATATTAAAAACAATTAATAATTTAACTACAATAATGAATTTCCCAAACAAAACCATACAGACAAATACAACACAACAGAAATAGACTAGACAACAAGGAGGGGTAACAAATAGGTACTCGTTCAATGAAGAACAATGGTTCAATAAGGACCTGTCACTACGTTCGAATCAACACAATTTCATTGGATTAGGATAAGCTCGGACCTGTCAAGCAGGTGGAGCCGATACCCAGTACTTGTATTTGCATAAAACATCACTGTTAAAACATATAAACTTATATCAGAAAACACACCGTGAAGAAGAATGACAGTGTAGTAGGGTACTCACGAATGAGTAATGCTACATTGTCTTCTTCATTGAAACTGACGAGCATCATATATCATAAACAACCATTTCAACATGATAACCACATAAAAACTCATAAGCAACATAATCCATATCACATACGTGTGTATCTCAATATCATCACACAAACACAACTAAATAAACAAGATGTCAAATGTATGATCCATAGAGTGTAAAAACAACATAGTATCATAATCAAATAAAACATCAATCTAGCAAACTAAATCAAACTAAAATAGAGTGTCATAACTGGAGGGACACTACAAAGTTAAGGTGGTCAGACATACGAGTTTTTCTATTTTTTAAAATTTGTAATAAAAAAATCATAATTAATTATTTACTTGGAAAAAAATTACAAAAAAATATGCATCACATTGGGTCATGAGTCTTCTACTTATATCTAAAATCTTAATAAAAAAATATTATCATTTTATTGTGGTTAGGATGGTCAGATAGACACCTACTTCTTATTTTTTCCCTGAAATTTAAGTACTACTACATTGAAATTTCAAATTTTCATCAAATAGATTTTTTTATTTTTTTTAAAAACCTAGTAGTCTAGAAACTACATTTAATTACATACAGATTCTATTCTTACATATTTTTGAAATAATATAGACAACTTATTCAAATTTTTACTTCAAGTTTCCTAACTCTGATTTTTCTAATTTTTTTTCCACTTAAGTGCCTATTTTTTCTATGATGATCCTAAACATACCTAGATATGGAAAGATATCTTATACTGTGAAATTTTTATGATGTTTTTCCAAAAGAATTACCTAGACTACCATTGAAAGGGGTATTCAACTTCTCTATTGATATAGTGTTAGGATCTGAACCTATTTCCAAAGTTCCTTATAGAATGACAACTTAGTTAATGGAGCTTATGCCATAGCTAGATGATCTGTTGTCTAAGGGATTGATAATACCAAGTGTATCACCTTGGGGAGCACCAGTAATCTTTGTGATAAAGAAGAATGGTACTTTGTGGTTGTGTATAGATTATCATATGCTTAACAAATCTATGGTTAAGAAGAAGTATTCATTACCATGCATTCATGATATTTTTGATCAAATGTGGGAGTTGTTGTATCTTCTAAGATTGATCTATGATTTGGATACTATTAGTTAAGAATTAAAGATGAGAACATCTTTAAGACTACTTTCAGAACCAAATTGGGCATTATGAGTTTATATTTCAACCCTTTGGACTAAATGATGTGCCAAAAGTATTTATGAACCTTCTGAATAACATATTTAGGGATTTCCTAGATAAGTTTTTCTTTGTTTTCCTAGATGATATCCTGATTTATTCAAAGAATGAGGAGGATCATTATAAGCATTTAGAGATAGTTCTACAAATGCTGAGAGAACATAAGTGGTATGGGAAGCTCTCAAAGTGTAACTTCTTTTATAAGAGAGTACATTATCTTGGGCATGCAATCTTAGTAGATGGTATCTCAGTTGATTTAGCTAAGATTAAGGTAGTGCTAGAATGGCTAGTGCCCAAAAATGTCTCAAAGGTGAGAATTTTTATGGGTTTGGTGGGATATTATAGAAATTTTGATGCAGGAGCATCCAGTGGTGTATGGGCAATCTTGCATCACCCAAAAATAGTTAAATTTCAAGTTTCTCAATTTTTAGATGTTTTTACATTTTTGGATACCCTTTTTGTCATAATGAAATTTCCCATTTACGGTTTTTATTTTCTGTTCCTGGATTGAAAGATATTGTAGTTTTAGATTCCTAGATTTGCACCTGAAAATCTTCCGAGTTAGATTTGAGGCACTTAGAGTTCCCGGATCGGCCCCAAAACTTGTCGAAATCATCATAGTGGATTTCAACTGTGTTGTTGTCTTCGTAACCTTTCCAACGGTTCAAACGGTTCGCGAATCAGAGTCCCGGATCAAAAGTTATGGCCCCGGGAAGTTGGCGCACTTTCTAGAAGATACAATTGCAAATGCTCTTTTGAAATTTGAACTTCATGTTGTAAATTTTTGGCGCCAAACCACCTAAACTCAAATTTGAATGTTGTTTTGGCTCCAAACTAAAGAGTAGCTCTATTTATGGGTGGGTTTCTAATTTTTGGGTAACTTTTTGGAGACAAGCTCCCATATTGCGAAAGGGTTATTCTATAGCTGTCTGTAACTTGCATGTGCTGTAGAACTTGGGGATTTGAGATCCTCTACATGTAAGAAGTTCCATTTTCTGAATAATAGAATTATTCTCTTGTTTGTGGGTTATTTTCTAAGTCTCGGGCTGCGCCCTCATCAAGTGGTGTAATGCCCTGCCGTGTGAACCCCAAAGGACAATTACATAATAATTACAACACAATTTTTTTTTTAAAGTAAACATAACATACATGTAATACACATTAAGTCATAACATGAATTTCATTTAAATAGATTCATTAACACATACATCCCTTGGGGTACACGAAGAGTCATTACGCGACTTAGATCCATACAACAGCAATAAAGAATAAAATCCAAAGATATAAAGTAAACATCATCAAATGTAACACATACATGATAAATCATTGATAAGACCTTCTGTGTATACAAATGCAACATATGCAAGATTAACTTTAACGCATTGAATAACAACTACCATGGTCAATAGCCACATAAGGTTTAACAATGTTTAAGAAGTACAATGATACAAAAGTGTTCCAAATATGAATGGAAACCATACAACAAGAATCATGATACAAATGAATAGATGAATACACAGTATCAAACTCGCTCCAAGATAGATACAACTCTAGAGTCGCTGCAACACCAATCCGCACCGTTCGATCCTCGACTGGGGACCCAATGGGGTGCTTAGCACGTTCCACCCGACCATGTGAGTCCGAAGACCCACCCCCCGTGCTAGGAGCTAACAAGAAAGAGACCTCAACCAATAACATCCAAATAAGTAATCACAAGACCCAACATCATACAAAAGTATCATAAACCTCAAGGATTACAATGACATAATCAACAACATCCAAGAGTTAACATAATAACTTAAAATCATAAATCTCATCACATAAGTCAAAGCAATGACCAGTAAACAAGTAACCAAAGGATGATCATGAAACACTTCCAAATCGAATTGAATTAACAAACATAATACAATCCCAAATTGCAATTAAACAATACAATAACATCATATCACAGTATCATAAGAGTACAAGGTCAAAACCCTAACATCAACAAGATTTATACAAGACCATAGAATACACCATAGATAAAAGAGGGTAACACCATAAATCAATTCAACCAACTATGTTTCATCAATTCAAGACAAAGGACCACTTCTAGAGGATTTCCAAGAGGCAACATAAGAAGGAGTGTTAGAGGAGAGTGTCATCGCATGGCTTAACATGGATTCTCCAGACTACCTATTGCAAGGTGCCGCCTCCATCTACTGACGGATTATCCAGACAATCCAAGCGCTAGGAGCTGCCTCCATCTATGGTTATCCAGGCTACCTATCTCAAGGAACTTCCCCATAGGGTTGCTCATGCGGAACCGTTACCTTTCGCGAAGACAAGGCGACGATCATGCCAACCACGGCCTTCTCAATCCCCTTTAGTCTATGGTAGCACTAAAAGGTGGATGAGGCATCAATTATCTTTTTAATGTGATTCTACCCATCCCCTAGTTAATTATTTAAATTATCACTTATTAAATTCACTCTAACGAGGGTATCCTAGCGCCCCTTTGTGCGCCCACCACCCACTTAGAGCCACTCTCTCTCTAGACACTCAAAACCAAAAATCCAAAATCCAAGGGTTGTACAACATAACAACAACATTAGATCACAACAGAGAAACATGCGAGGCATTACCCATCTCGCTATAAACACATAATCAAAATCTTACAATTCTCGTACAACCCTTTCAAAATCCAAATACCAAAGCACTTGCCACATCAAAGGCACATAGAGAGAGAACATCAACTGACAATCATCTCAAGCCTCTGGAAGCCAAAAAGAATGAAAACCCACAAACAAGGGTAAAATAAAGCAACAAGAGTTTTTCCCCAATAATTCCAACACAAGGATATAATTTCCCCCAAATATGAGATTAACTCCGAAAAGCCATACAAAGGAAGTTTTCATCAAATCCCATCCATAAATCAATCAACTCTAAAACACAAATACAATCCATAAATCCATAATGGTGTCATCTCAAAAAGGAATCATAGAACAAAATCAACCTTTAATTCAACAAAAACCATTCAACATCCAAAAACCACCAATTAGGCATTCCATGGGAGACCTCAATTTTCTCCTCACCAGAATCCCTTACATTGGTACGTAAATAAAAATCAGAAAACATGGCAACAACAACAATTATCTATTCACATTATCAACCAGAACAAAAATCAATCTTCTCAACAAACAGGCCAAATACAATCTCAAGTTCTAAATAACTATCCATATAAGAACCTCATTGATTAGACACTCGAATTGTCATAAAGTGATCCACTAGCTAACAATCCAAATGAAATAATTAAGAATGAAAACTCAATTCAAGGAACAATTTATTTTGATGAATCAATTTTATAAAACTATCATAATGAAGTCAAATAGAGTTAACTATAATACTTAACCATGGCCAAGGATACACAATTCCATAAAAGTTCAGTACAAACACCCCTGACACGATACTCAACAATTACTTAATTAGAATATACAAATAAGAGAATCATTGTTCCTAGCAAATTTCTATAAGATGTGAGGAGTTGGTTATTAAGATAATATAATATTTATTTAATTCTTAAACTAAAAGAAATATAAAAGAATTAAAAGATATCCCGAAATCAGTACTATAAAAATTAAATCACCAAATAGGAGAACATATAAGAAAAGGTCAATATATACTCCATATTTTAAATTTTCCATATTAATTATTCTCAAATTTACTCTTCTGCCTTATTATCACTTACTAGAATAACAAACTTAAGAAACTTCTCAAATAACTAACATAACTCTTTAACTTAACCACATAACTTATTTAGTTAGGTTCGTTAAACAGTGTTTCAAGGATTTGTAAAGATACTTATTCTAAGTAACCAACTATCTTTAGAAATATTAAGAGTTTAACAAAGAAAGTATAAACATGGAAACGAAACCTATATGAAATAACCTAACATTACATTCCTAGACTTTTGATCAACTAAACATACTTAGACTCCTATAATTGAACTTCATAAAGGAGGCTCACATAAATTTCCCAGACCATCCAAATAAAATCATTTCATCAACATGAAGTTTAAAGAGACTAAAGAAGAATTACAAAATGATACTCATTTAATGCATAACTACTAGATTTATAAATACATATATTTACAAAGCTTGATTATGTAAAGTAATCTAATATTTATAATGTAAGGGCTTAATTTATTTTAAACTCTCCACTTAGGATCTTTTTATTAAATGAAATTTATTCATTTGAAGTTGCCCTCAATTCCTAAGACATATCTTACAATAAACTATAGATGCATATATATATACATCTCTCCCTATAAATATAACTTCAAAATGTTGTTTACAAAACAACAAAATAGATATATATAAAAGTAACCATATCAATATCAACATATAAATATATATATATATATATATATATATATATATATATAATTTCGTATTCACCTAAGTCTATTTGCATCTGACTCATTAACTTTGAATGGGAACTTGTGAAAGAGTTTTCATCTCTTACTAAAGAATGTTAAATATGCAAACATCTTTAAAATCAATTTCTAACTAAGAGTCCATATACTCCTCATAGATCGAATACCATCCATAAACCATAATCAACAAATTAAATTCCTACTACCCAAGAAGGGTGGCCAGGGGTGGTTCAAATGAAGTGGATATTGATGGAAGCTAGAGGAATAGGAAAGATACTCTATGGAGATGGAAAGAACGCCATGAAATGGTACATGCTTTATAAGGGAGAGACAGATCACATACGCAAAACAGAAGATCTATGCTGCGCTGAAGGAATTTATCAGATTCAAGACTTTTACTTAATGCCCACGCTGCATCTAAATTCATCTCCAAGATTGAGATGATTGCAGATGTGACAGGTAGTCAAAGAAATCGGGGAGGTTGTTTAAATCTATACACCTTACCATACTCAAGCACCACTGTGACAGGTTAACAATGAACCAGAGAGATTATTTAATTTATTACAACTTCGAAAGGTTACAGCTGGGACGGGTTGCCAATGGTTTCAGGGAGACTATTTAATTCTGTTTAATGTCTCAACTCTAACTGTCGTAATAGTGACAGGTTGCCAAGTATATTAGAAAGTGAATATTGTAATTTGGAAATATCGCTGTCTACTTGCATTATTATCAAACTCAAAATGTTATCTACCAGTCAGAAGGGAAGGAGAAAGGTGAGGTCAATCCAATTAATGCATTGTATGGTTCGCATAACTTCTCAGGAGCCACGGTATATATATAAGGAGAAGGCAAGATTATTATGTCTGAAATAATTAATACTGCGAGTGACGTCAAATGATTTGAAGAATGGGAAATATGTAAACCAGGCGGCGCACCCAATTGATGAGAGATGAAGCCACGAATTATAATGATTGCAGTTTATGCCAGAATAATGCATGAAACTACCTTAGACATTGGTCAAGCGAAATGCAGAGTTAAGACATCATAAAGGTGCCCAGAAAACACCAATAACAATAGGAGAGTGGTTAACATCAAAAGGCTGCCAAATGCAATCTACACCATATAAACACCACATTCATACCAAATAAACAGAGCAGATTGAGAATGCTGAAAAACATAAAGCAATACAATTACTCCATGCAAGGGATGATTTGCAAGCTATATAATTGAATTCTAAACTTCAAAGGAATGAATAAGCAGCAAAAGGAATTTGTTAGGCCCCAAGAAACAGAAACTGTATTTACAGCCATGAAACAGAAAGCAAACAAAGTATTATTTAATAACTAAAGGATTCCCATATACACTATAAAATTAATATGTAGAGTACAAAATTACAAACCTTTACTTATTTATTGTGTAACGTTAAATAGTTTATAAGTAAAAGAAAAAGCTAAATCTGCCACCTCATTTAAAAGCACATAAAATGACGACATAGGTCCAAGATACAAGTTACAAACATCGGATAATCATCGACTCACATATTCTTATTTTCAGGTTTCACATGTTTAATTAAACCAAATATAAAAAAAACTTATATAGGCGCATTCACAGATAATGGAGGGAAAGCTATAAGGATGTGACGCTGAATATAATTATTACAGGAATCTGTATTAAGTAATCAAAGTAACAAAGTACCGTCTTCTACCACCAGTACCATTCAGAGGGTCACTAAAAGAGAAGCAATATATACTAACAGATGATGGGTGTACTTATCTGATAAAGTGCATACAAAACATCCTTCTGTAAGAAAAGTTTGTGCAGTCCATCGTATGTCCCCTGAAGCACGCCTCTTTGATTTTTACCCTCTTCCTCTCATCCCCTCAAGCCAGAGGTACAATATACTGCTGTAGGCACCCCTTCAAATCCTAACTGAATGCCTTTTCACATTCCCCATAACCGAATCGTGAAATTGAGATAATATTTCTTTGCATGTTTATTATTTATTTCAAAAAGAAATAATAATAATAAAATCTTATTTTTATTGCATATGAAGTATTTTATCCTCCGAAAATAATAATAAGGAAGTCATTTAATTTTGTTTATTGTACTATTATTCATTAATCATTTATTTATTTATTTATTTATTTATTTAATTATAATATTCAAGTTTGGTTTATTTAATTTATTTTAAACATTAATAATATTTTATTAGAATTTATTTCATCACATTGCTTAACATTATTATCTTCACAAGATAATTAACTTATCAATTATAATTAGGTACCAAACTTTTAATGGCTTTTCTCATTTTTACCTTCATTCAAACTTAAGTGAAATTTTAATATTTAAACCTTTCTAATATTTTCTCACTTTTAAATTTATTAATCGAATTTAATCATTAAATGACAATTACCTTTCCTCATCAAATCCGATTACTTTAAATAATTAACTCCCAAAGATAAATAAATTAACGTTTATTATTGAATCTAATTCTTTATTTAATTCCAGATAAGGCAAGTAATCCTATAATTAAATTAACTTTATTAATCAAATCCCAGCATATTATTAATGTTATTCCATAACTCTAAAATTAAATAAAATAATAAAACCACCACATCATCATGACATTACCAACAACAACTTACTTGACATCAACGACAACCGCAAACGGAGGGCACTACATCCTCCCCCCCTTAGACATCGACTTACTCCCGGAAGTCGATCTCAAGCATAAACATGATAACACAACCATATCAATTATCATAAGCACTTCAACACCATAAATTTAAACATCAATTAAACATTATCAAGTAAGCCAAAAATTTAACAAACCAAAAATAAGTAAATGATACCAAAACAAAAGTGGTGACGGGGTTGCAATCCGACCAATTTGTCAAACACTAGGACAGATGATGAACTAGGTTGGGGAAACTTTCTTGTTAGTTCCTCTCTTTTTTTCCACGTCAATCCCATTGGGTGTTTATGATGGACGCCCTGTCCTGACAATGCAGGTGGAATCGAGACTTAGTTCCTGCAATCCTGCATGCAAACAAACGTTGTGCACAATACATATATATCACAAATACATCGTGAGAGGAACTCCCAGCATAGTAGGGCACTCGTGAGCGAGTGATACCACACTTTCCCTTCCACCAAACCACACATAATAGTCAAACAATTCTAGTAACTCATAAATAGTTTGCTTCTTACTAGTTAGACAATATTCGCATAAGGATGCTAACCATAAACCTAATTCATCTACTATAACAAAATGAATTACTATTTGAAATTATAAGTATCTATACCTACATATTACAATTGCTTTACCTTCATCACTACGTTTCTGAAGCCAATTCCTATAAATCCAAAAGCTACCATGGAACATTGCACATTAGTACCAATAATTCAAGTTGTATCTTAACCCTAAGATACTATATTATGCTAAAAATCATAGAATATTATCCATAAAACTTCACATCTTCGTTAGGACTCATAATTTTCACACAAAGAACTTCACTTTAATCATTATTCAACACCAAAACTCACATCAATTTCAATAAAACAAGTAAATTTTTACACCTTCACAGATTCAAGAAAACATAATTCATCACTCAAGGACAACAAAATTGCAGATTCCACACACACCTGACATATTCACACACATAAAACACATCACCAAGAAACACATAACACTAAAACAAGGGTCTATAGAGCATCCCCGACAGGAACGATATCGGTGCATTGCGCACTACACTGAGGGTCCTATCCTTTCCCATCAGTTTCCTGCACCATCGACCCGACACCGGTTAACAGAAGAAACTTAGGTCTACTACAATGACAAAAGAAAAGTGAAACTCAAGACTCAGGGGTCTAAGCGCAAGGTTACATAGTGAGCACACATAGTGCCCAGTGTATGAACCTATGCTCTGATACCAATGCTGTAATGCCCCACCGTGCGAACCCCAAAGGACAATTACATAATAATTACAACACAATTTTTTTTTTAAAGTAAACATAACATACATGTAATACACATTAAGTCATAACATGAATTTCATTTAAATAGATTCATTAACACATACATCCCTTGGGGTACTCAAAGATTCATTACGCGACTTAGATCCATACAACAACAATAAAGAATAAAATCCAAAGATATAAAGTAAACATTATCAAATGTAACACATACATGATAAATCATTGATAAGACCTTCTGTGTATACAAATGCAACATATGCAAGATTAACTTTAACGCATTGAATAGCAACTACCATGGTCAATAGCCACATAAGGTTTAACAATGTTTAAGAAGTACAATGATACAAAAGTGTTCCAAATATGAATGGAAACCATACAACAAGAATCATGATACAAATGAATAGATTAATACACAGTATCAAACTGGCTCCAAGATAGATACAACTCTGGAGTCGCTGCAACACCAATCCGCACCTTTCGATCCTTGACTGGGGACCCAATGGGGTGCTTAGCACGTTCCACCCGACCATGTGAGTCCGAAGACCCACCCCCCGTGCTAGGAGCTTACAAGAAAGAGACCTCAACCAATAACATCCAAATAAGGAATCACAAGACCCAACATCATACAAAAGTATCATAAACCTCAAGGATTACAATGACATAATCAACAACATCCAAGAGTTAACATAATAACTTAAAATCATAAATCTCATCACATAAGTCAAAGCAATGACCAGTAAACAAGTAACCAAAGGATGATCATGAAACACTTCCAAATCGAATTGAATTAACAAACATAATACAATCCCAAATTGCAATTAAACAATACAATAACATCATATCACAGTATCATAAGAGTACAAGGTCAAAACCCTAACATCAACAAGATTTATACAAGACCATAGAATACACCATAGATAAAAGAGGGTAACACCATAAATCAATTCAACCAACTATGTTTCATCAATTCAAGACAAAGGACCACTTCTAGAGGATTTCCAAGAGGCAACATAAGAAGGAGTGTTAGAGGAGAGTGTCATCGCATGGCTTAACATGGATTCTCCAGACTACCTATTGCAAGGTGCCGCCTCCATCTACTGACGGATTATCCAGACAATCCAAGCGCTAGGAGCTGCCTCCATCTATGGTTATCCAGGCTACCTATCTCAAGGAACTTCCCCATAGGGTTGCTCATGCGGAACCGTTACCTTTCGCGAAGACAAGGCGACGATCATGCCAACCACGGCCTTCTCAATCCCCTTTAGTCTATGGTAGCACTAAAAGGTGGATGAGGCATCAATTATCTTTTTAATGTGATTCTACCCATCCCCTAGTTAATTATTTAAATTATCACTTATTAAATTCACTCTAACGAGGGTATCCTAGCGCCCCTTTGTGCGCCCACCACCCACTTAGAGCCACTCTCTCTCTAGACACTCAAAACCAAAAATCCAAAATCCAAGGGTTGTACAACATAACAACAACATTAGATCACAACAGAGAAACATGCGAGGCATTACCCATCTCGCTATAAACACATAATCAAAATCTTACAATTCTCGTACAACCCTTTCAAAATCCAAATACCAAAGCACTTGCCACATCAAAGGCACATAGAGAGAGAACATCAACTGACAATCATCTCAAGCCTCTGGAAGCCAAAAAGAATGAAAACCCACAAACAAGGGTAAAATAAAGCAACAAGAGTTTTTCCCCAATAATTCCAACACAAGGATATAATTTCCCCCAAATATGAGATTAACTCCGAAAAGCCATACAAAGGAAGTTTTCATCAAATCCCATCCATAAATCAATCAACTCTAAAACACAAATACAATCCATAAATCCATAATGGTGTCATCTCAAAAAGGAATCATAGAAGAAAATCAACCTTTAATTCAACAAAAACCATTCAACATCAAAAAACCACCAATTAGGCATTCCATGGGAGACCTCAATTTTCTCCTCACCAGAATCCCTTAGATTGGTACGTAAATAAAAATCAGAAAACATGGCAACAACAATAATTATCTATTCACATTATCAACCAGAACAAAAATCAATCTTCTCAACAAACAAGCCAAATACAATCTCAAGTTCTAAATAACTATCCATATAAGAACCTCGTCGATTAGACACTCGAATTGTCATAAAGTGATCCACTAGCTAACAATCCAAATGAAATAATTAAGAATGAAAACTCAATTCAAGGAACAATTTATTTCGATGAATCAATTTTATAAAACTATCATAATGAAGTCAAATAGAGTTAACTATAATACTTAACCATGGCCAAGGATACACAATTCCATAAAAGTTCAGTACAAACACCCCTGACACGATACTCAACAATTAGTTAATTAGAATATACAAATAAGAGAATCATTGTTCCTAGCAAATTTCTATAAGATGTGAGGAGTTGGTTATTAAGATAATATAATATTTATTTAATTCTTAAACTAAAAGAAATATAAAAGAATTAAAAGATATCCCGAAATCAGTACTATAAAAATTAAATCACCAAATAGGAGAACATATAAGAAAAGGTCAATATATACTCCATATTTTAAATTTTCCATATTAATTGTTCTCAAATTTACTCTTCTGCCTTATTATCACTTACTAAAATAACAAACTTAAGAAACTTCTCAAATAACTAACATAACTCTTTAACTTAACCACATAACTTATTTAGTTAGGTTCGTTAAACAGTGTTTCAAGGATTTGTAAAGATACTTATTCTAAGTAACCAACTATCTTTAGAAATATTAAGATTTTAAGAAAGAAAGTATAAACATGGAAACGAAACCTATATGAAATAACCTAACATTACATTCCTAGACTTTTGATCAACTAAACATACTTAGACTCCTATAATTGAACTTCATAAAGGAGGCTCACATAAATTTCCCAGACCATCCAAATAAAATCATTTCATCAACATGAAGTTTAAAGAGACTAAAGAAGAATTACAAAATGATACTCATTTAATGCATAACTACTAGATTTATAAATACATATATTTACAAAGCTTGATTATGTAAAGTAATCTAATATTTATAATGTAAGGGCTTAATTTATTTTAAACTCTCCACTTAGGATCTTTTTATTAAATGAAATTTATTCATTTGAAGTTGCCCTCAATTCCTAAGACATATCTTACAATAAACTATAGATGCATATATATATACATCTCTCCCTATAAATATAACTTCAAAATGTTGTTTACAAAACAACAAAATAGATATATATTAAAGTAACCATATCAATATCAACATATATATATATATATATATATATATATATATATATAAAATTTCGTATTCACCTAAGTCTATTTGCATCTGACTCATTAACTTTGAATGGGAACTTGTGAAAGAGTTTTCATCTCTTACTGAAGAATGTTAAATATGAAAACATCTTTAAAATCAATTTCTAACTAAGAGTCCATATACTCCTTATAGATCGAATACCATCCATAAACCATAATCAACAAATTAAATTCCTACTACCCAAGAAGGGTGGCCAGGGGTGGTTCAACTGAAGTGGATATTGATAGAAGCTAGAGGAATAGGAAAGATACTCTATGGAGATGGAAAGAACGCCATGAAATGGTACATGCCTTATAAGGGAGAGACAGATCACATACGCAAAACAGAAGATCTATGCTGCGCTGAAGGAATTTATCAGATTCAAGACTTTTACTTAATGCCCACGCTGCATCTAAATTCGTCTCCAAGATTGAGATGATTGCAGATGTGACAGGTAGTCAAAGAAATCGGGGAGGTTGTTTAAATCTATACACCTTACCATGCTCAAGTGCCACTGTGACAGGTTAACAATGAACCAGAGAGATTATTTAATTTATTACAACTTCGAAAGGTTACAACTGGGACGGGTTGCCAACGGTTTCAGGGAGACTATTTAATTCTGTTTAATGTCTCAACTCTAACTGCCATAACAGTCACATGTTGCGAAGTATATTAGAAAGTGAATATTGTAATTTGGAAATATCGCTGTCTACTTGCATTATTATCAAACTCAAAATGTTATCTACCAGTCAGAAGGGAAGGAGAAAGGTGAGGTCAATCCAATTAATGCATTGTATGGTTCGCATAACTTCTCAGGAGCCACGGTATATATATAAGGAGAAGGAAAGATTATTATGTCTGAAATAATTAATACTGCGAGTGAAGTCAAATGATTTGAAGAATGGGAAATATGTAAACCAGGCGGCACACCCAATTGATGAGAGATGAAGCCATGAATTATAATGATTGCAGTTTATGCCAGAATAATGCATGAAACTACCTCAGACATTTGTCAAGCGAAATGCAGAGTTAAGACATCATAAAGGTTCCCACAAAACACCAATAACAATAGGACAGTGGTTAACATCAAAAGGCTGCCAAATGCAATCTACACCATATAAACACCACATTCATACCAAATAAACAGAGCAGATTGAGAATGCTGAAAAATAGAAAGCAATACAATTACTCCATGCAAGGGATGATTTGCAAGCTATATAATTGAATTCTAAACTTCAAAGGAATGAATAAGCAGCAAAAGGAATTTGTTAGGCCCCAATAAATAGAAACTATATTTATAGCCATGAAACAGAAAGCAAACAAAGTATTATTTAATAACTAAAGGATTCCCATATACACTATAAAATTAATATGTAGAGTACAAAATTACAAACCTTTACTTATTTATTGTGTAACGTTAAATAGTTTATAAGTAAAAGAAAAATCTAAATCTGCCTCCTCATTTAAAAGCACATAAAATGACAACGTAGGTCCAAGATACAAGTTACAAACATCGGATAATCATCGACTCACATATTCTTATTTTCAGGTTTCACATGGTTAATTAAACCAAATATAAAAAAAACTTATACAGGCGCATTCACAGATAATGGAAGGAAAGCTATAAGGATGTGACGCTGAATATAATTATTACAGGAATCTGTATTAAGTAATCAAAGTAACAAAGTATCGTCTTCTACCACCAGTACCATTCAGAGGGTCACTAAAAGAGAAGCAATATATACCAACAGATGATGGGTGTACTTATCTGATAAAGTGCATACAAAACATCCTCCTGTAAGAAAAGTTTGTGCAGTCCATCGTATGTCCCCTGAAGCACGCCTCTTTGATTTTTACCCTCTTCCTCTCATCCCCTCAAGCCAGAGGTACAATATACTGCTGTAGGCACCCCTTCAAATCCTAACTGAATGCCTTTTCACATTCCCCATAACCGAATCGTGAAATTGAGATAATATTTCTTTGCATGTTTATTATTTATTTCACAAAGAAATAATAATAATAAAATCTTATTTTTATTGCATATGAAGTATTTTATCCTCCGAAAATAATAATAAGGAAGTCATTTAATTTTGTTTATTGTACTATTATTCATTAATCATTTATTTATTTATTTATTTATATATTTAATTATAATATTCAAGTTTGGTTTATTTAATTTATTTTAAACATTAATAATATTTTATTAGAATTTATTTCGTCACATTGCTTAACATTATTATCTTCACAAGATAATTAGCTTATCAATTATAATTAGGTACCAAACTTTTAATGGCTTTTCTCATTTTTACCTTCATTCAAACTTAAGTGAAATTTTAATATTTAAACCTTTCTAATATTTTCTCACTTTTAAATTTATTAATCGAATTTAATCATTAAATGACAATTACCTTTCCTCATCAAATCCGATTACTTTAAATAATTAACTCCCAAAGATAAATAAATTAACGTTTATTATTGAATCTAATTCTTTATTTAATTCCAGATAAGGCAAGTAATCCTATAATTAAATTAACTTTATTAATCAAATCCCAGCATATTATTAATGTTATTCCATAACTCTAAAATTAAATAAAATAATAAAACCACCACATCATCATGACATTACCAACAACAACTTACTTGACATCAACGACAACCGCAAACGGAGGGCACTACATGTGGTATCAGAGCGGGTTTTCTTGAGCGTGTGGATAGATCGCCGATCGTGAGGCAATTCACACCAGGACTGTGGTTGTGGGTCGAGGTCAAGAAATATGCCTCTAAGAGTGATGTCTGGTAGGTGTGGTGGTGCCAGAGGTGGTCGAGGTGGCAGAAATGCTGGTGGAAGAGATGCACTGGCAGCCCTCCAGAGACAGATTAATGCGTTACAAGAGCAATTGAGAATAGGGTTAAACCCAAGGGAGGAAAGTGAGGATGAAGGAGAGGAAGAAGGTTCAGATGTAGAAGAGGAAGAATAAGCAATTGATCAAGACCAAATGTAGCTAATAAGGGCCATTTCGTAGGTCAAGAAAAGACCCAGAGCAGAATTCCCCAGTTATTCTGAAAGTGTGAACCCGAAAGAGTTGATCAACTGGATCAATGAGCTAGAAGAATATTTTGAGTATGAGGAAATAGAGGACCCAGATCGAGTTAAGTTTGCAAAAATAAAGCTGAAGGGCCATGCCAGTATTTGGTGGGAAGAGATCCCGTTGGAAAGAAATCGAAGAGGAAAAGGCAACATCACCAGATGGGATCGCATGGTAGAGAAACTGAAGAAGCAGTTCATACCAGTGGACTACGAGTTAGATCTGCTGAAGAAATTGCAAGGGTTGAAGCAAGGAAGCAGATTTGTGAAATAATATACTGAATATTTTCACAAGATAATCATCAGAACGGGTCACACAGAGGCCAATAAGGAGAAGGTAGCCCGATATCTTAATGGGTTACAACCAAGCATTCAGGAGGAGTTAAGCCTAGTCAGAATGACCACCATTGAGGATGTGTATCAGTTTGCTCTGAAGGTGGAAGAGAAGTTGAACAAAAGATTTGATGGCAAGCAAAAACGATGAGGAGGTCAAAGTGGAAGGGGCAGTGGAAGACCTTTAGGAAGCTGAAATGATGATGAAAAGAAAAGTGAATATGTGGGTACCACCGAAGCCAAAGAAATGAAACTTCTACTACCCTCAGTGATCAAAACAGTGGTGATCAAAGAGGTAGAGGATGAGGAGATATGGATAAGGATTTGGAAGAGGTGGTTTGAGGAACGTGTTTTCATGTGGTGAAGAGGGCATGGAGCCTATGAATGTCCACAACACCAAGGAAGAGGGTAGACAAAGGCAGAAGGTGCGTGGAAGGGTTGCACATGCGGATGGGAAGCCCAGTCTGAACAGATGATCTTTGAAAAGGAGAAGCCCTAGTAGTTAGGAGCAACGGGTGATGAGGAAAAGGAACAGAACAAAGGAAAGAATCTATTTGCACAAAGGTGCAAGTGTGAAGGAAAATGTTGTGATGTCATTATTGACGGTGGGAGCACCGATAATTTGGTGTCGAGGAGATGGTCACAAAGTTGAAATTGAAGAGGGAAAGGCACCCACATCAGAGTATCAAATTGCACGGTTGCAAAAAAGACCACAAAGTTTTGGTCAATGAAATGAGTGCCTAGTAAGTTCAAGATCGGGAGCTACCATGATGAGGTACTTGTGATATCATCCCCATGGATGCATGTCACATGTTGTTAGGGAGAAATGGCGTTCGATAGGCAAGCTATACATGATGGCCATGCAAACACTTATTCCTTGACAAAGGATGGGGTTCGTCACAAGTTGAAACCCTGAAGGAGACTGAAGAAAAGGTATGCAGTAGTGCTAGAATTTGTTATGTAGATGGAAGAAAAATTTTAGAAGGTATGAAGCATGGCGTGTGTGTTATGCATTGATTCCTAGAGTGAGTAGGAGGATAGTGAGAAGGTTCCAGAAGAAGTTTCTGGGATGTTGGATGAGTTTTAGGATATTGTTTCTGATAATGTACCGAGGGTTTACCAACAATAAGGAAGATCAGTCATCAGATTGACTTGATTCCTAGAGCCAGTTTTCCAAATAAGGCAGCTCATAGATGACTCCAGCAGAAAATGAGGAGTTGAACAGACAAGTTCAAGAGTTGTTGAGAAAGGGTTTGATATGAGAGAATTTGAGTCCATGTGTAGTACCTGCAATATTAGCACCAAAGAAGGATGGGGAATGGAGGATGTGTACAGATTCCGAGCCATAAACAAGATAACAATGAAGTACAGATTTCCCTTGCCAAGGATGGATGACGATGGACTATTTGAGTGGAGCTCAGTACTTCACAAAGATTGATCTGAAGAGTGGATATCACAGATCCAGATTCGAGAGGGAGATGAATGGAAGACTGCCTTCAAGACCAAAGAGGACCTGTACGAGTGGTTAGTCATGCCTTCGAGGCTAACCAATGCACCAAGCACATTTATGCGGCTCATGAATGAGGTACTAAAAGAATTTCTGGGAAGTTTTGTTATTGTGTATTTAGATGATATTTTGATTTTCAGTAAGACGTTGGATGAGCATCTAATGCATATTCGGAGAGCCTTTGAGAAGTTAAGAGAAGAGAAACTATTGATTAATCTGAAGAAGTGTAGTTTTGTGAAGAGGGAGTTAGTGTACTTGGGATTTGTTGTCTCAGCAGAAGGTCTCAAGATGGACCCAGAGAAGGTGAAGGCTATTGGAATGGCCTACCCCAAGAACTACTACCGAGGTGAGATCTTTCCATGGTTTGGCTAGTTTTTATAGAAAGTTCATTAGAAAGTTCAGTAGTATTTGTGGACCCACGACTGAAACAATGAGAGGGATAGAAAAGAATTCAAGTGGAGTAGTGGAGTGGCAAAAAGTTTTGAACTGTTGAAGCAAAAGGTGACAGAGCAACCTATTCTATCCCTCAGATTTCAACAAGGTGTTTGGTGGATTGTGATGCAGTGGTTGTGCCATTGGGGCAGTGTTGAGCCAAGAAGGTAAGCCCATTGCCTATTTTAGTGAAAAGTTAAATGATTCCAAGAGAAAGTATTATGTATATGATTAGGAATTTTATGCAATAGTTCAAGCATTAAAGAAATGGAGATATTATTTGTTGCCAAAGGAATTTGTTCTATATATGATCATCAGGCCTTGCAGTACCTAAATAGTCAGGAAAATTAAATCAGAGGCATATGAAATGGGTAGAGTTTTTGCAGAGTTATACCTTTGTTTTGAAACATAGGAGTGGGAAGTCAAATAGGGTTGCAGATGCCTTAAGTAGGAGGCATACATTAATGACAAAGATGCAGATTGAATTGGTTGGGTTCAATGAACTTAAGACACTGTACACAGAAGATCCTGATTTCGTAAAGACTTGGAAAGCTTGCAAGGAACCTATTACAATGGACAGGACAAGGTGGCTAGATTTCATAGTCCAGGATGGCATGTTATTTAAGGGAAGTCAATTGTGTATCCCGAGGAGTTCCATGAGGGAGAACTTGATAAAGGAGAAGCATAGTGGAGGAATGGCAGGACATTTTGGTCGGGATAAGACCATCAGTGAGCATTATTATTGGCCTCAGTTGTCACAAGATGTGAAGAAGTTTGTACAAAGCTGGAGGGTTTGTCAGATGGCTAAAGGAGTGAGTCAGAACACAGGCTTATATCAGCCCTTACCTGTACCAAAGAGGCCATGGGAGGATATAAGTATGGACTTTGTTCTTGGTTTGCCAAGGACACAACGAGGGAATGATTCAGTCTTTGTGGTGGTTGATAGGTTTTCGAAGATGGCACATTCCATTCCATGGAAGACCCATGATGTAGTCCACATTGCTGACTTGTTCTTCAAAGAGGTGGTGAGGCTACATGAATGCACTTAAAGAGTATTTTCAGATCGTGACACAAATTTGTGAGGTACTTTTGGAGGACCTTGTGGAAGAAGCTGAAGATAGAGTTGAAGTTCAGTGCACACCATCCACAAATAGATGGGTGAAGACAGAGGTTGTTAACAGGGAGTCTAGGTAACCTACTGAGATGTTTGGTAGGAGATAAACCCTAAGGGATGGGACTTGATCTTACCCTAGGCAAAATTTTCTTACAAACAATTCTGTCAACTTGAAGCACTAGTAGATCCATTTCCTAGATTGTAGTATGGAGTAGCGAGCTCAGGGAAGATGGACCAAGAGAAGAAAATAAGTGTTGAAGCTGAAGATTTTGTAGAACACATCAAGGATATACATGAGAAGGTAAAGAGAACATATTAACAAGATGAATATGCGTATAAGGCTAAGGCAGATCAGAAGAGGAGGTATAAGGAGTTTCAGATTGGTGATGAAGTGATGGTCCACTTGAGGAAAGAAAGGTTTCCAGTGGGAACATATAACAAATTGAAGATGAAGAAGTTCGGTCCCTGTAAAATTTTGAAGAGGCATGATTAGGGAATGCATATGAGGTAGAGTTGCCTGATGGATTCAACATTTCCCCTGTGTTCAACATTTCAGATTTGATAGATATCATGAAGGTGGCACGGAGGAAGTACCAATGATGGAATAGTGTGGGATTCAGCACCTACTTCAGAAAAGAGAATTGAAGAAATCCCGGATAGTCGTGTGGGAAGGAGTACCAGGAACAGCAGTATGAAGAATATCTGGTGAAATGGAAAGGAAGGCCTATTGAAGATTCATCCTGGTTGCCTAAGGCAGAGGTTGACCGTTTGGGTTTTCCTCCACCATTTGAGACGTGACGGGGTCACTTCTCAAATTACCCTGGGTGTCTGATGCAGGAGCATCCAGTGGTGTAAGGGCAATCTTGCATCACCCAAAAATAGTTAAATTTCAATTTCTCAATTTTTAGATGTTTTTACATTTTTGGATACCCTTTTCGTCATAATGAAATTCTTAGTTTACGGTTTTTATTTTCTGTTCCTAGGTTGAAAGATATTGCAATTTTAGTTTCCCAGATTTGCACCTGAAAATCTTCCGAGTTAGATTTGAGGCACTTAGAGTTCCCGGATTGGCCTCGAAACTTGTCAAAATCGGCGTAGAAAATTTTGAGCGCGTTTTTGACTTCGTGACCTTTCCAACAGTTCAAACGGTTCGTGAATCAAAGTCCCAGATCAAAAGTTATGGCTTCGGGAAATTGGTGCACTTTATAGAAGATACAATTGCAAATGTTCTTTTGAAATTTGAACTTCATGTTGTAAATTTTCGGCGCCAAACTGCCTAAACTCAAATTTGAATGTTGTTTTTGCTCCAAACTTAAGAGGAGCTCTATTTATGGGCGAGTTTCTAATTTTTGGGTAACTTTTTGGGGACAAGCTCGCATATTGCGAAAAGGTTATTTTGTAGTTGTTTGTAACTTGCATGTGCTGTAGAACTTGGGGATTTGAGATCCTTTGCATGTAAGAAGTTCCATTTTCTGAATAATAAAATTATTCTCTTGTTTTTGGGTTATTTTCTAAGTCTTGCGTTGCACTCTCATCAAATTTTGTTGCAAACTTCTCCAAGATAGCCTTTCCAATTACTTCTTTACAAAAGAAAGGGAAGAATTTTGAGTGGACAGAAAAGTGACAAGTAGCATTTGATCTACTCAAAGAGAAGTTAACTACTACAAAATTTTAAAAGTACCAAATCTTGATGGAGACTTCACTATTATAAAAATTACACCAGGAGAGGGCTTGGGTGGTTTTTTAATACAAGAAGGGTAAGTTATTGCTTATGAATCAAGAAATATGAAACCCTATGAGAAAAATTATGCTTCACATGATTTCGAGTTAGAAGTGGTGGTTCTTGCATTGGATATGTGGAGGAATTACTTATTGAGAAATCCCTTTGAGATGAAAATCGGTCATCCCGGGTTGAAATATGGGTGCTGTCATAATAGTGGTTTACAATTCCTAAGAGGAACAAATTTTAGCTGAAATCACATATTTTTAGAAAATATAATGATTTAAGCCTTAAAAAGTTCCATTTTAAGGATTCCAATTGAAGAGGGTTTGATCAAATCACCTTAGATCAAACCCCCTTGGATAGAACCTAGCTAGTTTTAAACCATACCTATAAATGCATCTCCTTTACACCTATCAAAATGCTGATAAAAAACCACTTTTGAATTAGATTTTGGGGGATCAAATGAATTCATTTAAAATTTATTTCAAATGATTATGGTATTCCTTAGAACAAGCTATCCAATGAATATAATTTTAATATGTTTTGGTTTTGTTATGTATTTTTTTAAGTTTTATTAAACATAGGTTTTCATCGAAAATGAATTTCTTTGTTCTTCATGGAAAAATAGAAGATTATCAAAAAAAATGAAAAATATGAGTGCACTAGATATTGAAGTCCTTGATCCAACAAAAAAAATTAAATTAAATTTTGACATATACAAAAAAGTTACGCGTTATACGGTTGCCCGAATTGTAATTCGTTTGACTTTGAAACTTGATTAAGGAAAAAATATTCAATAAAAACTATCTAACTAAGTGGAAGCACTAGATATCAGAGTTACAAATCTAAATTTAAAAGAATTAGAATTTTATCCTTCATGGAAAAAAAGTTATGCATTATAAGGCCACTTTTTAAAAATGTTATTTTCTTAAAAAATCTATTTTCGTGGGAGATGGAAAAAGAAGTGCAATTTGATTCCAAAAATTTTGAAAAAAATATTTTTAGAATCTATAGACAAAATTTGATGAGATTCTAGTTTGCACCATCTTCAAATTCCTCACAGTTTAGCCGCTATAGGTGCCCGAATGTGAAGATTTAGTTAAAATTAATAATTTCAGTGTCCAGTTTGGCCATAAATTGTAAACCACTATTATGGGATCACCCATATCTATTTACTCAACCAAATCTAAATGCAAGGAAGAGAAGATGGTTGGAGTTGATATCTGATTATGACTTCAATATCAACTACATCAAGGGGAAAGAAAATCGGGTTGTCGATGCCTTAAGTGAAATATATCATATTGCTTCAATAGTGACAATCCAAATCAACTTTAAAGTTCAATTATTGCAAAAATGCAAAGAGGATGAGTACTATATGCAAGCTAAGTAAGTACTCACAAGCAATTCACATGATGCAAGGTATGGGGGTTTTCATTTTTAACATAATGGATTACTTAGGTATAAGTGGAAAAATATAGTATGGAAAGAAGTTCATGATGTTGGAAGAATAAATAAGAAGCCTCTAGTGTGTTATCATTGATTCCCACATTGGTTGGTAACAATTTTGTCAGTCCAAAAAAGTTGTCTTTTTTATTTTGATCCAATAATTTGGTCCAAAAATTCTCTCAGTAGAAGATTATTTCATAAGATTTTAATATGATGATAAGGGATATGTGATTCATCTCTTCACAAGTTTTTAGTGGTTTTTGTTGAAAGGAATTAAATTTATGAATGATAGAGTTTGGCTTACAGTATTCCACTCAGTATTTGTGAAATTGGCTTATGTTTTCATCTATCCAACATAAATATGTCATGTGTGCTTCATTGGTGACTTAAGAGTTTCTTATTAGGCCTAGGATGACCTAATTTATGCTTTTCACATTTTTTCTTGATGAATAGATGTTCCAAGCTAGGCCAACAATCTACATTTTTTATTATGTGTACATCTAATTAGGTCGGCCTAATTGATATATGAAGTTGTAATAGTGTAAATATATGAAACATCCTTTTGTATTGAGATGTATACATATAGATATATGTACACGTGTGTGTGATAAGAAACAAATTAATAAGTAGTGATGTGTCTATTGTGCAAAGTTGCATACTCTTAATGTATTTACAATGTATCTACAAACTAGAGTAGAACTTTCTATTCTAGAGCCTAATTTGAATTGAACTCAGCACACATAAGGTGTATTTCATTGGTTCATCATTTTGGCAGTGAGCCATACTCCTTTTTGTATTTACTTTAGGTTGTGAGCCTTTTAAGGAAAGTGAGTCCTAGTAGTGTGCCCTGTAATATATTATAACCAATTATAACATATTGTGAGCTAATCCTCACCATGGTTTTTCCCATTTTTGGTTTTCCATGTAAAAATCCTATTGTTCATTTGCTATGTGGTGTTATTCTTCCTTTCATGTTCTTTTTTATAGTTGTAGTTAAATATGTTTTGATAATTGAATTGTTAGCAATTAAATAGTTTGATAAAATACTATTTCTCTCCCCTCTTAGTATTATGGGTGTTCAACAATTGGTATCAAAGCTTGGTTCCTTTGGAAAAGTTTAACAACTTAAGGAAGATCTTGAAGTTTGAACACATGGCTGAAAAAAAGTATCTTGTTCCTCTAGAAGAGATTTCTACAACTGAGGAACTCCATGCTACTCTTGAAGACCTAGATAGAAGTGAAGATGAGAAAGAAACTCTGAAAGAAAACCTAAAAGAAGCAAATGAATTCATCAAAAAATTAAGAGAGAAAATCAAGAAGTTCAAAGAAAGGAATAGAGAAGTCAATGATTAGTTGAAGAAAGATAATGAATACATTACTAGAATGAAGGTGCGAGTGGGAAAATAGATAATAATTGAAGAATGTTAGAGAGTTGAAATTCAAAATAAAATTGATGAATGCACAAAGCTTGAACAAGAAGTGGTAACTCTAAGATCTGACTTGTATAAAGAAAAAGTTGATGAAGAAAAATTCAAAACATGTACTAGAATGCTTGATGAGTTGATCACATTTCAGAAACCAAATAAGATAAAGGTGGTCTAGGAATTGAAGGAAAATTTTCAAAGGAAAATTAGATTCCCAACAAAGTTGACAATCAGAGGAAGACTTAAGACCATAATAAACAATTAAAGAACCAAAGAAGCAATACCGAAAGGATTCCTATTTGACAACATAATGCTCAAAGCTACCCATCTTCTAATGGCATTTGTTTCTCATGCAATAAATTTGGTCATAGGGAAACATAATGTAGGAGTAGAATGAATAAGAATGTTGGATTCTTTGTTGGATAATGTTTTTCTTGCAAATTTTTTGGACATAGAGCTACTGAGTGTAGAAGTCAAATAATGATGAATAGATTCTATACTAGTAGAATGGCTCAATATTTTCAAGGCTATTGCTATATATGTTATGCTTTTGGACATAAAGCTAACCAATGTAGATCAAGGATAAATGCAAATCGGTTTGGTCAAAGAAATGTTGTGTGCTACACTTGCAACAAACCAGGGCATACCTCAAAATTCTAAAGAAGAAAAAATTTAAATAAACCTAATCCAAAATAAAATAACAAATATGTGAAAAAAGTGGATCCTAATGAAGTGAGAAATTAAATGTTGAATATTTGAAAGAAAAAGGAAGAACCTGAGAATAAGGATTAATCAAATTCATTTTTACTTGCACCTGGTGTAGATAATTCTAAAACTTTGACCCAGTAGTGGCTTCAAGGGGAGTAGTTATGGAGATATCTAGAAAACCCTTGATATAAGAGGTTTCAAGCAATGAAACAAAGATATGTTATGTAGAATGTCATATTGAAGTAGTTAAAAAAAATATGGTAGAAAAGGTGCAAATTTGGAGATTTGTTGAGATTTTTAGGGTTTACAATGTATTTCACAAAGTGTATCAGCTTTTTGAAGGTGGAATGCATTTAATATGAATTAGGGAAAATAAGAAAACCATAAAGTGAAAGCTCAAGTTGAATTAAATCACTTTTACTACTTGAAAGAAAGTAGGAGCAAGTTGAAGCAAGGAGAAGTTGATTCAGTGTACTTGGCATCAAACCCTAGTTCTTTCAAAGCATTGAAAGAGGTATTTATAGTTATTAATAATCTATTGGTTTGAATTAGAATCATTTCTAATAAGCACATTTAGAAGAATTAAGGAAATATGGCCACACTAACTGTTGTTGCGACCTCTAAGAGACCCTAACCTAGTTTCAAAAGATATTCATGGAAGGTCTATGAAACGGAACCTATGGGTGCATTTTCACAATTCCCAAGTAGTTTTTTTCCTACTAAAGATACTAGGGTCTACATTCACACAAAAATAAAAGAATTTGACAATCAAGAACTCATGAATGAGTGGGAAAAATAATTGTCAAGAGATGGTCACTCCATGAAACCAAAATATGAAAACCTAGCATGGAAGAAACTAGATGTATGGAATAGGTTATGAGACTTTCGTTGTGATATGTTTGAAAATTTTGTGAGGATGGAACTGTGCAGAGTGCACAACAAATTTGTATGGACAAGCATTGGTGGAGTGATTACTAAGGAAGTCATTAGGGACATAACTAGTCTTTATGACATTGGACCTATATTAGTGTTAAGACCTATAAAGAATGATGTGGTAATGAAGGTAACTAGTACCACATATGATGGAAGGGAACTGACTAAAAATCCTATCACAAAGCAAACTATGATGTATGCTACTATTATGATTGGTCAGAAAATATATTTTAAAAAATTGAGGCAATTCAGTATCAACTACAATAATTCATACTGCACATGAAATAGTGGTTAATGGAAGGGATTATGACTTGTGTGAGTTGCTCTGGTAGTGGAAGGCTTGACCTCATGAGCATCATTTATAACTCTTTTGATTATTTTATGGTTTCACTATCACTAGATAGTGGATGCAATATGATAAGATATGCAATCTTTACTTGTTATGAACTCCATGAAATGTGTTGCTTAAAGTATTTTAGGTGTTTTATGTATTTCATATTGCCTCGGCTATAGTTATGATGCTTCACTAATAATTGTAAGTGAGTGGGCAATTAAGTTTAGATTGGGAAGAATCAAGAGGGTTACAAGCTTCACAAGGTAGAGAATACCTTTATGCAAGGTGTTGACCAATGGATATAAAATAAAAGGCATGGATTTATTTGACTACTTCAACCTACTCAACTTTTATGGTTATGATATTGATCTCTGTGTAATTGAATTATGTGTAAAAGGTATACAATAGAATTTCTCCCTATTAGTATTTATCGATATATATTCTCTAATTTTAGTGTTACTAGTACATGTAAATGTTATTGTATTATAGATTATGGGATTAGTAGTATGATGGTTTTGAATAAGTAATTATTTACATTCGACTTTAATATGAAATACTATAATGATTGAATAGAAAATTCACTAATGTTTACCCTTAGAAGATATTCTAAGAAATTAAAATACCACTCCAATAATTATCATCTATACTAACGTATTGTTCTTGTAAATTCTTCCTAATATAGTTAGGAGCTTCATATCTAACTTGTGTATACATGTGTAGTTTAGACTTATTCTTTTAGAATTATAGTTGAAGATAAAACAATACAATTCAACACCACAAAAGAAAATTTATTATTGAAATTAGATGACACCAAAGAATTAATGTTTAATATCATCAATAATCCTTTTCAATTTACAATTTTATTGTACTCTTATTAGATGTTAGTATGTTATGATTCTCATTAATGCGGTGTTATTTTATTATTAGATTACCTTTTCTTAGAATAAGTGAAAGAGTATGGTAGGCTGTGGTTGGATTTAAGTTCAACTGGAAAACTGAGTGTTATTATAGGTTTTGTCTATCTATAGTCTCCAATTTTGCGGATTGTCCAACTCTGAGTCCGGCACAGTGATTATAGGAATACAATTCAACCATAAGCACGCCATGCGTGTAGGGATAGGTGAGATGGATGATAAGAGATTTCCATTTCAATAATTCAAACAAAAATCAAGAATTGAAAGATCTTTGGCAGTAAGAACTAGAGCAAAAAAAAGAGGAAACTTTATATCCTTGGGAAGAAAAAGATAGGAAAGAAAAAAATAAAAATGCAGCAAAGAGATTTTTGGTACGAAGGAGGTGGGGATGAGAAGATAGGAGACCGTTTAGATAGATGAATGGAGGGGAAAAAAAAAAAAAAGAGGATTGTGATTGGGGGATGTGAAGTTCGATCTGCCCTTGTGTGAAGAGATCGAGGCTTTCTTGGATGCTTTTATGGAGGGCTTTGCTTAGCTTATCTTGTCAAGCAAATCGCTGTCCTCAAATTTCTATATAGAGATTCTAGCATGATATTTAAGAGGAGGTGATATCTATTCAAAAAGGAGGAACAAAATAATCCCAGACCTGCTAGGACGATTGTTCTACATTGACATGCACGTTTAGCATTGAAGTTTTCAAACACAAACAATCGGTTGATATCATTATAATGGAGGAGGGGCTACATTCTGAGGAATGCAGATTTACGCCTACAAAACGCTTCTTTAATCCCTTTTCAAAAAAAATCAACCCCCTGCATAGTTAATTGAGTGTCTTGGGCAGGGGAGGGGGGGAGTTGCATGACTTGTGTTGCTGCGCTATGAAAACCAAGCGCCAAATCTCTAGCACTGCTTGCCAAATTTCTCTTGTACCAGGTATGCATGATTTTGATAAATCGCCATGGTAGTGTTTTCTTCTTTGCTGGTATTCAATATAGCGCTGAGGTTTCATTTTCATAAGTTTGCATCTCTTCATGACTGTGATTTCATTATTCTTTCCGATTGTGTAAGCTCTATTAAACCTTAAAAGAATAGGATCCCATGAATTCCACATTTTGCATACATTTCATTACATTGTGAAGGAGGTTGTTACGCCTTTTCAAAGCTTCTATTTCAGTATAGGTAAGGTCGGTGCTGGCAATCTTTTTTTTTTTTTGAGTTGACTCTGCACTTGCAGCCACGTCTTCTTGATTGTATGATCTTGATATTAAAACCATAGTGTATATATCTTGCAACATAGTTATCCATGAGACCATGATTTCTTTGAGGTTTGATCAAAATTCTATTCAGATGTTGATTAATGCTTGGCCTGTGTCAGTTTGGTCCTTCAATACAAAATAAAAGACAAGTTTTCAGTGATGTTATTTTATTCTATTTATTTTAGTTAGAGAAAACATCCTTGAAGTATTACTATCATTTGTAGGAATGCAATATCTTAATATCTCAAGGTCCTTTTGACATAATTTGGGGAATGTTTTTTTGTTTTTGGTTAGGAAATGTACATGGTTACCTTTCTATCATCATTATCTTTGTGTTGTTTTCATTAACCTTGTGTAGGCCGACCTAATTGTGTTATGGACCTTCCTTAGTATAAAATTTTATGACCATATAATCTAAAGAGGACCTTTGTGATTTTAATGAAACAATACATTTTTATTTTTAAAGTTAGATAATATGTTTACTTATTGAAAATTCATTCACAAAAATAGCTTAATCATTACACCTCAACTATTCATTAAATACTAAATAGGAAACCATAGAAAGGATTGGCGAGCATTAATATTTTAAATTTGTGATAAGAGTATTAATTCATATTCTATATCTTGACCTTGTAGTTAATGCATGACTTTGAATGTATTCTATTGGAAAAGATATCTAAATAATTATTATCTATAATGGAATGATCGTAGACTTTTGTACCCATTTTATTTACCCACCAATTGTGATTAATGAGAAAATACTTGATGCAAACTAATTAGTAAATTGTTATAGCATTATGGGGGTCATGTGTGCTAGAGTGTTGTATATCTTTTCTACAAAATCTTTGCCCTCTTGTTCTAATGAACCCAAATAAAATCACCAAGGGAGTTATATATCTTCTCCTTGTTGAGCACTTCTTGAAAAGTCCTTATAGTGGTGAGTCAGTAATGATCTTTCATGTGAACTCATGGGTATGGTATCTTCCGTTGAGTTTAGGTCATTTTTACTTGTATGGGATACTAGTGTATTTTGTATGTGCGTTGCTTGTGTTATTTGTTGCTTTTGAAATTCTTGGGAGATCCTAGAGGTGTAACTATGATGATATTTTTGTTTACCCTTATTATTGTATCTTGTGATTTGAGCTTGATGATATACATAGTTGTCAACCAAATAAGTGTTGGTTCAAGTCCATTGTTTTCTATTCCATGTAGATACTTCATCTTTATGAGAACAATCACAAGTTAAACCTAGATGTTTCATGGATTTGTAGGTCAGTCTGTTATGAGATGGAGTGAACCCAAGATTGTTGAACTACGATTCCTCTGCACTACGCATACGTAGGCAAGACCATCAGAGATGAGCCCTCGAGGAATTAGGTTTGGCCCCTTAGGCTCCCCCGTAATTTTCTTGAAAACTTACATTGTGAGTTGGTCATTCCCCCATAATTTTCTTGAAAACTTACATTGTGAGTTGGTCTTGTGTTGTGAATTGGAACAGTTTTTGGTTTTGTGTTATGTCCTTAGCTATAATTTGGTGTTTAAGTTTTTGGGCATTATAGGTAGCAACTTATGGATAACCTAAACTAGACTAAAGCAAATAAATATCCTTTCAAGTTTGGGTCATTCGTCGTCTATTTGTTATTTTACTTCTTGAGAGAGCTACCTAGAAAGTAGAATATTATATGGGATCGCAATAGACTGGTAGCACATTAGATTTTTGAATATATGCATAGTCTTGGAGACTAAAAGGTATAAATTAATGCTCTTACTATATTCTTTGTAGTTTTCTATAATAATATGTATGAGAGAGAGAGAGTTTTGAGAAGCTTGGTGAAGAAATATGCAAAAGAAATAACCTTTCTTGTGACTATTGATGAATGTATCATTGAAGTAGTATAACTTAGGATTCTATGGATAACTCCTCTTGGATATGAACTTGATGAACAAGTAGTTGAAGGATTGAATGAATATTGTTGAATAGTCTTAAGCTTATGAAGAGAAGTCTATTGAAGTGCATTTGGAGACTTCAACACTGAAAAGGACTAAAAGGGTGAACAAAAATATTGAGGCATACTTCAATCTGTATTCACTGACTAAGGATGATATCGATTAGTTGAAGGGACTTATAGATGAAAGAAAGGCTATATTATTTGATATACCCTCCATGTCTAGAAGATCAGGAAGAGCATCTTCCACCATTTCTTTTGCAATAATAGAAAATCATAGTTGAGTTGCTACAATAAAAGGAAATTAGGAAATGCATAGTTCCCCTATAGTAGTTAAAGCAACTACCTCCTTTGGACCCAACACTAGGGCCTCTAAGAAAATGGATGTACCCCATGTTGTACCACCTGTTGCCAATGGAAGGAGAGTGAAGAAAAAAGCTAACAGGAAAACAAACATAAGTGATGCAGTGCAAGAAGAAATAGAACTTAGAATAGAAGAAAAGAGTCAATTGAAAAGAAAATGGAGAAGCAACACCTCCACAAGCAATGAATAAATTGAAACCAAAGATAAGGTTGAGATATTATCTGATGATGAAGAGATAGGAGATGAAATGAAAGTGTTCAAAATCCAAGTGCATGAAAAGGAGGATGAAGGCACACTAGGACCTATGGAGAACAAGCCCAACTCTTCTCCAATAAGAGATAATTCTCCTTTGGAAATGGCAACCCTAGTTAATAACATGATAGATTTTGAGGATTTGCTAGCTACAACTAGATTAGTTGATGAATTTGATTAAAAGAATAAAGAAACAATTATAAATGCTATTGTTCAATATATGGTTCTCTTTAATGATTCTATGAAATCTATAAGGAAGAAGTTGACTAGTAATGTGTGGGAAGCATTGGTTCATAGAAGGCATGAAGCTATAACTATTGAAGACAAATTTACATCCAATTCCTTAAGCACATATGATTCCTCCTTGTCTTAGGAATTTTCTACTTCCCTACTCAAAGAATGGTCCCAATTGTTTAGGGTAAAAAATAGAATCACTACCTTGATGACAAAAGAGAAGGAAAGTATAAAGAAAATGAGGCAATAAACACTTGAAATAGTTAGAAAAATGGCAAAGAATTATGAGATGAAAACTAGTTCTTCATCTCATATTGCTCAAGCACAGGAGCCTGTCAATATTATAGAAATAGAGGACCATCCTATTGTTGAAAATTTTGGTGAAACATATGTTGTTTCAGAGAAATTTGTTCCTTTGAATGATATAGAAGAAATAACCAATAAAATTTTTGAAGATCAACAAAAAGGTGGCAATGGTAGTAACCCAAGAGAACATAATGATGATGCTAGAAATAAAGAAGAAGAAGATGAGAATGGAAATGAAGTAAGAAAAAGGTGAAAATAAATATGATGGTTGAGATGATGAGGATAAGAAGGAACAAGAAAATAAGGATAAGTCTTCAAGAAAATCCTTCGAAAAAGAAGAAGGGGAAAAGAAAGAAGAAAGCAAGGAATATATAGAGGTTGGAAGAAGTGAAGAAGAGATGTTAAAATCTACTAAATAATCATTCATAAATATTATTAAAGGCTTGCTGACAAAGAAATCATAGATCTAGCCTATGCTACCACCCAAGCTGATTCAACTTCCTTCACATCTAGGGTATGTGGATCTGAGCAAGATCTCACCAATTGAAAGAGTAAAAATATGTGTTACTTTTCTAAACTCTGGTACAAAAGAAATGATTGAGACTTACAAAGAAGGAATTAAGTTAATAAATGATGTTATTAAATCTTTATGGGAGCTAGTACCAAGTGCTACCATTGATATCTCCTTAGCCCCTATTGAAAATCTAAAGCTTCTAGTTGATTCAATCAAAGAATATTCCTCGGTCTTAAGCTACAAATTGAGAAAGAAGTAGAAGCAATAATTTTGGAGAAAAGGATATTTGAGTTACATGATAGATGTGCAAGTGCACATAGCAAAGTATTGCAAAGTCTAAAAGATGTAAAGGGATGTGAAGAAGAAGCACAAATATTGTTTGTATACTTCATGTAGTGGCCTGATGCCACTAGAGGCATCAAATATTTAATGGACTCAATAGAATCTCAACTAGAACATGCCTCCAAAGCCTACAAAATTTCAGTTGATAGAAGCTCTATGACTTGGACTTCTATTAAAAACCTACTAAACAAGTTCTTCACTCTATAGAAGTAGAAAGAGGATGCAATTAGATGGTTTGGTCAGCTTATAGATCTGGTTATGTTCAAACATATTCATGTGTCATATGCTCTTGTGGACACAAAAAAGCTTGACAAGATAAAACTTAACCCATCCACTTTGGAAGAAGGAGAAGAATTTTTGGTCAAACTAGAATCACTACACAAAATACTAGTCAAAGCAAAAAGGATCTGGGATGAAGGAAAACTTGCTTGGGAAGCTATTCTCAAGGAACTAGATGTTGCCCCCAACTCTAGTTAAGTTTTTTTTCTACATTTGCTTTTGTTTATTTTTTAAATCATCATCAGGACACCCTTTGTCCTTGATGTCAAAGGGAGAGACTATGTGTAGAAAGTATAAAATTTTGGGTAAAAGCACAATAGTGTGTCACACTTTCATCCAATTAAATAGTTTTGAGTGAACTATTTTCTGCCAAAAGATATTTTCCTGAGTAGCTTTCGGCTGAAACCATGCGGCACCGATGTGGCAGGTACCTTTTCGGCCAAAGAGGTTTAGGCCAAAAGTTACACAGCCAAATACATCCTGCCAAAAACATAAAAATAGTGAGCGTATTTGGTATATATAGCTTGAAAATATCAAGAAATTTTTGGCTGAAACATGCTTGACCAAAACATACTCAACCAAGGATGTCTAGTTGGCATCCTACATGGTAGCCAACTCACCCTTTTTTAGAATTTTCTGAAACATTCAAATTTGGCAAAGTATTTCTCCAATCAAAATTTTTTTTGCAAAAAAAACCATTTTCTAGAGCTCGAAGTGGTGAATCCAATTTTTTTTTTTTCATATTTTGGTTAGTTTTAATATATTTTATTTTGAAAATAATGCAAGTAGGTTGTTAAAATTAAAAAAGAGGTTGATTAGAAATTTTTAAAAATAGTAAAACATATTAGTTTTTTTTTTAACTTATATGGGGCACTAGAGGAGAGAGTCTTCTATAAAAGGGTATAATTTGTTTTTTGAAAATAATTAAAAAAATTGACAATAGTTGACGTCTTGTGAAAACTCTCAAATTCTAACAAGTTTAACTTTAAAATGTTATTGCGAGAAAAATATACATCAAAATTTGAATTTTTTTTTCATGCACAAGATATTGAAGTTATCTATTTGGAAAAAAAAGGGGAGAAACGAATTTTTTTTCAATTTGTTTCTTAATGTCTCGTGAAGTCACTCTTTTCTGAAATTTTTAGCATTCCAAAATTTGTCCTTAAATTAATAAAAACATTATGAATTTTAAAAAAAATAAAAATTAAAAAATTACAAGTATAAATTTCATCAAAAGTTCTACATTTCATTAGTTTATACCATTTTGAAATTCAAAACATAAAGACCACTTTTATGTGGTCAAAGTTTAGAACTTTTTTGTTGTTGGCCAATTCCTTTATAAAGTGTGACACAGTTTTGTGCTTTTACCCTTTTGTTTTAGTCATTAAGAATTTTTGCTTAGTTTGTACAGTTGAAAGGGGAAGTAGAGTCAGTTTTTGGAGATCCAAATTTTTGGCACATGTTTCCATCAATGAAAAAGGGGGAGATTTTTAGAAGAATGGAGAAGAAGCCTTTGGTGTGTTGTCATTGATGCCAACATTGGTTGGTAGCAATTTTTTCAATCTAGAGAAGCTATGTCTCTATTATTTTAATCTAGAAATTTGGTCTGAAAAATCTCTCTGTAGAAGATTGCTTCATAAGATGTTAATATGATGATCAAGACTATGTGGTGCATCTTTGGACAAGTTTTTAGTTGTTTTTGTTGAAAGGGATGAAATTTATGAATGAAAAAGTTTGACTTACAATATTTTGCCTAGTATTTGTGAAATTGGCATAATTTTTCTTCTGGCCGACATAAATATGTCATGTGTGCTTCGTTGGTGACAAAGAGTTTTTTATTAGTTCCATGTTGACATAATTGATTCTTTTCACATTTTTTATTGATGAAGAGGTGTTCTAGGTTAGGCCAACATGCTACATTTTTTATTAAGTATGTGTACATCTAATTAGGCCAACCTAATTGTTGTATGAAGTTGTAATAGTGTATATATATGAAACATCCTTTTGTATTGAGATATAGACATATAGATAGATGTACATGTGTGCGTCATAAGAAAAAAAGTAATAAGTAGTGATGTGTGTCTATTGTGAAAAGTTGGATACTCTTAATGTATTTGTTGTGTACCTACAAACTAGAGCATGAATTTGTATTCTAGAGCCTAATTAGAATTGAACTCATCACACATAAGGTGTATTTCATTAGTTCATCATTCTGGTAGCGAGCCATACTCCTTTTTGTATTTACTTAAGGCTGTGAGCCTTTCAAGGATAGTGAGTCCTGACAGTGTGCCCTATAATATTGTATAACCGATTATAACATATTGTGAGCTAATCCTCACCATGGGTTTTCCACGTAAAAATCCTGGTGTTCATTTGTTATGTGGTGTTATGCTTCCTTTCATGTTCTTGTTTACAGTTGTAGTTAAATATATTTTGATAATTGAATGGTTAGTAATTAAATGGTTTGAACAGTAAAACACTAATTCATCCCCCTCTTAGTATTTTGGGTGTTCAACACATGAAACACTTTGTACAGCTTGGTGTGACAAATTTTTTGGCCGATTTAAAGCCATTGTATTTTTGGAAAGGGATGAAAGTAGATGTTGCTAGATTTGTGGATAGGTACCTAGAATTTCAAAGGGTGAAATTTGAGCATCATCATCTTGCAGGCTTGTTATACCCACATGATATTCTAGAGAGCACTTGTGGCAAGTCATAAGTATGGACATTGTGTAAGGATTTCCTATGTCAAGGAATAAGAACAATTCCATTCTTATAGTTGTGGATAAGCTTACTAAGGTACCACATTTTATACCTAGAAATCTAACTAATGGAGCCCCAGTCATAGCATGAAAATTAATTCAAGAAGTGTTTAGACTACATGGAATTCCTAAGAATATTATCTCATATAGGGATGCACAAGTCACCTCGAGGTCTTGGAAAACCTTATTATCTACACTTGGGACTCAACTTAATATAAGTTCAGTGTATCATCTGAAAATGGATGGAAAAATAGAAAGGGTGAATCAAGTACTTGAAGACCTACTTAGAATGTATTGCATAGATCAACAATACAATTGGGAATATTTCTTTCCTTTAGTGGAATTTTCTTAAAACAACTACCATTCCACAATAAAGATGGAAAAATCTTTCACATACTAGTCCTACTAGATTTTACACAAGTCTTCAAATTTTTTACATGGTTTTGAAAGTACTTGAAAAAAATGTTGTTTGTTTGTTTAGTTTATGTTTGCTACATAAAATCATCAAGGACGATGATTCACAAGGGGTGAGTATGTCACACCCCATTGTGTGTTTACCTATTTACTATTACTATTCTAAGGTAAATTATTGTATGTGTGAATGTATTTGGAATTTTGATTGGAAATATATGTGCTTGAACTTTGTTATCAATGAATTATGAATGAATGTTTATTTCATTTAATGTTATGTGATGAAATGCATATATGGAAATGAATAGTTATTGAATTAGATATTCTAACTATTGAAGAGTATTATGAAAATGCTTGTTTTGATGAACAACTGACTACCATGGGAATTTGTTATGTTGGTTGTAGGTTCATATTCAATCCTCTAGGAGTGAAGAGAAGTATCACTTAGGGAGAAGAACTTGGTAGACAACCAATAACAAAACCTAACTGAGCTTACACACACACTCACAGTAGAATGATTGATTCTAGTCATAATGTTGGGAATTGGTAAGTCATCCTTTAGTATGATGTGTTTGCATTAGAAAGGATCTTGTTTATTGTTTATTGCATTCTTGGATGATGTCTACGTGTTTGGAGTTTATAAACCTTCTTTATATTACAATGATTGATTGATCAAGTGAACATACATTGAATGTAAATATATGTATGCATATACATGTCGACAATAGACCATATGCAAGAAGGAACACATACCTAAGAGTACATAGGTAGATGTACCTATGCACACTTATGAATGGGTTCTTATGAGCATGGTGTTATCGAAGGGACAATGCGACATGTATGTATATATATATATATACATCACACATATATTTCCTATCAATAAGATAGTAATTGTATGTGTGTTTGATTGTGTAATCAGATGTATATGTATATTTATATAAGATATATACATATGTATACATGTGTCAATAAATATGTATGAGTGACAAATGGAAGTATCTATACAGATATATCAATATATGTATATGTAGGTATACATGTACATAGAGGTATATATATATACAAACGGTATTATATATATGAATGTTAACTTGATCTTATTCATTTGAATATCAAATATATACATATTTAATTGGCATGGAATATGTATACATACATACATACATAAACACACACACACACACACACACACACACACACACACACACACACACACACACATATATATATATATTAGAATATCAATATATATATATGTACATGTATATATATGAAGATATATATTTATATTTATATATATAGAGAAATTATTTCATCCAATTTTTATATATATTATGCAAAGTATTTGAGGCTGAATAATACATATGTTATTCAAATAATAAAGGCCAATTCTTATAAGAATATGTTTGGTCGATAAATGAGAAGTATTGTGCATTATATAGTAAGCACTCAAATAGATATTAAGGCACATTTAAATCTATAGATTAAGTGCAAAGAAATTGTGAGAACATAACCTGGTGTGTAAAGTGTTTAATATGCACGAATAAAAGGATATAGACCTTAGCAAAAGGACGTGCTTGGTCAAAGTATTTCTATGCACTGTAACTATGGAGTCAATTCATCATTTACATGTCAATTTAATAGTCTATGACTGAGTCAACTAAGATATGTGTTCCTTGATAGATATTGACTATTTCTTGGGAAAACCCCAACCAAAAGTATAGGAAGATGGCTGAAACTTAGTGCCATAATATGAATACCCTATTTTATGTAGAATTATTTCTCTCTAGCAATTTGATTCTCATCTTTTGAGCATGTGCATATTTGAAATAGTCTTATATTTCTCTCATACAAGGAGGTTGATCTATAGATTATGAAGATGAGTATTAACTTAGAATGCTTCCACCCTTTTGTTGTGTGAGATGAGTTGACTTCCATGCTTGAGTGGTGTCGTCTAGCATACCTTTTCCTTAGGCATCAATATTTCATTACTTTGTATAAATAGATGAGCCAAATCTCTCATTTGGGATGCACATTCCATAGTTCATTCAACTACTTATATTCTATAGTTGTATTTCAAAATATAAGAGTTATTTTGTGAGCATAGAAGGGGATGTTATTGTGAGATATTGCATTGAGTGAATACAAAAAATTGAGGAGTCTATTAAGTTTATATTGGAAGGCTAAGAATCAGATTAGCCTATTGGACTAAGTGTAATATAGGTATGAGAATCTATTCTTCTTTTATTTATCTTTTATTATGAAAGAATGAAAGTCTTGATTGTTTTGATTGGAATTTCTTGAGAATTCTTGCTATAGTAAATCATAGTATTTTCTTATGAAAAGGAAAATAAGTTATTTTATGCTTTTCTATGAAAGTGTTTGTATATACTCCATAATAGGAGATCTTTTTTTCATTAGTATATTATACTAGGAATGATGAAATAAGGATAGCTTAAGGGATGTCCTTTGCAAAGTTATTTGATTGGTTTAGATAGCTCATAAGTTGCACCTAGGATTTGATTATCCATTCAAGGGAGGGTAACTTATGTTTATGCTTTGTGGGTAGAAAAACCATTTTGTTTTGGTGAAAGGGCAATATGTTGTTTCTAAGGTTAAAGACTACCTATAGAAGGAAATTACCTATGCATAGTTTATAATGGCCTAAAGTTAAATTGATCTTGAGTAATGTATGTGAGTAGGATAGATATCACTTGAAGTATTGAGTGAGAACACTTTGGCCAATGCAGTGTGATTGTATTTGGCTCCACTATCAATTCATCATGATCCATTGATACATGCTAGTTCAATAATATAGAGTCTACAAGTTCTATTTATGTAGGACATGACACTAAGCTCGTAATGGTTTTCATTACAAGGTTACTCAGCCAATCTTTTCATTGAAGGGTAGGGCCATATATCAAATGATAGATGTGCGGGGGGACCACATATTAGTTCATGGTTGGTGGAAAATCTCTTGAGTGGTTCTTCTCCTCCTTAGCAGGTGACTAAAGAAAAAGATTTGAAAGGAAATTCCTGGACCATCTATATCTATTGCTTTGAAGCTCAGTTGAGCTATGTATGTACTTTGAACACAATCTTTGGAATATTGTAATATGTGGAATATTATGTTGGAAAATGAAATCAAAGATGATTATTGTGTTAACATCTATGTTCATTTTTTCTCTATTAATAAAAGAAAAAATAATTTATGGAAATGGTTTATTTATTTGAAAGTGAAAATTTAGGAAATTTACTTGCCTAAATGATTGGCTCAAGTGTTACAATTTAATATTAACCAGCTCTAATCTTGTAAGGCATGGAATTTCTAAACCTTTTAACTTCCCAATCCATTGTTCAAATGAGGAAACCCCTATTCATCTTTTATTGAATTATCAATTTTCTTATAAAGTATGGATATGGTTATGTGGTAAGATTAACTATTATGGACCTCTTCCAAAGTCACATTTTCACCTTTTCCTTAGTTGGCCCGTTCTTTTCAAGGATTCCATTTTTTATTCCATTTGGTTGGTCTCCCCTTCACTTGTGATATGAAATGTGTGGCTTGAAAGGAATATTTGATTCTTTAGAAATCAAAATTCTAGTCTTGAACAAGTTATTAACAAGGTTGAAGTTTTAGTATTAGAATTTGTAATGTCTCATATTGTCAAAGTAAAGTTCAATTATATTTCTTTCACCTCTTATGATGTTTTTTTTATCCATTATATTTGCTTAGTATTCCTCATTCAAGACACTTTTAGTCTAAGAAGAAAATTCACATTAATAAGATTTCTTGGATACCATGTCTATCTTCATTGCTAAAGCTCAAAATTGATAGTTCTTTGAGAGGAAATCTGAGTATTTCTAAAGTAGGGGATGTTATAAGATATTTTAAAGGAAATTTTATTTCATCACTTTCTTTTAAATTGGAAACTTTTACTAATAATGAAGAAGAGGCTAATTCCCTAATTCCCATGTTCATGTTTGTAAGAAAGGATAAGGTCGATAAGATTAGTATTAAGGTAGATTCATTGAATATAATAAATTTAGTTAAAAATAGAGCAACCCCTAACTAGAGAATTATGTACATAGTTTAGGATTTCTAGTTTCTCTTAATTCAATTTTAGTTTCATGAAATCCACAACTCTTAGAGAAGGAAATAAGATTGTAAATGGCTTGGAAAATATGGCATGTGATCAATTGGTTCACTAGTAGGAAATAGATGGTTCCTCATTTCAGGTTTACCCAACATCTCAAAGTTAATTGATAATGATAAGTTGCCTTCAACTTAGTGATAAGGACTAAAAAATTTGAAAGGATCTTGTATTTTAAGGGAGACGTTATTTCCATAACTTCAAGTGATGCTTGTGGAAGGTTCTTGCTAACTGCAGTGACTACTATCTTTTAATAAGCACATATCTTATAATCATGTGTGAATTGAGAATATCTTGTACCTTTCCTTTGCTGGGATAGATGATCACATGTTTAGGATAGATTCACAATATTTGAGATAAGATGGTTTTTAATGTGACTTATCATGCCAAACTTCTTTTATTTTCCATCTTTTTAGGTTGGACACATCTTCTTTAGTGTTGTTTGTTGAGAAAATTTTTGTTTGTAAGCAAGTTTATGCAATAGAGTTTATCCAACATGTTGCTTGTGTTGTCATTTATGTCAACAAAGTTGTATTGTGGATGGTTGCATGTGATGTAAACAAAGTGATGTTTAGAAGTGTTGTGAGGTCTAGGACTTGGTGATGAATGTCATGAGCATGATGTACATAGTTGTACAAAAGCCTCTATTTTTCATGAACAAGTGAAAGATGATAGGTTGAAGTGTATTTTGTCTTTGGTAGCATAAATGTTATATTATTTATTCCTTGAGGTAAATTATTGAAGAAATAAAGTATGTAAGGTTTCATGT
Source organism: Sequoia sempervirens (assembly GCA_007258455.2). Classification (NCBI taxonomy): domain Eukaryota; kingdom Viridiplantae; phylum Streptophyta; class Pinopsida; order Cupressales; family Cupressaceae; genus Sequoia; species Sequoia sempervirens. Next base: position 1,155,870,981 of record VDFB02271358.1, on the reverse strand, counting down.
AAAAAAGGCTCAAGAGAATGTTGTGTATTCCTCTACATTTTAAGATATGGCCTTGTATTTTTGAAGTTAAATAGAGAGAAGTGTGAATTATGTATGTTCTTATTTTTAGAGCATAGAAGTTAGCGCATAATTTTTCAAAGCTAGCAGAGTGACTACAATAGTACAATATTATGAAAATAAAAAAGGGTCAAAGGAATGCTCCACATTTCTCTATATTTGAAGACGTGATCTTGCAGATTGGAGGATAATTTTAGATTATTTGTATGTTTTCTCATTTCAAGTTTCAAGTGTTGAGGAATACCACAATATTAGTTTTTAGTGTTCTATCTCAAGACTATGTATTCAGATTTTTCAAGTGATGTTGAGTTTAGTGTATGTTTCTTTGCACCAAAATGGTGTAGCATGAAGTTTTGAAAAGGGTGTATGAGAATTTTTTTGCATGTCTTATATTTTGGTTTGAGCTACATTTTTTGCTCTTACTATGGATATGTTGGATCTAACTTGTTGTGGTCATCGCACATTTCATGTTACACGATTTATTTTGGCCGATAAAGGAGATACTTTTTGAAGCTTGTGAAGGATATAAATAAAAATTCAAGTGTGTTTCAAAGTGTAGGTGTGTGTGTGTGAATCTGCAAACATGTATGTGTGTGTATGGATGTAAGTATTTATTTTGAAGTTTGGTGAAGATATCAAAGGTTGTTGAGTAGAGGTGTTGAAGGTATATGCCATTGTGAAGGGTGTCGATGTTGCAGAGATGATTGATCAATATGTTTCATAAATTATTTTTGTAAAAATATTGTAGCCTCATTTTATAAGTGTTGTAGCCTCTATTTCATTGATTTCTAGGTTCCTTTGGTCAAATCCATAAAACCATGCTTGAGGGAGTTGTTTTTTGCTTTGGATTTTAGCCCATAAAACTTATTGTAAATCTTAAATTTATTTGTGTGGCTGGATTTGGATAGTAGATCCAAGAATCTTTCTCACTGTGGTTTTTTCATGCTAAGTTTTTCTATATAAATTTGATGTTGTGGTTGTGTGTTTTTGTTTTATTGCATAGTTTGATTCCCTTTTTGGTTAAGGAAATAGGAATATTTGGTTGATAAAATTGAATTTTATTAATTGTGGCATATACTGATTCACCCCTATCATAGTACTTAAGCATGTTCTAAGTATTGGTATCAAATTTGAGTCAGTGCAAGATCATGGGGGTCCAAACTAGGACCTTAAGTGGCAATGAAAATTTAGAAAAACAAAGTTAGGCAACTTGGCATAAAAAATTGAATAAGTTATTAACATAATTTGAAAAATATGTAAGAAAAAAGTTTGTATTAAATTGAATGTAGCTTCTAAGATACTAGTCCTTTTTTGTAGAAAAGTAAATCTATTTGGTAAAAATTTGAAATTTCAATGCAATAGTACTAAATTTTTAGGAAAAAAATTAAAAGTAGGTGTAGAGGACACAAGAAAAAAAATAAAATTATGAAACTTTCCATATAAGTAGAGGAAACATGCTTGAATGTATTGCATTTTTTTGTATTTTTTTAGGTAAATAACTAGTTATAAATTTTTTATTAATTTTTTTTTAAATATTAAAACTTGTTTGTTTGACCACCATAAACTGGTCAATGAAGACCATTCAAACAACCCTTTATTATTTCATAGATAATTAAAATGATGAATACACCAAGAGAGAATTGGCATTGAAGTTATGACATTCTGTATATTCCAATGCTATTACTGTTATCAAAAATATTTACAAAAACAAACAACTCTTAACCTAGATGCGGACTCAATTCTATTCAATGTATTGTCTCTTGCAAAATTATTCTTTGGGATCAATCAACAACCCATACAAATGTCCCTAACTTCATTTTTTATAAAAAAAAAGGGAGTAAAACAAGCCTCAGGCCAATGTACACATGTCACTTTTTCATTTGACAAATACAATTACATTTCAAAAGACTGCTATTTTACAAAACCCGAGGGAAAAATCCATATGAGACAAAATTTATTTCTCATTTGCTGGTGAAGATATTTCCCACCTTCCAAAATGCTCTATATTCGATGGAGATATTATTTCCATGAGCAACAACACCTTTTCCATATGCCCCCAAAACTTTAGGATGAAAACATGAAAACAAGAAAAAAATAATATACCAAAATATATCGGCATTAGTATCCTAATGCCATCAACTTTGAATTGAGGAAGATATAACATTTGAACATTAACATATCAAAGGCCTAATCTATACTATTTCTAGGCCATGTATTGTATTCATCCTAATGCAACCATCCTTACTAAAATCCATTACTTTCCAAAGACATAAGATAAAAATTCATTACCACCCTGTAACTGAAAGACAACTCATAAATTCATCTACCTTGATCTTGTATGGGCTATATTTTATAATCACTTGGTTGGATTCTTTATCAAAATCTTCAAGGAAATTACCCATATGAGAAAGTTTATCCATACTATTCTTCAACATTTCTATGTCAACTCCATCACAAATCAGTGTTGCATGAGTTGTTATCATAGTTCTTTCTTGATATTTTCATTGTTGGATAGGGTTAACTTCACTAGCATAATTAAAAAAATTAGGAAGTAAATTGAAACTCCATTCATCGAACCTCTACACTAGCTCCCTAATTTTCTTCTCCAATGGCTCAATCAACCCCTCATACTCCTTAATCCCATTTATAATTTTGAGTGTTTGGATAATGTTGAGTAGCTTATTGACATAATGCTTTAATCCAATAGCCATATATCTCAATTTCTTTAAATATGGGGATCCATTTGTCCATCAATTGGATGGGAACCTCCTTATCCCTATCAAAACTCTTTATTGCATCATACATGGAAGAATAATTTGAATGAATACTATATAATTTTCTCTCAATATTTTTATTTAGATGTTCCAACACTACTGTTACAATATTTATGTTACTCAAATAAACTATTTATTTTAAAATGTTGGTACATCTCCTCATAATCATTGAGTTGCTCCAACAATTCTTCCTTAGTGACTTCTTTTGGGAGAGGTGCAACTAATGTAATTGGAAGTAGGTGTGCAATGAGCACATCATCAGGTTTATGAGGTAAAAAATCCATTAGAGTTGGGAGAGGTGAATGGGAAAGAGAAGATGGTGTTTTCTCTAATGGAGATGGGGGTGAAGGAATCATTACTTTTGGGGTTCCCTGTGAGTGCACTGATTGAATTTTTTCTTTTAGCAATGAAACTTTCAACTGTAATTTTACAATCTTTTGTTGCCCCTTATTGTATTCAACCACCATGTAATTGTATCTTTTCTTGAATGTGTCTCTCTCCTTTGTTAGGGACCCCAATATAGCTTTTGTGAATTGATCCACATTCATAGATAATGTATTTTCCTCTACCACAAATGTATCAAATACTATTTTAATAACCAAGACCCCTTTCAAACTTGTAGCTGGTTCAACAACCTCTAGTTTCTTGTTATTTGTCTCTAAGGCCCTAATAACTAATGTATCCCATGGAGCTATAGAGGTTGATTCCTACATATCTATTGGAACTTCTTCCTCAGTGGAAAAGATAGGTGCATCATGCCTTCTCACTTTATCAAAATAAATTGTTGAAACAAGATCTTTTTCTGGTAATAAGAGGACACCAATTTTTCTGAATAATTCTTTGCCCTCATCTGTTGTTATTTCTTTGTATTTTTCCCCCATTTCCTCACAAGCCTTAGCCTCTATGACCTCTCTAGGAAACTCATGATTTTTAATTCATTTCATATCAATTCTCTCAACATACTCATCTTTTCGGGCTCTCCATACAAACTCCTAAAAATATTATGTCTTTACAAAAGTATCATCATCCATAAATATTTCACAAACCTCATCTCTAACATCATCAACATTATTTATCCCACTTAAGTCATATTTACTCAATCTAAGGCTTAGACTTTGTGGCACTATTTCTCTTGAGGGAGAAGGAACCCTACCTCATCTCATCCTTAGTGACAATAATCTCTTCATTAGAGTCATATGTGGAGTAATCCACAAGGCCACTTGATCCAGCCCTTTGTTTCTTTGATGGTGGATCTTTCAGTGGAGATGGTTCTCTAGATGGTGAATCAAGTTTGAAATGATATGTGGAATAGCTGAATGTGGAAGTGAAAGTGGTTGAAGTTCTGGTGGAAGAGAAGATGCCCTTGACCCCTCTGATTGGGTAGGGGTGGCAAGTGTTTGCTACCTTTTCATTGTGCTATCTCTTCTTGCAAACACATGCACTTTATTTAGATGTTGATATGTTCACCTTTCTTCCAACATAGGGGCTTTCCCCTTATGTTTTTCCTCAATAACCATATACTTTCCTTTGTCTTGGACTATTCTTTCCTCTTACAATTTTCCCACAACTTTATCAAAATTCTGAAAAACAACTTCCTCTCTTAAAATTTCATTTTTTATGTCAAGGAGAGCCTTGAATTGAGGATCACTCTCTTGATTTGATCTCTAAAATTAATTGAAATAAATCCATTTCATTTTCTATCCTCTTTTATTTGAATTTTTTTTTTTCTAAATAACATCCTCAAGGAAAGAGAAATTATGAACAAATTTCCCCCTTTTACTCTATCTTTTAACTAGAACATGAAACCTTTTGGGTCATGATTTCTATGTGCATGAAATTTCATTCCCAATGGCTTGAGATTATCAATTATGTTCCTGAATACCCTAGTGGTCATGAAAAAAATAGAAAAAACTGTATAAGAAGGAAAGAAAGTTCCTTTACTCATGTTAAGTAAATATTTATCTTCAATGTCTCCCAACTACCACATGACTTCTAGGAAACCAATCCTCAGTGGTACATCTCTACGAAGCACATGAGGTTTTTTCTCAATACCATATACATGGAGGACAGTGGAATATTGATATGGAATCACATCCTATGAGTTGTGGTCAATCCGTAAATTAGGTCTCCTCTCTTTAGGTCTAATGAATTCATGCAATTCTGTTGGAATTCTTCAAAAATTGAGAATGAAAACCCTCATCACCTTGGAAGAAAAAATGTTTGAAAAGACTACAAAACTAAAGCTCTACTCATCCTTTTCCAAGATAGAAGTCCATGTTTGGATAGGAATATCTTGACCATTCTCTTTTTATTTGAATCTTACTTCCAAGGAAGTCAGCTCCCTTGTACAAGAAGGTATACATGAATAGAGAATTGTCTCACTTTTCTTCAAAGCTACCATAATTTTATGTATTTCTTTTGACAGATAGGTAGAAAAATCATAGGATGTATTGAGTGTCATGTTTTTTATATTTGCGTCCATGTACATGGGTGCAATTGGCATGCTTGATGTTGGATCATATCCTAGAATTTGACAAAGCGAATAGAATGATTTCTGGAAATAAGTTACAAAGTAGTTGATTGGACAGGGCTCTTTGTTAGATGGACCTAATACAATTCTCCTCTCTCCCTTTCCTACTACCAAGAAATTTGACAACATTAAAACCTTGAGTGTAAGTCTCACCTTCTCATACTCCATCAATTTCTTCTAGTCAATTTCCACCATTTCTTCATCGCACTGGCTCAATCTAAAAAATTTGGTGAATTCTTCTCTAGTGAATGCAATGATGTTCTTTTTATTATTTTTTCTACCACCCTAATAATAGGGCTATAATTTTCCACAATAACCTTAAGGAGTTCCACATTAAGATATATATTTGTAACAACCAACTTTCCCATATCCAATCTCCATGGGTTACAAATAGAGATTTTAGCATTTCTATTTTCAAACTAGTATGTGAACAATCTCCATCTAGTGAATGGAAATTTTGTATCTTTAATGGAATGATGTCTATCAACAATGCCATTGTAGTGTCAAGACCTTGAAACATAGCTTTCCCTATGCATTTGTCATTTATTGAGGGTTTCAATTGGTCTATTAAGTCTTGGACTAGAGGTATCTATTTAGGTTCATAACTGGGTGACTGAGTTCTTGGGGGTTGCCATTATACTAATAAGTGACTATGGTTTTATAGGTTGAAACTAGAGATTTAGGTCTACACAAATGGATAATGCAATTCAAACAATTGAAGGAAATTTAAAAAAATTCAAACCTTTAAAGATGTCCTAGTAACCTACACAAATCACAAAAATAGCAATATCTATGGAAATTGCAAGGAATTGAGCATGAGAGATAAGGTTTTAACTTATTAGTTTTCCTACATGTAGAAACCCTAATTTTTGATTGCGAAGAACTCAAATTGCACTTCAACAACTTTTGAATGCATTAAAATTCCTTTGTGATCAAGAGTATACTTTGAAACCAACTTTTATGATGAAGAAAGCCTTTAATTTAGCTTAAAACATCAAATCTACCATTACTATTCACTCGCACAAACCAAAATGACTCCATGACACCATTTTAGGAATTTTAAAATGTGATCCTTAATTGCTTTGTGAGTTGGATTGACGAGCAACTTAGATGGATTCAAGTATGCTTTGAAAAGTTTAACTTATGCTGACTACACATCAAGCTTATTAGAAACTACCATGTGGATATCTCGTCATCATTAAATGGGCTCCACCACCCACCACAAGCCATGGATAAAATTCACAACTCACTCTCCCACTAGCCCTTTGAGATCTATAGGATGTTGATCAAGGGTTATGGGTTAGCGGGAAATGGTCAAGATTGATTTGGTGTAGTCCAACATGTACACAACTTAATCTCCAAGTTCACACCTAAGCTACTAACATTCTTCTATGATGGATGGTTAAAATTAAAACATCTCACTATCTTTTTATTCGTTTGTGTAATGTTTCTATAGTTTCCAGAAAAATTAACTAAATATTTCATGAATACTTAAAGTCTCTCATAGCTCACTAGACATCGTGGATCATGTCACATGGCAGCTGCCCATTGCCCTTCTTAGACCCAAGATCTACCTATGGGTCCCTTGTGGGCTAATGGGTGAAACTCAAGACTTAATATTATTGATCCATCAAGACCATTGATCTTGATACCCTTTCCACAATGCTACCTTCTAGACTTTGTAGGGCCCACCATGTAGTGGACACTTGTCACTATGCTCGCTACCCTACTAGGGTTTTTTCTTGGAATATTTTAATGCAGTGAGCTAGCAGGAAACCAATGAAATGGAAGTGATGGGAAACACTAACCACAACTTAAGTGTTGATATGGCATGTGCATAAAATCATGACTTAAAATGGGGACTTCATTAGGTCAAGGGGATAACATGCTTAATATTTTGGTCCTAGACTTAGGATAGAAAATAAATAATTCAACTCCCCTCACTTAAGACATTTTTTGATATTTGAATTGATAAAAATGATTAATTAAACTAGGAGAAAGGGTCAATAAGAAAATGACTTCAATGACATAAGTCATTACTTAAGTGATCTAGAATGGGCTTGGAAAGGTCATCGCATGATTAGAACATTTCACAAGGTTTAGAAATACATAGGTGTTTGTAAGGGCTTAAGACATAGAAAGAACCGTAGGGTGATGGAATTCAAAACCCCTAGCCTAGAAGACAATAAATCAGAAACAAAGAACAATCCAAATATGGATTTAAAACCTAGTGGAATACAAAAATTTTTAGGGGTTCCACTAGTGGCTCTAGTTGGGGATGCATGCCTCCCATAAGCATGGCAAGATCTTAGAATCTCATGTTAGATAAAACCAATACATAGAACACAAAATGAGGAAACTACCTAGACAGTGTTATCACACCAGAGATTACCCAAACAAAACCTATACATAGAATTTACATAAAAGTACATTGCACATGGAAAAAATTATACCTTAAGAAAACTGTGTCTTCAAAAACTATCCATGTACTACCAATTCAAGAAGTTCATCAGTTTTTTTTTTTCTGAAAGTAGGAATCTTCACCATGGGTATTGCTAACTAGATAGGGGCCTAACCATATAGCATAAAATTCCCCATGCTTCCCCTTGTCTTTAGATCTGGCATTCCACATCAACACCATATTTCCTACTTCAAAATTCCTTGGAGAGATTGTTTTGTCGTACAAATTCTTGACCTATAACTACAACTTTGCTTTTTTCTCTTTCCCATCTCTCCTTATCTTTTCCATCTCCATCAAGTGTCAATTCTATACTACATATCATCACTTTATTCTTGGATAAATTTATACATCTTCATCAAATCATTTTGGGGTAACCTTGCTGCTATTCCATAAACCAAATCAAATGGAGCATATCTTGTTTCTTTCCTAAATATTACCCTCTCTACCCATAAATTCAACTTCAAATTAGAATCCCAAGCTCTCTTGTTCTTCACAATGATTCTCTTAATAATTTTCATCAAGCTCTTACTGCTTGATTCAACTTGACCATTGCCTTGTGGGTGATATGGTGAAGAGTAATATTCTTGAATCACATGTTTAGTGTAGAAATTTGTAAACTTTTTAGACTTGAAGCACATTGCATTGTCTGAAAAAAAATTTCTTAGGCACCAAAAACCTAGTTAATATATTGTTCAATAAGAAATAAATAACAACCTTAATTTTTTCCCTTTTAGTAGGGATTTCTTCCACCCACTTAGTAAAATAGTCAATGGAAAAAAAGATACAAGAATGTCCTCCACTAGACCTATCTAATATTTATCCTATGAATTCAATACCCCACCGGTGAAAGGCTACTTGGATTGTAATAGGTCTTAGTGGAAAGTTCCCTGAGAAGATCTGATCTTCCCAGAGAATCTTTGGAATGCATCACATGTCCTCACTAACTTTTGGGCATCTTTAAACATTGTGGGCCACCAAAACCCTACTCTCAATACTTTTTGAGTAGATTTTTTTGCCATGTAGTGCCCTCCACACACTCCACTGTGCATATCAATCAAAAGATCCAAGAATTTTGCATTATCCACACATTTCAATAGGACACTATCCAGATTCCTCCACAAAAATTCACCATTAGTGATAATTTATTTGATTTCCAATAGTTTGAGACTTCTTCTTTCATTGTCATTTAACCCTTCAAGGTAGTGCATTGTTTATAAATAATGGACAATGTGTTTTTTACTAATCAGAATTTTGCATGTCACAAACTGGCTGTAACACCTCTACAAAATTTTCTTGATTTATTTGGTTGGCCTCCAGATTTGTTTCAACCATCAACTTGACTAAACCTTGGCCCCTTACCACCTTAGTAATCTGAATATCAATATTGAACTCTTTTATTCTATTTATCCATCTAAATTTCCTACCTGTGACTTCTTGTTGGGTGAAGATTTCCTTAAAAACAACACTGAGAACATATGCAACAACTATAGCTCCCAAAAGATAGGTTCTAAAAATCTTGGAAAATTTTACCAATGGATATGCTTTCTTTCCAATTAGGTCATACTTTAACTCTACATCTTGAAATGACTTACTGTAGAATGTAATTGGTTGCTCAAAACCATCTTGATTTTTCTACAACATTGCAACAATAATGTGGAAGGATGCAAAAGAGAAAACCTGTAGTGGATTGGAGAAATCAAGAGTCCATAGGACTAGGGCCTCCTTGATTGCTTGCTTGATATTTTTAAAATCCTTACTTGGATTTTCATTACATTCCACTTTCTCACCCTTCTTTAACATTTTTGATCTGGGGTGGGTGATTTCTATAAATTTTGTGAAAAATATTCTCAGAAAAATTATTTTCCCAAAGAATGACTAAATTCCCTTCACATTCTTTGGTTGTGGGATTCTATCAATGGCAGCTACCCTTTCAGGGTAATTTTTCTCTCCTTCTTTAGACATATGTGTCCCAAAAAAATTCCTTTATTGACTCCAAAGGAACACTTCTTTGGATTAAGTGATATTTCATACTCCATGGCCCTAATGAAAATTTTCTCCAAGTGCATACAATGATCTTATTCTTTCTTGGAGTAGGAAGTCAAATCATCTTGGTAGATTGCTAGGAATATATCAAAAAAATTATAGAAAGCTACAACCATAGCTCTCTGAAAGGTTTAACCTGCATTAGTTAAGCCAAATGGAATTATCACATAAACATAGGTGCCTCTTGGAGTTGTAAGAATAGTCTTACACTACTTAGACTCCTTCACTTTTACCTGATTGTAACCAGAAAAATCATCCATCATTGACAAGAGTTCACAGCCAGCCACCTTTTGCAACATGGATTCCATGTTTGGTAATGGATAGTTATCCTTCAATGATGAAACATTCAGATTTCTAAAATCAATGGACAATTTTATGTCACTATTCTTCTTCCTTACTGGCACAAGGTTAGACACCCAAGATGAGTGCCTAATAGGCTTGATTATGCCAACATCCCTTAGCTTCACCAATTTTTCTTACATCTTTGGAGCCAATGTGGGGTTAATGGGCCTTTGTTTTTGCCTGAGGGGCTTTGCATATTCTTTCAAAGTAATTTCATGTTGAAACAACTCCTCCCTATATACATTCAAGTCATTATAAGTGTAGACACCCAAAATTGTCCATGTCATAATATTACCTAGTCATAGATGACCTTGTAAGACATGTAATATTTTACCCTAGGTCATTACATTATCCCACTTATCCCATTTATTCCACTTAATCACCTTCCTAATTAATTAAATAAATCTCATTTATTTAATTAATTCCCCTTCACATGTCTCAAAATAATTTAAATTAAATATTTGAATTAATCCCTCACTTTTACCACATTGCAACATGTGTCACATGACTACAACTCTTCACATGCACAAATAATTTAAATATTTTTATTATTTAAATTATGAGATACCCACTCACATCCTATTTTTAGCCCCATTCATTGTGCATCATAGGAATCTTTTCTCTCCAAAATAAATAAAAGAATCCCACTTATTCCCTCACATCCTAATTTTATCCTCATGTCATAAACCACTTAATCTGTGTCATAAGCACTAAAATCAGCTTTTAATCCTACACATACACATCACCCATTTGAATTTTAATCTTGACCATCGAATCAAATCAACCTTCTCCTATAAATCTAGCCTTTCACAAGCCATTTTCATCAATATTCTTCTAGCATCCTCACTCTACCAAAATTTCTTTTAATCTTCTCATCTATATATCTTTCCTCTATCATCTCCATCATATCACTATGTTGTGAAATTGAGCAATCAACAATCAAACATTCAAAATCTTGCATTCTCATGCAAGTGGAGAAGAGAAATGGAGATAAATAAAATCTATCTTAGACATCGGTTTGATTTTCTTTCTTCTTTTAATTTTCATGCTAGTTTGTGCTCTATTATGCTTGTAATGGTTTCATTATATTTTTTTACACATTTTCCCTAAGATAATTTTCCCTAACTAAAATAAGACCAAGAAAAAACATGCCTATACTTTCTCAATGAAGTAATTAACATTTCTTTAATCTTTGGTTTCATTTTCTTTCCCACATATACTTTCTTAAGGGCACTCTTAGTCCCTAGGTTTACCTCTTCTAGGTTCTCTAGATGTGTGGAGGATTTATTGGCGCTGCTCTTGTTAGGGCCATCGAAGACCCTTAGGGATCTTATTTGTCTTGAGCTAAATAACTTCACCTCCAAAAAATGTATCATTTCCATCTATTGTCTCAACAAATGCTCCATAATAAATCTCTTGACCTTCATACTAGTCCACACATGTCAAAAACCTTAGAATGTATTCATCATCATTGAAGAATGGAAAATTTTGGATGTTATCGTAAATTGAAGGCCTTATCTATACCTCCAGTTTGGAGATGCCAACAAAAGTTATATCATTAGGTTGGATTGCTATATTTGCAAGAAAATCTACTACTTAGTTTTTTCCTCTCTCCAACCAATCAATGCCAAATGCGTAATATTGTTCTATGGAATCCTAAACAACATTCCTATACTACTTTCGTTACTCTTTTTTTTATTCAAACTTTGATCTAAATTTGGATATGACTAATTTAGAATCACCAATTGCCTTTACCTTCTTTATCCCATGTTTTTCTCCAACCTTAACTCTAGAAGAAAATATTCATATTCTACCACATTTTTTGTACACACAAATATTACAGTGAATGAGAACTTAAAAAAATTTCCACTAGGGGAAACAAATATTACCCCTACACCTGATCCATCCTTGGAACATGCACCATCAAAATACATAGTCTATAGGTCATTATTTTTTGATAACTTCATTACCTCTCTTTCAAAGAGTGAAAATTTCCCATCACCCTCTTCTAGTAAATCTTCTATCTTGAAATAATTGATGCCACTATCTAAAAAATGAATTCTATTTTCTTTAGGAGAAAACTCAATCATGTGTGGGATTCTTGATTCGTTAACCAACTTAATGTCTTTACTATCAATGGGGAATGTGGCATAATATATATCACATTGCATACTAGACCCCTTATTGAAGCATTCCATCTTCTCAACAATGACATTCCATAGTTGGGTGGAATGTCCACCATTATGACACTCATTGTAAATTCCTTGTCTAGGAATGCAGCTATTTTGTAAGGGAGTTCGTTGATTACCCCAATTATGGAAATTTATCTAGAATCCATAGCATAGAACTTTCCATACACACTATCTATCTTCAATCCCATCTCCTTCATGATCTCAACTGGAATTATGTTTGAAGAGGCTCCTAAATCTATCATGCAGTTTTTAAGGATCTTTTTTGTTCCCAATTAAATTTACAAAAAATGGCTTTATGTTACCAAGGAAGGTAGTACTCATGGCATCCAGGTAAATTTGAGGGATTTTAGTAATTACTCCCTCAATTTCATTGTATTTAAGTTCTTTTCCATTCACTTTGGGTGGAGTAGACACCTCTATATCATTATAGGTTATAATAGCACCATTGATAAGGGCCACTACCTTTTGTTTGTGCTCCTCAATCCTCATCATCTCAAGAAAAGGGATTGCAACCTTGACTTATGAAAGCAACTAAAACATGTCAATAAAGTTGTACTTAGGTAAATCATGTGGTATAATACCTTGCTCAAAGTTTCTCTCCCTTTGTTTTTCACTCTTCATTTCAACCTTAGTCTTAGCTTCCTTCTTCTCAAGTTTAGAATTCTACATCTATGTCTTTGTATTCATAGTAGGAGATATAACTTATCCATCAAACTTTGTATTTTTGATCTTCTTTGCCCATATTTTTCCCACCTTACCTTCCTTTTCCTTAGCCTTATCCACTTTTTTTTCAACTTTTGATCCTTTTCCATTTTAATTCTCCTCCTTGATAAAGAGATTCCCATCCTTACCCTAATCTCCACCTAGAACCCTATTTCTCAAGTGGTAAGAGCTTCTTGTATGTGCGACCAAAGCTACAATCAAATTTTCAATATACTCATCAAAGGGTCTTCTGAAAGATACATCATCCTCAACCATTTATAATATAAACACATCATGAGCACTTTCATTACCTTCATCAGAGAGAACTTGTTGGTGATATGCACTGGTTTTATGTCCTTGATGTTCCACATCAAGTTCATGAGACTCCTCCTAAGATTAGAATTCACCATTAGTAAATAAACTCTACTCATAATTAAATTAATTTATACATCATGTTCATGAGAAGTTTCATAACTTTCTAGTGCATCTTGGTCAACTTCCACCAATTTTGCAATTGCATATTGGTGAGAAGAATGAGGCAATTGGAAAACCATGCACCAAGGAGTTTCATTAGAAAAGTTAGAAAAATGCTTCTACAAAGGATCAAGTGTAACCTGATCTTGTGTATTTTTCTAATTAGTATGGATTGGCTTTCCACTTTTCCAATTGATTTTTTAAGGATAATCTTGGAGTCTTTGGGGATTTTCATTTTTCTAAAAAGATGGCTTCTCATTTCCAAGCCCTTTTTCATGTTTATCTAGTTTATTATTGACATCCTCCATACAACTCAAAACTTTGTCCAATTTATCTTCAATAGAAGACCCCTTGTTTGTAACTGCTTTATCATATTTAGGATTTTTTAATATTTTTACATCATCCCTTACCCTTACCTTGCGTAATGCTCTCCTATTAATTTCAATATTTAATGTAGTCTTGAAGGAATCCCTCGTATTTTGAGGGTTCTTGTCTCTCAAGTGATAACTCATTTTGGAATCAAAGGCATTGCAATAAGTGACCAAATATGTATCATCATTTGGTCTTAGATTATGACGCAACCTATTCATTTCCTTTTGAAATCAAACATTAAAATTAGTAAGTATTTCATTAGATCCCTTAGAGATGTTGTAGAATTCATTTAGCATAAACCTTGGATTGGTATTATCACCATACTACTCTCCAAACACCCTTTTAAACTCTTCCCACAATCCAATTCTTCCTATAGGAAAAATTATATACCATTCCATAACATTGTTAGTGAGTGATTGCATGAATAATTTTATCATCACATCCTCAACATTAACCTCAAAATCATCCATCATGTTATCAAATGCTCTTAAGTGATCCTCCCCACTAATGGCATTATTACCAGAAAATATGACCAACACATTTCTAATATCATCTGGAAAAGGATTAGGATGACCATAAATCCCAAAAAAACACAATTTCCTATATCTATTCAGCTACATAGGTCTTCTAGTAAACTGATCATTCTAATCATTATGAGTTTCACCACCATCTTAGCTACTAGATTGTGTATTATCTACTCCATCACCACCTCCACTCTCATTATTTCCTCCAATTCCACTTCCACCAGCATTCTGATTTCAAAATTGGGTGTTCCTATTTTCACCTCCACCTCAACCCTGTCCTCCACCTCTACTCCTATGAGGGATGTTCCCACTAGATTGAGTATTATGAGGCTAGGATGTAGGGATAGAATGGTTCTAGATTTAGAGGCAGTATGCATAACTATTGTTTGGGTTGTTGAATGGGAAGTGTTATGAGATGTGGATGAATGGGGGTCAAGAATTGAATATTTAAGGAAATAAATATTCCTTCCCATCTCAACATTTGTGACTTGAATATGCATCTTGTCACTAGTTCATTTTTGTAAGTTATCATTAAGCAACTATAAGCTCAAAATTTCAAAGGCAAGGAGTGCATTTCAAGGGATGGAACTAGTTTGAGCACTTGTGGTAGAAGTATTTTTGATTGAAATACCTATGTTTGCATTTGGAGTGGCTTGCTTGGGCTGGCCTACTGGATTTTTCCTTGTATCTATAGACTTTGAACTTTGTGTAGTAGAAAAAGGGTCTGAGACATTGGTTGTTACAATGGAACTGGTATACATGCTTGTAGCAGTTGTTCCAATTGGAACATTTACCTTTGATTATCTAGAACTTCTCTAACAACCGGTTCAGATAAATCTTTAGGAGGTGGTTTGTCATCCACCATTTCTCTCAACTTTTCTACTCTTATCCTTAATTGATCTCTTTTCATCATAGCAGTCCTTATCTTCTAATCCTTTTCATTTTTTTGTTTCCTTTTTAGCTCAACAATTTTTAATTCCCCGTCTTGAAGTTACATTAGATCATTTATTACCTCCGCAGAATCTTCAAGGGAAAACTTCATATGCATATATCACATGTGTATAATTTGTGAGATTCACTTGTTCCTTCTATGTAAAAGGTTAGGATTCCTACGTCTAGATCTCCCTCTGGGCTTGAAGTTTTTCTCGGTGAAAATAGAGGTATTTTCATGATTAGCCCTTTTGGTTATCAAATTTGGATCTAATTGTTTGTCCTAGAAGTTCCACCAAGGTGGAGGTTCTTTTAAAATCTTAGGACTAGGGTATGTTGGTTATTAGTTGTAGTAGGAAGATTTGTAGCTAGGGTTTCCTCATTATCACAAGGCATGCCATACTTATGTATTTCCTTATCTTGAATAGCTTAATTAGAATTAGAATCTTTAGTTACTTGAGGATTACTGGAAATTATTGTTTGAGCATGTTTTTCCTTCCATGATGCCTTGGATTTGTGAGGCAGTTCCTCTTCAAGCTTCCTTTCAAGATGTTTCTTCATGTTGGTTCTTGTTCCTCTCATTCTCTTCTCTGCAACTTCCTTTCTACTCTTTTCATGTTCTTAGAATGAATTCTATTGCACTGGCACAAATACTTAGAGTCACCACCAAAAATTGATGGGAATTGTGAAAAAATTTGTGAATATTCAAAAAAATTGTTGGAATTTGCATATATAAAGACTTTTGAAATAGAAATTTAATAATTCAACATAAAATTGACAAAGGAAAGTACAATTTTCTTGGAGATGTATCAGAACGACTTGAATTCAACAAATAGTGGGAAAATTTGATAGGATTTCTCATGGATAAACACATATTTATAAGATATATCACTTTGCACTTTTGATCTCAGAATAGAGAGTTTGCATAAGTTTATCCCCAACAAAATCGTCAATCTATTGTTTATTTTTAATGAACCAAGCTGATCTCACAAAATAGCTTATGGAATTGCCATCTTCCAATGGTCAGCTGATTGGAGGGATTTGCCAATGAACAAGTGAAAGCTTGTAAAGGATTTCCTCTTTGACTTTGGGATCTACAAAACTCGAGAGGGTGATCCCACACAATGTATTTATGACCTTATATGCCAATTAACCTTATACAATGTAAATAACAAAGAATTTCTATACACAATTTCTTAAAAATTCAATAGATGCAATGATCTAGAAAATATCTTACATATTAATTATTTCAAAAGCAATAGCGCATGGTAAATGTTGACTTGACATGAATTTCAATAATAATTTAAAGAATTAAGTGATTTTAATGTATTGTTTTTGAATGATAAAGAATATTGCAACAAAAGCATAAATCCTAGAATAGTTCCTTAACTCGGGGTACAAAGTCTAATTAAATGCAAACCAAATTTGACAAAAAATTAACACTTAGCATCACATAGATTACATAACACTAAATTACAACATCATTCTCAATTACTCAAAACTAGAACTTATCATATATTGATACCCAACTCACATGAACCTATGATTTCATCCAAGTAATTTAACCAATTCTTTGAATTAGAACAAAGAAAAAACCACACATTCATTAGAACACAATGAAGACCATTGAAAAAAACCTTGATTATTTTATTCATAATTCAAATGATGAATACACCAGGAGAGAATTGGCTAAGTTGTGTCATTCTTTATATTCCAATGCTAGTACTGTTATTGAAAATATTTTCAAAAATAAAAGGCTCTTAGCCTAGATGCAGACTCAATTATATTCAATGTATTATCTCTTACAAAATTATAATCTGAGATCAATCTACAACCTATACAAATGACCATAAAATCCCTTTTATAAAAAACAAGGGAGAAAAAGAAGCCTCAGTCCCATGTACACATGTCACTTTTTCATTTGACAAATAAAATTGCATTTCAAAAGACTGCTATATTTTCTAAAACCTAAGGGAAATAGATCCATATGAGAGAAAAGTTATTTCTCATTTGTTGGTGAAGATATTTTCCACAAGTAGCAACACATTTTCCATGTGCCCCCAAAATTGTAGGATGAACACATGAAAACAAGAAGAAAAAAATAGACCAAAACATATCCACTTCAAAATCCTAATGTGATCAACTTTGAATTGAGGAAGATACAATATTTGAACATTGGCATATCAAAGGCCTAATCTATATTGCTTCCAAGCCATGTATTGTATTCCTCTTTCTACAACTATCCTTACTAAAATCCATTAATTTCCAAAGACACAAGATCAAAATTCATTACCAGCCTATAATTGAAAGACAACTCACAAATCTAGGATATCAACATACTTTTTCTTCCAAAGCTCAAAGTCTTCATAAGAATGCCTATTAAATGCAATGACCTCATTTTCATTGATCATGCATGGGATATATTTCTAACCACTTGGTTGGATTCTTTATCAAACTCTACAAGGTAATTGCACACATGAGAAAGACTATTCATACTATTGTTCAACATTTCTATGTCAACTCCATCACAAATCAATGTTTCCTGAGTTCCTATCACACTACTCACTTGATATTTCCATTGCTAGAGAGGCTTAACTTCACCAACATCATTAAAAATGTCAGGGAGTAAACTGAAACTCCATTCATCAAACCTCTACACCAGCTACCTAATTTTCTTCTCCAATGGCTCAATTGGGCCCTAATACTCCTTATCCCATTTATAATTTTGAGGCTTGGGACAATGTTGAGTGGCCTATTGAAATAATTATTTGGTCCAATAGCCATATATCTCAATTCTTGAAATCTGGGGATCCATTTGTCCATCAATGGGATGGAAACTTCCTTATCCCTATCAAAACTCTTTATTGCATCACACATGGAAGAATAATTTGAATGAATACTATTTAATTTTCTCTCAATATTTCTATTCAAATGTTCCAACACTACTATTACAATCCTTTTATTACTTATATAAACTAATTTTTGAAAAGTTTGGCACACTCCTCATATGTCTTAAGTTTCTCCATCAATTCTTCCTTAGTGACTTCTTTTGGGGGAGGTGCAAGTGATGTACCTGGAAGTAAGTGTGCAATGCACACATCATCAGAGATATGAGGTACAACCTCCATTGGAGTTGGGAGAGGTGAATGAGTAGGAGAAGATGGTGTTTGCTCTAATGGAGATGTAGGTGGAGAAATCATTACTTGTGTGGTTCCCTATGAGTGCATTGATAGAAATTTTTCTTTAAGAAATGCAACTTCCATTTGTAACTCTATAATATTTTGCTTCCCTTTATTGTATTCAACCACCATGTCATTTTATTTATTCTTGAGTGCATCTCTCTCCTCTATTACGTACTCCACTGTAGTTTTTGTGAATTGATCCACAATCATAGATAATGTATCTTCCTATACTATAGATGTATCAGATACTCATTTAATAATCAATCCCCCTCTCAAACCTGTAGCTAGTTTAGCAACCTTTGGTTTCTTGTTATTTGGGGCTAAGGCCCAAATATCCATTGAATTCCATTGAGCTCTAAAGATTGATTCTTGTAGAGCTAGTGTCACTTCTTTCTCACTATATCAAAATAAATTGCTAAAGCAAGATCCCATTCTGGTAATAGGAGGACACCACCTTTTCTAACCAATTATCTGCCCTCATCCACTATTATGTCTTTGTATTTTTCCCTCATTTCCCCATGAGTCTTAGCCTCTATGACCTCTTTGGGCAACACATGATTTACAATCCATTACATATCAATTCTCCCAACATATTCATCTTTTTGGTATCTTCATACAAACTATTGAAAATCATGTGTCTTTACAAAAGTATCATCATTCATAAGGGTATGTGCAGGATCATGATTGGCCAAAAAGTGGCGATGTGATGGGTATGTGGCTGACGACTATTTTTTACCCAAAATTGTTGAAGCAAAAAAGGGTTTTTAAAGGAGATTCTCAACTTTACACCAATATAAATTTTTATTTACTTTCAATTTAATAAATAATTATTTATAATTTTCTATTTCAATTATGACTAAAGTCCTGATTGATAGGCTGATTGAAAAACATCTATAGCTTTCAAACGGTATCACATTTATTGAATCTAAAACATGTGTCACATTGTATGATTCGCACACTAATGGATTAAAAAAAAAATGAATTTCATGAAGTTTTGACCAAGTTAAGGTGGTTAGACATACGAGTTTTTGTATTTTTTAAAATTTATAATAAAAAATTCATAATTAATTATTTACTTGGAAGAAAATTCCAAAAAAATATGCATCACATTGGGTCATGAGTTCTCTACTTATATCTAAAATCTTAAAAGAAAAAATTATGATTTTATTGTGGTTAGGGTGGTCAGATACACACCTCCTTATTTTTTCCTTGAAATTTAAGTACTACATTAAAATTTCAAATTTTCACCAAATAGATTTTTTTTTAAATAAACCTAGTAGTTTAGAAACTACATTCAATTTTCTATATATTTTATTCTTACATATTTAAAAAATTACGTCAAGTTGCCTAACTTTATTTTTCTAAAATTTTCACCACTTAAGGTCCTTTTCTTTCCATGATGATCCTACACATACCCATAAATCTTTCACAAGCCTTAATTCTAACATAATCAACATTATTTATCCCACTTAAGTCAACTTTACTCAATATAAGGCTTAGAATTTGTGGCACTATCTCTCTTGAGGGAGAAGGAATACCCTACCTCATCTCGTCCTCATCAACAATAATCTCTTAATCAGAGTCATCTGTGGAGTAATCCTCAAGGCCACTTGATCTAACCCTTTTTTTCTTTCATGGTGGCTCTTTTGATGGATATGGTTCTATAGATGGTGAATCAAGTTCAATTATTTTTGGAATAGATGAATGTGGGCGTGAAGGTTTTGGAATTTTTGGTAGAGGAGAAGATGCCCTTGACCCCTATAATTGGGTAGGGGTGGGAATTTTTTGCTTCATTTTCACTATGCTCTTTCTTTTTGCAAACACATGCACTTTCTTTGGAGGCTGATATGTTGGCATTTCTTCTAACATAGGGGCTTTCCCCTTATCCTGTTCCCAAATAACCACATCCTTTCCTTTGTCTTGGATCATTCTTTCCTATTTCAGTTTTCCCACAACTTTATCAAAATTCTTAAAAATTGTTTCCACTCTTAAAATCTCATTTTTTTTTATGTTAGGGAGAGCCTTAAATTGAGGATCCATCTCTTTCTCTACTCTCTCTACTTTATTGAAAGCAATCCATTTCAATTTTTTCCTATTTCATTTAAAAATAAAAAAATGTTTCTAATAACATCCTCAAGGGAAGAGGAGTTATGAATAAATTTCCCCCTTTTACTCAGTCTATCAACCAGACCATGAAACCTTATAGGTCATGATTTCTGTGTGCATGCCATTTCCTTTCAAATGGATTGATTTTATCAATTATATTCCTCCATCCCCTAGTGCTCATGAGAAAAACAAAAAATAGTATATTAGCTAGTGAAACATAGAAAAAAAATGAAAATAACATGACCCTCTTCTCCACTATTTCATTCAAGAAATGAGACCCAAACCATAAAGTAACTATCAATCCAAAATGGTGAGTTAAATCAAGGTTTGGATCTTGCAATTTATCCTTTATGCAAGCACAGGGTGGTGAGCTAAATCACATCATTGGGAGAAGAATTTGGACTAGCAAAACAACCATAATTATAAGTCTACAAAATGCAATGACGAACTCTATCACAAAATAGAAAGAAATAGTGAATTTTCTAGAAAAAAATGAGAATAAGGAATGTTGTACACCTAGTCAAAACTTTTTGTTTTTGTAGCCCTAATAAGGACTCATTTTCCAGGTGGTGAATGGGTCATGGTAGAAAATTTTGGGAGGCTTTGAATTTGGAACTATAGCTTGTAAACATTGAAAATAAGTTTCCCCTAAAACCCTAACAAGGAATCACTCACTAGGTGGTGAATGGGTCCTAGTAGGCCCTTCCAAAAAAAATTGAATCTAATTTTAGAGTTCTAGACCTACAATTCCTTATTGCAACTTGAAATTCCTATTTTAAGATCCAAATCTATTGATAATATGTAAAACAAATTTTGAATTTTGTTGGTGGATGGGGGTTTACCTCAGTCAAACCAAAATTTTGGTAATTAAACCTTGAATGGAAATCTGAAACATGAAATTTGTGTGCAATCCTAATCCTATGTGTGTCTAAGATTAAGATCTCTAATGATGCAATGAAACCCTACTCAATTGTGTTAGAATAAGATCCTAGAATGAAACATGAATAATGCAAGAGACCTACTTTAGGAGACCCCAAATCCCCTTAATAAGTCTCAAAACTGATTATACCCTACTTTAGGTTCAAAATAGAATGATCATAGAAGATGGAATAACTTAGGAAACAAGTAATTAGGCTTGGTTGAATGTCTTGTGCATCTCCCCAAAACCTAGAATCCGTCACAATTCTCCCTAGGAATCTATCATCAATTCTTCAATAATGCTTGATCTTTGACAACAAAATGAGCATGAAGACCTACATAAACACTATGATGCTACTCCAATATTTCACTCTTGCTTGCTTCTTTAATATGGATGCTTGATCTCATGAAAATTCTCTAGAATATTAGATTGCTTCGATGAAACTATTTGAAATAACCTTGTATTTATAGATAACTTAATATTATTCCTAAAATTCAAATAACACAAGCTAACATCAAATCTTGAATTTGAAATCATTAAAATACTGCCAAAAATATATCCCAAGGGGGGTCCTAGGGTTAAGTGAGGACCTATTCTCCATAGGGAAAATGGATCCTAGCATACTTAACTAGGATACACTTCACAAATTGTGAAATATTATGTCAAAAGGGGGTCTTAGGATCTAGTGAGGACCCATTTTCCAAGTGGTGAATGGGTTCTAGGTCAATAGCCTAGGTCACATGGGTATGTGCAGGATCATGATGGGCCAAAAAGTGGCGATATGATGGGTATGTGGCTAACAAATTTTTTTTAACCCAAAATTGTTGAAACGAAAAGGGTTTTTAAAGAAGATTCCCAGCTTTCCACCAATATAAATTATGCTTTAATTTGAATTTAATAAATAATTATTATTCATTTTCTATTTAAATTATGACTAAATTCCTAATTGATAGACTGATTGAAAAAAATCTATAGTTTTCAAACAGTATAACATTTTTTGAATCTAGAACATGCATCACATTCTATGCTTCACATAATATAGGATTAAAAAAAGAAAAATTTAATTTTGTGAATTTTTGACCAAGTTAAGGTGGTTAGATGTACGAGTTTTTATATTTTTAAAATTTGTAATAAAAATTCATAATTAATTATTTACTTGGAAAAAATTACAAAAAAATATGCATCACATCGGGAAATGAGTCCTCTACTTATATCTAAAATCTTATAAAAAATATTCTCATTTTATTGTTGTTAGGGTGGTCAGACAGACACCTACTTCTTATTTTTCCCTAAAATTTAAGTACTACTGCATTGAAATTTCAAATTTTCACTAAATAGATTTTGTATTTTTTAAAATAAACCTAGTAGTTTAGAAACTACATTCAATTTTATACAGATTCTATTCTTACATATTTTTGAAATAATATAGCTAACTTATTCAAATATTTATGTCAAGTTTCCTAATTTTAATTCTTCTAAGTTTTTTGCCACTTAAGCACCTATTTTTTCCATGATGATCTTGCACGTACCCACATTCCTTGCAAAAGTAAGTGTTGTGCCATATTATTTAAGAATGTTGAGTTTTATCCCTCGGAATCTAAAATTAATTAGGCTTTGATTTGAATTTAAGGGGCCAATTAACCTCAATTAATTAATAAATCCCAAGATTAGTGTGAAAGTGTAAAGATACACTTTACATCACCCTAAATAAGCCACCATTAAGTCTATTTTATCTAAAAGGGCCCTAGACTTAATGTGAGTGTGTAAAAAACATTGCAACACTAAATCAAGCCATAATTAAGTTTATTTTAATATTAATTATTCCCAAATTAAGTGAGAAAAATGGATACTTTTTTCTACACTATGTTTAGCCCACACTTTAGTGGCCATATGATTCTATGTGCATATGCAAGCTAAAGGAAATAAAATTCTATAAAAAGGATACTCATATGGATTCATTAGGGAGAATGAAGCCCCCGCCCCCACTATAGTTTCCTTGAAAACTACAATTTACAACATAGGTTCATTAGTCCCTCAAAAATCCTCTTATCAAAAATTTATGAAGAATTGAATTCAAAGGTAGATGTATGCCCCCTGATTCTACTTGCTTTATGGAGTTAGAATTAGAGTGAATACAAAAGCACATCAAATTACTTAGGTCATATAATAGGGTTTCTATGTACCATACTACATAGTGATACACATTCGATGAGATCAGGAGAAAAATTACAAATCCAAAGCAAACAAACAAAAACAAAAATGGAGTCCTCTAGCCCCTAATATGCTAATTTGAATAAAATTCCCTTTAAATGAAATAAGCTTTATTTACTAGGGTTTTACTATATACTAATGAAAATTACACTTTTTACTATTCATTTAACATTTATCTTTTTGAAAATTACCCTAGTGCAGATTGATCCAAAATGCCGAGATGAAGGACCTACAAGCCCCCTAGACTAGATGTAGTTTGAGACAAGCTGGCATGAGGCACACTTTGACATACGGTGAGTGGATTCTTCTCTACTTTTTCATCATTTTCATGCATTTACTATAATTTTTGATGTATTTAGAGTAATTTTAGGACCCTAGAAAAGATTGGAACAAAGCGTCTATCTTTGTCGCAAAGCATCCATTACTAGTGCAAAGTGTCTAAAATTGTCTAAGACCCACATCCAAAAATGGCATAAGTGTCCACATTGACCATAAATCATCTTAGAGAAACTCTAATTTTATTTAATTGAGAAATTTATTATTTATTTCAAGTTTTTTTCTATTTTAGATTCCTCCTTGAGCCAGACAGCACATGAGAGGGAATCAATTTTGTTTCCTTTGAGGTTCTATCACTCAACTATCATAGGAGGAGATCAACCTTTTAGAGGATGTAGGATTTTTTTGAGTATACCTCATGCCACCTATGAGGTATCATGATTCCATGTTGTTGGCCCTAGTATAGAGATGGAATATGAAAACATGTACCTTCCATCTTCCCACGAGACAGATGAAAATTACTTTAGAGGACGCACATCGCATCCTACAGATTCCTATCTAGGGTGAGACTATACACTTAGCAGATGATTGATCTTTCAAACATATGCAAGATAATATTCTATAATGTCTACAATAGCCTATCCAATGGTTGAGCATCGGTCCATGTATTGAGCTTAGATGGCTTTTGCATGCATGGACACCACTTCTACGTTGGATTTTGATAACTACCATTGCACTCACACTAGTACCAAATAGTCAAGGAGCACATTTAGATGGTGTAATTATACATATAATCAGGGACATGAATGATCAAAAGACCATTTATGTATGGGTTTGTAGTATGCTTACACATCTATATGATGATTTGGGATTATTCATATACTAGGAGCTTGATGACATTGTACATTGTACACTCTTGTAGGTATGGTTCTTCGAGCACATCACATGTACTAGGATGACTAGGTTTCCTACCATAGTAGCCATGTGTTATCCATGGGTCTTCAATTATGCATTGAGATGATCATGGAAAGAGGTGGATTTACTACACTGGTAGATTAGGTTTGATCGACTAGAGGAGGATGATATTAGCTAGAGACCATATCTCAAGATTCCCCAGTGGGAAAATGATAGGCACAAGCTAGTTAGACTATAGTAGGACTAGTTTCTCTTAGGTAGAAATGATTACATAGTGATACCATTCTACTATGATTATTTCATGTGTCAATTTGGACACATCCAAGTACCACTACAGGCCAAACCAATGTATTGATGATCAAAACAGAGTGATTCTAGACTTGGGGATAGTTGTTAGCTTACTATTGAGGATGTATGCATTAGTAGTTAAGAGGACAAGGACCACAACATGCCCCAAATATCTAAGGCTCATGATGTAGGAATTACTCAACCCTATGACAAGTGAAGGGTTTTAGCACAACCAACTCCTTTCTTTCATATTCACTACCCTACAGGTCACGCTGAACCTCTTCCATGTGATGTAGAGGATAGGGATGATGAGCAAGTAGATGGAGATACAAATGATGATGAAACCATGGTTGACATATTTCTAGGTTTAGATGAGGATGAGGAGGGTGAGTCACAATCTATGAGTGAGGATACTGATGAGACATGGGAATCCAGTTGTCCCCAATAGGAGAGATACACCCCCTACCAAAGTCACTAGATCACATGCCATAGCTAGATTAGAGATCCACAACTATAAGAATGGTAAGGCCAATAGCAGTAGGCCATCCACACCTCCCACATAGAGGGGGGAGACCATTGTATAGTTATACCTTGACTGAAAGACTAGAGATCTAGGTGATTATTTGATATTTATGTTATTTTATTATGCTTTTATCTTTATGTATATGCTTTATATATGATGATGATGTGTACTAATATTTATTATGATTTCTATCTTGCAAGGTCCACATGAAAACGGTGTAAGCTCTACCAATGAGTGACCATTGAGATAGTGCATCTACTGTGTGTAGAGGATGATACACTCTAGGAGTACATTCCCCCACCATCTATGAGGCAACATGTAGAACTCTTTGTGTTAGTAGCGAGATTAGGTGTAGTGTATGAGAGAGCCACCAGTTGTGTTGACAATCTTCTAGTGGAGCTTTTAGTAGTTTTAGCATCTCGACACTAGTACACAAACAACAATATATTACTAAATAAACTACTAAAAATTGCATATAAATGACTACATTTAGTGACATGACTAATTAGTGGTTTATTTGAAGTCATTTATAACACCACCAAATTTATGACTAAACTATTTTAGTTAATGATTTGTTCATTGATTTGGTCATTGATTTAGTCATTGATTTAGTCATTAATTTAGTCATTTATTTAGTCATGGTAGTGATTTATTTAGTCATATATTTAGTTATTAATTTAGTCATATATTTAGTCATTAATTTAGTCATTGATTGTTGTTAACTGGTCATTTATTTAATCATGGTAGTGATTTATTTAGTCATATGTATAGTCATTAATTTAGTCATTGATTGTTATTAACTGGTCATTTATTTAATCATGGTAGTGATTTATTTAGTCATATATTTAGTCATTAATTTAGCCATTGATGGTTGTTAACTGGTCATTTATTTAGTCATGGTAGTGATTTATTTAGTCAAATATTTAGTAATTACTTTAGTCATATATTTAGTCATATCATTAGTCATTAATTTAGTCATATATGTAGTCATTAATTTAGTCATGTATTTTGTCATGTATTTAGTCATTATAAATCAAATCTAACTTAATTAATCCTCACAAATGTATGCATATAAACTTAAAGTATCATAGATATTGAAATGTTGAAGAAGCACCATGAAATGAAGACTAAAATGCTTGAACAAATATGATTGATCAAACACAAACACAAATAGATTAGAAATCAAGAGGAGCCACACACATTATTTATGAGTGGAGAAAAAAACACTCTGAAAATTTACATCATTAAGCCTCATTGGAAAATAAAAATCTCATTGGTTACATCTAGTGTCTTAGTGACACTGTACAACCTACAAACACTATATAAACAAAATACTCCTATTTTCATATACTTATATTGTCTGGTGCCAAAAAATGTATAGTTGACATTTTTACACTCACTTCAGTCTTTCTAATGGACATTGGCTTGATTTTGCATGGGTTTAATGTTGTAATGTGCCTCATACATTCACATTATGGTGTCTTGTGAAGGTGTTGTGAAGTGTTGTAAGACATTTCTACACTTTTCTAGACTCTATTCATTACAATTCACCTAGAAATCACCTTTTCATAACTTATCAAGTCCTATTTTGAAGTGTTGTAAAGTCTTGTAACAAGATTTCACACTTTTCTATGCTTAAAATCATTATTCAGACCTTTCTTATGCTTTATTTGGCCCCTTAATGTACTTTTCAACCATTTTCAAGTGTGTTTTTTAGAAAATTCCCATTGGACAACTTTTAGTGCCCCAAAATTCCTGACACCCACTTAATTTGCTTAAGTGGGACTAAGTCACCAATAGGGGTGACTTAGTCCTTTTTGGCACAAAAGTCAAAATAATTTTAAAATGCTAGTGGGAATTTTTCCTCTAACCCTTGAGGTCGGCCTGCAATGTGTTACTTTTAGGAAATTTTAATAAAATCAAGTATAAATAAGTTTTTTTCTCTTCATTTTATATCTCCCAATCTCCTCATTCACTTACATTCATTAAAAATGAATCAAGTATTTAAGCACTATGCATCATTCAATCAAGCATTATCAAGTCAATATATTGGAGCACTTCATTGCATATCTTTAGATTTGAGCATAAAAGGTGTGGTAAGTTTATGAAATTTGCATGTTATCTATTTATCATAATCTTTTTGTTTCATTTCATTGTTTAGGGTTTGATTACCAAAGTGGGGTTTGACCAAGGAAAACCCCTATTCTCTAACCCTCAACCATTTTCCCCCTTTTGCATGTGTGGTTGCAAATTTTTGTATGTAGATTTATCAAGCAAATAGGTTTTGAAAGGTGGTCAACAAGTCTAAAAATTTAATCAAGTCAACACAACCGTAGTGCAAGCTTGGAGAGGCTTTCTACCCCGTTTCCTGCAAAATCAAGTATGAACACCTGTCAGAAAAGAAAGTGAAGACCTAAGACTTCCATATTCTGTCCCAAATTCCTTGAGATTTGTAGGTGGAATAAGTCACCACTAGTGGCAAATTAGTCCCACTTCCAGGCCTGAAAACTAATTTTGACATTTCTAGATACCCATTTAGTAGATTCTCGTTTCGGCAAAATTTCTCAAAACTGGGACTAAGTCGCCCCACCTGGCGTATGTGTCCCAATCAGCATTTTTAGTCAATTTTCTATGATTCCAAATCTCCCAATATCAAGCTTCAAATTCTAGGTGCACTTCTTTCATCCTGTTCTATTATTTTATCATTTAGTTGCACTTTTAGGCATTTCTGCATATCACATTGTGTTTTCTAGCACTTTACTTTTCTTAGATTTTGCATCATTAGATCACTTCATTTTCAAATCAGAGCATTAGGACATCTTAATTAGGTCTAATAAATTTCATGAACATGGAATTTGAGTGTAAACCCTTGCATTTTGTGACCTCTTTCAATCTCCTTTCTCATTTTAGGTGAAAAACCCTAGGAGGAGCAAAGCATTTTGAGGCAAACCAAAATCATTATTTACATTTTGGTGAACCTACCATTTGAACATATTCCTTTCTAATTTGAAAAGATTTCCCTAGGTTTCATTTGCATTGCATCTTGCATTGATTAAATTGCATCCGAGGGTTTTAACACTCCATTAGTGAAAAGCTCACTTAGTTTGCATTATTGCATTGTTTTTTGCATTACAAAACACAAAAATTCTGCATTTACATACTGTAGTTCCATTCATGCATCTGAAATACATAGAATTGCATTTAAAAATTCTGAAAAATCATAAAAAATCATCAGTGGGACTAAATCGCCACCCTAAGCGACTTAGTCCTTTTGCATATTTTGCATTGTATTTTCTCGTAATTTCTGGGTATTCTCTATACTTTTGTTTTATGTTACTGTACTCTATTAGACCTTTCAATTTTTTCTATTTCTTGCATTTAATTTTCTTGCATCATGGCCTTTTCCTTTGAAAATATTTTGAATTCCTTGAAATTCTTAGAAGACATGTCCAATTGTGCCTTTGGCTATGATCCTAATGACTTGAGCCTATTTATGCTCCTCCAACTCACGATTGTCCTCCTCATGATGTATACATCATTGGAGAAGATGATGATAGAATGAATAAGCTCTTAAATGAATGTCTTGATAACCTTGAAGCCAATGCAGCCTTTTACCCATCCATGAGGTCACAAAATATCCCTACTATTGCACCCTCTAATACATTTGGCTATCTTCTCCTTGAAAATAATGAAGGACCTAAGTTCCCTCCATCAATTGGACCTAGTTTCTCTACATAACCACACCTTGACCCATTTTATGATAACAGAGTTACAAACACTCCCATCAACCTTAAAGAAACCTATGTCAAGGGTTTTACTATCTTAAGCAAACAAGGTTGTGACACAACAACTAAACATAACATTCACCAACTCTTTCAACAAAAACCACAAGAAGAAAACACAATAGGATTAGGATATCAAGATCCTCCTCATGACAACAAGCCTCCTTTTCAATATTGGAGACTTCGAGATGATGGTACAGTAATTTTTTATTCTCCTCTTGACTTGAACATTCTCCTTGCACGTGAATGACCATTAGTTTATTTTGATGATAAGGATGCTAGGATCCCCATGGGTCCTCTTCCTCCTTCCATTCATGAAAAAGGAGAATCTAGAAAATGAAAAAAGACCTTACAAATTGAAAAAGCTCAAGTTTCCTACTCATCCTCCACCTAAATGTGAAAGGAGACTTCAATTGCTTTTAAACAAAGGCCTTATACTCTTACCACCTATGAATAGGTTGATTATCTGTCCTAAAGATTCTACAATACAATTTTTCAAATATCATGTTCTTGGACAACACACTGAAGAATGTCAAACATTGAATGATAGATTAAATAAGTACCACTTCACTGATACTAAATGCTTTCCTATCATCCCTTAAGAACTACACCCCTCTTAGCATGCCATAGTTGTAGAATTTTCCATTCTCACTATTGCATGATCCTTTCCCATCCCCTATCTTGGCTCATTCTTTGCTTACACTCTATGGAAGCAAGAAGTTGTTAGCCTTGTCTTCGTAATGTATTGGTCCTTTGTCTCTTAACCATGTTATTCCCCTTCCACTTAGACTACTTAAGATTGCAAAGTCAATAACTCGGTTAATGGTTGACTTACATTTGCATTACTACCTCCTTTTACATTTTCATTTTTCTTTGTGTGCATGTGGTGTTCCCCCGTAATGTATGTTTGATGCTTTCTCTCTCTTTGTACACTTCCTCTCTTTGTACATCCATTATCCTATATGTTGTGCATTTCATTTTTTGCTTTTTTTTTTCTCCTTTTAGGATGACAAAGTGTTGCCCTATGTCTCTTCCATTGTACCCAAATTTTTTTCCTTTCTTGTGTTCTCCTTTTGGGATGACACAAAGAATCGAGACAAAATGTCTCCTTCATGTTTACCCAAAAGCTTTTCCTTTTGTTTTTACTTTACTTTTCTTTTTTTTTTTTGTTTTCCTTTTGGGGATGATGCAAAGTGTTGAGACCGCAATTGTCCCTTCCATGTTGACCCAAAATGGACTTTTTTTTTGTTTCTTTTTTACCTCTTTGTGTCATTCTTCCACTTCTATATGCTTTGGGGAATGATGATAGTTTCGATCTCTTTAATCAAAACATTGCAGCAATGAACATACTAACCCCAAATCCATAGATCCCTTATGTGTTTGGTGTGTTGTTTTCTTAGGAGAAACTACCTTTCTTTTTCTTTTTTTTCCATTTACATGAAGCAATCTAACTTAGAAACATATGACTTGGCATAGAGGCTTTCCAAGTTGGCTCTCATGTTTTCATTCCTTTTTTCATTTTTCCTTTGCTACTTTAAAAAAATTAGTCACAAAACGATGTGTAACAATTCCTTTAAGGTGGGGAGCATACATTATCATCAATTCATTTACATTCATAGTTCTTAGTGTAGCCTTGTCACTTCATATGATGCATTTTTCACTTTATGGATGACATTGGGTGTGATGTCCTTCATAAGTGTGATCTATCTTAGCATATTGCATTCCTATTGGTGGTTTGATGTGATGCACTACATCCCTTAAGTTGTAAATATTTTATTCTTTGATTGGTCCTCTCTTGGAGAGATTAGACACAATGTTCCCTAAGTGAAAGACCTTGCATTAACTTAACAAGACTCCTTTGAACATCTTTTCCATTTTACACTTTTACATTTTACATTTTTCCGTTTTACATTTTTGCATTTTTTTTACCACCTTGCATAACGCAACTTGCATGCATGTGGTATCCTTGCATTTGTTCATGAGTTCTAAGCATACAAAGCTTTTCTTGTCTCATGAAGCATGAACTAACATTTTCCCTTGTGGTGCCTTGTTAAAGTTACCAGGAGGTATAACTTTGATACATGGTTGATTTGGAAGACCACTCAATGGCATGACTTTCCCCATAGCCACCTATGTGTTTATGAGTGCATACCAAATGGCGTATGTATCTCCCCTTTTGGGATTTTGTACCTTTCAGACAACCAAAAGTTCCATGGCGCTAGAATGAGTACACCTGGGACTTCTCACCTGGCGGATAGCCATAAGTTTCATCACCCCAGAGTGAGTTCACATTTCTTATTCTAAAAAGCCATCCTAGATTTAATCCACAACGAGCTGGAAAGATGATCAATGCTTTCATTTCTTCATCTTGTGTGTTCCTTTGTTCTTATGTTTGGTTTTCAATGAGATATTAGTCCTGGGGGCTTGATCATCCCTCTTGATTATTGTTTTTTCATCTTACCAACATAAGTACATTAGGATCCCTTTTGATATGCACGTTGGGCTACTTTAGCAAGATTTTGAAGCAAGTTCATCCTCTCACTAAATTGGGGGCTTAATGTGTCACCAAAAAATGTATAGTTGAAATTTTTACACTCACTTGAGTCTTTGTAATGGACTTTGGCTTGATTTTTCTTTGGTTTAATGTTGTAATGTGGCTTAAACATTCACATTAGGTCCTAAACATTCAAATTATGGTGTCTTGTGAAGTTTTTGTGGTGTTGTAAGACATTTCTACACTTTCCTAGAATCTATTCATTACAATTCACCTAAAAATCACCTTTTCATCACTTATCAAGTCCTATTTTGAAGTCTTGTAAAGTCTTGTAACAAGATTTCACACATTTCTAGGCTTAATTTCACTATTTACACCTTTCTTATGCTTTATTTGGCCCCTTAATATACTTTTCAACCATTTTCAAGTGTGTTTTTGAGAACATTACCATTGGAAAACTTTTAATGCCCTGAAATTCCTAACACCCACTTAATTTGCTTAAGTGGGACTAAGTCGCCAATAGGGGCGACTTAGTCATTTTTTGCACAAAACTCAAAATAATTTTAAAATTCTAGTGGGAATTTGTCCTCTAACCCTTGAGGTTGAACTGTGATGTGTTACTTTCAAGAAATTTTAATAAAATCAAGTATAATTAAGTGTTTTTCTCTTCATTTTACATCTCCCAATCTCCTCATTCACTTGCATTCACTAAACATCAATCAAGTATTTGAGCACTTTGCATGATTCAATCAAGCATTATTAAGCAATCTATTGGAGCACTTCATTGCATATCTTTAGATTTTGAGCATCAAAGGTGTGGTAAGTTTATGACATTTGCATGTTATCTATTTATCATACTCTTTTCATTTCATTTCATTGTTTAAGGTTTGATTACTAATGTGGGGTTTGACCAAGGAAAACCCCTATTCTCTAACCCTCAACCATTTTCCCCCTTTTGCATGTGTGTTTGTGTAATTTTTTATGCATATTTATCAAGAAAATAGGTGTTGAAAGGTGGTCAACAAGTCTACAAATTCAATCAAGTCAACACAACCCTAGTGCAAGCTTGGAGAGTCTTTCTACCCCGTTTTCTACAAAATCAAGTATGGACACCTGTCAAAAAACAAAGTGCATACCTGAGACTTCTAGATTCTATCCCAAATTCCTCAAGATTTGTAGGTGGACTAAGTCGCCACTAGTGGTGAATTAGTCTCGCTTCTTGGCCTAAAAATTGATTTTAACATTTCTGGATACCCATTTAGCAGATTCCCATCCTGACAAAGTTTCTTGAAACTAGGACTAAGTCACCTCACTTGGTGTATGTGTCTCAGTCAGCATTTTTAGTCAATTTTCTAGGATTCTAGAATCTCCCAACATCAAGCTTTAGATTCTAGGTGTACTTCTTTCATCTTGTTCTATTATTTCATCATTTAGTTGCACTTTTAGGCATTTATGCATATCACATTATGTTTTCCAACACTTTACTTTTCTTAGATTTTGCATGATTAGATCACTTCATTTTCAGATCAAATCATTAGGACATCTTAATTAGGCCCAATAAATTTCATGAAAATAGACTTTGAGTATAAACCCTTGCATTTTGGGACCCCTTTCAATCTCCTTTTTGCTTTTAGGTTAAAAACCCTAGGAGGAGCAAAGCATTGTGAGAGAAAACCAAAATCATTGCTTACATACTATTTTCCCCTTCCTTAACTACAGTCCTTTTGGAAGGGAAGTGACCTCCTATATGGGATCGACCCATTTAATCCCCTTGCAAATCCATAGCTTTCCCGCCACCATTGGTTTCAAATCCTCAAAACTCTTGCTCACTAATATTCACCTTTCACTTCTCCAATTTGAAGCTACAACCTAAAAATAAGGTTTCAAAATTTGCACATCAAAAACTCAGAAAAGTCAAATAATACAAAGGATAAAATTCAAACATTTTCTTTTCCTTTTCCAATTATGGCACCCTAAACTTAGGTTCTAGATATAGTGAATGTATCAGAATTGGATATAACATCCATCAAAAGCATATTTGGAAGTAGATTTTAATCAAATATTGTAGTTGTAAGTTCCACTAATTATAATAAAGATAAATAGTTTTACCTTTTTGCATCAACTAATGCAATTCTTATAACTTTTAGAGGATCAACAATGCTAGTCTTTATCATATCAACATACTCACCTAAAAGTTGCAACACAATATTAAACTTATTAATTAGACTCAACATAGAGGAAAGAAAAAGAAACTTCAAACATTATGAATTTAGTAAAAAATAATCAATTTCAAAGATCAAAGTAGCCAATGCTTCACTCTCTACATCCTCTACTACAATCAAAAGAGTCCTTTGTATTTGTGATAAATGCAACAAGAAATTATATTATTTTTCAAAACTTATCACTATGTACTTATGAACTCAAGATCATTTAAATTTTCAAACTAATCGACATGACTACTTGATTTCTTTCTATCACATACACTTTGGGTATACAAGATCATTGAGAATCCCAATTATTGAACTATTAAATTCAACAATGAAAAAAAATTATATCTTAAGTAAAATATAAACCAAATCAACATTACATGTCTCAGCTTATCAATTGGTGATTATTGAAGGAATGTGGAATCAAAAGATAAGACAACTATAAGAAAGCATGTTGAGGAAAATTATACAAAATCCACTTGAATTATTTTAAATTTTAAGGAGTTTCTACAAATAGCACGGGTTCCTAAAATGAAATGGGGAGTCTTGAGTAAAATGGATCGAAAGAAACTGAACCAATTGTGATAAACACTTGAACTTGAGGATGTATTTGAAAACAAAGAGAAGGTAATGTATGAGAGAAGTATGAAAACCTTCAAATCCAAATGTTTTTTTGGTTCTCAAGGGACTGGGTTTTAGGTCAAGTACTATAATGAATGGATATACACACGATTTCAATAACAGTCCCAAATATTATTCAAAATTTTAAAAGAAGTCCATTGAAGAAGCCACCACCTTTGGGAGAAAGAAAGAGGATTGTGCACGAGATACCCACATTCTAGCATTTAGTATTTCCACCCACAAATTTATTATGCTGGAAAAATATTCAGTGTATACCATGAACGTTTGGGATTCATCAACTGGTCAAGTAACATATATCATAAAATAATTCTCGTAGAAGATATAGTATCCATCAAAGTATGATTAAAAGTGAGTTTTTGCAAATTCCCTGATAGACATATACACAAAATATGGAAGCATACACAAAGCACACAAAATTATTTAGTATCCAAGAGGCATAAGTTTGTATTTCTCCATCTTTTAAATTGATTTGTGAAGACCATGGTGGCTGTCATTAACTGAAACTAACAGAGATAGGGAAGAAGTAGTGTTAGATGCCTTTGAAAAGTCTGAC
Organism: Sequoia sempervirens; assembly: GCA_007258455.2. Lineage (NCBI taxonomy): Eukaryota > Viridiplantae > Streptophyta > Pinopsida > Cupressales > Cupressaceae > Sequoia > Sequoia sempervirens. The sequence goes on along the minus strand of VDFB02271358.1, from coordinate 1,155,835,482 downwards.
AAAGGAGATGGTTCTTTGGAATTCTACTGTTGGAAGAATTGATATTGTTGTGTTACCAGTAAGAAGCAAGTGCATATGACTCCAAGTTGTTCACATTTGCGCAAGAAGCCAAAGCATAAACCCTAAAACAGTGTGGTATTGCAAGGAAGAAAATAATTAGTGAGAGAAAGGCATCTCGATGGAACAGAATAGAATTTCCCTCTAATGCCCCCAAAAGGGAAAAGAGTCAATTTTGAAGAGTTCATCGGTGGGAGGATTGATCATCGGTAGGAGTTAAAACATGGTCTCATTGATATGATGATGGCACTCTCTTGCTAAAGAATGCAATTAATGATTAAATGAATGGGATTACAGAGTATATGCTCTGGTAGACATATGCTCTGGTAGACATATAGTTGGATATTCTTTGGTACAAATATATGCAAGATTTGGAATTGTAGAAAAAACACCTGAATTGTTTGACAAAATGCCTCAAAGATATGTCATCTCATAGAATGAAATGATTGACTAAAAAATGTGCACAAAAAGAATTTTGCAAGGAACCTCTCAAAATATTTGAACTAATGAAGTAGTATGGAACACATCCTAACATTGTAAGCTTTACTTGGGTTCTAGGTGCATGCAGTCATGCAGTTTAGTGGATGAGGGTTGCACATACTTCACACGTCAGTAACCCTTATTGCATTAAAATTTACATATATAGTTGATCATTAGGTGTGCATGGTTGACCTTCATGACCTTTGAGGAATTTATTCAAAAATTTCACTACCTTTTCTATGCTACCACACTTTTCATACATGTCTACCAAAGCATTTTATCAAACAATTCATTGCCATGTTGCTATGGCTAAAAGCCTAAAATAGGTGCTTTCAAACAAGCTATGGATTCCAACATTGTAAGCACTCTAGAGCACATCCTAACATTATAAGCCTAAGATTTGTACTTTTACAGATAATTCTAGTATATTAATAATATATTTATATACATGCAATTATATGTTAAAATAATACATAATCGATCTATTCATGTGTACCACGAGAAGTTGCATTTGATATGGCCCATGTTGCTTCTTTCTTAATATCAAACTCAATAGTTTGAAGGAGCTGAACAAGTGGAGGAATGATGTTTGCATCGATCACAGCCTGAAAACCAAAATATCCATTAACAAATAGCAAACCTTAAAATAATTTAGTTTCACACCATTCAACAAAGATGCTTCTCTAGTCTAGATAACAAATAGAAATACCTGAATTTGTTCTTTGTTTCTTGTAGTTATGATTGAAATGGTCCAGCAAGCTTCCTTCTTGATGCTCTTCTTGTTATTATGGGTTAGGAGAGCTAATAGGAAAGGAAATGATTTATTGTTGATTATGTACTAAAATTAAATGAAATACCATAACATAAGTCAATGAAACAGTACAATGACAACATCATGCACTTGCAAAAAGAACAACTAATTATTGATAGGAAAATCTAAAGAAAATTTCAATATAAACTTATACCTAAGTCTGCAAATCATCACTAGTTACAATATTGCCCATTATTTGGAGAGTTGGAAAAAGGATAGATGGAGAGGGATGGTTGTAAACATAAACATACATGCATTTTTTTTAAATATCCAAAACAAAGCAATTTTGCATGTTATAAACATGTATAACAATCCAAACATGGAGCCAAATGGATTAATCTAAGTCATACCATCCATTATATCTGGTGCCTTACAATTTAATATATAACTAGCATAGGAAAGTATTACCCAAGATATTGTTTAACATTGAAGGGAAATAAAACACCTATCTCTACCATAACAAACTAACTATTTGCACTTACAACAGGAGCTCAACAAACCTATGACAGACACCAACCTTAATCACAACTTGAATTTTATCATTTTTCCCATCCAAGAGATAAGACAGAGCCCAACAAGAATCTGTTAGAACTTCTTCATCATTTGAAAGAATAAGTTGCTCAAGTGTAGGTAGAGTAGGATTTTCCTGAGGGAAAAACATAATTCAACAAGTTCTTGAAACAAATAGTAATATAAAAATTGGTCAAGTTAAAACAAGGAAAGACATGGGTGAACTAATATACTTGTTCAAACATTGGTTGTGGTTTCCCTCGACAAAAAATAGACAAAGCCCATGTTTCATTTCTCAACATTGAAAGCTTAACATGTTCATTCAATTGAGAAAGAAGTGGCATGAGAGCTTCATGAGAAAGAACTAGATCTTTGCATTTTTGGGAGTCACTAGCCACATTATCCAATTCCCAAATAACCTAACAAAAACATCAGGAGAAAAATATATCAGAGACAATGAATTTCAAATTTTCATAAATATAGATTTAGATGATGGAGAAGATAAATAGTTTACAAAATTTAACCTACTCTTGAACATCATCACTTGGAGAACTAAGGAGTTGTACAAAAATTGGTATTGCTCCATGGCCAATGACTACTTGAGTATGATCAGATGTGCTTGAAGCTATATTTTTCAATGCCCATGTTGCCTCAAACTATAAGAAACAACAAAGCCAAAAAAATGAATAAGTACTTAAAGAATCCTTTTCCTGGAAATAGAAAAATAGTGTCACAATTTTTGTAAAAAATGGTGAAAACCAGCAAACTCAATAGAACTCAAAAAAAAATTATTCCTTATGTTCCTCTTCTTTACCAAAAAAACCCATGCACAAAATACATAATGATAAGATTAGCATAAAAAAGTGTGCACTCTAACAAAAAAAAATTAACCTAGAAAAGTTCAAAACAAAACTATGAATGGAACCTAAGTTGGGGAAAGTCTTGCCTTGTTAGTAACTCTACAAAACGTGGGACCACACCCACTTCAATAACTTACTCAATGGGAGAACTATGCTATGTTAACAAAAACATGCATCAATCATAACCAGTGTCATGTAAGTGAAATGAAAAGTAATTCATAATTGCCTAAGTAACATAAATTAAACAAATTTACCAATTGATAGTAGCTTCCGAAATTGAGTTGTTGCTTCAAGCTGCAAACTAGGATCATTAGACCTTACTCTAGCTACCATAGCAGGAAGGCTTTCCAACTAACTAGATAAAGAGGAATACATTCAAATAATGAAACAAAGCATTCAAATAAGCCACCTAGAGTACTAGTTCCAGAAAATACTCAAATAACTAACAAATTGGTAGATACTTGCTTGTTAATAACCAAATAACAGCTGCAGTTTCAAGCTCTACATGGTACAATCAAAATTTAGAATTGAACCAAGAATTTATAACAAACTAGAAAAAAATATTGAGCATATGGGAGGGGCTACTACTCAGCATGAGGCATAGAGAAATGTAAAAATTAAACCAACCATAAAATAAACAAACCACCACAACAACATTAAAAATCACACATAGTAGTCAAAACCTAAAGTAAAATGAACTATCTTCCTCAAAGACCATAAAGATTATCAGCAATAATTTGTCAAATGGAAAATCTCAAGTCATGAATTCTTGAGGCTTTCATGGTGGAGAATTGTGTTCAATTTCATACAAAATAAATAAATAGATAGACTACTACACTCATTTGTTGTTGAAGCAACCCAATAGATAAGGCCAAGTGAATATCTTGGGAAAACATGATGGTATAAATACCCCTCAATCAGGTCATCTAAGCTTAATGGAAATATCCCACAAGGAAAATATATCCTAAAGAAGACTTTATACAATACGTTCAACCTACAATAAAATAAACCAAATTCCCTAATAGTTCTAAAGGTCATACAGGATAATTTCCACCAAATATAAAAATAAACACTTCCACCAATATCATAAGAGAAGTAATTCAACTATAAATTCTCGTCACAACAATTAATGCTCAATTTGAGTCCCCACGAGTGTACTACTACTACAATTTTCTTTGTGCCTTTATGAATATGAAGGAGGGTCTATATGCATTTGGGATATTTTATTGAAAGCAATCTACCAATTTTTTTTATTCTTTCCTTATGTTTTGTGGCTCAACCACATTTCAGTTTTTTGATCTCTTGTATTTCATGTTCTTACAAACATGGCTACTATGATCTAAATTATTAGTGTTTTAAAAGCCCCCGGGGATGACTATGTTATCTCTTGTGATCATTCCAAGAATTGAGATAGTCTTTCCCCCTACATTAATGAAATATATCCTAATAATCCCCATAGGGATCTTTAAGGTGAATTGGCTCCTCCCCTGCTATGAGCTCTCTTATTTGACAATCAACTAGTGAAAGTCATGGTCTCTAGAATTCACATATGACAATAGCTTAATACATCCTTAATTATACTAATTCTTCTTATAGCTACTAGGCAGCTTGAATTCAAAAAAATAAGGCAGCTTCTCTCTATGGGGATAATGTTCATTCAAAAAACTATGATGCACATGTAACACATAGAGCTTCAATGTGCCAAAGTTAGATATTTTTCATTGTTCTTTGGTATGCATTACTTTTTTGAATGGCTAAATTCCAAGACTCAACAAAACTATTGGGAAATGGAAATGATCTAGCTAGGAATATGGTGTAGTACAAGGAGGATAAACACGAACTTCTCAACTCAACCAGGTAGTGTCCACATGATTCATGCTTTCTTGGCTCATTCAAAGCATTCTTGGAAATAACACAATTGAGGAATAAAAAAATATAATACTTAAATTGGCTCTTGATGGACCCTTAACAAGGTGATAACAACCTATTCAAACTCACAAAACCCCACTAGCAACTCAAATCCTTCATCAATCAATTTTTCCCTTGTTAACTATCTTAGGCTAGTAGCCCTACAATAAGGTCTGTTAGACCATATATCTTGAACTAGATCATAAAACCGAATTCCACACATATATTCATATTCCCCTTAAGATGTTTAAACACATATCAAAATATAGGATAACTTTTTTTTGTAACAACACTCATAAAATTGGATTAGTGTTATGCAATTTAGGCCTGTTTAGACTTCTTGAGATTGATCAAACTTGTCAACATTGACACCCACAACTAAAAAGGAATCTTTGTACTTCCCCATAGTTTCAATAGCATGGAATACACTTCAACAAATTATTCTTGAATTATTTTATAATCATTAACCATAGGAACTCAAAAATACACTCTACCTCAACCTTGACTATGACAGTCACAATCCGCCATGATAGTAAGGTGATTATAAACACTTAATTGATTTTTATTTCAACAAACCCATGTTGAAGAGGGACCAAATCACATCTAAAATCCTTCCCAAATGTTTACTACCTATAATGAGCCTTTGATTCACTAGAAAAGTATAGTAAAACCATCAAATTTGTCTTTACCAGTCTATTGCACGTAAGAATACAAAACTAGGGCATCATGATTTCAATAGAAAACCATAACTCCACAACATGAAAACTTAGGACATGTAATTATACCCATTCAAGAACCAGTTCAGTTATTCTCAACAATTTCCACTAGCTAAAATCATATAAACACAATTAAATTTTTCCATTGTTTACCCTAATGTAGGGTTTCAGGTATCTTTCACAAAACCACAATATCTCTTACATTACTCAATAAATAAATAAAAGAAACTTGTTGAAAAATAAAGAAGAATCAAATCAATAAAACATCCAATTAGTCTGAGGCCATGATCAGGGCCATATCTTTTGTATAAAGCATCAAAACAAGGATGAAGACATGGAAAATAAAGAAAATAAGGGTTTCTTCATTTAAAACTTCAAATTCTTCTTGGACACCGCCCCCTTACAATGATGCATTGAGGATATTTATTCCTTTTCTAACTTGTTTCAACTTCCTACAATCAAATTAACAACTTCTACATGACTCTTAACCCTTCATATTCTTATTGTTGCAATTTTTCAATTTTGCAACATTTGACACTTTTACCGGTCTATGCAACTTTTACAAAATGAACCCAATAGACTCAATTTACATCATAAGTGGCCTACTATGACCTTATTTGCATGACCAAAGACTCAAAAACCCTGTATCCTATCCTAAGACAAAAATTTGCATACATAGCAAGGTGCTCCTACACCAGAATACACTCTCATCTCTACAAGTATCCTCTTGAATATTTCTAAATCTCTAAGTTCCTTACTAGCTTTAATTTTTATTATAGCAGAAAAAGTTGTAACCCAAGATGATCCTATTTTCTATAATTACAATGTCAATCGATGGGTCAATAGTACTGTTTAGGTTGCTAGAGAACATGCTAAAAATTATCTCACAAATAAAATCATTGGTATTATGAGTGAATACTTTGCATATGAAAGAACTAAGTTTAATTATAATGAACACTATTGGCCTAACATTACTACATCGGGGGAACTCCCCTCATAGCTCCACCGATACACCAATAAGATGGGGGCAGTCAGTTCCATTTTCTGTAATGTGGTAAGAGTCATACAATTAACACTATGTCAGGCTAGGGAACTCTTCTTAGAGGTTCTAAATGATTTTCCTCTTTTTATAAGACTGTGTTGGCAGTGCCACTTGGATCACAGTTGTTTGGTGGGATTCCAAATCTAGAAAATGAGGTGCAATTGTGAAAATATTAGAGAGAGAAGCTACAAGCTACCAATACCATGATGATTTTTTTGAGTGAATTTATATAAGTCTTGCTTAGCATGGCTTAAGACCTGTGCAAATGATATTCTCTCTATAGATAGGCTTGGGTGAAAGTATTTGCTTGATCTTTTGAATAGTGCCAAGGAACTTGCAGAGAATGAGACATTGATCAGAGAAGCATTGGACAGTCTGGATGCATTTGAAGGGAGCTTGGAGTTGCTAAAAATGGTTTTTGGTTCAAATTTTGAGTTTCCATGGCAATGCGTGTGAGATTGTTTTGAAGCACTTAAAGATTTTGTAGGATGAGCTTTTTGAAAGCCTGTTTGTTAGTAGGATGAAACAAATAATAGTTAATGGATTTGCAGATTTTCTTGAGAGAGTTAAGGTTGGTAATGCCTTGAAGCAATAGTTACATCTCTGTCAAGTTACAAAGATGTTGAAAACTATATTTTTTACCTCATTATAACTTCAAAAGTAGCATTGTATAAAATTCTCCCAGCTATAAATATAATACAACTACCATTATTTATGCAATTGTAATTGAGGAACTTTTGTTTGCTTGGGTTGGTAAATGTTGATTTAGGGTTTACTATTCGAGGGTTAAAATAAAGGAGTTCAAAGTATATTTAGGGGTGGATAATGTTGTGTGAATCTTAATATAAACCATGTTTTTATAAGTTGTATTGCTACAAGTAATAGTTGATACAAATTTAGAGTTTGTATGGTTCCAATTTAAATATTTTAAGTCTATTAAATTACTTACTCTGAATCTAGCACAAGACATTAGAATAATGAAGTGATTCTAGATCATCAAACTTTTTTATATAAACAAGGTAAATAGATTAGATTGTCTTATCTTAGTTGGATGTGATCATATGCAATATAAATTGGATTGCTTACAATCACTTAGTTTAGTCATGCATCTAGTTATACCAATATTATTACTCAATAATACAACACAAGGGCCTTCATCCTCCCAATCTAATTTAAATCTAGTACAAAGGGATATGTTGATGTTTACTCAAACCAAATCCTATTGTCCAATGTTGTAAATTGGTATATGGGAGAAATAGCAAGGCACCATTTTTCTCATGAAGAAAAAACACATCACCATCTCCATATCCTAAACCATTGCTTATAAAAAAGACCTAGTTTCTATGTTGTCCAAAACATTCTATATTACCACCATCTAACATCTTTCCTATGAAATGTGCAAGGGTACTAATAGAGCTCACACATTCTTACTTCCACAAGGTACCATATGTGTGTGTGCAACAACACCAACTTGTATAGCAATCACTTGCACAATTATAGTGGCTTGTGTGACAACAATGGCTACTTTGCAAGTCATTGTGCAAGCCACAATTACAACACAAGTTGCTATTGGTATGCAGATACCTCAACCATCCTAAATATATATAAATAATTTGGTGCTTGAGAAACCCTAAATAGTAAAAAACAATCTAGTTTGTTGTGAAATAAAGTTAAAACGAGCAAAAAAAATTGCAATTTACAACCTTTAAAGGGAAAATATCAGATAATATCAAAAAATTGGAAATTGTCAAGGTTTCTAGGAGACTGATACTTGTACTAATATGGGAGACTAGTACTGGTACCAATATGTCTATTGTTGAAAAATAAGAGATGGGGATACTTGGAGACACCTTTTTTTAATATAATTTAATAGTTTATTAATTTTCTAATATTAAAATTGAAAATATCAATATCAAGTGAAATCTAAAAGGAATTTAGGATAACAATTTCAATTACTACTATACACCCACTCCCACAAATCTACCCATCTTGTGAGGTAGTGCCTTTGGTTTATACTTTTTTAAGGAAAAATTAATTGTCACAAATGTTATCTAGAATATGGGTGGGTTGTGCAAGATTCGTCTAGTTATTATAAGGTAGTTTTGGTGTCTTCTCATTCCAATGTAAATTATAACAATAAGGTATGTCAATAGGAAAGAAGGATTTATGTAGCGGTTAGCTTACCTATAGGAACAAAGATAAATGTGAAAAGAAAGGAAAACACATAGATATACCAAGAAAAGCTATTAGATATCCCTAGTTGTGTGAAAAATACAGTTGACATGTGAAAATAAGCTCACATGATAGGAAAATAGGGACAATTTTTTTTTCCATTTTTATTTTAGGAAAATGTTTCCTAGATTTCAAGACATCTTTGGTATGAGAAACATGTCCCAATCCTTGAGATGCATCCCAAGGGGTTGGAGATGTGTCTCCTTGAAACTATGGAATTTTTTTGTCAAAATAGTGGTCAATGATTTTTTCAAAAGTATATCAATTTTCTCACAAATACATCAGTTTGCTTGCAATTTGAGATTCAATATTTTCTAAAATATCCTAATATCTACTTTTATACAATCTAAACCATACAACACTGTGGGCTTAATCATTGTGTTGAAGAGATGCATCTTCAAAGGGATAGCCTTGAAATGTTCCTAATAGCATTGGAACTCAAGAATAGAGAGCGGTATTTCCCTTGTAAAGATAAGACTAAGAGTTTAGCTACAAAGAAAGAGGACTAGTAAACTTAACTCCTAGATAGGTATAAGAAGTAATTATCTCCATTCAGCCCCCTTTGTAAAAGAAATGAAAACTAAAAAGAAAATCCCTAGTTTTGAAGATCATAAACTTAGTTTGATTAAGGTTGACCATAAGTTGACAAATATCACAAAATTGAGAAGAGCCAATCCAAATATTTTTGTAGGCTATCAAAAGAATGAGAGAGGAGGACAATGTCATCAACAAAGAGCAATATAACAATCACAACATGGAGAAGCAAGTAACCATCATCTGCATGAATATGTTGTCCAAGAAAACTCTTCATCAATGGAGATATCAAAGAGAGTTGGTGAAAGATGGCAAGCCTGCAAGACTTCAATAGTACACTTGACGAAGTCAAAGAGGCCTCTAGTTCTAGTAGTCCATAATTGCACAACAATGGTCTTGTAAAGTAGCATGATGGTAGTAATGAGAATATCCAAAATACCAATGTGACACAATTTTTGGAACAAATTCCTTAAGATGGAGTCAAAGGCCTTCATGAAGTCCTCAAAACATAAAAGACTTTAGAAGGTTGATGCAGAGAAATGGGTACTTGACACCCATATGTATGTGTAGGAAACCTGTTGTAGTGTTTAGCCATAGTTAGAGTCTTTTAAACATTTTTAGGGTTAAGATAAGACCAATGGAACATACTCAATGGCTTTGAGGAAACATATTATATGCTTGGTTATGACCAACTTGATCTGTAGCTACTCTGAAGTTTCCCTCACAATTGGCTCCTCATCATCCAGTCTCATTAATATTTTGCTCTTGCCTCTTTTTCGATTGCCTTTTTGAAACCTCACCTAGGGTTTGTTTGCTAGCTCACAATTCTTCTTGCTCTTTTTTCAATAAATTTTGAAGCATTATGTTTCATCCAAATAATACTTTTATTTGCAAAAGGGATCACTACTACTTATACTTTTCCAAATCAATTTTCTTATTTTAAGGCTTATTGACTAATAGCTGGGCTTGAAACACCTAGGAATATTTCCCTGATTTGATCTATAATCAAATTTGAAGAGATCACAAATATGTTCAAGTGCCTCAAGGTTATTGCTAGTCATCATTTATTCTAAATGGGGATTAAGACCATTTTTATTTTATGACAGAAATGAGTGGTTGTTGTTGACCAATATGATCAATTGAAACTTATATTTTTTTGTCATCAATTTAAGTGTCAATTTTTTGACTCTTTTTGAAACTGATTCCATACAATTCCAAACAATTTATTTTGTAATTTGGATTTCCCTATCTACAACCTTGTCTTTCTATGATATACATTTGTTTTATGATATAGCATGTTCCTCTTAACAATCTAAGCATTCTACCAACATTCATGATTGCTTTCAATCTAATTAGTTGAATTAAAAATAAATAACAAGTATTGAATCATGCCATCATAAAAGGAATTTAACATTGAGATTTGTACTGCCAGGTTACATACTTTCAGCTCCTCGTCACATAGTGACTCCTCAAAGCATAAAATTGGTTTCCCAATAATGCACAAAAAATGTTGCTACTGTGAAGTTTTCTCCTCCAAAACCACATTTGAAAAACTGTAAATATGTAAACAAGAAGTGTCAAGAACCATATGTCATACAATGGTCAGTAAATTTCTTGGCAACAAAACATTAAAAATAAAAAGTCATCACAAATAGGCAAAGAACTAGAAAAATTGCTAAACATTTTTTTTCCTCAGCTGTCTATTATTGTTATCCTCAAATTTCTAAATTTATAATATTTTTTTTGCTTACAAGTACTTGGGTTTACTTCCTTTTTAACAGATAGACCAAACCATCCTAGGATTCACTTTCCAAAGATAACCTACTCTAAAACTGAACAAATATTAGTTTGTAAGCAATTACTAGAGATTTTTAACAAATGTTTAAATGATTTGTAATTTGTGGGATTATTTTTACATTTTAAATGTTTGGAGTATGGTAGAAAATCTAATTTGTTAGTTTCCATTGCACAAGCTTTGTTACAAGAAAACATGGATCTCATATTAATATTGAGAATAACTGATTGGTGTTTAGGATGGATCTTAGATTATTATGGTATGCAAAATTCAAACAGCACCGAATTGGGGTTTTGAGTCTCAACACAACAAAAAACTAAGCCACCATTTATACCTGACTTAGAGACTTCTTAATGAAAGGAGAAATTTTTGAACTCCTAGGAGCCCATTTATAAGTAGCTTGATAGGGAGGTTGGATGAAAAAATCACAGTTTCATGCTCTAAGTCTTGTTGGAAGAATTCTAAGGTGTCTCTCTCCACCACTTCAACCTATAGGACCTTTCTTTACTTAGGATCCCTTGGTTTTGTCTTGACAACACCAACTACCAACATAATTCTTCCTACCAAGTCCACCTTGGTACAAACTTGCAACTCTACACTTAGCCCTTAATCCACCCTAAAGACTATAATCCTCCAAAATCTTGAATTTAACCTTGCAGGGGTGTGGAAGTATTTCTAATGACTATAATCCATCCTACTATGGTTCTTGAAGGTCCATCTGACTCTATTTCTTGGTCGCTTCCACCAAACCCTCATTTAGGTCTTAAAAGGCTACTAGCCCTAGGAGCCCCAATCAGGCCTCCTTCTTCGAGAAAATAGGTTGGTTCTCAAAACTTTCCAAAGAATACCCCAATCTTTTCTTGGGATTTCTACTTCATTTTCCCACCTCTCAAAGATTTTTGGGGTCTTGGGTCACAGTTGTCCGTACAACAACCTAACCTAAAAATGGGAAAAACTAGGTCTTTTAAGCCCTTTCCTGGCTTCTTTCAAACTGTCAAGTTTTCCTCACATCAGATAAATTATGGAGCTTCCTCCTCCATGCTATGTCATGGAAAGACACTCATCTGAATTCTCCAAGCTGGACTCTTTCCTGGGTCGCCTAGGGTAAGACTTTCCCAACAGCTCCTGTACTTTCAAAGAACCTAAACCCTACAATATTTACAACCATGGAGTCTAGTCACTATTCCCAAAGGGTCATACAATTTGTATGGTGGGAAAGTGAACTAACACTCCATTTTCACAAAACTATCTGGTTCAGACCAGCAATAGTGTAGAAACAAAACTATTTACAAATAATGTTTCAAAATGAATTAGAAAACTATCTAAATGCCACACAAAGCTTGAAGGATAGCTACCCTACATCCTACACTAATTACAGTGCCCTGGTCAATCCATTAAAGCAGCACTTCAAGCAAAAATCAGAAAATTAGCACACAAACACAATTGTTTTCCTTGAATTCACAAAACTTCAAGACAATACAAGTTTTTCCAACCCTGCTCAAATGCCAAGGCATTCCATAAATAGGTCACCTAAAACAATTATCTCTCCCTTGGGTTCTCCTTGGGCGCTTGTAGCTCCCATTGAGCATTATTTGCAAAAAATTGAAAAGAAACTCCTAAAAATCCTAAAAGGTCAAAACCTTACTTGAGCAAAAGCCTTAGGCCTATCCATTGGTCAACATGACCTTCATCAAATGATCAACACCCAAACAAAAATGCCATTAAGGCTTACATCCAAATGAACTAAGTTTTATTGCTTAGTTGTCCTAGACAAGACTATCCTAGACAACCTGTGAGATAACCTATGGGTGCTCCTGCACCATTCTCCCCCTCAGCCAAACACTAAGGATTGTGGGGAGAGATCAGAGATAAATCAGTACCCTGCTTCTTGAGCTGAGTTTCATCCACCCATGTAGCCTCAAATTCTGGTTTGTCCTTCCATTTGATGAGATGTTCCATGTATTCCTTATGTCGGGTAGACTTCTTCACCCTTGATTCTAAGATCCTCTCTGCTTGCAGCCTGTTTTTAGGAGGTAAGGCTATGTTACTCACATCCTTCAAGACATCCACACTTTTCTGATCCAAATCAGTGTTTGGTCCTTTATACCTAATCAAATCAGCCACATTAAACACTGGTGAAATGCCTAATTCTATAGGTAGCTCCACCTTGTAGGCATTCTTTCCATATTTTGCTAACACCTGACATGGTCCCACTCTCTTCATCTGCAACTTGGTTGATGTCCTTTCTACAACCTAGATTTGTTGAGATGGACCATGACATAGTCCCCTACTACAAATTGTAGACCTTTCGTAGACATATCCACCCTAGCGTTCAGCTTTTGAGTAGCCTCTATGATTGTATTTTTCACCTCCTCCAAAATCTCCTTCATGATCTGAGAGAAATCCTCAACATGGCCACTCCTATGCTCCATAGCTCCTAAATCTCTAAGTTCACACACACCTCTTGGGTGCATTCCATACACTATTTCAAAAGGACTTCTTCCTGTGGTCTGATTCACACTATCATTGTAAGCATATTCACCTTGTGATATGACCAAGTCCCATGTCTATCCATACTCCTTGGTGAGGCATCTTAGTAGGTTACCTAACACTCTATTGATCACCTCAGTTTTTCCATCTATCTGAGGATGGTAGGCTGATCCAAAAGACAAGTTAGTACCTAATCTGCTCTATAGAGTCTTCCAAAAATGACTCATGAACTTCACATCCTTGTCTGAGACAATGCTTAATGGAAATCCATGGTTCCTCACAATCTCTTTGAAGAAAAGATGAGCAATATAGCTAGCATCATGGGTGGTCTTGCAAGGAATAAAATGACTCATTTTGCTAAACCTATCCACCACCACATAGCACTATCAAACCATGTCTTAGTTTTAGGGAGTCCTACCACAAAGTCCATGCTAACACATTCCCATGGTCTATTTGGAATGGGTAGAGGTTGATACAAACCTGCATTGCTAGCTCCCCCCTTGGATTTCATACAAACTATACACTGCTTCACATACCTTCTAATATCCCTTGGCAACTTGGGCCAATAATAGAACATCTGCACTAATTCCATTGTTTTTTTTATACCAAAATGACCACTAAGACTACCATCATGCTTCTCCTGGATAAGATTCTCCCTCATTGAACCTTTTGGAACACATAATTGATTCCCCTTGAACAAAAGTCCATTCTGCAATGTATACTCTGAGAATTGACTATGAAAGTGATTCTCAAAATCAGAACATAACTTATATGCCTCTGAGAAGTCTTCATCTTCTCCATAGAGATCCTTGAAACTCTCTATCCCAATGCTCTTTATTTGTATCTCTTGCACTGTCAGCAACCTCCTACTTAGTGCATCTGCCACCTTGTTCAACTATCCCTTCTTGTGCTTGATGGTAAAAGTGAAAGCTTCGAGGTATTCCATCCATTTCAAATGTCTATTGCTCAACTTCTCTTGTGTGTTGATGTAGCTAAGTGCCTGGTTATCAGTAAACACTACAAACTCTTTAGGTAGGAGATAATTCCTCCACTTTCTAAGTGATTGTACTAGAGCATACAGTTCTAGGTCATAGGTAGAATACTTTTTCTTAGCTTCATTCAGCTTTTCACTAAAGAAAGCTATAGGCCTGCCTTCTTGGCTTAGTACTCCCCCTACTGCAATTCCACTAGCATCACATTCCACAGTGAATAACTTATCAAAACTAGGTAACAAAAGGATGGGTTGAGTTGCCACTTCTTGTTTCAGTTTCTCAAAACCCTTCTTAGCTTCAAGAGTCCATTTGAGCTTAGTTTTTAGGCCACCTTTGATTGTATCAAGTACTATTGCACATATCCCACTAAAGTTCCTTATAAACTTCCTATAAAACTGAGCTAACCCATGAAAACTCCTTACCTCTGTCCTAGTGGTTGGTGTAGGCCAATTTAGGATAGCTTCCACTTTGCTTGGGTCCATCTTCAATGTTCCTTGGGATACTACAAACCCCAAATAGACAAGCTCTTGTTTGAAGAACTCACATTTTTCTAGGTTGATGGCTAACCTCTCCTCCTGCAATCTTTTAAGAACCAACTCCACATGCTTTAGATGTTCTTCTGCTGTCTTGCTAAAGATGAGTATATCATCTAGATATACCACCACAAATATTCCTATGAAATCCTTAAGCACTTCATTCATGAGCCTCATGAATGTGCTAGGGGCATTTGAGAGGCCAAATGGCATAACTCTCCACTCATTTAACCCATCAGTTGTCTTAAAGGCTGTCTTCCACTCATCCCCATCTTTGATTCTAATCTGATGATATCCACTCTTGAGATCGAACTTTGTGAAAAACTGAGCTCCTCCAAGACAATCCATCAAATCCTCAATCCTAGGAATAGGGAACCTATATCTGATTGTAATTCTATTTATAGCCCTAGAATCAGTGCATAACCTCCAATTACTACCTTTCTTGGTTGCTAAGACCACTGGTACTGTACACGGACTGATGCTCTTCCTAATTAGTCCTTGGTCTAACAACTCCTGCACTTGTCTAGCTACTTCTAGGTTCTGATCTGGTGTAAGCTTGTAAGCTGCTTTGTTTGGCAATGAAGCCCCTGGTATGAAGTCAATCTGATGACTGATGGCTCTCTTTGGAGGTAAGGTTGCTGATGTTCCATCACTGACTATGTCCTTGAACTTCTCAAGCAACTTTTGGACTACTCTTGGTATGACTGTTTTCTTAGTCTTATCTTCCTCCTTGGGTTGCACCATTACCACATATCCTTCCCCTCCTTGTTGTAGAGTGTTGATAAACTCCTTTCCATTACTTAACAAGACACTAGGGGTCTTTGAATGTCCTTCTTCCTCATATGACAGTGACTGCAGTTTGAATGTCTTTCCATCCTTCTTGAATGAGATACTATTCTCCTTTCCATCATAGATGGCTCCTCTATCATACTACCATGGTCTACCTAATAGTAGATGGCATGCACCCATGGGCAACACATCACAAATCAACTTGTCCTTGTAGCCTCCAATGGATAACTCCACCATTGTCTTCTCATTTACAAGAACACTCTACCCTTTGTTCAACCATGTCACCTTGTAAGGGTTAGTGTGAGGTACTTTCTCCAACTTCAACTTCCTCACTGCCTCCTGAGAGATGATGTTGTCAATAGAACCTGAATCCACTATAACCTTGCACACCTTTCCAAGTATTTTGCATCTTACCCTGAATAAGGCTCTCCTTTTCTTTGGCTCTTCTTTGACTGGTTGTCTGATTAGAACCCTGCTAAACATCAAGTTCTCCCCCATTTCTGACTCAATGTGACTAACCTCTGGTGACTTAACACTCATAGTGTCTTCTTGAGCATATGCTATTCTCTTTTCTGTATTTGATGAAGATGCTTTCTCTGGGCACCTATAAGATGGATGACCTACTTGACCACAGTTGTAACACTTCATACTAGCAAAGTATGAGTTACTTCTACCTGCTCCTCTTCCTCTATTTGAACCTCCTTGAGGTCCTCTACCTCTTCCATAGCCTCCTCTATAAGTTGTTTCACTTCCATGCTCTGTGATCTTAGACTCTCCCTGACTTCTTTGTTCAGTCCCTCTACCTTGGTATCCACCTCTATGTCCTCTTTGATCTCTGCCTCTTCCTCTACTCTTAGAAGCCAGTTCTTGTTTTCTCTTACTCCTCTCTTCAATCTTTATAGCCAATTGATAGCATTGGTGCAATATTTTGGGACTTAGAAGAGTCATCTCCTCTTGAATGTTCCACTTCAAACCGTTAAGGTATCTAGCCACCTTAATATTTTCATCCTCAGATACATTAGACCTCATGCAAATTTTTTGGAACTCCTCCGTATAGGAATTTACATCTTGGTCTCTTTGTCTCAAGCTCTATCTTTTCTTGTGCAACTAAATTTCATAATCATCTAGCATGTATGCTTCTCTCACTTTGGAAACCATTCCCTTCCAAGTAGAAATAGGCTTCTTGCCTTCCTTTTCTCTCTCTGTCTGAATGAACTTCCACCATATCAAGGAAAAACCTCTTAATCTTGACTTTTCCACCATCACCTTTTGTGCTTCGGTGACTCCATCACATTCAAAATGGTTTTCCATTCCCTCTATCCAATCCATGACTAGATCATCTTCCATTTTCTCACTAAACAATGGTATGCCTTCAAGTGCTTTTCCTCTCAAAGCCTTTAATGCCTTCAAGAAAGGCTCTTCTTGCAAAACAGGGTCAGGTTCAGGGATCTTGTCTTCCTCTGCAACCTCTTCTCTCTTTGGTACCCTTCCTTCCAACCTAACACTGACCTCATCAGTCTTGGTTTTCACATTATCCATTGCTTGCTCAAGTTGAGCTATTCTTTCCCTTAATAGCCTATTGTCTTCCTCCTGTTCTTCGACCTTCTTGGAAAAATTTTCATTTGTCACCATGTTAGTAGAACCACTAGACTCAATCTCTGACATCTATTATTCTATCCCAAATCTTTTGCTGCTCTAATACCAATCTGATAGGGAGGTTGGATGAAATAATCATAGTTTCATGCTCTAAGTCTTGTTGGAAGACTTCTAAGGTGTCTCTCTCCACCACTTCAACCTATAGGACCTTTCTTTACTTAGGCTCCCCTAGTTTTTCCTTACCAACCCCAACTACCAACATAATTCGTCCTACCAGGTCCACCTTGGTACAAACTTGCAACTCTACACTTAGCCCTTAATCCTCCAAAATATTGAATTTAACCTTGTAGGGGTGTGGAAGTATTTCTAATGACTGCAATCCATCCTACTATGGTTCTTGAAGGTCCATCTGACTCTATTTCTTGGTCGCTTCCACCAAACCCTCATTTAGGTCTTAAAAGGCTACTAGCCCTAGGAGCCCCAATTAGGCATCCTTCTCCGAGAAAATAAGTTAGTTCTCAAAACTTTCCAAAGAATACCCCAATCTTTTCTTGGGATTCCTGCTTCACTTGCGCACCTCTCAAAGCTTTTTGGGGTCTTGGGTCTCAACTCTCTGTACAACGCCCTAACCTGAAAATGGGAAAAACTAGGTCTTTTAAGCCCTTTCCTGGCTTCTTTCAAACTATCAAGTTTTCCTCACATCAGATGAATTGATGGAGCTTCCTCCTCCATGCTATGTCATGGAAAGACACTCATCTATCTTCTCCAAGAAGTGATTTTTCAAAAATTTGACACCCCTGCAATTTAAGTGCTCTACACTAAGGTCTTCCCTAGCCGGATTCTTTCCTAGCTCGCCTAGGGTGAGACTTTCCCAATAGTTCTTGTACTTTCAAAGAACCTAAACCCTACAATATTTACAACCATGGAGTCTAGTCACTGTTCCCAAAGGGCCATACAATTTGTACGGTGGGAAAGTGAACTAACACTCAATTTTCACAAAACTGTCTAGTTCAGACCAGCAACAGTGTAGAAAAAAAACTATTTACAAATAATGCTGAAAACGAATTAGAAAACTATCTAAATGCCACACAAAGCTTGAAGGATAGCTACACTACATCCCACACTAATTACAATGCCATGTTCAATCCATTAAAGCAACACTTCAAGCAAAAATCAAAAAATTAGCACATAAACACAACTATTCTCCTTGAATTCACAAAACTTCAAGACAATACAAGTTTTTCCAACCCTGCTCCAATACTGAGGCATTCCATAAATAGGTCACCTAAAATAGTTATCTCTCCCTTGGGCTCTCCTTGGCCGCTTGTAGCTCCCATTGAGCATTATTTGCAAAAAATTGAAAAGAAACTCCTAAAAATCCTAAAAGGTCAAAACCTTACTTGTGTAAAATCCTTAGGCCTATCCATTGGTCAACATGACCTTCATCAGATGATCAACACCCAAAAAAAAATGCCATTAAGGCTTACATCCAAATGAACTAAGTTTTATTGCTTAGTTGTCCTAGACAAGACTATCCTAGACAACCTGTGAGATAACCTATGGGTGCTCCTGCACCATAACTCCTATCTCATTCATTTGAAGGAACTAAAGGGAAATAATATGTTTTTGATTAAAAAGGCTTGGACCATAAATTTAATGTAAACAAGTTTTTGTTTGTTTAGTAAGTCTTGGGGATCCAATATGATTTTCACAATCAATAAGAAGACCAGAAAAATAGAAAAGACTAAAGATCGTGATTAATTTCAAAAAGAATTGTTCAAATACAGAAAAGGAAGATCAAGAGGTGTTTGTTTAGTTCCAATATTCAGCCATCAAGGTGAAGGGATAAATATAATGCCTCTGGAAGTGTAAGCAGATCAAAAATTTGGATTTGAAGCATCATAGCTGTATAATTTAGTAAAGAGAATCTTTGTACAGCACGCAAGGGAACATTGGGAGTCCTTATTGAGTTTTACACATGTATATTGCATGGCGATGGCAAAGAATTTAAAGTTTCATGGGAGACCTAAGAATATTGAATTACAGTATCGATTTATTTGTGAATAAATTGAGAACATTGTGCATATGGAAAAATATGCAACACAAGTGATAGTGGTCGATGCATTAACAAAGATATTTCCAAAAGATAAGTGTGAGTTTTGTAAGAAAAAAATCAATATGCAATAGTTTAGTTGAAAGAATATTTAGCTAAGTGGGAGTAATAGATGTAACAAACAAGTCAAATATTTAGGATTTCTCTTTTAATAAGTAAAGCACAGTGTGAGAAATAGATTATGAGATTTATACTAATCGAGGTTTGATTCCTACATATACTCTACTTTCTAATTTGTGTATTTTTTTTTTCTAGCGTTGTATAAAATCTTGTGTGAGTGTTACATAAATAGGCACAAATGAATTATAATTTAATTATATTTGACTATCATAAGATTATCAATTAATCAACAAATGGCCTATTAAAATTTTGTAAGAGAGTTGAAAATCCCTTTTCAAACCTAAAAATTTTGATTTTGTAATGACACAAACTACGCAAAAGTTTCCTGAAACACTTTCCTCTCCAATGTTGTGCAATGGAACTGCTAGGTGTGGGCATCCCATGTCATGTCACCTTGCCATTGATGTTGGTACTGAGTCAGAATCTCGAATTCCTTCCTTTCCTGCTTGACATGCATGGACAACCTCTAGAGTAGGTTGAGGAATTCTTGTATTCCTATGCATGGATTTTTGGTTCTAGTTAGAAGATCTTTGTGTGGGTTGGGAGCCAAAATCAACATTTTTTTTGGTTTTTTGTCGAAGCTTGGGTCTGCTAAAGAAAATATGGCTAGGGCACGAATGGATTTTGCGTGGGGTGAATAAAATAAAAATGCATGTTAAATGGGAGGGAAAATGAATGAGGAGTGGAAAATGAAAATTTTATTTTAGAAAAGGTATTTTTATTGTCTTAATTTAAGACAACTAGAAAATTTAAAATATAATTTAAACATAAAATATATATTTAAGACAAAATTGATATTTGGTCTTAAATTAATGTTTTAAATGACCATTTTTATGTAGTAGTGCATCTTAATGCATATAATAATGATTTTCACACAAACAGTAGCTCATCCTATGAATCATAATTTATTTCTTAGTGCAGACCTGAAAGTATTTGTCAAATAATACAAAGGATAGGGACCTTTAAAATGAGCAGAGTTCATGGTAAAGTACAAAAATATATTCACTTTCAAAATTAAGTGGTGTATTCAAGTGGGAAGTGACAATCATGGAAGATAAATAAAGGTCACTATCATAGAAGCAAATAAATATTATAACAGTGGGAAGACCTTCTTCAAGATTGATGGAAACAAGCAATGATAAAAGTGAATAAAAGTTAAAGAATGTAAATGTTAATTTTTTTTATAAACTATGTCAAGGCCTTAAGAATGCACTAAGAGGAAATTCCTTCCACGCAATAGGTATTTTTAGTGCACCAAGCAACCTAGGAGGCCAAATGGCCTGCTTAGGTAAAGGTCCCATGAGGGGGGCTTAAGCTCTATGGATTATGATCAAATTTGAAAAAAAAAAAAGAATAGAGTAATAGTCATTTATTTAGTCATTTTTATTTGTCTGATATTAGTCATCTATTTAGTTATTTTTATTTTTTTGATATTAGTCATTTATTTAGTCATTTAATTGTGATTTTACCCGATGACCAAATTAGTCACTAATAAATGACCAAATTAGTCATTTATTTTCCAAATACTACTAGTGTTAGTCACGTGACTAAAAATTTTAGTCACATAGTCATTTATTTTCCAAATTCTACTAGTGTGAGGTCCTCTTGATAATAGGATGGAGGATTCCCTACAAGAAGAGATCTTGAGGCTATAGGAGGAGCTTTCTAGGGTGCAAGAAAACAGAGAGTGGATAGATTGAGGGTGTATTGAGGCACTCATACGTGAGGCGAGAGTAGTTGGACTAGTGGAGGGCCTAAGTGAATCTTCGGGTAGGTTGCAATCACATTATACTATATTGTGATGACGATGAGGACCACCATCCCCCAAGAGGTCTAGCAATCATAGACCTTACTAGCATTGTATTCATTGATATATATGTACTTCAACTTTTGATGATATATATGATAATTGGTGTTTATGTTTTTATGATCTTGTGTTGAACTAAATGTCAATGCGATTTATTAAATATCCTTTGCAAGAATTTCTAATAAATATCTCCATGATTTAATGTTTATGTGATCTAATTAAAACATTTTTATTTTATGTTAGATGGTACATTATGATTAATTATGCTATGTTAACTTAAATGCACCTATGATCTAATAACATAAATGCATCTAAGGATATAAATTAACACAACACACAAGCTTTTATTTTGTGTATTATGGAAACTAAAGTAATAATTCAAATTAATTGAACAATCACTTTGGACTCTAAGACACACTATTATCATTTTTTAAAGAATGAAGTAATGAAGGATAAAATAGAAACTACCTACCTAATATAACAACACTACTTTAACACACTATTCAAAAGAGAGAGAACGATACATAATATTGATGCAAATGTGTGGCATTGATGGGTTCTTTTAGAGGTGTACCATCCATTTCCATTAATGTGTAGGCTTTGGACCCATAGTTTTCTTTGATTACATAAGGTCCTAACCAATTAGGGCTAAATTTTCCTTTTTTATTTGGAGGAGCATTGACATTATGTTGAATTTCATATAAAAACAAGCCACCTTTACTAAGTGCATGAGGGATGACATTATAATTGTAATCACATTGCATTTTTTTGGAACAAGCTTGTAGATGCTCAAGAGCATTGATACACTATTCACCAAGCATCTCAATTTGATGCAACCATTGCTATTTATAAGTAGTATCGTCAATAAGCCCCTTAAGAGAAATTCACAATGAAGGAATCTCTAACTCTAAGGGAATTATCATTTTAGCACCATAGACTAGGCTATAAGGGGTGTTTCCAGTAGATGTTCTAACACTTGTACGGTAAGCCCACAATGCATAAGATGGTTGAGTATACCAATCTTTGTTATGTTTAAGTTTACTATTTTTCATAGGATTTCTTCAAGAGTCATGTTAGTCGACTCCACTTGTCCATTTGATTGTTGGTAATATGGCGTTGAAAAGTGATGTTGAATATTAAATGTTTCTGAGAATTTATTCACATCATTGTTTTTAAATGGAGTTCCATTAGTCAAAATCAATGCTGAAAAGAGACTAAAGAAAGAAATAATGTGTTCCAATATGAAACGACATATTGCATTAGTTGTCATGGAATGAAGTGGGATAGCTTCTACCCATTTTGTGAAATAGTCGATTGCAGTAATGATATACGTGTGTCCAATGAAAGAAGGTGGTGGTATATTTCTAATAAGATCCAAAGCTCAAACTGAGAATGGCCAAATAGGAACTTGGGCCCGAATCTCATAAGTAGGAACATGAATCAAATTGTTGTGTTCTTGACATTTATGGCATTTCTTCACATATACAAAATAATCTTGTTCCTCGTGTCTCCAATAATATCCTATACAAACAAATTTTTGAACTAATGATCTTCCTCCAAAATGCCCCCAACAAGCACCTGAATGAGCTTCTTCAAGTGTTATAGGAATTTCAGATTGTTTAATACATCTAAGTAAAAGACCATTAAACGATCTTCTATATAAAACATCTACAAGGATTATATACTTAGACGTAAGTTTTTGAAGACGAGCTCAAGTGTTCTTAGTTGTACACTTAGGAAAGGTTCCATATTTTAAATAGTTGATTATCATTGTGTTCCATTCGCTATAGCTTTTAGTATCAATTAATTAACACTTTACTTTTATCATCTATTGATGGTTTAGGGATCATTTGGACTATAAATATGAAATCATAAAAAGGACCTTTAGGAGATACAAGGGGAGAAACACTGCTATTGCATCTAAATTTTGATTATCCTTTGATGGTATGTTATCAATCATATATGATTCAAATTTATCTAATAATGTCATCGTGAGATCCTTATATCGAATGAGTTTTTCATGATTTTCTTGATATGAACCATTTATTTGTTTAATAAATAGGAGAGAAACATCAAATATAGAAATGTGTTTGACATTTAATCCTAATGTTGTACATATACCAGCTATTAAGGCTTCATACTTAGATGTGTTATTTGTACATAGGAAGTTTAAATAGAAAGATAAGGGAATAGGATTACCTGAAGGAGGAATTAATATAACCCCTACCCTAGAGATCGTTCGACACCTAGAACCTTCAAAGAACAATTCCCCTATTTCTTTTTCTTTTTGAATAGCCAACACATTCTCATTAGAGAATGAATCTATATTAGATAACACTAGGGAAGAGGGAGCATCAACTAATTGGTTGGTCAAGGCTTTTCCTTTGATTGATTTTTGAGAGAAAAATTTAAGATCAAACTCAGTTAACAACATAACCCACTTAGCTAAGCATCCTGATAAAAAAAAAATAGTGAAGAGGTTTATTGAAGGATCAAATTTTATCATCACATGGATTTCAATGTTCAATAAGTAATGTCTCAATTTACTAGTAGTGAATACAAGAGTCAAAAATTGTTTTTATATCATTCTATATCATGTCTTGTAATCAATCAGGGTTTTACTAATATAATAAATAGGATTTTCTTTACCATTTCTGTCTTGTTGAGCCAACAAGGTTGCAAAAGCATGGGCTGATGTTGCTATATAAAGAATAAATAGTTTTTCTTGCATAGTAGGTTGTAAAATAGGTGGAGTATTAAGATAATATTTCAAACTCTCAAAGGCCTATTTACAATCCTCATTATAATTAAACTGAACCTCTTTCTTGAATTGTGTAAAAGATAATGTTTGGTCCACTAAGGATGCTACAAAACAATGGATAGCTTGAATTCTTCCTTGTAAAGTGTGCAATTGAGATGTTTTTAGGAGGTGGGATGTTAATGATAACATCAATTTTCTTTGTGTACACCTCAATGCTTTTGTGAGATGCTATAAAACCTAAAATTTTCCACTATCTACACCAAGGACAAACATTTTTGGGTTCAACCTCATGTTATATTTTCACATTCTTTGAAAGATTTTTTCAAGGATATTCACGTTGTCTTTTTGAGTTAAAGATTTGGCTAGAATATCATTGGAATAATCTTCCAAAATTTTGTTTATGTAATCATGAAATATCAGTGTCATAGCTCTTTGATATGTTTCACCTGTGCTCTTTAATCTAAAAGGAATCACTACCCAACAAAAGATACCCCAAGTTGTAGTAAATTATATTGTCTTGTATTGATCTTGAGGGTTGATAAATATTTTATTATATCTAGAAAATCCATCAATGAACAACAAAAAATCATGTTCGACAATTGAATCTACTATCATATCAATATTAGGAAGGGGAAAATCATCTTTTATAGATTATTTATTCAAGTCACGAAATTATGTATACATCCTAATACAATTATCAGGTTTTTTGACTTCAACAATGTTTGAGATACAAGGAGAATAATCAATAGGTTGTATAAAACTAGCTTCAATGAGTTTTTCAATATCAACCTTAACCAATAAATCCATCTTAGGATTCATCTTTCGTATCTTTTGTCTCACTGGTTTGGTAGCTTTTTCAAGAACTATGTTGTGTGTCACTATCTTAGCATTCATTCTCAACATATCCAAATAATCCCAAGCAAATATTTCATGAAAGTCATGAAGTAAAGTTTCATGATATTCTTGTGTATCTTCATCAAGACACTTTCCTATTTGAATCACTCTTTCCACTTTAATTGTATCAATTGGTATGTTGATCGTATCTCCCAAAGGAAGTGGATTTTGTTGAAAAATTTTAGAATTATATTCTTATTTTTCCTTGTCACTCTCATTACTTTCCTTCTCTTCATTGACTTGTTTAGCGCTAACCATAACACATGTAACCCATTTCTTTTTAGGAGGAATCAAGGACTTGTCATAAACTCCTAACATTTCTTTCAAAGCTTCATCATCTTCAAATTATTACAATGATTGTTCACAAGTTGTATCAACCAACTTAGGATGCTTCAAAGTGAGTTGTTTTAGTGGAGTTACATATGACAGTATTGATTTTGAGTGAGGGCCTTTTCCTTGGTTGCCTTATCTTAGAAGGACAATATCCCAAACCACTTTTTGTTTCTTGTGTGTTACAATCTATAGGAACACATATTCATTTTTCTTTCCTTCCACATCCTTTTCCATTATAACCAAGTCGTTTTACGAGCTCATAACCTCTTCCATAAATTTTCTCCATCTCTTTAATGTTTGGTGGTTGTTGGTAGTCTATCTCATCAAATTTAATTGTATAGATTGTGTCTTCTTCTAGAGTAGATGAAGTAGATGCTTGTGAGTTTTCTAATAAATTATGTGTTGACATTACCATTGGTTGTTTTTTCTTTTCAGTTTCTTTTGTTGTAATTTTGTATTCTTCCATAAATGTTGGTGTAAAATCTAAGGAACCACAATCGTCTTCTAACAACTTATTGAATTCATCAATTTTCATCTCATGTTCCTCTTATTTCATGCCTTTCACTTTTGTAGTTGATTTCAGAGCTTTCAAAGGATCTCATCCTTCTTTCCTAGAAATCAAACAACTTTAAGGTTCAGGATCAACTTTTAGCATGTAAAATTCATTGTCATAGACATACTTCATTACATAGTGTAGGGTAGAAGGCACTCCATTCATTTCATGAATCCAAGGTCTCCCCAAGGGGAGATTGTAAGAAGGATCATGAGGCATAACATGGACTAGATTTTGTAATTTTACTTTCCCAAATTTAATAGGTAATGTGATGACTCCAAGCGGTTACTTTCCTATATTATCAAATCCATATATAAACAAAGAATCAGGTTTGATGTCACTCTTATCCATATCAATCTTTTCCAAAAGGCTCAGACTACACACACTAAGGGATAAACCATTGTCAACAAGGGTTCATTTTATTGTGATTTTTTAACATAGGATATTATCATGAAATCATCATGTTGCTTTTGAATTTCCAAGGAGGGTAACTCTCTTTGGTGAAAAAAAATCTAAATTTATCTCATTCATCCTCTAAACTAATGCTACCACATTTTTTTGAACTAGTATTAGGAGGACCCGTAACTTTTTGCAAGGTTGTTTGAAGCATACTATGGTAGTTTGTTGAAACTTGAATAAGATCCCATAGGGATATCTTAGTAGGTGTGTTCTTAAGTTGTTCAAAAATACTATATTCCTTTCCACTATTCAAAGATAACTGAGGAGCACTAGGCAAGATAGGTTTAGGCAAAGGTAATGAAACTGGAGTTGTTTGTTGTTTTCTATTGTTCCTTGTATTGTATGTCTGTGCAATAATATTGTAACCCATTTATTGTGAAGAATTGTTATCATCAAATGGAGGCTTGTTTTTAGGTGGTTCTAGGATAAGCACTGGCTTGTTTTGTACTTGAGGTTTTTGCAAGGGAGGGTAAATGATAAGTTGTGGTGTGATTGTGTTAACATCTTTGTGTTTCAGTTTTTCATGACAAGACTTAGTGGATGAACCTTGTGAGAGGAATTCCTCAAGGGCTTCATCTAACATATCAAAATAATTGCTACTAAAGGGCTTGAGACATAGGTTAACTTTGAAAAAAATATTTGACATAATCAAATAACTATGCTTTCTCCAATGGTCTTGTTTGATGTATTTAATATTTTGTCTTTTTTTTTTTTGTTTTCTAATGATTGAAAAATGTAAACTAATTTATCTACTGATGTAATAATTCTATAAATGTAGAAATATAATGCTACTTTTAATTGAAATATGTAATAAATTTTATTTTCCCAATGTTTTCATAATCTAACTAAATGAAAAATAAATTGAATGTTAAGACAAACTGTTTCAGGAAACTCCTTTTTAGATCAAAAACTAAAAATAACTCAAAATTTTTGCTACTATAATATGTATAAAGACTCATTCTCTCTATAGTGAATGGGTCCCAGATTAGGGTTTGATGACAAGAACAAAAATACAAATCAAACACCAAAAATCACTCAAAAATTTGGCTGAATAGGTGTGTACAGGGACTCATTCTCCCTATGGTGAATGGGTCCCATATTAGGGTTTTCTAAAGTTAACTTTTTTTTTCCTAACTTAATCCTATGTGTTTTCTATTTGAGGTCTATAACAGTCAATTTTATAACAAATTTTCCACATTTTGAGTCTCTAAATGCAATTTTGACTAATTTTGAATGATGACTAAGGTGACTATATTTAATGTGCAATATGAATCTAAATGATTGAATGATGATTTCAATGTTAACACTATGCAAAACAAATTCAAATCTAATGCACTTTTTATGATTTTTAGTGAATATAAGCAATGCAAACATTCAAATTTATCCTAAATGAAATGTTCACTAATGCCAATGAAAATCTAATGCAAACTATTGTAAGGGTAAGTGCATCAAGATGGTTCCCAAAAAGGGGGCTTAAGTGGCCACTTTTTTTTCTGAAATCGGGAAATGTTGACCTTGGTCATGAAATTGAGGATAGTTACACTCAAAATTTTGAGATGGAACAAAAACAAGGATTGAAGTGCTCTGAGTCTACTTTCTAAACTACTAATTTATTTTGAAAATGGTTGAGATGAAGGGGTTCAACAGAGGGATGTACATAAATTGGTGTTGTTTTTGTCAGAAAAACCTAACATAGCAACTCTTGTACGACCTGAGGATGATGAATTTTTTTTTAGGATTTTTAAAATCACTATCGTCAAAAGTTAGCTAATAGCATCTAGTTGATGCACAATTTTTCTGATAATTTTTTAATTAATATTTGATTTTTTACTAATTTTCTAAGTGGGCACTTCCTAAAAAGTAGAATTTTGGCCCTGCTCCCCCTACAAATTTTTGAAAGTAATAGATTTTTTTTTAAAATTATTTTTTAAAATTTGTAGAATGGAATCTAGTTTCTAAAAATGTAATTTATTTGAAATTTCGATGAACGGTTAATTTATAACGAAAAAAAAACTAAACACTACTTTTTGAAAAAAAAATAGACATACAAACAAAAGAATTTATGGATGAAAGGCCTAACATTGTCAGAAAGTGAAAAAAATGATATTGTTGGAGAGCTAAGAGAGAACTTAACATTACCCATTTGTTTGATTTTGTCGATATTGAACCAAATGCAATCCTGACGGTGAGCATGAACACAATTATGTGAAAAATTGTAGAATTTGCAAAAAACACGTCTCTGGTCATTGGGAATGTCCTCCAAGCCTTTGGGTTGGTATTCCAAGGAAAATACCAAAGCTAAGGCTCGGGGATTCCCAAAGAAAAATATAACGCGAGCGTGTTATAATGTGCTCACATTATTTATTAGTTTTCACTTTTTCCTTCTCTATGGAACATTTCTAGCAACACATAATGCACTCGTGTTATTTATTCATTTAGTTAAATGCCAATTTTTTGAATGTTTGTTCATATGTTTGTATGTATATGTATGTTGGTTTGTCATGTATGTATGCATGTATGCCTATATTTATCTATTTATGCTTATGGGAGAGAGGGCGAGAGAGGGTGGGAGTGGGAGAGAAGGTGGGAGTGGGAGAGAGTGTGGGAGGGTGGGAGAGTGTGAGAGGATGGGAGAGGAGAGTGAGAGAGGGTGGGAGAGTGGGATAGGGTGGTAGAGAGTGGGAG
>VDFB02271358.1:1155787612-1155803785 GCA_007258455.2 Sequoia sempervirens | reverse complement strand
GAGAGCATCAAATAGGATGGGAGAGGCTGGGAAAGTGTGGGAGAGAGTCGGACTCCCAAAGCAAAACCTACATAGCCAGCCTAGGGCATCACTATAACTTGACCTTGTGGACTCCCAGTGCCTTTTAACTTTATTAAACATGCAATATGCATTTATACATGTCACCCCACTGAAGCACAAGTCTACACAATAGGTGGGATGACCAAAAAATCCATATTGCTCACAAAATAGGGGTATTTCTGACTTTAGCAGGCAGTCCCAAAAAATGAAGATTTATCCCACAAAATTGAATGTTAGAAGCTCAGAATTGATGAAAATAAGAGATAATCCAAAACACTACATGAAATAAAGAATGTTAGAGCCTTTACTGAATGTGCGAATCCATACAACTATGATGAAATTCTGTTAATGCAGGAAAAATATAGAAAATAGTGAAATAAAAGAATGGAACGTTGAATTCTTCAAAATGATTCACCATCAGATATTCATTCTATTTCCAATGAGCCTTTGGAGGTATTTAACAAGATTTTACAATGATCTTTTTGCCTTCCCAACAGGCATAAATATCTATTCAAATTTTGACCCTTCAAATTCCTGTATTTTCACAATTTTGCTCTTCACAACTTTTGTTGCAATCTTGCATTTTTTCCAATATCATGTGCAACTTTTGAAAACTCAATCGTAAGACATCTAAATACATGAAAGATGGTCTCCAAAGACCTTATTTGACCTAAAGAACATCAAAACACCTAAATTTCTAGACTCATCATATGAACCATCTCATTGAGCAACTTTTACATTTTGGACTCCATTGACCTCCAAATCCCTAAATACATTCAAAATGGTGTTTCTAAACCTTATTCAATGAAAATAGTGACTTCAAACTACCTATGACACACCTACTGATCAAATGATCAAATGATCAACATTCAATGATTCAATTTTTGAAAATATGGTGTTGGTGCTCCTGCACTAGAAACCCTATGTTTTATTGAAAGTAGCACTTGCCAAACACTCCAAAACTTGACAACTATTGAAACAAGCCTAAAATACCCTGCTCATGCTCAATCTAACATAAAATTATGTTGCCCAAATCAGAAACTCAATTAGTTAATTTGACAACTTAGAGCTTTTTACAAGGTAAAATTATTCATCATGCCGAAGAAACGAACTATTAAAAGGAAAAAACTAACAAATGATCAACTCCAAGCCTTGAGAGATAAAGAGAAAAAACGGATGAGGGAATATTGCGAAAAATAGAAATTGGGAATGATTGATGAAAACAATCCAGTTGTAGAGGAACCTCAACCGTCAAAAAAAGAAAAAAAATTGGCATCACAAAGGGCACGAATGCGAAAGAGTTGTGCTAGGGGAGATGCAGATACCATAGTTGGAGACACATCCTCTACCACAAGTGAATACGAAGGGACACCATTAAGCACAAGCAAATATGGAGGGACACCATCTACCACAAGTGAGTATGGTTGGACACCATCCACCACATCTGAAGTTGAGAGTACATCATCACTCGGAGTTGACGAACAAGGTATTCCATCATCCCCATGTGAACCTCAAGGTATGTCTTCTATTCCACCCTCGATCGAAGGTACGCAATCTAGCCCACCTCAATTCAATATTGATGAAATTGCTAATGTTGAGATGTATGTACCTAAAAGAACACCACCTAGAATTTTTTGTACAAAGCCAAAGTTTTTGATTAATATTGATGAGGATATTTTGTAGGACATGGAAGGTAAGATTCCAGAACACACTTGTAGAAGATATGCTGATAAGATTTGGAAAATGATCTTTGAAAGGCTAAATGGGACCGCAAGATGTCAACTATTTATTCAAATGATTCAGGGTTTAAAGTATAGAAACATCATGAAGACTCTTGGGTTGAGAACATCGAATGCATCAAGTGAAAACACTATTGTGAAGAATCTAATGGATGCTTATAACAATGTGGGTAAGACCTCATGCTCAAAGGATAGTAATGTCACCCGACGTGTCATTACATCGACGTTGGTAAGCTATCAAACAAAGAGATCTCGCCTCATTAAAAATACAAGTGAACAAATGGGAATTAGTAGAAAAACTTTATCAAAAGCCATTCAAAGGTGGCAAAGAATTGAGGGCACCGATTCAAATGAATTATGGGAATTCTCGGGGAGACTGCCACACAAAGATAAAAAAGTTGTTGAAGCATTGAGAACACTAATTGAAGATTATTGGAAGAATAATACAAGGCCATCTTTGAATCAAAGGGATGTCGTAAGAAGGAGAATCGGTAGTCAAAACCGTGAGCCACATCCAAAGCATTTTTTTGATACGACTCAAACCTAACTTTTTCATAAATTTCAAAATGCTTATCCTCAAATTAGTATTTCTCAAATATTCTTTGAAATTCTTACACCTTTTTATGTCAAGATAAATCACACACGCACTACTTTTTGTTGTAGACTACATATTGAATTCGCTAACCATTATGATGTATATCGTTTTATATGTTTAGATTTGCATACTAATGATGTTTTCTAGGATTGTGCCATAGAAGCCCTACCAAAATCTTCAAGAGAGTTCTTATCAAATAGAGGATGGCCAAATATTCTAAAGGAGAACATGATTGGATGGTTCATGCGAGTGTTGTGGTGGCTTGCAACGAATGTGAGTATGTCAACATATGGAAACCATGGATGAGGTGGGGCATAAACTAGTAGATTTCAAGAAGTATAAAATAGAGGCATGTGCTACAAAAGATGGGTCTCAAGCAAAAAGGTGTGATTTGGTTGTTGAGAAGATTCCAGTGTATCATTTTATGTCCATTTTTCGTGAGAATCTAGTGTATGAGTATGCAAGGCATACCCATACAGCCCGATGGATGGACACACAATTCAAGCTATCCAAGGACACCTTTCCACTTGGAAGCATAGTATCAGTGGTTGACTTTGTAGAGAACTACACTCTACATCCACAATGTGAGGTGCAGTCATAGTATTACAACTCCACATAGGTTTCGATATTTGTGCACATAGCATTCATTCTTGTAGCTAATAGTATAGAGGACCAAAGGAAGGTATTGAGGGAGTATCACTTTTATATTAGTGATGATCACACGTATTCTCTAGATTTTATGCAAGGTTGCTTCTAGATGTTCTACATTCATTTGGATCAGAAGGGCATATCATATGATCGGCATATAATATGGTTAGATAACTATGCAACACAGTTCAAGAATGCACGCATGTTCTACTGGTTGTGCAGGATGCATCTCAATACACGTGTTCAACATATGTGGAACTTTTGTGAGGCCAGACATGGAAAGGAGGAGCATGACGGTGTAGGAGCATGCATGAAAAGAGCATTAGCACAAGAAGAGCTAAAGTATAATGACAGTGCACAGTTGACAAATGCAAGATCAATCGTCGAGTGGTGTAATGCTTCGATGAGTCTAGGTAATGAAGGTACGTCTTTAGTTCATAGATTTTTTTGGTTGATGGATGATACAAACATTGCACCATATGAGGATTGTTGTACACTAACAGGATCAAGTGAGTTGCACTCTTTTCTTAGCTCAAATGCAGGTTCATGGAGTATCGATACACGTAAGATGGCATGCTTTTGTTCTTCATGTACAATGCAAGCTTGGAATGATTGAGTCAGGGGAGTGGATTGAAAAATGGTTGACAAGTTATCTTAGCCCACTTCACACATATCGCCCTCCGATGGAATTGGAACTAACATAGATGGAATCATCGGTTGACTTTGACCATGTATCAGATCTAGTTCAACTAGGTAATATATCTACTTGCTTAGTATTTGAAATTCCATATTGTTATCTTACTTTGTACTGTAATCGTAATGTTAACTAATTTCATGAGATATGTCGCACATATAAATGCAGGGCATGTTTATGCAGTTATTGCAGATGAAGACAATGAAGAGGGAATAGACTATTACTTGTGTTGTTGTGTTGAGGAAAAAAAGAAATTGGAAGCCCCAATTATAGATGGAGAAAACATCGAATACCCTATAGGCTCAGTTGTTGTTATTGGAATGTGGCTAAGAAGGTACCCACATAAGAGTGTTAAACATTGGTTGTTTCAGAAATTTGACACACATCGTAAGATTCTTCATTACTCAAACCTTTTCGTGGCATCCAATTTTCATTTGACCAAATATGGGGGTAGACCTTTGAACAAGACCTTGTGGAAGGTCCATGAGTCTAACCATCAGGCAATACTTGTCCTACGCCCTTAATATTATTGTACATTGGGTTATGAATAGTCAACTTGTGGCTATCTTAACTCTCTATTAAGTCATATTATCATTAGTATATTTTTATTTAGTTGTTTAGGTTGGCCTAAGTCTTATATAGGTGTGTCTAAGTCGGCTTAGGTGATATCCTTGGCATAAATAGGTATATATAGGAGGTTGTGAGTCTTATATCATCATCAAGTGTGAAGTGTGTTCTCATTAGAGATATTTGGAGATTTTCCCCCTTAAAGTGGCTTGTTATTCTTAGTTATTATCAATTATTTGTAGCATATTTCATATCATATTCTTCTATTGTGCAAGTTATTTCATAACAAGTGGTATCAGAGTGATCTTGGCACCATAGAGGCAAGGTTTTTCTTAATTTTAGAGGCGATTTTGGGAAGAGCATATCTTTCATATTTTGGCGAATTTTTTTTTGATTTTTAAAGGGTTTTTGAAGAACATATTAAAGAAGCTACAGTCCAGATTTTAGAAGAATTGGAGTAGAATTAAGTGAATTATTTCAGAATTAGTGTTTCTACACTATTTTTTTGGAATCTACATATCTCGCACATCTTGTTGAATTGGACTCTAATTTTTATTGGGTTTCTGAATAAATAATAAAGGATATTAGAGTAAAAATTTGAGAGAATTTAAGTTTCATTTATGTGATTTATTTCAACATTAGTGGTTTCCATCATGCTGGGGCCTGCAACAAGGGGTAAAAAGAATGTCACTCCGGGGAAGACTCCTGATAAGGATGGTGAAACAATCGAGGATATTACTCATAAAGAGGAAATCAATAAGGTCAAGGAATAAATTTCCTCAATTAAGATGGATATGTGTGACCTAAGAGGAGATATATCAGACATATGAAACATGTTAAGCACCTACATGGCTGAATCAAGAAAGGAGTTCTCAAGCGGCCAAGGTGAAAATTCTAGGTCAGCTACTACTGACACAAGCTTTAGTACTCCTATGGGATCTAGGAATTTATTTCCAAAGGTGGATATGCGCAAGTTAGATGGTAAGGATCCTCTAACATGGATAAACCAAATGGAGAATTTTTTTGAAGTACACCAAATCCCAAATGGACAAAAGGTCACGATGGCTTCCTTATATCTAGAACCAAATCAATTCATTTGGTATCATTGGCTTTGCACTCATCGAAGTAAAAAGGGGCTCACCATCTCATGGTCAATTTTTATAGAGGAACTCCAAGCACAATATAGCAATAGCGTCACGGACAACTTCTTTAGCCAGCTAGCTAAACTTCAACAAACAAGATGCTTAAGGATTATATTCAGCAATTCCAAAATCTATCCTTAAGGGTAGATACAATTACAGAGGAAAACTTGAATGACTTATTCTTGGGTGGTCTCAAGGATCACATTCAACATGAGGTATGCATGTTTAGCCCTAGTTCCATAAATGAGTCTTTTATCTTAGCACGCAGGGTAGAGGAGAAGTATTTGATTCCTAAGAAGCAAGGGGCTAATGTGACAAGAGAGAAAGGATATTCAACACAACCTACTAAGTTGACTCCACATAAAAAATTGAGGAGAAAAGAGCAAAAGGCTTGTGTTTCAATTGTGATAGCAAATACAGTCGAGGACATAAATGTAGTGAAAAGAAATTGTTTTATATTGAAGGTCCCAATGAGGAAGAAGAGGAGGAACCCATACTAGAAGATGAAAGGGAGTCAAATGAGGAATCACATGATTCTCAACCAATCATTTCTTGTCATGCACTCTCGGTTTCAGCTCCACAAACTCTCAAGGTGGTGGGGTTCCTAAAGAAGCAGTAACAGTGTTGATCGACCAGGTAGTACTCATAATTTCATCAACAAAAAGTTAGCTACTCGTCTAAATTGTTTAATATATCCAGCTCCAGAGTTTCAAGTTTTGATTGCAGATGGTGGTACAATTAGTTGTTTAGGGAAGTGTCATAGCATTAAATTATCCATGGGATATTATCAACTTGATACCCCAATGTATGCGATATCCATGGGTGCAGCAGATATTGTTTTGGGAGTACAATGGCTTACTACATTAGGAACAATTGAGATGAACTTCCAAGAACTATTCATGAGATTTCAATTGGAAGGAAGGCTAGTAGAGCTAAGGGGGTTGAAGGAAAAATCTCCACAAATGGTAAGCTCTCATCAAATGCAAAAGTTTCTTAAGAAAGGTGGATGGATTTGTGGCCCAACTATGTTCATTAGAAGTCTCTCAATCTAATACTCCTACTCATCTAGATTTGCAAGCTATAATTGATCATCACTCAGTTGTTCTTGGAGATATGCCTAAAGGACTTCCTCCTAAGAGGGATCATGATCATGCCATATAGTTAGTCCAGGGAGCCAACCCGAACATCAGGCCTTACGGTATCCACACATACAAAAGAGTGAGATAGAAAAAGATTGTTGAAGAGATGCTAGAGGCAGGAATCATTAGGCATAACCAAAGTGCTTACTCCTCACCTATGGTGATGGTACGTAAGAAGGATAATACTTGGCACATGTGTCCAGATTATAGAGTGCTCAACATGTACACCATTAAAGATAAGTTTCCAATTCCAGTCATTGATGATTTGCTAGATGAATTAAATGGAGCTATGTTTTTTACCAAGTTAGATCTTACATTTGGTTATCGCCAAATTCGGATTAAGGAGGAAGATATTTGTAAGACAGCATTTTGGCCTCATGAGGGTCATTATGAATTTTTTGTGATGCCATTTGGTCTTACCAATGCACCATCTACATTCCAAAGTTTGATGAATTCCATTTTTAAGAAGTTCTTGAGAAAGTTTGTGTTAGTATTCTTTGATGATATATTAATTTATAGCAAGACTTGGGAAGAAAATTTGCAACATGTGGACCAAGCATTACAAATACTTGAAGATCATAAACTCTATGCTAAGCCATCCAAGTGTGCTTTTGGTCTTACAGAGGTGGAGTATTTGGGACACATAGTTTCACATGAAGGAGTAAAGGTGGACCCTAACAAAATTAAGGCTATCATGGAATGGCCTATTCCAAAAACCATTAAGAAACTGAGAGGATTCTTGGGATTGACAGGGTACTATAGAAGATTTGTGAAGAATTATGGTAGTTATATAACAACATCTCTCACCACTCTATCGAAGAAGGATTCTTTTCATTGGAACGAGCCTACCAATATAGCATTTGAGAGATTGAAGGAGGCCATGTGTACAACTCTAGTACTTGCCACTCCTGACTTCACCAAGGAATTCATTGTGGAATGTGATGCTTCTTGAAATGGGATAGGAGCAATAATCATGCAAGAAGGTTGACCAATTGCTTTTCAGAGTCGTCAATTAAAAGGTAAGAATCAACTAAAACCTATTTATGAGAAGGAAATGCTAGCAATACTCCATGCAGTGAAACAATGGCCGCCTTATCTATTGGGTATACATTTCAAGGTTAAGAAAGATCATTATAGCCTAAAATATTTTTTGGAACAATGACTATCTTCTGAAGAGCAACAAAAATGGGTCACTAAGATGTTAGGATATGACTTTGAGATTGTATATAAGAAAGTGAAATAAAATATTGTCGCAGATGCACTGTCAAGGAAGGATGAGAAAGATGAAGCCTTATTGTGTGCCCTTTCAATATTACAAGAAAATTGGGTGGAGGAAGCTAAAGCAGAGTGGTAAAATGATGTTGCGACAAGTAATCTCATTGAGCAATTAAAAAGTGATCCTAGTAATTCTGATAAGTTTTGTTGGAAGGGAGATACTCTTTGGTATAAAGAGAATTTGTATCTCTGCAAGAATTCCAACCTTAAAATCAAGATTCTCACAGAGTTGCATGAGTCTCCAGTGGGTGGTCATTCAATATTTTTGAATACATATCATCAAGTCAAGCAAGATTTCTTTTGGGAGGGGCTAAAGGGTGATGTTCAAAAATTTGTGGCTGAATGTTTGGTGTGTCAAAGGCATAAAGGGGAGACAATTAAGACACCGGGTCTCTTGCAACCCTTATCTATTCCTAGCCAGCATTGGGAAGAGGTATCTATGGACTTCATCACAGGGATTCCCAAATCTAAATGTCATAATGTCATCATGGTGGTAGTTGATCGACTCACTAACTATGCACATTTCATTGCATTAGCACATCCTTTTACAACAAGTGCAGTGGCTAAAGCTTTTTTGGAGAATATCCAAAAGCTACATGGTACACCTAAAGTTATTGTTAGTGATCGTGATCCTATCTTCACTAGTCACTTTTGGAAAGATTTATTCTCATGTTTGGGTACTCAATTGGCTCTTAGCTCTTCATACCACCCTCAATCAGATGGGAAAATGGAGGTTGTTAATAAGTGTTTGGAAGGATATCTACGTTGTTTCACTTCAGAGAAACAGTCTAAGTGGGTAGATTGGCTACCACTTGTGGAATGGTGGTATAACACTTCTTTTCATAGCTCATCAAAATGTCTCCATTTTGGGACTTTATGAATATCATCCTCCTTCCATCACATCATCAATTAAAGGTGTCCCAAGAGTTCAGGTAGTAGAAGACCACTTACTTCATCAACAACAAGTACTTCAGGACTCAAGGAGAATTTAGCCATGGCACAAAATCGAGATGAGAACAACAGGCAGACCAACATTGTAGTGAAAGAAGTTTCGAAGTTGGGGATTGGGTCTTCTTGAGATTGCAGCCTTATAAGAAAATATCACTAAAGCAGCAAAGAAAGAATAATAAGTTTTCTCCAAAGTATTATGGTCCATACCAAATCATGCAGAAGATTGGTAGTGTTGCCTACAAGCTTGAGTTGCCACCAACAACAAAGATACATCCAGTTTTTCATGTTTCCTATTTGAAGAAGGTAATTGGGCATAATATTCCCACTTCAAACAACACTTCCCGAGCTGGATGAAGAAGGAAGAATCATTTTGGAAACCGAGTGCATTCATCAAACATGCACAAAGAAGCTGAGGAATAGAACTATCACTGAGTATCTCATCCAATGGAAGAAGTTACCAGTTGAAGATGCCACATGGGAAGACGAGGAGATCATTCAAAATTTTCCAAACTTGATTAGCATTGAGGACAATGCTTCTTTGAAGAAGGGGGCATGCTATGCCCTTAATATTATTGTACATTGGGTTATGAATAGTTGGCTTGTGGCTATCTTAACTCTCTATTAAGTCATATTATCATTAGTATATTGTTATTTAGTTGTTTAGGTCAGCCTAAGTCTTATATAGGTGTGTCTAAGTCGGCCTAGGTGATATCCTTGGCATAAATAGGTATATATAGGAGGTTGTGAGTCTTATTTCATCATCAAGTGTGAAGTGTGTTCTCATTAGAGATATTTGGAGGTTTTACCCCTCGAAGTGGCTTGTTATTCTCAGTTATTATCAAGTATTTTTCGCATATTTCA
This sequence comes from Sequoia sempervirens, assembly GCA_007258455.2. NCBI lineage: Eukaryota > Viridiplantae > Streptophyta > Pinopsida > Cupressales > Cupressaceae > Sequoia > Sequoia sempervirens. The sequence goes on along the minus strand of VDFB02271358.1, from coordinate 1,155,794,114 downwards.
TATCATATTCTTCTATTGTGCAAGATATTTCATAACAACTTGACACAATAAAGAGTAGACCAGAACCGGATGGTTCATTGGATTAATTTGTAAGTACATGCACAATGGTTCTTATTAATTTATATTTGTATCCACGTCAATTTGGTTGATGCCAATGCTATCATCTTATTTTACTTTGTGTATCTGTATGTAACCATGCAAACATTGATTGCTGTCCCCTTGCATAAAATGTAAATTTATGAGCCATTCAAGAGAATCTCAAGTAGAAAAGCAATGCAACATCCTTATTTTGATGATCTCAAAAAATCTCAATTATGATTTTAAGCCATTACAAAAGTGTGTACGAAGCTTGGTGAGGAAAATTTCAAGTTATTCATTTGAATTTAACCTTATCATGACCACCAATGATGTGGACATTATAAGAGCATCTCAAATTTCAATAAATTCTATTCATGAGAGGTGTTGTGTGCAATAGGTATCTTGGAACCCCCAGTGAAGATGTATGACCAAGACTGACTAAGTTGAGAGACTCCCATGCCTATCTATAAGTGCCTTCCATCTATTTTGGATGAGCTATTTCTTTTTATTCTTTTCCTTTGCGTATCTGTAACTAAACTAGTAAAAATTGATTGGTCCTTCCTTGCAGAAAATACTAATTTTTGAGCCATCAAAGAGGATCTCAGCCAAAAAAGCAATGCAACATCCTTATTTTGATGATCTTGACAAATCTGAATTCTGATTTGAAGCCAGTATAAAAGGACGTGTGAATCTTTGTGAGGGAATCTCAAGTTACTCATTTGAAGTTAACCTCTAAAGGAGAACCTATGATCTAGACATGAGAAGAGAATCTTGAATGTACATGAGTGACATTGTAAAATATCTGTGAGAACAACTCTTACCTAAGGCATTGTAATGAGATTTACATGTATAATAACCTTCAATGCCTCAAAGGAGAGGTTTTTGGTTGATAATTTGTAACCCATTTTTTGATCAATAAGAATGTTATTTTCTAGAAATTTACTAGTTTTTTCTCACTTTTCTTGTTGTTGTACGGTCTGTACGGATGCTAAGATGATTTGAAACCTATTCCTTACTCTTAACTTTACTCTTAACTACAGGACATTCAATGGTCCCTACAACAATACTTTCATGCAAATTCCTAGTCAAAGCACTTTTCACCCCTATCTTTACAGTCACACCTGCTGCCCCTACATTATCAGTCCTAGGATAGGTAACAACATAAAAAAAAAATTCTCCTTCATTACTTTCACCAATAAATATTGGTCATCATTTAACCATGAAATTTTATAAGTACATTCATGAGGAATTCTTTTCAAGCCTAACTTTTTTACCATTTCACATTGACACCATATTTTCAGTTGAGCCAGAATCAATGACCACTCTACATACCTTGTCCTTGCACTTACAATTAGTGTTCAAGAGACTTTTCCTTTGCAAAGGTGCTTCCTCTTTTGCTTCTTTCAAGATTGTCTTTCTTACCATCAACATTTCCCCTACTTTAGGGTCTACCTTCTTACTTGCATAATAATGGATTTCACGCTCCTCTTGAACCAATTGTGCTCTCCTATCAATCTTCTTGTCTCCACTTCATGAACTACCAACCCTCTCAGGAAATTTCCATGAAGGATGGCTGAACTCATTGCATGTGTAGCACCTTCCTACAAAATCATTAGTACCTCTACCAACACTATACCTTCCTCTACCTCTAAAACCAAAACCACCTCTAGAATCAACATTGTGATCTTTACCTTTGTTTGCTCCTTCTTGATCTTCATTTGGCTGCTTTGATGTAGAAATCATTCCTCTTCCTCTTGCATTAGGACCATGATGCAATATCAGATTGCAAAACTAGCTCTAATACCAATTTGATGCAATATCAATTGCTAAACAACACAAACATAGGGAACTTCTGTCGCAAACTCATCTTGGAGAAGATCAATTGAAAAATTCTTCAAAATTCACTATTCATTTCACCAATTTCACTTATCAACTCAACTAAATCCATAAAATTCACTTTGGACTACAAGGCTACCAATCATCAATTTTTCAAATTAGTAATCCATACTTTCATCAAATTCATCATAACACTATTAGAAATTCTAAATCACAACTTTCACTATTACCATCCATTTAACTTGATTCAATCAAGGCAAAAAGACCACCACTCATTCACTTCTCCCTTCAAACATGTTATTAGACTTCCATGACACTATAATCATCATAATTCTAATTGAAACAATACCATTATCATATTCACAAACGTTGTTTTATCATATTCCTTACTTTTAGCAGTCAAAACACCATTTTGCTTACTCAAAACACCATGATTCCACATTACATTCAAGACATTAAAATGACAAACCTTGCTTCAAGACTTCTTCCAGACCTTGAGTCACATTTTTCATCATCATTTAGATAGTTACAAATCCAAACCAAACAATCAAATCACTGTCTACATAAAATCTTAGTTTCTTGCATTCAAAAGGCCAAAATTTTCCAAAACACCAAATTGGGTGTAACTTGCAAACCATAATGAATCTCTACATGATAAATACATTTTTGAGTACCCATTTTGATCATTAAAAAATATCTCATTTTAAGGTACACTTGTTTTGGAACACACACATGTTGTCCTGACTTCTTTGTTACTAAAGAGCCCCAAATAGGCCAATTTAACAAAGGAGACACCTTTAAAACAACTCAAAATCACTTACCAACCATAAAAAGTCTTTATACACGTGGAAAAACTCACAAATCATCAATCTTCAAGGTAAGAAATTCCCAACAATATAATTAAATAGTAAACCCTTGTTTATAGGCTTTTAAAGCACAAGCGAGGGTTTTTAAGAAATATCATCTACAAACCTCCAAATCACCTGCCACTATTGCAAACACCTATAAATAAGTCTTCCTAAACATAATAACCCTTATCCATATAAAAACAAAATCTATTCCAACCATTCCAACTTGTAGGCACCATCTTTCATATGGAAAACTCAGATTTTCCTCTTGGAGCAGCAGCTATCTTCATATCCACGCCTTCCCTGTTACTTTTTGACACACTTTCCACTCAAAAACATGTTAAATAAACATAAAAAACCATCCATCCCACCATTATACTAGCCTATAATGGTGGGATGGAGAATATTTTCCTTATAAGACTCTCAAAATCACAGAGTGAGGATCACTGCCCGGGACACAAAAAACTACTTTTCCTTCTTTTATTTCTCAAAACTAACCTTCCAAATTCTTTGTGAATGAAACTAACTCTACCTACAATGAGATCACACAAGGATTTAAACTTTTGAAGTTCCTAAATTACCAATATAAGATAAAAGCCATGGAGAAAGTGCTGCAAACTCAGAAACAGGGGATTTTATTTCAAAATTTGATTACAAAGACTCAACTTCTATTTTTTCCACGCCTTTTCATGCTTTTTATAGCTTTTACAATAGTTATGAAAGTTCCTTTTCAGTTTCCAATCGACCAAAATCTTTCCTCTCCCACTTTGTCTCTTCACATTCTAATTTTTGTGTTCTTTTTTCTGATTTTTTCCTTTTCACAATTTTGACAACAAATGAACAATTTTGGAAACCTTATCACCTAGGGACAAAAATGACATTTTTTTGTATTTTGACTCTATTTACTTCCTAAAGACCTTTCAATGACTTAGAATGGCCTTTACAATGCCTTCATATTTTGAAAACTCAAATCTTTACAAATTTGTTTTCAGAGTCAAGGTGCTCCTGCACCAGACCACCTCTTCCTCTCACTGATTTCTCTTGTCTCCTCTTAAGCTTCTCCTCCACTCTGATTTCCATTTGATAACAATCCTCTACACTCCTAGGGTTAGCCAAAACCAATTCATCTTGTATGTTTAACCTCAAACCACCAATATATCTTGCAACTTTTTCATCTTCATTCTCATGATGACCAGACCTTAAACTTAATTTATAAAACTCCCCAGTATAAGACTTAATATCCATTTCTTTCTGTCTTAAGCTTTGCAATTTCTTAAACATTTGAACTTAATGATCCTTGGGTAAGAATTTACCTTTGAGTTTTGATATCATCTTGTCCCATGAGGTGATTTTAGACTTGCCTTGCTTCCTCCTCTCAAATTGAAAGTAGTCCCACCATACCAAAGCATGGCCTTGCAAATTTGTCTTTGCAATCCTTACTCTTTGCTCCTCAGGAACCTCATCACATTCAAAATGATTATCTAATGCAACAATCCATTCAAGTAGTTCTTCATCATTTAAACTTCCACCATATTTAGGAACATCAATTTTTACCTTAGGCTTGTCATCTCTAACTGCCCTTACCAACTTTGCAATCCTTTGGTCTTCTGGATCAAGTTCTTCTTCCATGTCTTCAAACTCATCATCTTCTTCTTCATCTGATTCACTCTCTTCCACATCCCTTCTTTTTTTTGTCTCCAAGGCTATGATTCTTTCCTCCAACTCTCTGATTTCTCTAGCATGTTTGTCCTTCATCTCCTTCATCTCTTTAGCCATATCTTTGTTCTTTGGAGGAATCTTTGAATACCAAACTCTTCACTTCTTCCTGCTCTTCACAACTTGAAAAATGAAAAAAAATCTACTCCTTGAAGCTTTGATACCACTATGATGCAAAGTGGCAGGGGAAGCAACTTCCTTTTCAAAAGCTTCTCTCAAATACTCTATATGCACACACCAACTTCACTATTCCTCTCAACAATGCAACTTGACCACTCAACTTGACTCATACAACCAAAAATCTCAATAGGACTTGGGGATGATGTAAACACTCTTCACACAACACAACATGACCAAACAAATAGACCTTGCACCCAAAAACATCCACTCTTCCATGGCTTCTACACAAGCCCATGCAACTTTGCAACATTCACCGACTAGGATAGTCAAAATAAAAAATGATTAAAGGCATTAACCAGTCAATGAAACATGGTTTTATACTCCTAATACCATCCTCCACAAGTTCCCAAAAGCACAAGATCAAACACCCAAAACAAACGTATCAAAAGATTGATTTACAAGCCATAAACAAGGCTTAACTAGGCCTACATAAGGAAGCTTTCAACTTTTCAAGGCACACCCCAACACCCATATGATGCAATATCAAGGTGGAGGAACACATAATCAGGCTCAAGGAATCAAGTTCCAACTCAAATTCAAGTTTCCAACACAACTTTCATCAAATCAACACTATGGCTTCCCAATTCACCAGTAACAACAAATAGACCTATCCTTTAGAGAAGGTTGTAAGAATACCAACTCAGCATCCAAATAGCATCCATACATCATCAAAAACACTGAACCAAGCTTACACATGAGATTCTTATGCAACAACACAAAGAAACTTCAAGTCACCCTGCTCAAAGGCTACTAGAATTAGCCCAATTTTACACACAAAGTACTCTTTAAACTTCTTGCCACCACAAGATCTCTTAGACAGTCTCAAATTGTGTTACAAAACCATAGATTCTCTGATCAATTCTTTCGTACAAGTCTTCTAAGGTGCTGCTCCAGAAAACCCTCCTATTTCACCCTAAAACCTAGGGTTTTTCTGTAACTCCACTCTACTGGCCACAAAAACTCAAACCAAAGTTCAAAACATCTTTGCCCAAGTCTGCACAGACCCTCCAAACCTTTCTACACTCAGTCCCTTCACAAATTCACTAATACACAACCTATAGCCTTCATTTTCTCTAGGAAAACTCACATACCTGACCTAGGGCATCACTAGAACTCAATTTTCTTGACTCCCAGCACTGTAGTAACTTATTAGAAAATTATGCAAAGTGCATTCTAAAGACCATTTTCATACATTTACAAGGGAAAAACTGACCTAGGGCATTAGATAACTTTTGCAAACCTCCATCTTTCACTCTAAAACAAATTGTAACATGAAGAGGACCCCTAAATCCACCATTCCATCAAGTTTCAAAATTTTTCCACACACGCGAATCGCTCCGAGCTACGTTCAACCGGATCGATCCCTTAAGGGTTCAAAGGGGAAAATGGCTGCAAAATTCAACATGAGGTTATTCAGACACTGTGATCCTTAGAAACTTCTTGTTTGATCCTATGGGATCGTGTTGGGACCCTCTACAATAACCTCTCTCAATTTTCATTATATCGCAGTTTTCCTATGGTGTCGCTTCTAGCTGATGGAAAAGTGTCAAATGTAAGGCAAGCGTAAAATGCAAATTTTCATTCTCCAAATCGCGGTGACCAAAATGAACTATTCCAATGCATTTGAATAGGCATGCTTCATGCCAGGCATGGCCCTCTTCACACCCAAACACGAATCACTCCAAGCTATGTTTAACCGGATCGATCCCTTACCGGTCCAAAGGGAAAAATGGCTGCAAACTTCAACATGAGGTTCCTCAGACACCGTGATTCTTAGAAAATTCTCATTTAATCCTATGGGATCGTGTTGGGCACCTCTACAATAACCTCTCTAGGTTTTCAAT
>VDFB02271358.1:1155619608-1155787512 GCA_007258455.2 Sequoia sempervirens | reverse complement strand
TTAAATGGAGCTATGTTTTTTACCAAGTTAGATCTTACATTTGGTTATCGCCAAATTCGGATTAAGGAGGAAGATATTTGTAAGACAGCATTTTGGCCTCATGAGGGTCATTATGAATTTTTTGTGATGCCATTTGGTCTTACCAATGCACCATCTACATTCCAAAGTTTGATGAATTCCATTTTTAAGAAGTTCTTGAGAAAGTTTGTGTTAGTATTCTTTGATGATATATTAATTTATAGCAAGACTTGGGAAGAACATTTGCAACATGTGGACCAAGCATTACAAATAATTGAAGATCATAAACTCTATGCTAAGCCATCCAAGTGTGCTTTTGGTCTTACAGAGGTGGAGTATTTGGGACACATAGTTTCACATGAAGGAGTAAAGGTGGACCCTAACAAAATTAAGGCTATCATGGAATGGCCTATTCCAAAAACCATTAAGAAACTGAGAGGATTCTTGGGATTGACAGGGTACTATAGAAGATTTGTGAAGAATTATGGTAGTTATATAACAACATCTCTCACCACTCTATCGAAGAAGGATTCTTTTCATTGGAACGAGCCTACCAATATAGCATTTGAGAGATTGAAGGAGGCCATGTGTACAACTCTAGTACTTGCCACTCCTGACTTCACCAAGGAATTCATTGTGGAATGTGATGCTTCTTGAAATGGGATAGGAGCAATAATCATGCAAGAAGGTTGACCAATTGCTTTTCAGAGTCGTCAATTAAAAGGTAAGAATCAACTAAAACCTATTTATGAGAAGGAAATGCTAGCAATACTCCATGCAGTGAAACAATGGCCGCCTTATCTATTGGGTATACATTTCAAGGTTAAGAAAGATCATTATAGCCTAAAATATTTTTTGGAACAATGACTATCTTCTGAAGAGCAACAAAAATGGGTCACTAAGATGTTAGGATATGACTTTGAGATTGTATATAAGAAAGTGAAATAAAATATTGTCGCAGATGCACTGTCAAGGAAGGATGAGAAAGATGAAGCCTTATTGTGTGCCCTTTCAATATTACAAGAAAATTGGGTGGAGGAAGCTAAAGCAGAGTGGTAAAATGATGTTGCGACAAGTAATCTCATTGAGCAATTAAAAAGTGATCCTAGTAATTCTGATAAGTTTTGTTGGAAGGGAGATACTCTTTGGTATAAAGAGAATTTGTATCTCTGCAAGAATTCCAACCTTAAAATCAAGATTCTCACAGAGTTGCATGAGTCTCCAGTGGGTGGTCATTCAATATTTTTGAATACATATCATCAAGTCAAGCAAGATTTCTTTTGGGAGGGGCTAAAGGGTGATGTTCAAAAATTTTAGGTCAATGTTTGGTGTGTCAAAGGCATAAGGAGACAATAAGACACCGTGTCTCTTGCAACCCTTATCTATTCCCTAGCCAAGATTGGGGAAGAGGTATCCATGGACTTCATCATAGGGCTTCCCAAATCTAAAGGTCATAATGTCATCATGGTGGTAGTTGATCGACTCACTAAATATGCACATTTCATTGCATTAGCACATCCTTTTACAACAAGTGCAGTGGCTAAAGCCTTTTTGGAGAATATCCAAAAGCTACATGGTACACCTAAAGTTATTGTTAGTGATCGTGATCCTATCTTCACTAGTCACTTTTGGAAAGATTTATTCTCATGTTTGGGTACTCAATTGGCTCATAGCTCTTCATACCACCCTCAATTAGATGGGAAAATTGAGGTTGTTAATAAGTGTTTCGAAGGATATCTACGCTGTTTCACTTTAGAGAAACAAATTTTGGGTAGATTGGCTAACACTTGCGGAATGGTGGTATAACACTTCTTTTCATAGCTCATCAAAAATGTCTCCATTTTTGGCACTTTATGGATATCATCCTCCTTCCATAACATCATCAATTAAGGTGTCCCCAAGAGTTCAGGTAGTAGAAGACCACTTACTTCATCAACAACAAGTACTTTCAGGACTCAAGGAGAATTTAGCCATGGCACAAAATCGAATGAAACAACAGGCATACCAACATTGTAGTGAAAGAAGTTTTGAAGTTGGGGATTGGGTCTTCTTGCGATTGCAGCCTTATAAGCAAATCTCACTAAAGAAGCAAAGAAAGAATAATAAGTTGTCGCCAAAGTATTATGGTCCATACGAAATCATGCAGAAGATTGGTAGTGTTGCTCACAAGCTTGAGTTGCCACCAACAACAAAAGATACATCCAGCTTTTCATGTTTCCTATTTGAAGAAGGTAATTGGGCATAATATTCCCACTCAAACAACACTTCCCAAGCTGGATGAAGAAGGAAGAATCATTTTAGAACTAGAGTGCATTCGTCAAACACGCACAAAGAAGCTGAGGAATAGAACTATCATCGAGTATCTCATCCAATGGAAGAATTTACCAGTTGAAGATGCCACATGGGAAGATGAGGAGTTCATTCAAAAGTTTCCAAACTTGATTAGCATTGAGGACAATGCTTCTTTGAAGAAGGGGGCATGCTACGCCCTTAATATTATTGTACATTGGGTTATGAATAGTCGGCTTTTGTGGCTATCTTAACTCTCTATTAAGTCATATTATCATTAGTATATTGTTATTTAGTTGTTTAGTCAAATTTTAAGTCTTATATATAGGTGGTTCCGTTTGTTCTCTTAGGTGATATCCTGGCATAAATAGGTATATATAGGAGGTTGTGAGTCTTATTTCATCATCAAGTGTGAAGTGTGTTCTCATTAGAGATATTTGGAGGTTTTACCCCTCGAAGTGGCTTGTTATTCTCAGTTATTATCAAGTATTTTTTGCATATTTCATATCATATTCTTCTATTGTGCAAGATATTTCATAACAACTTGACACAATAAAGAGTAGACCAGAATCAGATGGTTCATTGGATTAATTTGTAAGTACATGCACAATGGTTCTTATTAATTTATACTTGTATCCACCTCAATTTGGTTGATGCCAATGCTATCATCTTATTTTACTTTGTGTATCTGTATGTAACCATGCAAACATTGATTGGTGTCCCCTTGCATAAAATGTAAATTTATGAGCCATTCAAGAGAATCTCAAGTAGAAAAGAAATGCAACATCCTTATTTTGATGATCTCAAAAAATCTCAATTATGATTTTAAGCCATTACAAAAGTGTGTAATGGCTTGGTGAGGAAAAATTTCAAGTTATTCATTTGAATTTAACCTTTATCATGACCACCAATGATGTGGAAATTATAAGAGCATCTCAAATTTCAATAAATTCTATTCATGAGAGGTGTTGTGTGCAATAGGTATCTTGAACCCCAGTTGAAGATGTATGACCAAGATCACATCGGCTGGAGAGACTCCTATGCCTATCTATAAGTGCCTTCCATCTATTTCTTTGATGAGCTTTATTTCTTTTATTCTTTTCCTATGATCTCAGAATCAAACTAGTAAAATTGATTGGTCCTTCCTGCGGAAATAATACTAATTTTGAGCCATCAAAGAGGATCTCACCCAAAAAAAAAAGCAATGCAACATCCTTATTTTGATGATCTTGACAAATTGACTCGGATTTGAAGCCAATATAAAAGAACGTGTGAATCGTTTTGAGGGAATCTCAAGTTACTCATTTGAAGTTAACCTCTAAATTAGAACCTATGATGTAGACATTAGAAGAGAATCTTGAATGTACATGAGTGACATTGTAAAATATCTATGAGAATAGCTCGCACCTAAGGAATTGTAATGAGATTTACATGTATAATAACCTTCAATGCCTCGAAGGAGAGGTTTTTGGTTGATTTGTAACCCATTTTTTGATCAATAAGAATGTTATTTTCTAGAAATTTACTAGTTTTTTCTCACTTTTCTTGTTGTTGTACGGTTTGTACGGATGCTAAGATGATTTGAAACCTATTCCTTACTCTTAACTTTACTCTTAACTATAGTACATTCAATGGTCCCTACAACAATACTTTCATGCAAATTCCTTGTCAAAGCACTTTTCACCCCTGTGTTTACAGTCATACATGCTGCCCTTACATTATCAGTCCTAGGATAGGTAACAACATCAAAAAAAAATTCTCCTTCATTACTTTCACCAATAAATATTGGTCATCATTTAACCATGAAATTTTATATACATTCATGAGGAATTCTTTTCAAGCCTAACTTTTTTACCATTTCACATTGACACCATATATTTCTCAGCTGAGCTTCTAATCAATTTAGACCACTCTTACATACCTTGTCCTTTTTGCACTTACAATTAGTGTTCACAGACTTTCCTTGCAAAGGTGCTTCCCTCTTTTGCTTCTTTCAAGATTGTTCTTCTTTACCATCAACATTTCCCCTACTTCTTTTAGGATCTACCTTCTTACTTGCATAATAATGGATTTCACGCCTCTTGAACCAATTGTGCTCTCCCTATCAATCTTCTTGTCTCCCACTTCATGAACTACTAACCCTTCCTACAGTAGGGGCCTCCATGAAGGATGGTCAACTCATTGCATGTAGCACCTTCCTACAAAATCATTAGTACTCCTACCAACACTATACCTTCCTCTCAATTCTAAAACTGTCCAAAAACCACTCTAGAATCAACATTGTGATCTTTACTTTGTTTCTACCTCTTTCTTGATCTTCATTTGGTCGCTTTTGATGTAGAAATCATTCCTCTTCCTCTTGCATTAGGACCATGATGCAACATCGATTGGGTAAAACTAGCTCTAATACCAATTTGATGCAATATCAATTGCTAAACAACACAAACATAGGAACTTCACGTGAAACTCATCTTGGAGAAGATCAATTGAAAAATTCTTCAAAATTCACTATCTCTCACCAATTTCTACCTATCAACTCCAACTAAATCCATAAAATTCACTTCCTTGGACTACAAGGCTACCAATCATCAATTTTCAAATTAGTAATCCATACTTTCATCAAATTCATCATAACACTATTAGAAATTCTAAATCACAACTTACTATTACCATCCATTTAACTTGATTCAATCAAGGAAAAAAGATCACCACTCATTCACTTCTCCCTTCAAACCTATTATCAGAATTCCATGATACTATAATAATCATCATTCTAATTGAAACAATACCAAGATCATATTCACAAACATTGTTTTATCAGATTCCTTCCTTTTAGCAGTCAAAACACCATTTTGCTTACTCAAAACACCATGATTCCACATTGTTCAAGACATTAAAATGACAAACCTTTCTTCAGGACTTCTTTCAAACCTTGAGTCACATTTTTCATCATCATTTATATATAGTTACAAACCCAAACCAAACACTCAAATCACTGTCTACACAGAATCTCATTTTCTTGCATTGAAAAGGCCAAAATTTGCCAAAACACCAAATTGGGTGTAACTTGAAAACCATAATGAATCTCTCCAAGATAAATAAATTTTTGAGTACCTATTTTGATCATTAAAAACATATCTCATTTTTAGGTACACTTGTTTTGGAACACACGCCTACTGTCCTAACTTCTTTGTTACTAAAGAGCCCCAAATAGGCCAATTTAACAAAGGAGACACCTTTAAAACAACTCCAAATAACTTACCAACCATAAACAGTCTTTATATAGGTGGAAAAACTCACAAATCATCAATCTTCAAGGTAAGAAATTCCCAGCAATATAATTAAATAGTAAACCCTTGTTTACAGGCTTTTAAAGCACAAGCGAGGGTTTTTAAGAAATATCATCTACAAACCTCCAAATCACCTGCCACTATTGCAAACACCTATAAATAAGTCTTCCTAAACATAATAACCCTTATCCATATAAAAAAAAATTCTATTCCAACCATCCCAACTTGTAGGCACCATCTTTCATATGGAAAATTCAGATTTTCCTCTTGGAGCAGCAACTATCTTCATATCCATGCCTTCCTTGTTACTTTTTGACATAGTTTCCACTCAAAAACATGTTAAATAAACATAAAAAACCATCCATCCCACCATTATACTAGCCTATAATGGTGGGATGGAGAATATTTTCCTTATAAGACTCTCAAAATCACATAGTGAGGATCACTGCCCGGGACACAAAAAACTGCTTTTCCTTCTTTTATTTCTCAAAACTAACCTTCCAAATTCTTTGTGAATGAAACTAACTCTACCTAAAATGAGATCACACAAGGATTTAAACTTTTGAAGTTCCTAAATTACCAATATAACATAAAATCCATGGAGAAAGTGCTACAAACTCATAAACAGGGGATTTTATTTCAAAATTTGATTACAAAGACTCAACTTCTATTTTTTCCATGCCTTTTCATGCTTTTTATATCTTTTACAACAGTTATGAAAGTTCCTTTTCAGTTTCCAATCGACAAAAATATTTCCTCTCCCACTTTGCCTCTTCACATTCTGATTTTTGCCTTTTCACAATTTTGACAACAAATGAACAATTTTGGAAACCTTATCACCTAGGGAAAAAAATGACATTTTTTTGTATTTTGACTCTATTTACTTCCTAAAGACCTTTCAATGACTTAGAATGGCCTTTACAATGCCTTCATATTTTGAAAACTAAAATCTTTACAAATTTGTTTTCAGAGTCAAGGTGCTCCTGCATCAGACCACCTCTTCCTCTCACTGATTTATCTTGTCTCCTCTTAAGCTTCTCCTCCACTTTGATTTCCATTTGATAACTATCCTCTACACTCCTAGGGTTTGCCAAAACCAATTCATCTTGTATGTTTAACCTCAAACCACCAATATATCTTGCATATTTTTCATCTTCATTCTCATGATGACTAGACCTTAAACTTAATTTATAAAACTCCCCAGTATAAGACTTAATATCCATTTCTTTCTATCTTAAGATTTTTAATTTCTTAAACATTTGAAATCAATGATCCTTGGTTAAGAATTTACCTTTGAGTTTTGATATCATCTTGTCCCATGAGGTGATTTTAGAATTGCCTTGCTTCCTCCTCTCAAATTGAAAGTAGTCCCACCATACCAAAGTATGGCCTTGCAACTTTGTCTTTGAAATCCTTACTCTTTGCTCCCCAAGAACCTCATCACATTCAAAATGATTATCTAATGCAACAATCCATTCAAGTAGTTCTTCATCATTTATACTTCCACCATATTTAGGAACATCAATTTTTTACCTTAGGCTTGTCATCTCTAACTTCCCTTACCAACTTTGCAATCCTTTGGTCTTCTGGATCAAGTTCTTCTTCCATGTCTTCAATCTCATCATCTTTTTCTTTATCCGATTCACTCTCTTCCACATCCCTTCTTTTTCTTGTCTCCAAGGCTATGATTCTTTCCTCCAACTCTCTTATTTCTCTAGCATGTTTGTCCTTCATCTCCTTCATCTCTTTAGCCATATCTTTGTTCTTTAGAGGAATCTTTGAATACCAAACTCTTCACTTTTTCCTTTCTCTTCACAACCTGAAAAATGAAAAAAAATCTACTCCTTGAAGCTTTGATACCACTATGATGCAAAGTGGTAGGGGAAGCAACTTCCTTTTCAAAAGCTTCTCTCAAATACTCTATATGCACACACCAACTTCACTATTCCTCTCAACAATGCAACTTGACCACTCAACTTGACTCATACAACCAGACATCTCAATAGGACTTGGGGATGATGTAAACACTCTTCACACAACACAACATGACCAAACAAATAGACCTTGCACCCAAAAACATCCACTCTTCCATGGCTTCTACACAAGCCCATGCAACTTTGCAACATTCACCGACTAGGTAAGTCAAAATAAAAAATGATTAAAGGCATTAACAAGTCAATGAAACATGGCTTTATACTCCTAATATCATCCTCCGCAAGTTCCCAAAAGCAGAAGATCAAACACCCAAAACAAATGTATCAAAAGATTGATTTACAAGCCATAAACAAGGCTTAACTAGGCCTACATAAGGAAGCTTTCAAATTTTCAAGGCACACCCCAACACCCCTATGATGCAATATCAAGGTGGATGAACATATAATCTAGCTCAAGGAATCAAGTTCCAACTCAGATTCAAGTTTCCAACATAACTTTCATCAAATCAACACTATGGCTTCCCAATTCACCAGTAATAACAAATAGACCTATCCTTTAGAGAAGGTTGTAAGAATACCAACTCATCATCCAAATAGCATCCATACATCATCAAAAATACTGAACCAAGCTTACACATGAGATTATTATGCAACAACACAAAGAAACTTCAAGTCACCTTGCTCAAAGGCTACTAGAATTAGCCCAATTTTATACACAAAGTACTCTTTAAACTTCTTGCCACCACAAGATCTCTTAGACAGTCTCAAATTGTGTTACAAAACCATAGATTCTCTGATCAATTCTTATGTATAGATCTTCTACGGTGCTGCTCCAGCAAACCCTCCTATTTCACTGTAAAACCTAGGGTTTCTCTGTAACTCCACTCTACTGGCCACAAAAACTCAAACCAAAGTTCAAAACATCTTTGCCCAGGTCTGCACAGACCCTCCAAACCTTTCTACACTCAGTCCCTTCACAAATTCACCAATACACAACCTATAGCCTTCATTTTCTCTAGGAAAACTCACATACCTGACCTAGGGCATCACTAGAACTCAATTTTCTTGACTCCCAACACTGTAGTAACTTATTAGAAAATTATGCAAAGTGCATTCTAAAGACCATTTTCATACATTTACAAGGGAAAAACTGACCTAGGGCACCAGATAACTTTTGCAAACCTCCATCTTTCACTCTAAAACAAATTGTAACATGAAGAGGACCCCTAAATCCACCATTCCACTAGGTTTCAGAATTTTCCCACAGACGCGGAATTGCTCTGAGCTACGTTCAACCGGATCAATCCCTTAAGGGTTCAAAGGGGAAAATGGCTGCAAAATTTAGTGTGAGGTTACTCAGACACCGTGATGCTTAGAAAATTCTCATCTAATCCTATGGGATCGTGTTGGGACCCTCTACAATAACCTCTCTCAATTTTCATTATATATCAGAGTAGTCTTTCCCGTGGTGTCAAGTTTTTAGTTGATGGAAAAAGTGTCAAATGTAAGCAGTGGAAAGTTGCAAAGTCGTGCAAATTTCATTCTCCAACTCGTGTGACCAAATGAACTATTCCAATGCATTTGAATAGGCATGTTTACGCTAGGCATGGCCCTCTTTCACACCCAAACACGTGGAATCACTCCAAGCTATGTTTAACCGGATCGATCCCTTACCGGTCCAAAGGGAAAAATGGCTGCAAACTTCAACATGAGGTTCCTCAGACACCGTGATTCTTAGAAAATTCTCATTTAATCCTATGGGATCGTGTTGGGCCCCTCTACAATAACCTCTCTGGTTTTTCAATATGTTGGAGTGGTTTTTCCGTGGAGTCCAGTTTTCAGTTGATGGAAAAAGTGTTAAATGCAAGCAGTGGAAAGTTGCAAAGTGGTTCAATTTTCGTTCTGCAACTCGTGAGACCAAATAGACTATTCCAACGCATCCAAATAGGAATTTTTACACTAGGAATGTTCCTCTTTCACACCCAAACATGTGGTATCGCTCTAAGCTACATTCAACCAGATCGATTCCTTAAGGGTCCAAAAGGAAAAATGGCTACAAAATTCAACATGAGGTTACTCGGACACCGTGATACTTAGAAAATTCTCATCTGATCCTATGGGATCATGTTGGAGCCCTCTACAATAAACTCTCTTGGTTTTTTGTTATCTTAGAGTGGTTTTCCCATAGTGTCCAGTTTTTAGTTGATGGAAAAAGTGTCAAATGGAAGTAGTGGAAAGTTGCAAAGTGGTGCAACTTTCATTTTGCAACTCGTGTGACTAAACAAACTATTCCAACACATTTGAATAGGAATTTTTACGCTAGGCATGGTCCTCTTTCACACCCAAACACACGGAATTGCTCTGAACTACGTTCAACTAGATCAATCCCTTAAGGGTCCAAAGGGGAAAATGGCTGCAAATTTCAGCATGATGTTACTCAAACACCGTGATGGTTAGAAAATTTTCATCTAATCCTATGAGATTGTGTTGGGCCCCTCTACAATAACCTCTCTCAGTTTTCGTTA
This sequence comes from Sequoia sempervirens, assembly GCA_007258455.2. NCBI lineage: Eukaryota > Viridiplantae > Streptophyta > Pinopsida > Cupressales > Cupressaceae > Sequoia > Sequoia sempervirens. Next base: position 1,155,777,456 of record VDFB02271358.1, on the reverse strand, counting down.
TCTCGAAGTGGTTTTCCCACGGTGTCCAGTTTTTAGTTGATGGAAAAAGTGTCAAATGGAAGTAGTGGAAAGTTGCAAAGTGGTGCAACTTTTATTTTGCAACTCGTGTGACCAAATGGACTATTCCAACACATTTGAATTGGAATTTTTACTCTAGGAATGGTCCTCTTTCACACCCAAACACACAGAATCGCTCTAGGCTACGTTCAACTGGATCGATCCTTTAAGGGTCCAAAGGGGAAAATGGCTACAAACTTCAGCATGAAGTTACTCAAACACCGTGATGCTTAGAAAATTATCGTTTGATCCTATGTGATCGTGTTGGGCCCCTCTACAATAAGCTATTTTAGTTTTCATTATCTCGAAGTTGTTTTCCCATGGTGTCAAGTTTTCAGTTGATGGAAAAAGTGTCAAATGGAAGGAGTGGAAAGTTGCAAAGTGGTGCAACTTTTGTTTTGCAACTCGTGTGACCAAATGGACTATTCCAACGTGTCTAAATAGGCATTTTTACGCTAGGAATGGTCATTTTTTACACCCAAACATGTGGAATCACTCCGAGCTACGTTCAACCGGATCGATTCCTTACGGGCCAAAGGGCAAAATGGCTGCAAACTTCAGCATGAGGTTACTCAAACACCATGATGCTTAGAAACTTCTCATCTGATCCTATGAGATTGTGTTGGGCCCCTCTACAATAACTTCTCTCATTTTTTGTTATCTCGGAGTGATGTTCCCATGGTGTCTAGTTTTCAGTTGATGGAAAAAGTGTCAAATGGAAGCAGTGGAAAGTTGCAAAGTGGTGCAACTTTCGTTCTGCAACTCGTGTGACCAAATTGAATGTTCCAACGCATCTCAATAGGAATTTTTACGCTATGCATGGTCCTCTTTCACACCCAAACACACGGAATCACTCCGAGCTACGTTCAACTAGATCGATCCCTTAAGGGTCCAAAGGGGAAAATGGCTACAAACTTCAGCATTGGGTTACTCAAACACCGTGATGCTTACAAAAATTCTCATCTGATCCTATGAGATCGTGTTGAGCCCCTCTACAATAACCTCTCTCAGTTTTCATTATCTCAGAGTGGTTTTTTCTCATGGTGTCCAGTTTTCAGTTGATGGAAAAAGTGTCAAATGCAAGCAATGGAAAGTTGCAAAGTCCTGCAACTTTTGTTCTCCAACTTATGTGACCAAAAAAACTATTCCAACGTATCTGAATATACATGTTTACGCTAGGCATGGTCCTCTTTCACTCCCAAACATGCAGAATTGCTCCGACCTACGTTCAGCCAGATCAATCCCTTGAGGGTCCAAAGGGAAAAATGGCTACAAAATTAGCATGAGGTTACTCAAATACTGTGATGCTTAGAAACTTCTCGTCTAATCCTATGAGATCATGTTGGGCCCCTCTACAATAACCTCTCTTAGTTTTCGTTATCTCGGAGTGGTTTTCCTATGGTGTCCAGTTTTTAGTTGATGGGAAAAGTGTCAAATGCAAGCAGTGGAAAGTTGCAAAGTTGTGCAACTTTCATTCTCCAACTTGTGTGACCAAACGGACTATTCCAACATGTCTGAATAGGCATTTTTACACTAGGAATGGTCCTCTTTTTCTCCCAAACATGTGGAATCGCTTCGAGCTACGTTCAATCGGATCGATCCCTTAAGGGTCCAAAGGGAAAAATGACTGCAAACTTCAACATGAGGTTACTCGGACACCGTGATGCTTAGAAACTTCTCATCTAATCTTATAGGATCATGTTGGGCCCCTCTACAATAACCTCTCTCAGTTTTCGTTATCTCAGAGTGGTTTTCCCGTGGGGTCTAGTTTTCAGTTGATGGAAAAAGTGTCAAATGCAAGTAGTGGAAAGTTGCAAAGTGGTGCAATTTTTGTTTTGCAACTCGTGTGACCAAACGGACTATTCCAACGAGTTTGAGTAGGAATTTTTACACTAGGCATGGTCCTCTTTCTCACCCAAACACGCAGAATCTCTCTGAGCTACGTTCAATCAGATTGATCCCTTAAGGGTTTGAGTGTAGTATGTTGAAATAGACCATTCCTCCTATTGTTCAGGCCGTGTCTCGGTGATATGGGCTTGATGTAACCTGAATTGTGGTAGCTTGATATACAGAGTCTATTGATGCTATGGTTCAATTTGTATGATTTTGAAAAAAGAAGATAACTAAGTAGAGTTATCAACATTATTCATAAATCATAAGAAATTATTTAGTACACTAGCCATTTTTATTCCTTCTTGTAATCTCAAACATTATTTTGTATCATTGTTACATTGGTTTTCGGAGTGGCGGCTTAATATAGCTCCATAATACAAAATCTGGTTCACGCTGATTTTCACGTGAAAAAAATATGAATAAAATCACGTTTATTTTTGTGTGAAAAAAAGCCATGAGACCATAGCTTGTTTCTTACTATTATGCTTTGATAGATTTTTTCTAATCATCCATAGCTTGTTCGAAAGCACCTATTTTAGGCTTTTAGCCATAGCATCAAGGCAATGAACTGTTTGATCAAATGCTTTGATAGACATATGAAAAATGTGTTAGCATAGACAAGGTAGTGAACTCTTTGAAAACATGCCTCAAAGAAATGTGGTTTCATGGTGATGGAATGGCATGGCGAATGCCATGGAAAGCAAATTGCTATGGATTGTCATGACATTCCATCACCATTGAGACCACATTTCTTTGAGGCTTTTTTTCAAATAGTTTGCTTCTTTTTCTATGCTATTGCTTATTAGTATGCTTTGATAGATTTTTTCCAAGCATCCATAGCTTGTTTGGAAGTACCTATTTTAGGCTTTTAGCCATAGCAAAAAGGAAGTGAACTATTTGATAAAATTCTTTGGTAAACATGTATGATAAATGTAGTAGCATAGACAAGGCAATGAACTATTTGAAAAAATGCCTCAAAGAAATGTGGTCTCATGACCTGATGGAATGCCATGACAATCCACAACAATTTCCTTGTCATGGCATTCCACCACCATGAGACCACATTTCTTTGAGGCATTTTTTTCAAACAGTTCATTCCCTTGTCTATGTTATTGCTTACTATTATGCTATGATAGATTTTTTCTAAGCATCCATAGCTTGTTTAAAAGCACCTATTTTAGGCTTTTAGCCATAGCAGCAAGGAAATGAATTGTTTGATAAAATTCTTTCATAGACATGTATGAAAAATGTGTTAGCATAGACAAGGCAATGAACTCTTTGAAAAAATACCTCAAAGAAATGTGGTTTCATGGTGATGGAATGGCATGAATAATGCCATGACAAGAAAATTTCTATGGATTGTCATGGCATTCCATCACCATTGAGACCACATTTTCTTTGAGGCTTTTTTCAAACAGTTTGCTACCTTTTCTATGCTCTTACGTATTAGTATGCTTTGATAGATTTTTTCCAAGCATCCATAGCTTGTTTGGAAGCACCTATTTTAGGCTCTTAGCCATAGCAACAAGGAAGTGAACTGTTTGATAAAATGCTTTGGTAAACATGTATGATAAATGTAGTAGCCTAGAAAAGGCAGTGAACTGTTTGAAAAAATGCCTCAAAGAAATGTGGTCTCATGGTGATGGAATTCCATGACAATCCACAACAATTTGCTTGTCATGGCATTCCACCAACATGAGACCACATTTCTTTGAGGCATTTATTCAAACAGTTCCTTCCCTTGTCTATGCTATTGTTTACTAGTATGCTATGATAGATTTTTTCTAAGCATCCATAACTTGTTCAAAAGCACCTATTTATGCTTTTAGCCATAGCAGCAAGACAATGAACTATTTGCTAAAATTCTTTGATAGACATGTATGAAAAATGTGTTAGCATAGACAAGGTAGTGAACTCTTTGAAAAAATGCCTCAAAGAAATATGGTTTCATGGTTATGGAATGGCATGACGAATGCCATGACAAGAAAATTGCTATGGATTGTCATGGCATTCCATCACCATTGAGACCACATTTCTTTGAGGCTTTTTTTCAAACAGTTTGTTGCCTTTTCTACGCTATTGCTTATTAGTATGCTTTGATAGATTTTTTCCAAGCATCCATAGCTTTTTTGGAAGTACCTATTTTAGGCTTTTAGCCATAGCAACAAGGAAGCGAACAGTTTGATAAAATTTTTTGGTAAACATGTATGATAAATGTAGTAGCATAGACAAGGCAACGAGATGTTTCAAAAAATGCCTCAAAGAAATGTGGTCTCATGACCTGATGGAATGCCATGAAAATCCACAACAATTTTCTTGTCATGGCATTCAACCACCATGAGACCACATTTTTTTGAGGCATTTTTTTCAAACAGTTCATTCCCTTATCTATGCTATTTCTTACTATTACGTTATGATAGGTTTTTTCTAAGCATCCATAGCTTGTTCGAAAGCACCTATTTTAGGCTTTTAGCCATAGAAGCAAGGAAATGAACTGTTTGATAAAATGCTTTGATAGACATGTATGAAAAAGGTGTTAGCATAGACAAGGCAGTCAACTCTTTGAAAAAATGCCTCAAAAAAATGTGTTTTCATGGTGATGGAATGGCATGACGAATTCCATGACAAGCAAATTGCTATGGATTGTCATGGCATTCCATCACCATTGAGACCACATTTCTTTGAGGTTGTTTTTCAAACAGTTTGCTGCCTTTTCTATGCTATTGCTTATTAGTATGCTTTGATAGATTTTTTCCAAGCATCCATAGCTTGTTTGGAAGCACCTATTTTAGGCTTTTAGCCATAGTAACAAGGAAGCGAACTGTTTGATAAAATGCTTTAGTAAACATGTATGATAAATGAGGTAGAATAGACAAGGTAGAGAACTGTTTGAAAAAATGCCTCAACAAAATGTGGTCTCATGACCTGATGGAATGCCAAGACAATCCACATCAATTTTCTTGTCATGGCATTCCACCACCATGAGACCACATTTCTTTGAGGCATTTTATCCAAACAGTTCATTCCCTTGCCTATGATATTGCTTACTATTATGCTATGATAGATTTTTTCTAAGCATCCATAGCTTGTTTGAAAGCACCTGTTTTAGGCTTTTAGCCATAGTAGCAAGGAAATGAACTATTTGATAAAATGCTTTGATAGACATGTATGAAAAATGTGTTATCATAGATAAGGCAGTGAACTCTTTGAAAAAATGCCTCAAAGAAATGTGTTTTCATGGTGATGGAATGGCATGACGAATGCCATGACAAGCAAATTGCAATGGATTGTCATGGCATTCCATCACCATTGAGACCACATTTCTTTGAGGCTTTTTTTCAAACAGTTTGCTGCCTTTTCAATGCTATTGCTTATTAGTATGATTTGATAGATTTTTTCCAGGCATCGATAGCTTGTTTGGAAGCACCTATTTTAGGATTTTAGCCATATCAACAAGGAAGTGAACTGTTTGATAAAATTCTTTGGTAAACATGTATGATAAATGTAGTAGCATAGACAAGGCAATGAAATTTTTGAAAAAATGCCTCAAAGAAATGTGTTCTCATGGTGATGGAATGCCATGACAATCCACAATAATTTGCTTGTCATGGCATTCCACCACCATGAGACCACATTTCTTTGAGGCATTTTTTTCAAACAGTTCATTCCCTTGTCTATGCTATTGCTTACTATTATGCTATGTTAGATTTTTTCTAAGCATCCATAGCTTTTTCGAAAGCACCTGTTTTAGGCTTTTAGCCATAGTAGCAAGGTAATGAATTTTTTGATAAAATGCTTTGATAGACATGTATGAAAAATGTGTTAGCATAGACAAGGCAACGAACTATTTGAAAAAATGCCTCAAAGAAATGAGGTCTCATGGTGATGGAATTCCATGACAATCAAATGATTTTGATTGTCATGGCATTCCATCGAGTCATGAGACCTCATTTCTTTGAGGCATTTTTTCAAAGAGTTCACTGCCTTGTCTATGATATTGCTTATTATTATGCTTTTGATAGATTTTTTCCAAGCATCCATAGCTTGTTTGAAAGCACTTATTTTAGGCTTTCAGCCATAGCAGCAAGGCAACACTTGAACTATTTGACAAAATGCTTTGGTAGACATGTATCAAAAATGTGGTAGTATAGACAAAGTAGTGAACTGTTTGAAAAAAGGCCTCAAAGAAATGTGGTCTCATAGAATGCCATGACAAGCAAATGCAATTGGTAGTTGATCCTAGTTATTAGTTATGCAATGTGAAGTAATTGCATAACTGCTTAGGTTGACTTTGTAAAAACTATATTGTAATTGAAATTTTGTCATCTATCAACATCTAGTTATTAGTTATGCAATGTGAAGCAATGCTTTGAGTTTGAAATATGTGCAATGCAATGTAATCAACGTTATGAATATAAACTACAAAAATCTATTTTTTACTAAGTTACTGGTTCGGTTTTGGGTTCGACAACCTGGTTCGTTGGTTCGGGAAATTTTTTTTTTGGGGTTGGGTTCGTTTTGGGTTCAGTAATACAAAAAACATAAAAAAATCAGAAATATATACATATTTGCAGCAGTAATTAAGTTCAAAATACACCACCATATTAATAGTCAAATAACATAGCAAAAATACACCACCACTTTCATAGTCAAATATTAAAATATTAGTGCTACTCGAATGTCATGATACAAAATTATAAATTAAAGTTCAAACATAAAAATGTCAAGTGTTTACAATAAGCCATTATTGATCATTGATAAAACATTTGGATAAATAAAAATGATAAAACAATAGCATGCATTACCTGATCCAAATCTTCAATACCTGAAATAGATGCAATGATGAATGAATTGGTCGATTGATTTGATATGTTGCTTGCTAAATTCAACAACATAACATTAAGATGGAGATGATAGATGGAGGATGATAGATAGAAATGGATGAATGATTCAAGAATGATTTAGACAACATAAGGATGCTCGAAGAATCAACCCCCTTAATGGCTTATGAGAGGGTTGATTTATAGGAAAGGTTTCATTTGGATTGATGGTTGAGATTGGATGTCAATAAGATGTATAATTAATCAATGGCCAAGATTAAAAGTTGTAGTATGAAATAGGGTTAGGGATAAATTAGGGAAAATGATAAGGATGAAGGGTTGAGATTGAATTATGAAATAATTTAATCAAGCGATAAGATTAAATGAGATGTGAAGAGATAAGTTTTGATGTGAAATATAAGATTGACATAGATAAAGAGGTGATAGGAGAAATTCAATAATAAAAAATATTTAATCTAGCTAGCCAATGAATAATTAAATAATTAAAATAATTATTTAATTATAGAGGAATGTGACAAAGTGAATCTTATTGAATCAAATAATAATTTAATTCAAAATTCAAGAGAGTGAACAAAATTAAATAAATTAAATTTATTTAATTTGGGAGAGAAAAGGCTAATGAATGATTAAATAATTAAAAATAATTATTTAATTATAGTGGAAAGTGGATAAAATTAAATAAATAAAATTTATTTAATTAATCAACAAAGAATAAAGATAGAAATGAATTAATTAAATAATTAAAATTATTTAATTAATAAAAGACTTACGACTTTAGAAAATAATTAGAATTATTAGAATTATTTAATTATCAAAGATAAAAGGGGAAATGATGGAGAATTTAGAAGTCACAGACCTAGGACAATTTTTAGTGTCTACAATAGGGTTTTGTAAATAATGTAATTGGCTAGATGTGCAAGTGTGAAATTTTCATGACATGAAATTTAATGACACTACACTAATGATACATTTTGGTATTTTTTTCGACGATGGGTCGTCAGAATTCCAACGACCCGTCGTCGAAAAAAATACCAAAATGTATTAGTGAGTTTAGCTCTGTTCAACCTAGTGCGGCAGAGAGAATGGTTTGCTTTGAGATTGTCATGGGTTCTTCCCCTAATGATGTGGTAGTGGATACGAATGGGGCTTCCCCATCTATTGTGTTTATGTCAGGGGCTTTTCCAATTGATGCTATGATTTCTTCACCTCTTGGGGTTGAGGAGGTAGTTGGAGCTACTATTTCTGGGTTGTTCCCATCCTCTCATGTGGGTCAGTCTGCTTATGCTAATGTTGTGAAGTATAAGAGACCTTGGGAGGGTGTTTTACAACCTATGTGTTGTGTTGTGATTGCTCCTGTTGTTTCTCTTAGTAAGGAAATTACTAATAATATAGATTTTTACTCTAAAAATGCTCTTATTTGCAGATTTTGTTGCTTGTGGCCTTCTCTTCCTAATCTGCACCTTTGGATTACCAATCACTAGGTTCCTTTGGTTGATGGTTTGATGGAGATTTACCCTTCTGCAAGGGATTTTTTTTATGGTGAGTTTTAATTATCCTGAGGATAGACAAGCTATTATTGATCACAATCTGTGGATGTGGGATTCTCATCCCCTTTCCTATAGGCCTTGGGTTTTTTCTTTTAACCCTTTGAAAGAAGCTTTGGATGTGTTGCCTGTTTGGGTAAGATTTACCTATATTCCCTTACAGTTTTGGTGTTTCTCTACCTATGAGGGCATTGGTAATTCTATTGGTAGATTTTTTATTTAGTGGATAGGGATTTTGTGAATTTCACTCATACTTCCTTCACTCGGATTCTGGTGGATGTTGATCTATCAAAGGTTTTACTTGGAGAGGTTGTGCTGCAGATTAATGGTTGGTCTTGGTCTTAGCTGGTTGATTATGAAGGTCTTCCTTTTTGCTGCAGACACTGTTTTGTTGTTGGCCATTTAGCTCATGACTGCTCTAAAATCTCCCGCACTGTTTCTTCCTCTACCTGGTGGAAGAATTCACTCCATGAACACTTAATAGTTCGCACTACTACTAACTCTACCTCTTCTTTTGATGATGACTCTAGGCTTGCTTCCCCTTCTATGAAGCCTAATATGAGTGTTGTCATGGATGTTGATCCTCAAATGCCAATTTTTGCTCCACCTAACTCGGTTTAGGTGGGTGCTGCTCCTTTTTTGGATATTGTTGTGCGGCCTTTGGATTTAGCTATCACTAATTTTGTTTGTGCTAAATCCTCTAAGGTCCATGTACTAGAAAATTTTGTAGTAAGTTATGCTAATTCAGGCTTGGTTTCAGATGTTGTACTTGATGTTCCGGTTGTTCCTCTAGTTTTCTACTCTAGAGGGGAGTCTTCCCCTTCTGATCAAAATATTTGAGTTGTATTTTATGATTCTCCTTGGACTTTGGTCAATAGAAATAAGAAACGTCCTTCTAAGAAGGTCACGGTCTCGTTTAACACACCCTCAGAGGCTTTACTTGGTTCAAGTGTTGCTCCTTGAACAATTCTATGTTGTTTGTTTTGAGTCACTGTTTCTGTCCGGTTTGTTGTGTTTTTGAGTCTGTTTTGTTGAGCTCTTTGGCTCTGTTTTTCTTCTTGTAATGGGTCAAGGCCCTTTCCTTGCTTATCTAATAAAGAACAAGAAATATAAATGGAACTTCAAACTATTCTTTGTAAAAGTTGAAAGGCGTGAAACATAATATCACTTAATAATATAGATGACTAGAAATATAATTGTATCATGCATTTTAATTATTAATTTTTTTGACAATTCTATCATTTATATTATTGACTTCATTAGCATAACTAGTTTATAATTTTTTCAATCTTTCATGCTTATAATATAATTAATATATTAGTATAAAATGTAATTATGATTTTTATTTTTTTTATCTAATTTGTATAATTTGGAGTTTTATTTTGGTCTAAGCCTAGAAAATTACATATGAGGAATTTCTTTCCATTGAATTTATTTTGAAAGTATTATTATTCTACCATGATCCCCAAGGTATTATCATATTGTTTAAACTTACTATTTCAATGGTCTATAAGGGCTTTTAGTCTGTAAACATAACTTAGTGAAGTCATACATCTTGCAAGAACATTAACACAATAGAGGTGTAAGAATTGCAAGCTCAACAACCCAATGAAGTTTTGGACCTTTGTGACCACCACAATAATGTTATGACTTAACCACTACACTAAACCCTTATCAATAATTTATAGTTTATTAAAATATGTATCTATTAATTAATTTATTTACAAATTTATAATTTTTAGTACCTTTATATATAATTTTTACTATTATATATATTTTATAATTATTCTATTTTGAAAATTGTAAAAATATTATATATTTATATATAAGTTAATAATTTTATAAACTACATACAATCTATTTGTTTTTGATAAAGGGTAAAACGGTTTTTACACAAACCCGAAACCACAAAGTTTACAACAGAAAAGAAAGGACAAAAAAGTCTAACAGACACAACCAGCTGCACAAAAGGAAAAAACTAGAACAAGCAGCAGCCACCCGCAAAAGACCAGGAAGGTCAGACAAAACAAGCCAGTAGAAAATCCAACAAAAAAACCAGCCGTGATTAACCCAAAGTCTTCAGGATAGACTTTGTCTCAACCTCCAGGTTCTGCATATCTTGGACACCTTTCTTAAAGGTTTGAATCATTTGCGGAGTGGGGCGAGCCTTCCTCTTCAAATTGGCCCTGTTTCTCTTAGAAATGCCAGCATCCTCCTCTTGGTTTCTTTCGTTGATTTCCTCCAGATCAACCACCAAAGACCCTTGTTGAGCTTTGTCCAATTTCTCGGTCATGGCATTGATGATGATGGCGTTGTGTCTGGCCATACGATTGTTTTGCTCGGCAATAATTTTGACAGTTATTTTAATTTTCTCCAACTCAATTTCAACATTTTTGTCCTTGCCAGCTTGGTACTAGGTATCTTTGCTGACACTATAATCTCTTCGTTCCACCTCTTTCTTATCAAGTGCCACAACCTTAGCTCCCAAATCTTTGAGTTTACTTTGAAGGGCCCAATTATTTATCTTTAGCTCATTAATTTCATGAAAAGTCCATTTCAAAAGTTTGAAATAGATATCAACATTATTTCTAGCTAAATCCAAAACATCCACAGTGGAATCCCTATCAGTGTTGAAATAAGTAAATTAGCAGGGTCAGGAGTAACAAGGGAGCCAGTTCTAGCATTTCTATCCAACAACGGGTCAGCAGAGGGCTCAATGTTGTTAGCACTAGACTCCTCAGAGTCAGGAGAATATTCAGAGTATGAGAGAAGGTTTTTAGCCAGAAGATTCTTATCAACACTTCTAGTTTTAAGGGAAGGGCTTCTCGGCTTAGGCACAACATGAGCTTTCACAGTAAGGGGGTTAGGGTTTTTCTTACTAGTTTGGACAGCGGGCGGGCTAAGGACCATTCTAGCCAAACTTAAATTGGGAAAAAAACCCGAGCAGCTGGGTTCAGTATCATCATCCTCAAAATCAAGGGAGGCTTCCAAATTAGTAGGGATGGGCATTTTTTGGTAATGTTCAACAATTAATCTAATCAAGCTAGTATGCAAAATAGGGAATCTTATAGGGTTTTTCTTATGGTCATCCAAACTTTTTCTCAAAGAACAGAGAAGATAGTAGGGGAAAGAAACCCTGACCTTGTAGCGGAAATGGTTGAGCAGGGAAAAGTGATAACCATAGACCCTGGTGAAGCAACCATCCACAGTTATGTACTCCATGATAATACGAAGAACCTTTCTCCTTAGAGCTTTTATAGTGTTGGCTTCGAAGTAGCTGGTAGCAATTTTCACCAGTTTTAGTTTTTCCTTCTCTTTTTCAGAAATCTAATGATGGCTTCATCGGAGAAAACCCTGTCCCTGAATTTTTTTTTCCCATTAGTAGACATTCCCCTCACTTCAGCTATAAGGTTTTTGTTGAGCTCAACTTTCCTACCAAAAAGGGTAAGATCCCCATTATCCCAATTTTTCTCAAAAAGATCTGTAGCCTCCTAATTGGAACCATGGAGTTTTTTCAGGAAAGGAAGTAACCCCCCACTTTTAACTTTATTCCAAGCCTTAGCATTTCTTATGTGTATCTCAAAGCTATCTAGCTCAATTATTTTCCTATTTCCACCAATCTTCGCAAGCACAGCGGGGCAAAAAGAGACAAAATATTTTACTAGAATTGGTCCCGCCAAATCTAAGAGCCCACAAAGCATGCTAGGCCACCTTGCAGACTAAGCAACTAAGCTCGGTCCCATACAATCTAATGATTATGATGTGATAACTCCATCCTGTCCTCATTAAAGAGATGACATGCCTCTTTCCCATGTGATTCATCATAACTCAATAAAGCTCAGACATTAACACTTAGATCACTAAAATTTAGCCAAATGCTTTGTTCATTACTCCTAACCCCTTCATTAGCAAAAAAATCTGCTACAGCATTGGCTTCTCTATAGGCATGTGAAATCTTTATATTGTCAAAATTAGCTAGAGTCGAGATGGCATCATCAATCCATGACTTTATTGTCCACGAGGGGGGGGACTTGCCTAGAAGACAATCAATAATATTTTTGGAATCACCTTCAAGCCAAAGGTTTTTAAAATTAAGACTTTGGGCCAAATTTATAATATGAAAAGCACCAACAGCCTCAGCCAGGTGATTGGTTTGGGAACCTAGAGGAGTGGCTATTGCACCTAGAAAGTTGCCAAAGGAGTTCCAATATTACTATTTTATCTACTTATTAAATTTGACTATATAATGACTTAAAGCATATTACTCTCAATTTTATTTATTGAGTAAAAAGTATTATTATTTCATTAAAATTATTATTTTTGTTACATTTAAATGAAAATAATCATTTGTACAAGTAAAATAATTTTAATTTATTTTATTTTAAAATATTTAGTTTTGTATATATCACAAATCTCATAATAAATAAGTATCTAGGAAATTTCTATTTCATTATTTTTTCACTTTTATTTTTTAGCAAGAATCGCGTAGCCCCTCCTATAAATTGTAGTGCGCTTGGTAAACTTTTTTCGCCTGGTTTCACAAGTCTATCTAAACTAAATATGCTAATTTTATGTTTTCATAACTTATAATTATATTGTCTTGGTAATTGCTTCAAAGTAGAGAAAAAAAAATGTATTAGTTATTATATTTTTTATGTTTTTCCTCTCATGAATAAGTCTTACTTAATTTTGATGAATTATTTTGTTTCAATGTAAGTTCAGAACATCATAAGTGATAATGTTGAGGTTGTGCTCCACACAAATTTGATAAAATGGACATCCTCATCCTTGACTCCTTGATTCTCAACCAAAAAAATTTCAAACCAAGATAATCTTGTGAACAATATAAAATCAACCATTAAAAATACATAAATTAACATTAAAAAAAGATAATAACACATAATAAATAAAATGATAAAAAATCACATTATCAAAAACAAAGATGAGAAACAAAATTACAAAAGCATCATCAAAATATTGTATAACCAAATATCGCATGGACATTAGTTTAATCTAACCCTTTTATATTTCCTCAGACAGAAAACCCAGAACCATGTTGCCCCATAAATGTGAAACAACGAAAACCCTAAACAATCAGTTTATCCTATGCAAACTCTATGAACAACCAACACACTACTACTTACTTCCTTGTAAGTATTTCTTCACTTCCAAATATACATTATTCTATGGAGAAGGCACGATCATTTGCTGAGCAGAACTTGGTGTTGTAGTTCTGGGATCAAATCCTGGGCCTCCAAACGATCTCGTTGTAATCATCAAAATTGTTGCTGAAGTTTAGGTAATCAATACGACTTTTTAGACCAGAATATCGCAAAGCCAGATATATAGACATGAGCCAAAAAGTAATGCCATTTTTCTATAAGAATGGTATTACGTTGATGACGTTTCACGTAAGAATGGTATCACATTGAACATTCATATCCATTAGTGTCTAGTATTAGGGAGAGGGGCCCATAATGGAGCAGGGTCCAATAGTGGGGATAGAAGTAGACCTCAATGGGCCCCATAGTGGAGCACTTTAATATTCAATTGCAAAATATTTTTTATCCATAAAGTATGCAAAGTGACAAATCATGTGATGCCAAACTAGCGCACCAAATAAACATGACTCAGTGCACCACCATCTGTCTCACTTTTCTTTTTTGGCCTTTTTGGATACCTCAACAAAAAGTATGCTGATGTGGCATTATATTTGATGATGTGGCCCTAAAATGAAATATCTAGAAGCATATGAGTTGCCAAATAAACTATTGTACAAAATTGGGAGTGATTTGAAATTTCCACATAGGATTTTGAGAAACACGAAGCTAGGGTGCTCCACTATAGGCCCCTCTCCCCTGAGTTAACTAATCAATTATATTTTAAAGGTGATAACGATGGTATTCACACAAATGTTAAAAATAAAATAAAATAAATCAATGAATTGTATCAAAAATAAATTTTCACATGATTCAAAATTCAAGATTGTAAAGTTTGATCAATATCATTGATAACTAATTAATTATATTTTTAAGTTGACAACAATGGTATTACATTCAACAAAAATTTCTCTCAAATGAATTTTACCAAAAATAAATTTGCACATGATTCAAAATACAAGATTGTAGAGCTTGATAAATAACATTGATAACTAATTAATTATATTTTAAAGTTGACAACGATGGTATTACATAATCTTGAATGTTGAAAAGTTTCTCTCAAATGAATTGTACCAAAATGAAATTCTCACATAATTAAAAATACAAGACTATAAGTTTTGATCAATACCATTGGTAACTAGTCAAGTTGACAACGATGGTATTACATAAAAATGTTGAAAAAAATCTCAAAATTCTCACATGATTCAAAATACAAGACTATAAAGTTTTGATGCAGGAGCATCTAGTAGTGTAAGGGCAATCTTGCATCACCCAAAAATAGTTAAATTTCAAGTTTCTCAATTTTTAGATGTTTTTACATTTTTGGATATCCTTTTCGTCATAATGAAATTCCCAATTTACGGTTTTTATTTTCTATTCCTGGGTTGAAAGATATTATAGTTTTAGTTTCCTAGATTTGCACTTGAAAATATTCTGAGTCAGATTTGAGGCACTTATAGTTCCCATATCGGCCCCAAAACTTTCCAAAATCAGTGTAGCGGATTTGAAGCGCGTTATTGACTTCGAGACCTTTCTAACGGTTCAAACGGTTCGCAAATCAGAGTCCCAGATCAAAAGTTATGGCCTCGGGAAGTTGGCGTACTTTCTAGAAGATACAATTGCAAATGTTCTTTTGAAATTTGAACTTCAAGTTGTAATTTTTCGGCGCCAAACCACCTAAACTCAAATTTGAATGTTGTTTTGGCTCCAAACTAAAGAGGAGCTCTATTTATGGGTGGGTTTCTAATTTTTGGGTAACTTTTTGGGGGACAAGCTCACATATTGCGAAAGGGTGATTTTGTAGTTTTCTGTAACTTGCATGTGTTGTAGAACTTGGGGATTTGAGATCCTCTGCATGTAAGAAGCTCCATTTTCTGAATAATAAAATTATTCTCTTGTTTGTGGGTTATTTTCTAAGTCTCGAGCTGCGCCCTCATCAAGTTTGATCAATACCATTGGAGATGGAGTTTGATAGGAATTTTAATTTATTTAATTATTACTCATCTAAACATATCTTATGTTGTTGGAATATTTTTATTTTTTTTATGGAGGTCATCCACAAATTATTTTTTGCTACCCGATACAGGAGCATGAGCCTTCTTGGGCTGAACCTCAACGGGCGATTGATCTACTAGTGAAGTTGGAATCATTTTTCATTCATGTTTCTGTCACAACTCCTCTCCTCCAACTGTACATTTTGATAAACTTTAATACTAAAGGAAAATGCATGAACATGTTTTGATATTCATGAAAGGTATTATCTCCACATTTCCTAACATATCTACCAGTTCGATCTAGACATTTATTATTGACGGGAAATAAATCTAATTAAGATCTTTGAATGGAAATCAAATTTATTCACCAAAAAATGGATTAAATGTGCAGACATGAAAATTGATTGTCTCTCAGCATAGACCAACCGACAAAGTTGCACCTACAACCGTCCAACTCTGACTTCACTCACCTCGCATATTATTCACATGGAGCTCTATTTCATTTGCCTAGAATAAATTTGAGAACTAACTCGTAAACTATAGTGGCAATAAATTTAATGCATTTCTATCTATAAATTGAATGTATGGGCCTACATTTGGGGCATCACTCCGATTACCTGTGTATTCGATGTCTTGAAAGGGATTCCAGAGCAGTGTTATATTGCAGATTTGTGTAGGAGATGGACATGGGTATCTAGGCACCTCCCTACTTTAGACCCCACACCAAGAATCAACGCAAAGGGTAGGATTCAAAGTATTTTTTTTCTAAAAATGATTTTGTGTCTGATATCATTGGCATCTACTCCTTATCTTATCATATTTAAGAATTTCATTAAATTTAGCTATGGATTCATATTGTTTTATATGTAAAGTCTTAAACTAGAATATGATGTATTTTCCACAAGATACAAGAGTAGAATGGCTATTTTAGGGGACATAATTGTATAATACAATACACACCTGAATAGGATTTTTAAATAATGATGTGTCCAATACCTGAGTCTAACAGAATTAATGCATGCAATAACTGAATTTAAACAAAATTCACTATTACGGTGCATTTACTATTATGAATCCTTAGTTACTATGCAAATCGTGAGAATGCAGCATTATAGAGGATGAAACCATAGCAGTTGATGTTTATGTAGAAGAAATAATGTTTTAAAACCTAAATTTGTAAGTTCTTCCCATGTTAATTTATTCCAACATTATAAAATGGAAATTTGTAAATAGGAAAATTATTTATTATCAGAGTTATGACATCCAAAAGATTAGCATAAGAGTAAATCGGTTAGATGATATTTTCCCTTCACTTTTCCTAAATATTAGGCATGTTGGTGTGGATGCTAAAATCTGCAAATGGCTAAAATCCTAGCACACAAAGCATGATTAGTATTTTAAAACAAAGCAAACAGTCAACATCCCTATGAAATAATTCAACATGCCTCATAATACAATAAAAAAAACAAAGGATTAGATAAACTAATTGAAAGCATACAATAAAAAATGAAGTAAATCATATCTCATAGTGAATTGGTGCTTCTGTTGAAAGAAGCCCTTTCCCAATCCTTGATAACCTCTAATGATGAAGATTGTTGAAGATGCTATGAAGTGGAAAAAATTAGCTCTCAATTGAAGAGAGTGACTTTCAATGAAGATTGTGTGTGGATTGTTGAAAAATGAGCCTTCTATTTATAGAATCTCAAGTTGAAAGAGTGCCCAAAAGAGAGCAATGTGGGATAAAGATTTAGCCAATAAGAAGGAACCGCTTGTCACCTTGTGAGTGGATGGAGGATGTGCAAGTTTTGGTCAATGTGCCAATAAATGGGATTAGTTGGCCTTTTCAAATTCAAATTTGGCTTGTTGGAGGGAGAAAAAGAGACTTAAATGCCAAGTGCAAGACATGTAAGAGGGGAGTTATTGCCATGTTGGAAGGGACAAGTCAACTTGTTTTAAAATTCAAACTTGAGGGAATATTCTCCAAAGATGCCTTGTTGAGGGAAAATGAGGATTTTATAAATGAATTAAAATACCTTATTTGTGCAAGAGAGAAAAGCAAGAGGATGTGATGGGTGATTAGATTAGATTAATCAGGATTAGATTAATTTAGTGAAAGATTAAGTGAGTTTGACCCATTTGACTTAGATACTTTGATTTATTTAAATCAAAAGGAAGGAATATGAATTTTGTGATTTTAATTAAATAAAGTTTAATTTATTTAATTAAAATGATGATGTTAGGCTTAATTTAAACAAAGTTGATTTATTTAATTTAAATGGATGACCTTAGGAGATTGAAATTAATGAACTTGATTTACCTGATGAATGGATGAATGTGAATGATGTTAATTTCGTATGTCTACATTTTTCCCCTCTTTGAAGCAATGTACTTGCTATGTTGGTTCAAAGAAATAATCTTTCCATGATCAAAATTTAAAAAAAATCTAATTTTTTTAGATGCCCCAGCAGAAAGAAGTACACTAGTACATTTCCCCATCAAGAGATCAAGCGAAAAGATTCAATTTGAGGGTCGATCTCGTAATAAAGATGTTCAAGATGGACGGTTATGATGATGATGCAATTGAGATGTTTTCAAGATGCTTAGAATAACCAATCTATATTATCCTAAACAACTTAAATTATAATATGATGTGATGATGGACGATGCGATAATGCCTATATGATTATGCAATGGATGTTTTATGCAAATGTATGATTTTATGAGATGCTTAGACTAACAGATCTATATTATGTTGATGAAAATGCATGTGAGATGATGTGCAGAATGTTGATGGTTTGTGGATGCAGGATGGATGCACTAGTGATGATGATTAACTATTCATGATGTGATGTTAGTGCAGAGAAGAAGAAATGAGAAATGAGATGATGACAAGAGAATCCAACAAGAAAAATTTATGAGAGATGATGATGAGAAATAGATGATTTGCTTATCAAGAACTGGGATTTTAAAAGGGCCACTTACCTTATGTTTGATAACACACATAAGCACGATGCATCAAG
The DNA here is from genome assembly GCA_007258455.2 of Sequoia sempervirens. NCBI lineage: Eukaryota > Viridiplantae > Streptophyta > Pinopsida > Cupressales > Cupressaceae > Sequoia > Sequoia sempervirens. Next base: position 1,155,758,948 of record VDFB02271358.1, on the reverse strand, counting down.
GTATAAAGAACTAGGATGGTGTTGCACTTAGTGTGATGGAATTTGACTCGAAAAATAGATAGGAGTATTCTTGTTCACACTTGACATACAAAAACCTTTCTAGGACATACCTAACAAAGAAAGTATTCACCAATTTATATTACAAGAATGTCCAACAAGCACAACAGACAAAAAAATAATGCTCGATGCCCCCATTCCTTTCTCTCTAAATCACTTTGATTAGACATCATCGAGAGGTCATTGGAATGAGCACAATAAGATAAATCAAAAGAAAAGATCAAGTACAAAAACAAGTCAATGTTCTTCATACCTCTAGCCAAAGGGATTTGTTTTGTTTAGGATAAGAACCAAAATGATTGCCAATAGATAATGCCCACTGTAGGAAGGATACATCCTAGGACATGTTAGTGGATGGTGGTACGCCATTTTTTTTATCCAAAGTTTTTTGCCAAAAGATAATGCCCATTGTAGGAAGGATACATCCTAGGACATGTTAGTGGATGGTGGCAAGTTGATAGGTTTGTTCAAAAGGTTGTTGATACAAGGTCGATTGACATGTTTGCGAATGATGAAGGTTTGATTTTGCGTTTAAAGGTTTGTTGTTTCGATTTTGATTTTGTGTTTGAAGTTTGCTTTTGTTGATTGCTATGATTGTTTATGTTTGTGTTGCCAAAGGATGAAGGTGGCGATCATTTTATTATGGATGATTGATTATTTCGAGTGAAAGCGAGATGAGATGGATGAATTTTTTCAAATATTTGCATGTTTTTGACATTTTTGGAATGTTTTGAGACTATTTTTGGTATTTTCAAGATTTTACAAATGTTTTTATTTTTGATTTTTTGAATGTTTTGGGGTTTTCTGAGATTTTATGAATGTTTTTGGATTTTGTGTTTTTTTGAATGTTTTTGGATTTTAATGTTTTTCGAATGTTTTTGGATTTTGTGTCTCAGGGGCTGATCAAAGATTAGCCTTCCCTACATTTAAGCTCAGAGATGACGTAGTTTAGATACCATGTTTTTGACATTTTTCTATTTTTTGAATGTTTTTGGATTTTTGATATGTTTTGGATGTTTTTTGGATTTTTCACATGATTTTGACGATTTGGATATGGGTGTGTGTGATGATATTAGTCCCCTATTTTGGATTTTGTTGAAAACGAAGCTAAGGTTGATTGATCAGATCAATGGATTGATGATGATAACATTGTTGAGGATACACAACAATGCAAGGATAGTGTTAAGCAACACAAGGATTGGAATGGATATCCCAAGATGATGATAGATTGATTGGATTTGATTGATCAAGAATTATGATGATAACATTGTTGAGGATGCACAACAATGCAAGGATAGTGTTAAGCAACACAAGGATATCCCAAGATGATGATTTTTTGATTGGATTTGACCGATCAGGATTTTGAAGCTTGGTTTGAAACAAAATATGTTTTGGATGATTTGATGTGATGTTGAAACATGCATTAGATGTGACTGATAGTGATTATTTGGATTGATGTTCGATGAAAGATGAAGATTGATAAGGAATGCCTTCTCGTCAAAATATGCCATGGGCTAGTGCTTTGGACTCTGGATCACAAATGCTTTGACCAATTTGATTTTACGTTTGACAATGTTCGGATCATCACATAAGTTGGAGGATATAGATCAAGATTTATTCCCGAAGCAAGATGTAAATATCTGCCCCTAGTGTCTAGCAATGTATGGAATGCCATGGATGGATGTTTGGATAGGTGTATGGATGGAGGGATATGGATTATGTTGCGATAAGATAAGGTGTTTTAACAGAGTATACTCATTTGGATAATGCTGGGTAGGATAGGATCAATGAAAATGACCCATGCCAGGATGTCTACCATAAGCAAATGTAAAGTGTGCACAAAAATTTCATCAAGGTCAAGATAATTTGGACTATGGATGCAGATGGATAAAGATGGATTGGATAAATGGTTCATGGATGAATGGATTTATTATGGATAAGATGGATGAAATACTGGATTTATTATGGATAGGATAAGACACTTTCACCTGAATTGGCACATGTAGATGCTCGATTCCACACATGATGCCTGTTTTCTAGGTTTTCATCATGGTCTTGCCCAAAGCACCACCATAGTGGTTTTCATTAGAGGACAATTTTTTATTTTTACTATTTTCAATCCTTTTTCTAATTTTTTTGGATTTTCATATATTTTTTTTATTTTTTTGGATTTTTCTAAAAGATTTTAAACTCATGTTGAACCATCTAGTGGTGTCGATGTAGATTCTTCTATCATGATGTTCCTTTGATAGCCTATTTGAAGAAGCTTGACTTTGGCAAGATACATGCACTTGAATACAATTTTTGATATTCTTGATCTGCTTTGTCAATACCAGAGTTAACTTTGTCTCTATGCGCACATCACAATAGAATTCCTTCTAAATCCTTATGATGAAGGTTCGTTGCCAATACATGGTCAATGTGAGAATTGGATATTATGCGTGGAGGCGTGGGTGGAGTGTGTTTAGGGATAAGAGATGGATTGGTTGATAGTTTGGAACCTTTTACTCTCCAAACTTGGGAAGATGAGAAATGATGGGTGGATATGAAAGTGTGCATGAAATTAGGACCAACTACTTGATATAATTTGTGTGTTTCTTGCGAAGCCTACTTTTTCCTTTGTGAAAATATTTGATGGATACTTTTCCCTTTTTTATTTTTTCCCAGAGTTTCTTTGACTAATGGAGTTTGATATGGATCATCTTTCTTTGTATTTTTTGGTATCCATATGTATTTGATTTGTCTGATATGGTTCTCTACTTATTTTTCTTTGATAATGTTCTTTGTGCTTTGATTCAACTCTTTCGTTTCATGTTGGTCCCAATTTGTGGGTGGGGTGATGGGTGGATGAAGATTCATGACGTGGTTGGTTGTAGTATTGACATCAGTTTCATCATAAGGATTCTTCGTGCTCCCTATGTTGATGTTTGCTTGAGACATAGTTGCCCCCAGTATGGTGGTAGTATCACCTTTATTCCTTGATTCTTCCTATTTTGAGATGTCTTGTTCAGTGAGAACTCTCTGATAAATGATCACTATGTAAGATGACGTTGTTTCCATTTGTTGCTCTGCTGACTTTGGGATATCTTGTTCTGTCTGATCAACTTCCTTGAGTGGATAATGCTGGATATCTTTATTCATGATGTCCTTAGTCTGAGTTTGGGATATATCTAATCCTGATGTTGACAACTCAGTTTGACTGTAGGAATCAATAACCTACTCTTTTTGTGTAATAATATCAGGAGTAAAGGAATCTTGTTATGAATGAAGATCATCTACGTGTCTATCCATAGAAATCTCATGGGTAGATGGAGGATTAAGTGCTATGTGGATATGATCATCTTGTATAGATAGGAGACTATCCATTAGATCATTGTAGTATCTTTGGAGATACAAATTCTTGATCTTGAATGATTTTTGAATTGCTTTTGACATGCTTTGGATCAAGTTCTTGACATGGGTCAGTTTCAAAGGACAGATTTCTTACAAAGGGTTCTTGGACATCATCATTAGGCATGGTAAGTGGTTCAATATCCTCTTGATCGTGGAGTGTTGAGCTAAGGATTCCTTCAATATCTATAATCATGAGGTCAAAGGGAGTCAACATTTCTTGGAAAGAACCATTGCTAGACTTTGGTGAAAGATTTTGGTCATGCTTTGGAATAAATTCTTGAGATATGTCCTCTAACTCATTAGGTGATGTAGCAACATTTTCAACATGATCATTGGTCAATGGATTGTGCATTATGTCAATAGGATCAAATAACTCTAACACTTCTTGAAATAGATCACAAAAAAGTGGCTCTTGATGTATGGTGAGTTGATCATTGGATGGGGTAGAAACATCTTCAATGTGCTCATCAATTGAGAGATTTTTAACCTTGTTTTCAACAATTGTGGTAAAGAAATTGTCAATGTCTTCAACCATAGGGTCAAATGATGTTGACCTTTCTTGAATTGGATCATTGTTGGGTATTGTTGGTGTATTTTTATCATGATTGAAAAGTGACTCTTGATGTATGTTAATTTGATTTTTGGATGAGGTGGAAACATCTTCAAGGTGTTCATTGATGGATAGATCTTGATCATTGTCCCCAATAGTGATTATCTTTTGATCAATAAGGTCTTGGATGAGATTTTTGAGTTGAATACAACTTGATGTTGTGTGTCCCTTTGTTTTGTGAAAATCACAATGGTGCTCCTCGTTATACCCTGATGGTTTAACTAGGGGTTCTTGATAGTTACCATAGATGGGGAGCTTGATGAGATTTTCTTGTACCAATTGTTGCAAGACCGATTTGACTGGTCTCCCTAGTGGTGTGTATTTTCTTTTTTTACCTTGTGAGACTTTCACTTTGAATTGACCTTGTAATGATTGATCTTTGAGATGTGGTGATTGATCTTCAAGATGTGGGGGTTGGATTTGTTGATGTGGTTGATATTGATATCTGGCTTCTTGACATTGGAGATATTGTTCTTGATGTTGTTGTGGACACAACTCAATGCTTTGATGACATGGTTCAGCCAATGGTAGAGTGTGTTGATTTTGGAGTGAAGATATCTCTTGGCTCAATAATTCAATTAGTTTGGCATGTGAAGCAAGTTGTTCTACCGAAATTTGATCTTGATTTTCAATTTGACTCCCTTGATTTGGCTTTTGTTCAAGTAGATTTGGGATGTACATTTATGGTGTTTGCATGGGATCATGGACAAATTGATTTTGGACAATGTTCTGATTTGGGATGATGCTTGGATTTGGCATTATGGGTTGAAATTGAACATTGTTGTGGTTGGGAATCCCATTGCCTTGATTTAGGTAACTTTGATTTTGCATGGTGTTACCTTGACTTGGACCAATACATGGAGTTGTTAGCATATTGTTTGGACTTTGGACAACATTCGTATGATTTGCAAACATATCCATCCCAAAGTTTACCAAGTGTGGATTTAAAATATTCATGTTTGGTAAAGTTGTACTTGGTACATTCACATTTGGCATGTAGGGATTTGATGGGATGATGTTGTTCTTTTGAAGGCTCATGCATTGGGTGTTTGGTTGATAGATTTGTAGTTTTGTACTTGGATTTAAATCTACCATCAGGAAAGGTGTTCCAATCTTTTGACTAGGCATACTCACATTTGTTGTACCATTGACATTTGCGGGAGATAGAGATCCCATGTATGGATTGTATAAATGTAAGTTTTGATAATCAATTGGCATTGTGAGGCTTTGAGAGTTTGGTTAGTTTAGACCGCTCATGATGTATGGATCAAGTTTATATTCCATGTTCGTCTTGCGTTGAGGTCTAGTTCAGACCGTAAAATAAGGATCAATTTTCAAGAATGTAGGATGTGAAACTCTAATTCTTTGGATTGATCTAAACTCTAGGTACAAAAAATAAAGTCTAAGATTTTAAGGATCAAAAGGATGGTGATGAGATATGAAAGATGGATTATTCATGAATGATTGGAACTCTTAGGAAACCTTGAAGAGGATACTAAACTTTAGGACTTGGATTGATGTTTGATCTTATTTGGGATTGGTTTGATTTGGATAGTGAACTCATAAACTCTAAGAGGTTGGATGTTGTCCTAGAGTAAATTTGTCCACAAGATGCTAATTTTACTAAATGTGTAAAAAATGATTCATCTAGACACAACTAACCAAACAAGATGATTTTGATTTGATCTGATTTTGGATTTTGGATAGTGAACTCATAAACCACAAGATGTTGGATGTTTATCAAGGGATATATTTGTTCACAAGGATCGATAATTTGAATAAATATGTGGAGAAGGATTCATCTACACACATCTAATCAAACGAAATGATTTTCCCAAATTTTAGGATGAGGGATTTTTTCCAAGATTTCTAGGAGTTGATGATGAGATGATTATGATTTTGATGTTTGGGAGATGGATGAAAGTTTGATTTTGATCCTAATTGACTTAGAGAGACTTTGTTTACTAGACCAATATATTGAAGAACATGCTTTTCTCTAATAATAGTTCATACCAGAAGACCAATGTTTGCTCGAAAGATGATAGAAAGATAAGCACGCACATGTGTGGGGTTCAATTTGAGTTAATCTTGTTTAATGACTTATTTTAACCAAAAGCACACTCTTGATTATGTTTTAAACTGAATGTCCAATGTCTTCACCTCTTTTTGTCCCACAAAGTGCTATGTGGAAGTTTGAAGAAATCAAGACAATAGTTTCCTATGTTCACCTTAGTAAGAGCAAATTAATATGTAAACCCAATTACTTAGAAAACTCTAGAGATGTAATCCTTAGGGTAAGCAATAGATCTTGGGTTTTGTCAAAGGTATTTTCTCTAACCAAGGGGTTTGAAATTTTATTTTCCTATTGAATGTGTGTTTCCCAATGTTTTCGAACAAGCAAAGCATTTTGTAACCAAGAACAAGCACAAACTTATGGATATGAAAGACAATATTTGTTGAGTCCCCACTTGGACAAGTCCAACTACACTTATCTTTAGTGAATGGTTAGATGCTTGACCCCACTGGCTCCCCTCCATGGAACTCACTTATATGGGGCAGCCAAGCATCAACACCCATGAAACTCCCATGGCATGCTTTCCATTTATACTAAAGACTGTAAAAGTGTGGGGCAGCTTCAGAACGACCGTTCTTGCACCAACAAATAGATAGGAATTTTGACCTTTCTACAACAAGGGTTTTAGTTCGGACTTTCTATTCATAGGATTTGACCCAACATGGTGAGAGACCATTGCTACCCTTCTCATCAGAGTCAACTATGTGATATTGGTGTTTATTCCAATACCCACATTTATATCCTGGCTGGAAATACTCTTGGCTTTAGAGTGTTACTGGTTGAGTCGTTCCCTTGGGTGAGTACTTTTTCTCCAAGGCAGGCCCTCTAAGATAAACAAAACAAGAGAAAAAATATTCATAGTTCGATCAACCTTCATTTAGAAACAAAGGGAGAACACATGCAATAGGTTTTCTCACACTCGCAAAGTGTTTTGTTTAATTTTAAACCCAAAATGAAGTGTGGAGGTGATCACTTTATTCCACCCTAAGACCATCAACAAGCCTTTTGATTCTCAAGATCACCATGAGGTGCAGAGAAGCACATACATTTTTCGATGGCATTAGTTTGAGTAAGTAATCACAAAACAAAGTTGCACATGTTCATTTTAAGTCCACAAAGCAATGATTTTGATTCATTTTAAAGAACCAAAAGAAATGTGAAAACTTGCCTTGTTCAATTGTTAACTCTGAAAACCAACTTTAGTAAGATTTTCCTAAAGTTTATTTTAAGTTCCTTGTCCCAAAAAATGAAAGCTTTCAAGAGTTGTTCTCTTTAGAATCCAAAATGTAAGCTAGTTCAAAAAAAAAAAACTAAAGTGTATAACAAAAGTCTTAAGCATTTAAAAACACTTTTTTGATTTCTAGTTTTAGGGCTTCAATCCTCCTTGCCTCCAAGATTTGTTCAAGATGGCCTCTTATCTTTCAATGTTACAAATCCCTTGCGCAAACGAAATCCCTCCTTTAAGATAAAAAAGAAAAATATGCAATAATCAAGTTATTTAATTCAAGTCATTTTAAGAATTAACTTCAAATAAAAGAAAAATTTTATATGAAGAGACTAATGATTTTTTTTGAACTGATAAATGAAGCTTTAATAAGAATCCTGCTTTCAATGGTTTTTTGCTCATCTAGTCTTCATAATCAAATAACTTTTTCCTCTTCTTCCCATCAATGTTCACACCATACAGACTTTAAATCACGTAGAACATTCTTTGGAAAACGATAGTAAATAATAAAAATAAAGCTTGAAGAACACTATAGTCAGTATTCAATGCAATGCAACAAAGCTCGATTTCCCTTCTTCTTTTTTACATTCACTCTGCACAACCAATGATTAATGAGGGCAGCCATATTAAATGCAGAGGATCAAAACTAACCAAACTACGAAAAGAGAACAATAATCATAATCCTTTAAATTCTTCACCTTCTTCTTTCTTTCTTTTCGTGAAATTGACCTTTTTTTTTTTTACCCTTTTACTGTTGGTGAGTTGGATAGCTTACCTAAATTGACTTAGAATGTGGATAAGGAACTTTAAGAAAGAAAAAGGCACATTTTCTTACCTTGAGATTCAAAAAGCATGTTTTGAAATTAGAAATGCAAGAGACCTATTTTGATGCAATGTTCTCAGTAACAAATTGAGTTATGATCCAAAGAGCGAGATTCAAAAAGTCATTCCCAGCTAAAAGATAGAACAAGCAATGTTGATGTTTATCTTTTTGTTAACACACCTCACTTGCAGATACCTATTATTGGGAATAGACTAAAAAAACAAGATATGAGCATGCCAAGTCATCAATGGTTTATTGCCTCAACAATCAATCAACAACTTGCTCACAGATACTTGGTAAGGAAAATGAATTAAAAAGCCAATGGAGGAGGAATTTAAGCCATCAATGGCTACTAGCCTTTCTAATCAATTACCGAAGCTTACTTAAAGATACCCAGCAAGGGAAATGAGTTGAACAATTAAATCAACAAACAAGTTAACTCATTAAAATTTTCTGGCCAGATCAGTCAATCAACTGAAACTTGCTCTCATATAATCAGTAAGGGACACAAATTTAAAAATCAAACTAAAGTACAACTAGATTCATCAGAAGTTGGTGACCTCAATAATCAATCAATGGTTGTTGAGACTAGAGCTGCAATGTCTAGAAGAACTAGACTACTGTGAATGCTAACTTTTAATGTATTAATGCTTGTTTTCTTGGGTGACACCTTCATGGAATAACTCCTTGTCATGAATGTCAAATCGTCAATAATATTTTTTGAAATCTACATATATTGTACCAACATTCCTACCATACTGAATACTATAGCAAATTAAATAGCAACAAACCTAGACATGAATATCAAATCTTCCAAACACAAAGGCTAAATCATGGGCTTCCAGGCATGCATACTTCCATCGCATTTACCCACATGCATTGAATCAATATTGAAGAGATACAATGAGTTTACCTTTCTACACAACCAATCCTTAATGAGAACATAATTAAATACAAAAAAAGGCAATATTGATTATGATTCTAATTCAACATTGCATAATACCAATCTCAAAAGTAATTTCATCATAATAATATTGCAATTTAATCAACTTACTAGTTTGGAGGATATATTGTAGGGAATTATTGCATGTGGAAACACAAATTCTCCATATCAAACGATGATGCCACAACTACTTTTCCAAATATTGGAAAGTGATGAAAGCAATATTTACTGTCTTTGTAAAGAGTGTTTTACAGTGCTCCTTGGCGTGAACCAGTAGTTGCATCCTTCTTCAGATAATAAAGTAACAACATATACCTTTGTTTCCAATAATAATATGATACACTACAAGCAGTCGAGTAACTTATCACCACAACAACTTCAACCTCAGATGGTCAACATTAATGACATGATATGTTGGGACAAGGGTGACAGATCTGGAAGAAAATAAATCATGGGTATCTATAGCAATTTGAAAGCATGAGCAAAAAATACCATGAGGAACCTAGCATACACTAAGTATAGAGGATCTGAGAGTATTAAAGATAATACTATCACCATCGATCTGGAAGATATGCATGTGAATATGATACAGACACATGAACTGTTTGACGTGTTGCTTCAAAGAGACGTGGTATGCTCACGCCAAAAATGGGTGCTTTGGAATAAGGTATCGATATAAAAAAAGGATAATGGAGGTGGATTTCAGCTGAAATATTTTTGTAAATGCTTTGGTAGGCATGTATGCAAAATGTGGAAGCACAAACAAGGCATGTGAACCTATTGACAACGAGACATAGACAAGGTGTGTGAACTTTTTTGACTGAAATCCTCAAGAAGATGGGGTCTCTTGGAATGCACGGATTGCTGGGTACACACACATATTGGATTTGTTGAAAAGGATTTAAATTTTTTCAAGCAACAACATTTGGCATATAAAGGAGACAACAGGTAACAACTTTCAAGAAAATGCATTTGGTAGGTGTAAAGCTAACAACAATAAATTCTAAGGGAGAAAGAAAGCTTTCACACTCATACAATTAGCAGCTCTAAATTCATGCCCAACCACTTAAAAAGAACTTTCAAATTGATGCAATTGGCAGGTGTAAGACTAGTGACCACAATCTTGACTGTGCTAGCCATACCATGACAAACTTGAATGATGACAAATTCTGATAAAAACAACCTCAAAATCTCCTATAGACATCGCCCATATATTCATTATGTAGCCACCATCTTATGCCCGATTCACTCAAGTGAGAAGGAAACCTTTCCCGCCAGCACATGGGCCCACTAGGAATAAGTTTGTTTTCATTTGGGGTGCCATTCAAGCCAAAATAAATCCACTAGGGATTCTGAAAACAAACATATCTTTAAAAATTCCTGTATGCCAATGGAAATGTTTCTTTTGTGGAGCTGAGGTGTTATAAGAAGGAAAGTTGGTAGAAATAGTTTAATGTGTGAATGGAAAAATACTAAATCTACCAATGAAAAGCAATAGGCACACAAAGCTTGAATGGTTATCTTGAACAGAAATGAAGATTTAGCAATAACATATAGGGTGCACAATCTAGTGGTTTCTAAAGCTTGATACTGATAAACACATTGAATAAGTCTTTGAACGACATAGGAATAGAGACGAAAGACTGTAATTTATGATAATATGCATTAAACATTCTCATATTTTAAATGCCTTTAAGAGAAGCAAGGATCTTATATTCCTATCGATATGACTAGAAACAAAAGATGTATAAATCAACACTTGAACAAAAGAAAAGATTGTATATTTGTATTGAATGTATACAAAATCTAGAAACACAAGCAACATGCTAGATTTTTCTTTTTTTTCTAAAGCCCTACTTCTAGCGCCATTTTGTGGATGTTAAAATCTGCAAATGGCTAAAATCCTAACACACAAAGCATGATTAGTATTTTAAAACAAAGAAAATAGTCAACATCCCTATGAAATAATTCAACATGCCTCATAATGCAATCAAAACAACAAAGGATTAGATAAACTAATTGAAAGCATACAATAAAACATTAAGTAAATAATATCTCATAGTGGATTGGTGCTTCTATGGAAAGAAGCCCTTTCCCAATCCTTGATAAACTCTAATGATGAAGATTGTTGAAGATGCTATGAAGTGGGAAAAATTAGCTCTCAATTGAAGAGAGTGACTTTTCATGAAGATTGTGTGTGGATTGTTGAAGAATGAGCCTTCTATTTATAGAATCTCAAGTTGAAAGAGTGCCCAAAAGAGAGCAATGTGGGATAAAGATTTAGCCAATAAGAAGGAGCCACTTGTCACCTTGTGAGTGGATGGAGGATGTGCAAGTTTTGGTCAATGTGCCAATAAATGGGATTAGTTGGCCTTTTCAAATTCAAACTTGGCTTGTTGGAGGGAGAAAAAGAGATTTGAATTCCAAGTGGGGGACATGTAAGAGGGGAGTTATTGCCATGTTGGAAGGGACAAGTCAACTTGTTTTGAAATTCAAACTTGAGGGAATATTCTCCAAAGATGCCTTGTTGAGGGAAAATGAGGATTTTATAAATGAATTAAAATACCTTATTTGTGCTAGTGGGAAAAGCTAGAGGATGTGATGGGTGATTAGATTAGATTAATCAGAATTAGATTAATTTAGTGAAGGATTAGGTGTTTTTGACCAATTTGACTTGATACTTTGATTTATTTAAATCAAAAGGGAGGAATATGAATTTTGTGATTTTAATTAAATAAAGTTTGATTTATTTAATTAAAAGGATGATGTTAGGCTTAATTTAAACAAAGTTGATTTATTTTATTTAAATGGATGACCTTAGGAGATTGAAATTAATGAACTTGATTTACCTAATGAATGGATGAATGTGAATGATGCTAATTTTGTATGTCTACAGTTGGTATGGGTACATCCTTATATCAATATTTCTTATGCGATGGAATCAACATCCCATTGGAATCATGAGCGAAGAAGATTCAAGTTAAAATCATCTCCCCATAATTTCCTAAAATTTAGGCTAATAAAACACATATTCTTCTTTAAGCCTAAATACTAGGGAATCGTGAGAAAAGAAGCTTCAAGTTAAAATCATCTCCCCACAATTTCCTAAACTTTAGGCTAATAAAATGCATATTCTTCTTTAATCCTAAATACTAGGGAAGAAAGTAACTGCATATTCTTTTTTAACCCTAAATACTAGGGAAGAAAGTAACGTTTAATGGAATATTTCCTTTAAAAAGAGGAAAAGAATAGTAGGTGTTAATATCTTTAAAGAAAATGTTAGTTAATATTTTTTTTAACTTTTTCTTTTTGATGAAATTTTTCAAATATTCTATTTAGATGAATAGTACATGTAAATATTTTAAAGAAAATGTTAGTTAATTTTTTTACTATCTTTTAAGATGAAATTTTCAAATATTCTATTTAGATGAATAGTACATGTTAATATCTTTAAAGAAAAGGTTAGTTAATATTTTAACTTTTCAAGATGCATTTTTTTTCAATACTCCTTTTAAGGGAATATTTATAGGAAGATAAGTTCTTTTAATATAATATTTATTTTTAGAAAAATGTAATTGTTATCTAGTGTGGTTAGGCTTAAAAATTTTCAATATATTTGATCTAAAGATAGCATTAATCCAAAACCATGTAATAATATTAGTAAAATTCTCTTGATTATAGAACTTATAAATTAAAATAAAATAAATAATTAAATAAAAATTTCCTAATCATTTATTAGTATTGCTCCTTGATTGGTTATATCGAAGCATACAAGTTTTTTCTTGATCCCAATATGTCTTCTATCAACACATATTTGATCTAGAATCTTCTTCAAATATAGAGAAAATGAAGCATCTTTTTACCTAGAAGTAATATTCTATAAAGAATAGACAACATAAGAATTTCACCGAGTAGCCCTAGTTAAGTGTTGGATAAATATTTTATTACATTACATAGTATAGTCATTATTATTTTCATTTCCTAATGCTACATAAACTATCTAGACAATAGAGATATGATTTTTGAAAAGATAGGGATTGCTCCTTGATTGGCTATATCGAAGCATACAAGTTTTTTCTTGATCCCAGTATGTATTCTATCAACACATATTTGATCTAGAATCTTCTTCAAATATAGAGAAAATTAAGCCTCTTCTTACATATAAGTAATCTTCTATAAAGAATAGACAACATAAGAATTTCACCGAGTAGCCCTAGTTAAGTGTTGGATAAATATTTCATTACATTAAATAGTATAGTCATTGTAATTTTCATTTCTTAATGCTACATAAACTATCTAGACAATAAAGATATGATTTTTGAAAAGATAGGGTAATAAGTAGCACAACAATGCTCGAAGATATTTAACTGTAGGGATTCTTGCATAAATTTGGCAAGGGAAGTAGGGAATAATATATGTTATGAAATTTCCCAAAATAATACATGTATTTGATTTAAGTTCATCACTTAGTTTTGTTTCATGGGATTTCTCTTGTGAATGGATATGGTTTAGTTACTGAATAAATGGTTAAATAATTCTTTTATTTTCTATGACACTTATTATAAATTCTTGACTAATGCTCATTGATTTCTTTAATCATCATTGGTTTTAATAAACTAAGGAATGTTGTTAAAAATTTCCATGCATTATGATTTCTCTTTTCCTTTATTAAGATTAAGTATGTTAGATATAGATTTGAAACTAATTAATGAAGGAAAACAAAACTAACAACATTCGGTATTAACGATGCCTCTGGATCATTTTTACGGGTAAAGCCATTGTGCTTGAGCTACTACATCTATAGCCTAACACAACTACAATAACGGCATATGTGGCATCATCCCTATAAATCACCAGGGAGAAATAAGGAACATTGGTTAATTGAATCCAAAGGGAGGGAAATCCTCTTTGGATTGATAATCTAAAAACATAAAAAGAAAACAAATTAAATCTACTAGTGACAACATAGAAAACCAAACTTAGGAATTTTTCTATGGTGCAAATGTAATATGATTATGTGGAAGATTTATTATGAAATCATTTAAAATAGGTCAAGGGTGATGAATATTAATAGGAAATAGGTTAGAAGAATTTTGTTAGGTAAAAAACAATGGTCAAATCAACCATTTGTTATTTTCTCTTCCCTTCATGGGTAGCAACTATAGAGGAATTGTCTGGGGGAAATAAAAACCCTAGAAAGGGTTGTGTACTCACTTTATAATAGTTCATATAAACATAGTCTAGAAAATAGAACTACATATTTTACGCCTTGATCCCATTTGGAAGTAGGGTATGTAGGTAGTTTGGGAAATGAAGGATGCTCCCAGTACTCAAGAATTTGGGAACGGGGTTTAGGGTTAGAGATATCACATAGATAGTTATAAGAGATAATCAACTAAAATATATATTGTAACTATACTCAGAAGAATCTCGTATGGATTGCTTTATTCCCCGAGGCCCTTAAGTAAAATTATGAGGTGGGTTTCAAGCCTAGAATTATGATTTACATACCCCTTAGGATGACGACCTCGGTACACTCCCAATAGGTAGTGTGGTCATTAGGGAAGAAACTCATAATCCAGATGATCCTGATGGGTCCAAGACTCTGGCTAGAGCACATACCTATCATATGATAGATGTCTACCTCATTTAGGTGGATGCCTATTATGATTATATGAATAGATGTATTCCTATTCCATATGAATAGATGAAGTGAATTCATGTTCTGCATGAACATATAATATACCTATCCTGTATGGATAGAAGTTCCCGAGTATACTTGTAAATGAATACATGAACAAAATATATATATATATATATATATATATATATACTGGTGTTTTGGGTTAGAATTAATTGCATCCTTACATGTGGTATTAGAGAAAGATTCAAAAACTAGGCCTTGAGCTTACTACGACTCACGCAATTGAAATATATATTTTATAATTTATAGAAACATCATTTCTCAAACCTTAGAATAATACTAACATGAGAATAATTAAACAGGAATTCTAAATGCCAAGGGGAAGAGCAACTCGAGTTGGTGTCGACCGAAGGCCAAAGGGGAACAATGATGATGAACCATAGGCTTAGGGAAGGGATAAGGATGGGATTGAAGCAATAATAGAATTGTTAACTAAATAGAGAGATAAAATAAACTCCTTGGAGTAAACGGTACAAGAACTTCGAACAAGACAAGATAATATCGAAAACACAGTTGAACCTAAGATTGAAAACCCTCCCGAAGGAGATAATCTAGAGTCGAACATAATGAATGTTATTGCACCTAGGAGGGAACATCCTAATTTGGAATTGACTATGGACTTGAAGAAAATCACCCCTCCAAAATTTGATGGGAAACAACTAGGAGAAGGGGTAGAAAACTAGCTTAATGACATGGAAAAGTATTTTATGTTAAGGTATTTTAGCGAAATTACTAAGGCATTATGGGGGTCCTACCAACTAGTTGGTGAAGTAGCTAGTTGGTGGACTAATGTGAAGGAACAAAATAAGTACACCAATGAAAATATAGAATGGGAACAATTTGTTGAATATTTTTCATAAAAGGTGGCTACCATAATTATTTTTTGATGAGAATATGACCGAGTTTCTCAACTTTCAGCAAGGATCTTTGACAATTCAACAATATTCGGATAGGTTTGCCAAACTACTAAAATATGTGCCAATATATCAACAAGATGAAAAGAGCCAAACTAGGAAATTCATTTTGGGATTAAATACCAACATAGGGGTAGAGGTTGACATGCATGGACCAGAAGGCATGAATGAAGTACTAGAGAAATACTTGAAGCAAGAAAGGAAGTTACAAGCTTTAATATCCACAAGACAATCTTTCAGGAGTAATAATTTCAAGAGGAAACATGAATTCAAAAGGAACCAAAACTTCAACAAGAACCTAAGGAACAATTCATTAGAAAGAAAACCACCTCTAATTAAGAATCAAACGTAGA
This sequence comes from Sequoia sempervirens, assembly GCA_007258455.2. Classification (NCBI taxonomy): domain Eukaryota; kingdom Viridiplantae; phylum Streptophyta; class Pinopsida; order Cupressales; family Cupressaceae; genus Sequoia; species Sequoia sempervirens. The sequence continues at coordinate 1,155,742,852 of VDFB02271358.1, read as the reverse complement.
ATCAGAATAATACTAATATAAATATAAATTCAACAAAAATGAACCAAGGAGCTATAACGGGCCAACAAATCAACCAAGTCTCAATGGAGCAAGCAATAAGCAGCCTAAAAATCTAATGCAACGAGGACCACCAGGTGGATGTTTCATGTGTGGAGGGAATCATTTTGCTAGAGAATGTCCAAGGATGCAAGGTTTGATGAGACTAGATCAACCTGAGAGGGGACCTCCACAAAGGATTCATGCAGTAGTAAGAAATCAACACACTCGATCCTAGAATGTTCCTGTAGAGACTACAGGTACACTCTTTGGAAAACTAGTCTAAATTCTAATAGATACCAGATCATCTGAATATTTTATTTCTCCCAAATTTGTAAAGAAAAATTTATTTAAAGTTAATCATATGGAATCATCATGGATAGTCTAGTATGGGGATAAGGCAGTTAAAAAGGTGACCCAATGTCTATCTAATGTAGAAATCAATTTTCTAACTTCAATAAAAAGGTATATCTTTACGTGGCACCTTTAGGATCATATGATGTGAACATTGGAATGAGCTGGTTGAAAAACCATCAAGAAAATGTAGACTGTTACAACAAATGGGTAGAATGTTTAGATGATGTAGGAAAAAGGGTTGTGATTGAAGGGAAACATAGACCTATAAGTATGGAAATCATATCAGCTATGCAAATGAAAAGAGAGAAGAGAAAGGGGGCTCTAGTATACATGGTTACCATGGATGAAAATGAATAAGGGGATATTCTAACCCTCCAAAATTCTCCTTACCTTCAATATTTTAGTGATGTGTTTCCTGAAGAACTACCAGGGATACCCCTAAAATGAAAATTTGACTACTCCATTGATATAGTTCCAGGTGTTGAACCTATGTCTAAGGAACCCTATCGAATGAACACGATAGAGCTAGTAGAACTCAAGATGCAATTGGAAGAATTTCTTGAGAAAGGTCTCATAAGACCAAGTGTATCTCCTTGGGGAGCACCGGTTTTGTTTGTTAAAAAGAAAGGTGAAACCTTAAGACTATGTATTTATTATAGAATGTTGAAAAAAATTACAATAAATAATAGGTACCCTTTGCCACGCATTGAGGACCTCTTTGAACAAATGAAAGGAGAAACTGTGTTTTCTAAGATAGATCTTCGATTAGGGTATCACCAACTTAGGATAAAGGAGGGAGATATCCCAAAAATAGCCTTCAAAACAAGGTATGGGCATTATGAGTTTATAGTTGTACCTTTTGGTGTGACTAATGCTCTAGCTACCTTTATGAACTTGATGAATAGTTTGTTCCATGATTACTTAAATAAATTTGTTTTGGTTTTCTTATATGATATCTTGATTTATTCCAAAAATGAGGAGGAAGACCTAGCACATCTTCAGTTAGTTTTGCAAAGGTTGAGAGAACATAAGCTATATTGAAAACTATCAAAATGTACATTCTTTAAAAAGAAAGTACATTACTTAGGTCACATCATTTTAGAAGATGGTATTTCCAATAGATCCAGATACGATAAAATCCATAGAGGAATGGTCGATTCCTAAAAATGTGTTTGAGGTAGGAAGTTTTATGGGACTTGCAGGATATTATAGGAGAATCATAGAAGGATTCTCAAAAATTGAAAATCCAATCACTTCACTACAAAGGAAGGGTAATAAATTTCTGTGGACTGAATAGTGTGATAAGGTATTTCAAATTTTGAAATAAAAATTAACCACTACACCTATCCTAAAGGTTCTAGAACCAAATAGACATTTCATAGTTGTGAAAAATGCATCCATTGAAGGTATAGGTGGGGTACTCATCTAGGATGAAGGTGTGGTAGCTTATGAATCAAGGAAATTGAAAAATCATGAAGTAAACTATGCACCTCATGATTTGGAACATGCAGCAATTGTACATGCTCTTCAAAAATGGAGACATTTTCTCTTAGGAAAACCATTTGAGTTAAAAACTGACCATCAAGGACTCAAGTACATCTTCACGCAACCTCACTTGAATGCTAGACAAAGAAGATGGTTAGAATTTCTAAGCGAATATGGTTTTGAGATAGAATATATTAAGGGAAAAGAAAATAGGGTTGCAGATGCACTAAGCAGAAGGAGGCACTTGATGAATATTGCAATATTCAAAATCACTTTTAGAAAAAAATTTCTAAACGAGCAAAAAGAAGATTCATGGTATAAGTAGGTCAGATCAACCTTAGAAAGTGATCCAATTGATCCTAGAATGAAGGGGTACTCTCTAGATGGTGAAAAGTTACTTTGATACAACAATAGGATATATGTCCCAAACTCTAAGGAGTTAAGAGAGATGGTTTTAAGTGAAGCCCATAATACCCATTATTCAGGACATCTAGGGGAAAATAAACTTTATTTAGACCTTAAGAAACTATATTTCTAGTAGGGAATGAAGAATGAAATAATACTTTATATAGCTAAATGTCTTGAATGTCAGAGGGTGAAGGCAGAGCATAGTCATCCTACAGGATTATTGTACCCCCATGATATACCACATCATAAGTGCTAGGTTATTAGTATGGATTTTATTCAAATATTTCCTACAACACCTTATCATCATAGCACAATAATGGTGGTAATTGACAAACTTACCAAGATTTCTCACTTCATAGCAAGTAATATAATAGATGATGCCCCAACTTTGGCTAAATGTTTTGTGAAGGAAATTTTTAGATTACATGGAGTTCTAGAAAATATCATATCTGATAGTGATGCTAGGTTCACTTCAAGGTTTTAGACAACTCTTCAATCAGCTTTGGGAACACAATTAAATTTTAGTACAACATATCACCCTGAAACCGATGGCCAAACTAAAAGAACAAATCAAATTATGGAAGATCTTCTATGAATGTACTGTATGGACAAACAATCTAAGTGGGAAGAATATCTTCCACTAGTATAATTTTTGTACAATAACTCTTTTCAAGCCTCCCTAGGGATGGCTCCATTTGAGGCACTATATGGAAGAGCTTGTTGCACACCTTTGAGCTAGGATAATCTTGAGGATAGAGTGGTAATTGGACCAGATATGTTGAAGGAGATGGAAAATCATATCAGGTCAATTAGACAGAGGTTAAAGGAAGCAATAGACAGACAAAAGAGTTATGTAGATAGGAAAAACAAAGGGAATTTTTAGTAGGTGAAAAAGTTTTCTTAAGGGTCAGGCCATATAAAAGCTCCATAAGTTTTGGTAAGAAGGAAAAGTTGGCACCCTGTTATGTGGGACCTTTCAAAATCCCAAATAAGATAAATTTGGTTGCCTACAAATTGGCCCTACCTCCCCAACTGAGTCATATCCATGATGTTTTCCATATATCTCTTCTTAAGAAGTATGTACCTAATGAGAAATGTTTTGAATTGGAATGCATTATAGGTCCAAGAGCTCGGGAAAATAACAATAGAGCCATATCGAATCTTGGAGAGGGGTATGTGCAGGATCATCATGGAAAAAATAGAAAAATTTGAATAAGTTATATATATTATTTAAAAAATGTGTAAGAATAGAATCTGTAGAAAATTGAATGTAGTTTCTAAACTACTAGGTATGTTTAAAAAAAATCTATATAGTGAAAATTTGAAATTTCAATGCAGTGGTACTTAAATTTCAGGGAAAAAATAAGTAGGTGTCTGTCTGACCACCCTAACCACAATAAAATGATAATATTTTTTATAATATTTTAGATATAAGTAGAGGACTCATGCCCCAATGTGATGCATATTTTTTGTAATTTTTTTCCAAGTAAATAATTAATTATGAATTTTTTATTACAACTTTTTTAAAAATATAAAAACTCATATGTTTGACCACTTTAACTTGGTCAAAAATTCATGAAATTCATTTTTTAATCCTATAGTATGCGAAGCATAGAATGTGGTGCATGTTTTGGATTCAAAAAATGTGATATCGTTTGAAAGCTATAGATGTTTTCAATCAGCTTATCAATCAGGACTTTAGTCCTAATTTGAATAGAAAATGAATAATAATTACTTATTAAATTCAAAGTAAAGAATAATTTATATCGGTGGAAATCTGAGAATATCCTTTAAAAACCCTTTTCATTTCATCAATTTTGGGTAAAAAAATAGTCATCCACATACCCATCATATTGCCACTTTTTGGCCCATCATGATCCTGCACATACCCAGAGACGCTAGTACCAATTGACCAACAAGGTGGTTGACCAAAGATAAGTACAGTGGGATCAATATGATGAAGAGAATGCTACTTGGGAAGATACAATTGAACTACAACAATCCTTTCCATTCTTGTTTTAAGCACTACCTAGATACTATATTTCTTTCATGTTTTAAATGACTATCTTTTTACTATATCAAACTTATTAAATATGCATCAAGACAATGCCCAAATGAGGGAGGATGTCATGACTCCTCTCCTCTAGCTGCACATTTTGATAAACTTTAATACTAAAGGAAAATGCATGAACATGTTTTGATATTCATGAAAGGTATTATCTCCACATTTCCTAAAATATCTGCCAGTTGGATCTAGCCATTTATTATTGACGAGAAATAAATCTAATAAATATCTTTGAACAAAAATCAAATTTATTCACCAAAAAATGGATTAAATGTGCAGACATGAAAATTGTTTGTCTGTCAGCACAAACCAACAGGAAAATTGCACCTACAGCCACCCAACTCTGACTTCAGTCACCTCGCATATTATTCACATGGAGCTCTATTTCATCTGCCTAGAATACATTTGAGAACTAACTCGTAAACTACAGTGGCAATAATTTTAATGCATTTCTATCTATAAATTGAATGTATCGGCCTACGTTTGGGGCATTAATTTGATTTCCTCTGTATTCAATGTCTTGAAAGGGATTCCAAAGGAGTGTTATATTGCAGATTTGTGCAGGAGATAGACATGGGTATCTAGGTGCCTCCCTACTTCAAACCCCCAACCAAGAATCAATGCAAAGGGTAGGATTCAAAGTATTTTTTTATAAAAATGATTATGTGTGTGATATCATTGGCATCTACTCCTTATCTTATCATATTTGAGAATTCCATTAAATTTATCTATGGATTCATGTTGTTTTATATGTAAAGTCTTAAACTGGAATATGATGTACTTGCCACAATCTACAAGAGTGGAATGGCTATTTTAGGGGAGATAATTGTATAATACAATACACACCTGAATAGGATTTTTAAATAATGATGTGTCCAATACCTAAGTCTAATGGAATTAATGCATGCAGTAACTAAATTTAAACAAAATTTAATATTATGACACATTTACTATTTGGAATCCTTAGTAACTATGAAAATTGAATGAGAATGCAACATTATAGAGAACGAAACCATAGCAGTTGATGTTTATGTAGAAGAAATAATGTTTTTAAACCTAAATTTGTAAGTTCTTCCCATTAAGTTATCCCAACATTGTAAAATGGAAATTCATAAATAGGAAAATTATTTATTATTAAAGTTTGATTGTAAAATGAAAATTCGTAAATAGGAAAATTATTTATTATCAGAGTTAGGAGATCCAAAAGATTATCTTTGATGTAATTATATTTTTTCTTTCTTTCCTGCATTCAATACTTGTCACCAAATTAACATTCTAAGGGGGAAAAAAATTACTCTAATGTATTGCTTTATTTTACAAACACATACAACCGTTACTTTTTAGCATAAGGGTAAATAAGTTAGATAATATTTTCCCTTCACTTCTCCTAAATATTATGCATGTTGATATGGGTACATCCTTATATCAATATTTCTTATGCGATGGAATCGACATCCCATTGGAATCATGAGCAAAGAAGCTTCAATTTAAAATCATCTCCCCACAATTTTCTAAACTTTAGGCTAATAAAACACATATTCTTCTTTAAGCCTAAATACTAGGGAATCATGAGCAAAGAAGCTTCAAGCTAAAATTATCTCCCCACAATTTCCTAAACTTTAGGCTAATAAAATGCATATTATTCTTTAATCCTATATACTAGGGAAGAAAGTAACCACATATTCTTCTTTAAGCATAAATAGTAGGGAAGAAAGTAACCTTTAATGGAATCTTTAATGGAATATTTCCTTTAAAAAGAGGACAAGAATAGTAGGTGTTAATATCTTTAAAGAAAATGTTGGTTAATATTTATTTTTTATTTTTTTTTGATGAACTTTTTCAAATATTTTATTTAGATGAATAGTAGATGTTAATATTTTAAAGAAAATGTTAGTTAATTTTTTTTACTATCTTTTTAGATGAACTTTTTCAAATATTCTATTTAGATGAATAGTACATGTTAATATTTTAAAGAAAATGTTAGTTAATTTTTTTGACTATCTTTTTAGATGAACTTTTTCAAATATTCTATTTAGATGAATAGTACATGTTAATATCTTTAAAGAAAACGTTAGTTAGTATTTTAACTTTTCAAGATGCATTTTTTTTCAAATACTGCTTTTAAGGGAATATTTATAAGAAGATAAGTTCTTTTAGTATAATATTATTTTTAGAAAAATGTAATTGTTATCTAGTGTGGTTAGGCTTGGAGATTTTCAATATATTCAATCTAAAGATAGCATTAATCCAAAATCATGTAATAATATCAGTAAAATTCTCTTGATTGTAGAACTTATAAATTAAAATAAAATATATAATTAAATAAAAGTTTCCTAATCATTTATTAGTATTGCTCCTTGATTTGGCTATATCGAAGCATACATGTTTTTCCTTGATCCCAGTATGTCTTCTATCAACACATATTTGGTCTAGACTCTTCTTACCTAGAGGTAATCTTCTATAAAGAATAGAGAACATAAGAATTTCACCGATTAGCCCTAGTTAAGTGTTGGATAAATATTTTATTACATTACACAGTATAGTCATTGTAATTTTCATTTCCTAATGCTACATAAACTATCTAGACAATAGAGATATCATTTTTGAAAATATAGGGTAATAAGCCTCACAACAATGCTCGAAGATATGTAACTATAGGGATTCTTACATAAATTTGGCAAGGGAAGTAGGGAATAATATATGTTCTAAATTTTCCCAAAATAATACATGTATTTGATTTAAGTTCATCACTTACTTTTGTTTCATTGGATTTCTCTTGTGAATGGATATGGTTTAGTTATTGAATAAATGATTAAATAATTCTTTTATTGTTAATGACACTTATTATAAATTTTTGACCAATGCTCATTGATTTCTTTAATCATCATAGGGTTTAATAACCTAAGGAATGTTGTTAAAAATTTCCATGCATTATGATTTCTCTTTTCCTTTATTAAGATTAAGTATGTTAGATATAGATTTGAGACTAATCAAAGAAGGAAAAAAAAACCAACAGCATTCGGTATTAACGGTGCCTCTGGCTCACATTTACGGGCAAAGTCATTGCACTTGAGCTACAACATCTATAGCCTAACACAACTACAATAACGGTGTTTGTGGCATCATCGCTATAAATCTCCAAGGAGAAATAAGGAAAATTGGTTAATTTAATCTAAAGGGAGGGAAATCCCCTTTAGATCGATAATCTAAAAAGATAAAAAGAAAACGAATTAAATCTGCTAGTGAAAACCTAGAATTTAATGAAACTTAGGAATTTTTATATGGTGAAAATGTAATATGATTATGTGGAAGATTTATTATGAAATTTGTAGACACGTAAAATGTACCAATTGACATTGTGCATCTAATCCTGACCACCAACATAGTTTCGCCCTGAATCATCCTTCGGTCTAATCATTTAATCAAATACCCTTATTTGATTAAATTCATCAATATTCTTCTCTTAATTAAATAAATCAGTTATCTAATTAAGTCACCTTTTTCTCGGTACTTAAAATAATCATTTTGATTCAATTATCCAATTTAATTAAATAATTAATTTTATTTGCTTAAATCCCTTAAGTCTATCTATTAAATTAAATAAATTAAAACCTTATTTAATTTAATCTTACATCATCTTTGTTAATTAAATAAATCATGAATCTTTATTTAATTAATCTCTTATCACATTCCTCTCATATTTGATTTAAATAAATCCACAAATTTAAGTCAAATAGGTCACATCACTTAATCTCTTCATGAAATTAATTAACTTGGATTAATTTAATCTCATATCATGTCCCATCCTCTAGCTTTTCCCACTTGCACATGAAAATAGATTTAATTGATTTATTAAATCTCTATTTTTTTTCAACAAAGCATCTTTTGGGAATATTCCCCAAATTTGAATACAAATCTAAAGTGGGATAAGTCCTTCCAACAAGGAATTAACTCCATCTTACATGTCCTTTTCCTTGAGCCAAGTGGCATTTAATGCATTCTTTCTTCCCTCTTGCATGTCATTTCAACAAATTCAAAATTCAAAATATGTATTTATTGGCACAATCATCAAAACTTGCACATCCTCCATCCGCTCACAAGTTGACAAGTGGCAATTTGCCATTGGCTAATTCTTAGTCCCACATTGCTCTATTTTGGGCATGTTTTCAACTTTTCAATATATAAATAAGAGGTTAATCTCCTTATTTTATCATCCACAATTTGAGTAAAATTACTATGCTCAAATCATTAGCAAATTTCATACATTATCATTGAATCTTACCTAGGTTATGCAGATTTTTCCATTGGAGCACTCATCAAGCATTAATAAAGTGGATCAATTATCATCACACCTCAATCTTACATACTAGGAATTGGGAAAGGGCCAATTTTCACATCAAATTGGCACCAATTCCCCCATGGGATCATGGGTTTGCTAGTTTAATTAGGATTCAATCTCTTTTATTGTTATCTCATTGTATTCTTCATTGCTTTTCCTAATTTAAACTTTGTAAATGGATTCCATGGGAAATCCTTGTTCTTGCTTGCATTTCACCATCTAATGTGTTTTTTATGTTGTTTTACAAGTATTAGGATTGGGGTTCGACATTTTAGAGCTAGAAGGAGGGAAATCTCACTTTTTAGTCACGTTTTTCATCAAAATTACACATTTTTATTTGTCCACAGGAAAAATCTGCCGCATGAAGCTCAGCGTCGCTGTTTAGCACCACTGGTTTTCCAACATCATTGTATAGGACTGTTGAAAAATCAAACTGTGACACTATATCCCTTCCGCCCAAGATTTTGAATTTCAAACTGCATTGCTTGACCAATCAAACCTGCGGGAATTTTCAAACAAATCAAACTGCACCGCTAAGCAAAAGGATGACACATTTGAGCTCACTGCTTCGGGTACAGAGCACCGCTGACTGGTAAATGGCACTATACAGCACCGCTGGGGAAATCAAACTGCGACACAGTCATGGGTTGTGCCGCTGGCATGGAGTAAAAAATTGGAATTTCATTTCAGCATGTGTCTTTTGTCAAATGATAAGTTTATCTTCTATTTTCTACTTTTTAACCTTTGTGTTTTGTAGAATCTAACTGGTTTTCTTTCTTGTAGGTTGGATCAATTAAAAACAAAAGAAAGAGAAGCATGATGATGGTATTTCACAAAATCAAAGTATTTTTAAACACTTTAGTTTTTGTTTAACACTCTTAGGAAACTGTTATCTCTTCTTGCTTAGGATACTAATTTCATTTGGGCTTTTAAAAAGAACCTTTTCAATTTTTTAAAAGGCTTAAAATGAACATTAGGACTACAACTTAGTAGAGTTTTTTTTTTGGTTAACAATTGAACAAAACAACTATCATTTGTCCTTTGGTGCTTTAAAAATAACTCACAATTTCTTTGTGGCCTTAAAATGAACAAGTGCAACTTTGTTTTCGTGATGGCTTACTTAAACTAACTTCATTGAAAAAGGACGTATGTGCTTCTCTCACGCTTTATAGCGATCTTGAGAATCAAAAGGTTTTTTGTGATTTTAGGTTGAGATAAAGCAATCACCTCCACACTTCATTTTGGGTTTAAAATTGAACAAAATCTTGTGCGAGTGTGAATGAACTTATTGCATGTGTTCTCCCTTTGTTTCTAAATGAAGGTTGATTAAACTATGAATAAGTTTATTCACTTTTGTTTATCTTAGAGGGCCTGCCTTGGGGAAAAAGTACTCACCGGGAATGACTCAACCTAACACTCTAAAAGAGTATTTCCAAGGGATATAAATGTGGGTATTGGAATAAATGCCAATATCATGGTTGGTCGATGAGATGGATCTGAAAAGGGACTCGGATATGTGCAAGATCATGATGGGCCAAAAGTGGCAATATGATGGGTATGTGGTGATGACTTTTTTTACCCAAAATTAATGAAACAAAAAGGGTTTTTAAAGGAGATTCTCAGCTTTCCAACAATATAAATTATGATTTAATTTGAATTTAATAAGTAATTATTATTCATTTTCTATTCAAATTATGACTAAAGTCCTAATTGATAGGCTGATTGAAAAACATCTATAGCTTTCAAATAGTAACATATTTTTTGAATCCAAAACATCGTCACATTCTATGCTTCCATTCTATAGGATTAAAAAAAAAAAGAATTTCATGAAGTTTTGACCAAGTTAAGGTGGCGACATATGAGTTTTATATTTTTTAAAAGTTGTAATAAAAAATTCATAATTAATTATTTACATGGAAAAAAATTACAAAAAATATGCATCACATCGGGCATGAGTCCTCTACTTATATCTAAAATATTATAAAAAATATTATCATTTTATTATGGTTAGGGTGGTGAATGAGACACCTACTTCTTATTTTTCCCTAAAATTTAAGTACCAGCATTGAAATTTCAAATTTTCACCAAATAGATATTTTTTTTAAACAAACCTAGTAGTTTAGAAACTATATTCAATTTGCTACAAATTCTATTCTTACATATTTTTGAAATAATATAGATAAATTATTCAAATTTTAACGTCAAGTTTCCTAACTCTAATTTTTTTGAATTGTTTGCCACTTAAGGGCCTATTTTTTCCATGATGATCCTACACATACCCTCTCATCGTATGGGTCAATCTCCATGAATGGAAAGTCCTAATTAAAACCCATGTTTTAGAATTTCCAAAATCCTTGATCTATTTGTTGGTGCAAGAACGGTCATTTTGAATCCACCCCACACTTTTACGGTCTTTTAGTAGAAATGGAAAGCATGCCATGAGAGTTTCATGGGTGTTGATGCTTGGCTAGCCCGTATAAGTGAGTGCCATGGAGGGGAGCCAGTGGGGTCAAGCATCTAACCATTCACTAAAGATAAGCATAGTTGGACTTGTCCAAGTGGGGACTCAACAAATATTTTCTTTCATATCTATAGGGTTGTACTTATTCTTGGTTACAAAATACTTTGCTTGTTCGAAAACATCTTGGAAACAAACACTTAAACTTCATCATCAAAATTTCAAACCCTTTAGGAGACAAATGCAATTGACCCAATTCATGTGTTATTCCTTGACCTTGGGATTTTATCCTTAGAGGTTTCTAAACACTTGGATTATATCTCAATTTGTTTACTAAAGTTAAACAATAGGTAACCCTTGCCTTGAATTCATCAAAGTTTTACATAACACACTTTGTGGGATTTGAAGAAATTAAGATATTGGACATCTAGTTTGAAAAAACTAATTAAAAGAAGTGTTTGTGGTAAAATAAAGTCACTAAGAAAAGATAACAAAATTGACTCTCACATGTATTGAAACCTCATGATTTCCAAGAAAGTCAAAATCCCATAATGAAAGTCCTTGAGTCAAAGTTGAAAATTTAGGAGTCACACTCAAAAGATCATCAAGAGATACAATAGAAAGTGCAATCAAAAGCAACACATCAAGATAAGAAAAAATTTCACAAGGTTCTATAGGCTCATCCATTTGAACAATCCAGAAATCTATGCTCAATTTGAACCACTTCTTAGTTATAGAAGTCCTTAGAAGCATTGCATGTTCTTCAATACCAAGGTCTAGGCAAACAAAGTGTCTTTTTTTTTAGGTTCATCCTAGGATCAAAAGAGATAAAATATTTTTCATCCATCCTTCAAACATCAAACCAAAAATCATCTCATCATCATCTTTTGAGAAATCTTGAAATTATCCTTCATGCTAGGCTTTTTGGAAAAAATCAAAATTATCAAATATTTGAGACAAAATCCTTGAAATCTTTATCCAATCATCTTTGGCTAGGTATGTGTAGATGCATCCTTTTGCATATTCTTAGTCAAAGTTATCAAACCATCTCGTTTAGCTAGGTATATGTAGATGCATCCTTCTTCATATGCTTGGTTAAATTATCATCTTGTTTGAATAGGTGTGGGTAGATGCATCCTTCTCCCTACACATATTCAAAAATATATCATCCTTTGAGAAAATATACCCCTTAGATAATCATCCAACATCTTAGGGTCTATTGGTTCAAATCAAAGCAAACCAAAATCAATCAAGTCAAGGAAAATCCCAAAAGAAAATCAAAAATCAAAATCCAAAACATATCCGAAAGTCCCAAAATTCTAGCATCCCCCTCAAGATTTATCAAAAGATCAAAACATTCACATCATCCATCTCTTGCATCATCGTCATATCACCTTTTGATCCTCAAGATATCTTAAAATTTTCTCTTTTGGGGCATAAAATAAGATCAATCCAAAGAACTAGAGATTCATCTTTAATATTCTTGAAAATTGATCCTTGTTTTATGGTTCAAACTAGATCTCAATACAAGAAGAACATGGAAGCTAACAAAGAAACACCTGCTTCAAGTGACCTAAGCCAAACGAACGCTAAAATAAATCTTGTCGAATCAAGCAATCCTTTGACTATCTCATTATCACAAAACCCACAAGAGGGAATTCAAGAAGAAGATCTTACCTTTGGGATTTCGCATGAAGAAATAACCGAAATGCTTCAAAATCCAAAAAACCATAAGATCATCAACATTATGATGAGGCTTAACCCTTCACTATACATGTTGGAACTAGCAAAACAAGGGGCCAAATTACCTTCTAATTTTGACGTGAGCTCTATAGTGGAACCATCTTTGGAGGTTATGCCTCTAATTTCATCCACACTCCCCATCTCATCTACACCTCCATCCCAAAGAATCACTCAAAACATTCTGCAAATCACAACATCCTTTGCTCCAACCCAACCCAATGTTAATAAGGGAAATGCATTTCTAAATGCTATTCAAACACACCCCCTTGTCAACAATCAAGACTTGGATGCAAATACCATTTAGGAACAAAACATACCCCAAAATCCATTACATAAGTGTGTCCCTCTCACTTTCCATAATCCTAATGATCCACCATCATCATCCTTTCGTACAACACCTCAAACTTCTTTTCTCACAAATTCGCAAGAAGAAGGTGACATGTTCAGACCTGGGGGAATTTTTGACACCACATCATTTTCTCCATTACCACCATTATCCACACCTCTACTTGGATTGGAGCTTCCACCTTTACCAAATATCAATCAAACCAACATTCTAAACACTAATCAAAGCATCATGCAAAACTCTCAAAACTTGTCATCAATATCGCAACAACAGATGACAACAACACAAGCAATCACGACATCATCAACCACCCCCCTAACATCTCAAAACATGGTCTCGCAAGGTCCAATCACATTATCAACACCATTCACCACTCAAACCACCAACACGACATCACCACTCACCACCACCATAAACACCATTCCAAATCCACCACCACCCCCACCACCACTAAACTCCAATTTATCAAACCAATACAGCATGGCATTGCAAGCCAATCACCAAGCTACTTATCAAGAGGAATTCCTGCAAGTTGAAAAGATAAAATCTGCACAAATAACTACTCAACAAGCCACACAAGCAGTGCAAAATGCGCAAACTGCCCAAATTGCACAACAAGCGCAACAGGGCGCACAAGCCCAAGCCTTATTGCAACAACAAGAACAACAACAAGCCACTCAAGCTGCTCAAGCAGCCCAAGCCGCATTACAAGCACAAAAGGCTGCTCAAGCCCAAATCCTATTGCAACAATAAGCGGCACAAGCACAAGCCCAAGTAGAAGCAGCACAAGCACAAGTTCAAGCTCAGGGGCATGCCCAATATCAAGCAGAAGTACACACATAGTTTCTTGCACAAAAAAAAGCAACACAACTACAAGCATATCAACAAGCAATAAAACAATATCAAGAGCAGCAAGAAGCAGCCCAATTAATATAGCAACCCAACAATAAGCATTGTTGGAACAAAAACAAGCACAATAGCAAGCTCAACAACAAGCAATCTTAGCACAACAACAATAGGAGCAACAACAAGCATTGTTTATACAGAAGCAAGTGCAAGCATACCTAGCTCAATAAAATGTGCAAATACCATCAAACAACACACCAAAAAATCCACCCATCCAACCCACAATCGAAACACCCCAGAATACCTTCATCCCACCCCATGATCTACAAAATGATGTAACGACACAAATCAGGTTGCTCTCACAACAAGTGCTCGATCTTCAATCAGGGTGAACCACAAAAACACCGAGCAAATTGTGTTCCTATCCATTTGATAGGAGCCTTGTGATGAAACCATTCCCAAAGGGATTTGAGATCGCCAAGTTTAACAAATATCAAGGGATGGGAAACCCTGAAGATCACATCAGGGAATTCCAAGTTCATTGCATGGAAGTCGCATATGATGATACCTATCTGATGTGGCTATTTCCTAGGAGTTTGGCTGGCCATGCTATGGAATGGTTCTCTCACCTACCTATAGGCATCAAAACATTCCAAGAAATTATAGACGCATTCATTAAAAATTATGCATGCAACATTGCCATGGATGTTAGTCTAGAGGAACTCTTAGCTTTGAAACAAGGAAATAATGAATCATTTGCTTCATTCCTACAATGATGGTGATCCAAGGCTAATCGAAGCAAGTGGGTCATGCTTGAGGAACAACAAGTATGCACCATCATATACAACCTTGACGGCCTCTTGGAATTCCATCTCAAGGTACAAGGGATCACCACATATGACCAGTTGATCTCCAAGGCGCTCAATATCGAACGAGACCTTATGACACAACCCACAGGATCAACTTCATACCCCGATCAACAAAACAACCACCCACCCGCCAATTACAACGATAAACCTCGCATGTGGGAAAGGAACAAAAATGTTACTAATGATGGTGTTTTCGACACCAAAGTGGTCATCAGTGGCCTGCACCAAAATACACCCACACCACAAATCCAAATCCAACACCAAAACAATCATTAGTCAACACAACAACCAAACAACAATTAGGCAATTAACAATCTCAATGATCAAAGGGGACCATCCCAATGGAACAAGAATTACCCCAAGCAAAAGTACACCGCTCTGGGGGAACCACTTAAAGTCATCATGAAGAAGTTGATAAACGAAAAACTCATCAAAGCACCCACCTATGAGAATTACCAAGAACCAGATGTGAAACCTCCTTGGTATAATGAGAATCAACTTTGGGACTTCCATAAAATCAAAGGGCATACCACGAATAGTTGTATGAGGTTAAAAAACATAATTCAAGATCTCATTGATCAAAGAATTATAAACGTGGAATAGCCAATAGGAAACCAAAACCTTAAGATATACATGAATCTGATGCCTAACCATGGCAATAAATGGAATAATAACACAGATAAGGGGGAAGAAACCTTCATTAATGTAAATCATGTATATGAAACTGTCATTGCTTCCCTAGAGGAACACTACACTACCATCACCATCAAAGGAGCCCATGTCGATTGTGGCGTCACCACAAGAGGCGGCAAAGTTACCATTGCAGGATCATCCCAGCAAAATAGAGTCCTTGCACCTAGACCTGTCCCCAATGGCTACAATGTCCTAGATCAGCTCAAAAGAACGCTAGCACAAATCTTCATCATGGAGTTACTAAAAATCCCATCTGCTCATAAGAGAATCCTAGAAGAAGTGTTGGCTTCATCCACTATCCCCGCAGATCTTAATGCGGAACAATTCCAAGCTATGGTCGGAAATATCATTACACCAAATCTCCTCACATTCTCTGACCAGGATTTCCCTGCTCAACCATCTCAAAACCATGCACTCCACTTAGAATTCCTAGTGAAAAAAAGCAAAGTCAAACGAGTTTTGGTGGATGGAGGTGCAAGCTTGAATATATATTCTCTCAAGCTCATCAAATAATTAAAAATCTCAAAGGATTTCATTGACAAAGGAAAGGGTATCACAATAAGAGCATATGATGGTCAAGAAAGAGTATCCCAAGGCATGATGAAAATCCCTATTCAAGTAGGGCCTACTATCATGGAAACCACTTGTCAGGCCCTAGACCTCAACTTACCATATAACATCCTTCTAGGATGTCCATGGATTCATTCAATGAAGGCAGTAGCATCAACTTTCCATCAATGTGTGAAATTCACACATGAGGGACAAGAAGTCACCATCCATGGAGATCCTAAACCCTTCTCCTATTGCAAAAGCCTTGAAGAAAAATACTATAAAATCCCCCAAGTATTGAAAAATGATGAGGGTCCATCTACACCATACATTGATCTCGCCACTCTCGCATCCACTTTTGCAACAAAGACACCTGTCACTCTTGCCATTCCCACCATTTCTGACATTAAGGTCATCATCCAAGATAATAGTTGTGGAAACTACATGATCCCTAAAAATTATTTTGTGGTAGGAGAGTTACCACAATCTTCTAGATCATGGGGACATCTGCAAATAAATGAAGCCTCCACATCCCAAACATCTCTTGAAGACTATCCCAACTTTACAAGTTGGGGAGATCTTGGCCAAGAAGTTATTGAGGTAGATCCATCTCATATGCTATATCAAGATGAGAGACCAGTAGATGATTTACCAATGGATGATAGAAGCAAGGGTCTGCAAATGATGCTCGCAATGGGCTATGACAAAAATCAAAGAATTAGGAAAAATGATAATGGGCTTATAATACCTATCATTCCGGAGATGCGAATGACAAATATTGACCTTGGATGTACCCCTCCAAGTATAACCATACATGGCCGAAGTCCTCTAGTTAGAAGGGTTAATAATCCTCCTCAGCCAACCGCAGCTGAACTATGCTTACCAATATCCACAGGTCACGTCTTAGATAACTATACGTTTGATATAACCAACATTTGTAGTAGTTGATGACAAGGATCCCACATTCAATCTACCTAGGATTTTTTGGGACACCACTCTATTCATGATCAGTACCCCATCCTTTGAATCAGACCACCAAAATCATGAAATTCGCCTAGTATACCCCCAACTCATCGACTATGACCAATGAGGAGCACCAATTCTCGATACATTTGAAAACGATGAGGCGCTCTCAAAATTCATGGGACTATAGGATAGCATTCCATGTGGGGATCACAAAGCAGGGTTCATAATGGAGCTAGATACACATGCCTATTATGGGGAAACGATTGAATCCCTTAGTCACAAAAGTGAAAAATTAAGAATAATATCTAAGTCCTTGAGTGAAAACCACACTATGGCACTCTCCAACTAGAAAAAAAGTAAAAAGAAAGGACACATCCAAAGGTGAAAACCTCTCCAAGGTGCCTGAGGATGGGGGATTCAATCTTCCCTCTAGAGCCATTCAACAAGAAAAATTAGCAGTCTTGGTAGAAAGGTGCAATCCTGTCAATCTAGGAACAAAGGAAACCCCACACATTACATTCTATGCAGAGTCATTACTATCAGAGGAACAAGAGCTCCTAGTAGCCTTCCTAAGAGAGAGATAGATAAACTTCGCATGGAGCTATGCTGACATGCCAGGCCTTGATCCAGAAATCATGGTCCACCACTTAGCAATATATCTAGAAGCAAAGCCTATTAAACAAAAGCTTTGAAAAATGCACCCTCATATCACCTTATTAGTCAAAATGGAGCTAAAAAATCTATTGAATGTGGGATTCATCCAACTGATAGATTATCCAGAATGGGTGTCAAACTTGCTACCTATCTCAAAACCCAATGGGGGCATCAAAATCTATACATACTTTAGAGACTTGAATAAAGCATGTCCGAAAGATGACTTCCCACTTCCAAACATTGACATGATAGTAGACATGACAGCCGAACATGAAATACTGTCACTAATGGATGGATTCTTAGGGTACAATCATATCATGATAGCTAAAGAGGACCAGCACAAAATGGCCTTCACTTGTCCATGAGGGACTTACTACTGGAATATGATGACATTCGGCTTAAAGAATGCAGGAGCAACATACCAAAGGGCCATGACATTAATATTCCATGACATGATCCATAAGACAGTTGAAGATTATGTTGATGACATTCTAGCCAAATCCAGAAAGAGAAAAGATCACATAGCAACCTTAAGTGCCATTTTTGACACGCTAGAAGAGTACAAGGTCAGATTAAACCCAAATTTAAGTGTCTTTGGTGCACAATTAGGAAAGCTGCTAGGATATATAGTGTCAATGAGAGGTATCGAGGTAGATCCAACAAAGGTAAAAGCAATCCTTGAAATGGAGGCACCAAAAACATTAAAGCAATTGAGAGGTCTCCAAGGCAGGCTCCAATCCATTCAAAGATTCATAGCACAATTGGCAAACAAACAAAACCCATATTCTCACCTACTTCACAAGAGAGTAGCATACAAATGGGATAACAAGTGTGAAGAGGCATTCAATAAAATCAAAGAATATTTACTTACACCACCAGTCTTAATGCCACCAATCCCAAGAAAACCATTAATTCTCTACGTATTAGCAATAGCAGTAGCCCTTGGAGCTCTCTTAGCTCAGCATGATGAAAATAGAATAGAAAGGGTTATCTATTACATCAACATAACAATGGTTGGGCATGAGCTAAACTACTCATTCATAGAGAAAGCATGCCTAGTAATAGTGTTTGCATCACAGAAATTCAGACATTACATGTTGGCACACAAAATAAAACTCATCACCAAAATTGACCCTCTCAATTACTTATTGTGAAAAGCAATGCTCACAGGAAGAATGGCCAAATGGGTGATGATACTGTCAGAATATGTGGAGCAGAAAGCAATCAAAGACCAAGTCATCGCAGATCAACTTGTAGGAGCACCAATCTATTCAGAGAATCCTCTCATCTCAGAGTTTCCAGATGAATCCATCTTCAACCTCAACATAGCTGACCACTAGAAACTTTACTTTGATGGCTCATACAGGCAACACAGGTCAGGAAATGGCATCTTCTTTATCACCCCACAAGGGGATTGCATACCCAGGTCCTACAAACTGGCATTTCCCTGCACCAATAACATTGCAGAATGCAAGGCTTTAAACGTAGGTCTCAGAATAGCAGTGCAGTGGAGCATTATAACCCTCAAAGTATACGAAGACTCTCAATTGATAATAAATCAAGTGAACGATGAATACTAGATCAAGGACGAAAAGCTCACTCCATACAATAAATTGGTGGAGACTCTCAAAGAATCCTTCATTGAAATCACATTTGAATAGATTCCTAGAGCTAACAATAGAGTAGTAGATGCCATGGCAACAATTTGATCCTTACTAGACATCCCTCACAAAATTCCAAAATATGAATTCCTGATAGAGCAGCTTCTCGTGCCTGCATTCGAGGTACCAGAATCAGAATTTGTGTGCGAAATCGTTGGTCCCAGCACGATCCTTGGTACAATGACATTTACACATACCTTCGAATAGGAGTCATACCTGCCGACTTTCCCTCAAACCTAAAATGAACCTTTGTAAAAAATGAATCCTGATTCGTCATCCTAGGAGATACTATGTATCGTAGGAGCATAGAAGGAACCTTACTATGCTGCTTAAATTTTGAGGAGGAATTGACTGCTCTAACTAAAGTACATAACAGTATCTGTGGTTCACACTCGAGCAAAATGACCATAGCCAAGAAATTATTGAGGATGGGGTATTATTGGCCCACAATGGAAAGAGAAGCACATGACTATGTCATAAGGTGTCTACAATGTCAGCAGCATGGAGACCTCATCCATGCTCGAGCTCAAGAGCTTCATCCCATCATCACACCATGGCCCTTTTCATAGTGGCTTTTCATAGTGGGGACTCCATCTCATTGGAAAAATCACTCCCACTTCATCTAACAGCCACAAATTCATCATAACCACCATGGAGTACTTTACTAAGTAGGTGGAAGCCATACCCATGACGTATATAACTGGGAAGCAGATATCAAAGTTCATCCTAAACTATCTCATTTGCCGCTATGGTGTTCCACAAGCCATTATCTCAGTTAATGGGAAACCATTTAAGAATTAGGATGTCTGTGACTTATGTGAAAAATTCAAAATCTAACATCGCTTCTCCACCCCATACTATCCCCAAGACAATGGCCAAGCAAAAGCTACAAATAAGACCATTCTAAAAATCCTCAAGAAAACAGTCAATGACGTAGGTCGTGACTTGCATCTGCAGCTTAATCCTGCCCTCTAGGCCTATCGAACCAACATCTGCACACCCACCGGTGCCACCCCCTTCTCCCTGGTCTATGGATCAGAAGTAGTACTCCCCGTTGAGATTGAGCTCCCATCACTCAAGATATCACTACAAAACCTCATCACGGATGAAGAGTACCAAGTATCAAGACTAAATGAGTTGGAGCTACTGGATGAGCAATGTATGGATGCTTTAAATCATTTGCAATTCTATCATAATAGACTCAAAAAGGAGCTACAATAAGAAAAATCAGAAGCAGGACTTTCCAAGTCGAAGAACTAGTATTAAAGGAGAATCAAAAGAATGTCCCAAACCCAAGCAATAAAGGAAAATTTGAACCCAATTGGTTTGGACCATTCATTATCACAACGAGTTATAAGTCAAGGGCATATCAGTTATCAACACCTGATGGGGAACCTCTGCAAGAGCCCATGAATAAATCTCACTCAAAAAGTTTTATGCCTAAATCTTTCAACGTATAGAACCAAAAAATTAGAAAATGTCCTGAAAAAATGGTTGCTTCGGCGAAAACTTGGAAAATAGGCATCTTGGTGACAACAAAAAAAAAAACAAAAAACAAAAAAAATCCAAAAAAATCAGAAAAATGATCAAAAAAATAGTGAAGAGAAAAAAATTGTCCTCTAGTGAAAACCACTTCGGTGGCACTTTGGACAAGTACCTTGGTGAAAACCTAGAAATTAAGCACCTTGTGTAAATAAGTACTTTCCATCCACTAGGATCTTTACGGCTTGTTCTGCATCATTCATCCATTACATTTCCATCATCCATTGCATTCATATCTCCATCCATCACTCATCCACCCGCATCTGCACCATAGTTTGGTCATGTTTTCTTATCATGATCCTCCTAGTACTACTCAGCCCATCCTCAAGGTTAGTTTGTCCTACCTTTATCGGAGTAGTCTATTGCATCACGCTAGGGGCATGTTCTCATTGGATCAGATTCATGTATATTCTTAAAATTCCTAAAAATTAGAAAATCCAAAAACATCAAAAATCCAAAAATCCAAAAACATCAAAAATCAGAAAATCCAAAAACATCAAAACATCAGAAAATCCAAAAACATTGAAAAAGCACAAAATCCAAAAACACCAAAACATATCAAAATCCCAAAAATAGGTCAAAAAGTCAGTCAAAAAGTCAAAAACAAAGTCATCTTGTCGAACTACAGGTCTCTGAGCCTTGAACATAGGCAAGGTTGATCTTTGATCATCCCTCGAGACACTTATGTTAGTCCTTTAGGATTCTGTCATAATAAACTAACATCTCATCATATATATCGTCATCTGTAAATCGATCAAGTCGTCAGTCGAACTATGTGGTCTCTGCGTGTATAACGTAGGCAAGGCTAATCTGTTGATCAGCCTTCGAGGCCCTAGGATAGGTCTTTAGGTTAGTCTTTTGGTCAAAATCTCAAAAATCCCCAAAACATCGAAAAATTAAAAATCAAAACATTTGAAAATCTCAAAAATACCAAAAAATAGCCTCTAAACATTGCAAAACATCAAAAAAATCAAAAAAATAAAAAAAAATCCATCCATCTCATCTCGCTTGCACCCACAATAAGCATCACTCATAATAAACAATCATCATCCTCAACCTTTGGTGAGGCAATTAGAAACAAGTCTAGCTAGTCAAAAGTGGAAACTCAAAACGTCAAGTCTCAAGTCTCAGTCAATATGTAAGCAAAGTGATCAACTCTTGGTGTCAATAACCTATCATCCATTTGGTTAGCGGTATTGAAGAACATCGGTTTGCTTGTTTACTTTATCTATGTCTTTTTGACTTATCTTATTGTGCTCATTCCAAGGACTTCTCAATGACATCCAAACAAAGGATTTAGAGAAATAGGAATGGGGCAACGATCATTATCTTTTGTCTACTATGCTTGTTGGACATTCTTGTAATATAACTTGGTGAATACTTACTTTGTTAGAAATGTATGGAGGCTTTTTTGGGCAGCTTGTTGACTATTGCATTGATAGGTTATACTTTTCTGTGTTTTGGTCCGAGGTGTTTGAACTGTCTAAAATGCATCCTAGCAAGGTTTTTGTATGTCAGGTGTGAACAAGGATACTCCTATATGATTGTCAAGTCAAAGTTCATCACATTGGGTACAACGCCATCCTGGTTCTCTATACCTTGATGCATCGTACCATGTGTGTCATCAAACATAAGAAAATTGGCCCTTTGAAAATCCCAACTCCTCGACAAGTAGTCATCATCATTTGCATATCCATCATCTTGTGTCTTATTGAAATGACTTCTTCTCTTTCGTCCCTTCTTGCTCATCGTGCTAACAAGGTATTATGACAGTTCATCATCATCATCATCGTCGTCATTGATCCTGCATCCACAAATCATTAGCATATTGCATCAACACATCATATAGGAAACACATGGATTGCATCTCCATATAAAGGTGTTATTACAAGAATTTTATATAAATAAGCATGTTCATGTTTCATCATATTGCATCTATTTTTCCATCCATTGCATTCATCACATAAACCATCACATCACATTCATTTGCATGGAACATTTCATAAACCATTACCATATACGACATAATCAAACATATTAGCAATTCATCACATTATAAGCATAAATAGTCACATCATAAGGAATCATTTCCCACATTACATTCATTTTTGAATAGAACATCATCATACCACTTTGCATTAACATATCAATTCATATATCATGTCACATCACAATAAAGGCATCACATACCTTTCTTATTATCATTAAACATGTTTAGGATAATATGTATTTGTTATTCTTAGCATCGTAAAAATATTTCATTTGCATCAAACATACATATTAAATCAAACACGATCATTGCATCCGCATTACATCATGCATAAATCATAAAGGCATACATAGCATCCATTAAATCATCCATACCATATGGAACAGCTCGTAATTAACCATAATTTTTCACATCTCATTTTGTATAAAATCATTCCACACCATTTATTCAAAATAACATCACATTAAGAATGTACATCCATCCATAATCATTTCATATATAAGCATGATTCACATCATTTCACGTATACACCATAGATCATTTCCATATCATTTTTCATATTGCATATTACATATCATATCATTTCAAATCATCATATAGACTACAACATCATTATGCATCACATAAATACATCATCAAATCATAAGTCAACAACATAATATAGATCTATTAGTCATAATCATTAAATAATGCATATATCATCGGAAATAAATGCATCCATAAATACATCATATAATACCATAACATCATTGCCTAGCATATAGAAATAGAATCATCCATAAATGCATAAATAAATGATACACATCACATCGCATCAAAATCATCCTCTCATATATATATATATCATCATCGAATAATTGCCATAGTACAAAATAATCGAATCACTGTACATGTATGCCAGTCAGTAGAAAAAATCCCATCAGGCTATCAAAAAGGAGCCCATAGGACACAAAAAAATGATATCATCTCAATCAAGAGGAGACCTAACCCTCCTGTTTGCTACCCTCACCCCTATCACCGTGACCCTCTACTAATCTGTAACTGGTCCGTTGCGAGTACTCTGAAACCCTTGTTTCTCTAGGTACGACCTGATGATAATGCATATGGTAATAATCTATCTCTCGGATGGCCTCCCTGTAAGACTGAATGGACACTATACTTTGAGAGGAGGAGGTTGCCATGCTCTCCAACTGCTATCTCCAGCCCATTTCTGCGGCCGCTTGTAACTTTGTGGCCTGTCTTTGTAGTATGCCATGATCCCTCTCAGCCCTGACCTGTTCCCTCTCGGTCCGCGCCTGATCTCTCTCCCTTGTCAAAGTCTACACATGGGCCTACAACTGTGCAATCAATGTATCTCTAGGGTTCGCCTGCCCTGTTGGCTATACTGGTGGGGGCTACACTTGGGGCTGCACATGAGGTTAATCCTCACCCCTAGCTCATGGTGGCACATCCACCTGGACCTGCTGTCGGTCTGCAACCTGCTCCTGATCCGACATCTGAACATCAGCCTGAACTGGCTAAACTAGCTGAACTAGAGGCCTAACCGGTTGGTCCTATCATGCACCGTCTCTCCGTCCTCATCCTCCCCCTCTACCTCTTGTCCTCCGCCGATTGAGGACTACTCCTAGAACTGTCAAACGTAGGGGAGGTCGAAACCAATCCCTATATGCCTGTGTAACACCTGGATATGCAGGCCCCTGATCGTAAACCCATGGCTGGGCCACCAACTGTCTAAAGCTGTCAATAGCCTCTGAAGCAAGAATGTATCACCCCCATGATGTTTGTGAGGTGGTGCAGAAAAATATGGCCATGTAATCATCGTCGGGTGGGTCTTGTGGCTCGCCAAACTGACGTTGCACACACCCTGGAAAGTATCTCTCCACCATGGTGTGCTCCCACCCCTACATGAAACAGTCTTGGTGGGCAAAGAAAATCTGCTCTACATCCTCGGCCCATCCGTGCCAACCAAGGTATGGCTGCCAGGTAAACACTGTCATCTCATCTAGGATCCTTCTCTAGTAGGGAATCTCATGTTCGTCAGTGTGTGTAAAGAACACACCACCTCTGTAGTGCCATATGAGGGGATCATCAATCCCCATCAGTACTAGATTGACGTGTGGACGAAGAATGGAGATGTGCTCCCATGACCATACATGCAAGAGTGTAACACCCGCCCCCAGTGATGGCACACATACTCATGGAGATCCCTATAAAGAGGAGTCAGAAGGACGGGCCCCCAAGCATAATGGACTAATCTGTCGTGAACCAGCCACTCCCAGCAAAGTCCCCAACCGGGACTAAAGTATCGGCCCCGTCGGTCCTAGGCAACGAGACTAGAAATGATTGTCGTGACCACTAGACAAAACGACAATGTCAGTGTCATGTGTCGCTCCAGCTCTATTTGGCCCTCAAAAATCACAAGCTCATCTATGTCAAGGACTAAATAGCAAGCGTCCTGCACCGCATCCATATCAAAAATGACGCGCCGACCATGAATTGACAATCTCAGGATGTGCCACACATCCTATAAGGTGACAGTGGTCTCACCAGTAGGAAGGTGGAAGGATGAGGTCTCACTATGCCATCTCTCGGCAAGTGCGAACATCATCCCAATATCGGTACATATGGGCATTGCGTATGCAATGTGCCACAGCCCCATGACCCATAATCACTCCTGGTCCCTGTCACTGAGGTCCTGCAAATAACCAAAGATCTCCCAAGATCTGTGCTCCCAGGAATACAGCTCCCTCTCGGCATCCTGCATCAAGGAAGCTCACCATGTTAAAATTTTTAAAAAAATTCATTCCGAGTGCCCAGGAAATCATCCCAGCGTCGCTAGCCATGAAGGCGTTGCAGTTTGAAAATTTCAAACCGCGACACTGGAGGGTTAAACTCCAAAATTGCACCACCGTAGTGTACTTTCTCTTAGTGGTGCAGTTTGTAAAGATTCCTATCAAAAATGGCACCACTGCATCGCACTTTGAAAATGACCCCGCTGGCCAAGGTATCAGCGTCGGAGTTTGAAGCTTGAAGCCAAACTTCAAACTCCACCGCTATGGTACAATTTATCGATAATGGCCCAGTTTGGCTACTAAGTGACAGTTTTTTTTTGAGTGGCGCTATATAACGTCGCTGCAAAATAACTAAATTTAAATGCATTAAATGAACACAAAAAGCAAGAAGTAAAGCTCAAGTAAGGATCATTTACCGGTGCCCCAATGCCAGGTGGCCGCTGGTATGTCTGAACTCACTCAAAAATGTGCATCGGGATTTTTCGCTGCACCATATTGTCAAGAGGTTAGAGCTTGAATTGTTCAATTTCTAAAAGGCTGGGTGTGAAAGTGACTTGAAAGCGACCCCTCGTGGCCATTTTAACCTTGAAAATTAGGGTTTTTTGACCCTGTTTGGCTATCCTGCTAGGGTTTTGAACCCTTTAACTCATTTTCATCTAGTTGAGGCCTGTCTTACATCATTTAATTGCGTTTAGACACGTTTTTGGCCTCCTGGGGCCTTTTCGGACCTATCAAGCATCTTACCCTCTCTTTTTTTGCGAGATTCCCCAAAAATTAGAATTTTCATCCAATCTCTCGAGGGGGCAATATATTGGCATGTTTTCTCTCGCTGAGCAATAGTGGGGCAAGGTTTTGAAAAAAAAAAAATTCCTTTGATCGATACGATTTATTCTTTGAACCAACGCAATGAGTGCATTGCTTCAAAGAGGGGCAAAATGTAGACACGTAAAATGTACCAATTGACATTGTGCATCTAATCCCGACCACTAACATCGTTTCATCCTGAATCATCCTTCGGTTTAATCATTTAATCAAATACCCTTATCTGATTAAATTCATCAATATTCCTCTCTTAATTAAATAAATCAGTTATCTAATTAAGTCACATTTTTCTCGGTGATTAAAATAATAATTTTAATTTAATTATCCGATTTAATTAAATAATTAATTTTATTTGATTAAATCCTGAAGTCTATCTATTAAATTAAATAAACTAAAACCTTATTTAATTTAATCTAACATCATCTCTGTTAATTAAATAAATCATGAATCTTTATTTAATTTATTTCTTATCACATTCCTCTCATATTTGATTTAAATAAATCCACAAATTTAAGTCAAATAGGTCACATCACTTAATCTCTTCATTAAATTAATTAACTTGGATTAATTTAATCTCATATCATGTCCCATCCTCTAGCTTTTCCCACTTGCACATGAAAATGGATTTAATTGATTTATTAAATCTCTTTTTTTTTTCAACAAAGCATCTTTTGAGGAATATTCCCCAAATTTGAATTCAAATCTCAAATGGGATAAGTCCTTCCAACAAGGCATTAACTCCATCTTACATTTCCTTTTCCTTGAGCCAAGTGGCATTTAATGCATTCTTTCTTCCCTCTTGCATGTCATTTCAACAAATTCAAAATTCAAAATATGCATTTATTGGCACAATCATCAAAACTTGCACATCCTCCATCTGCTCATAGGTTGACAAGTGGCACTTTGCCATTGGCTAATTCTTAGTCCCACATTGCTCTATTTTGGGCATGTTTTCAACTTGTCAATCTATAAATAAGAGGCTAATCTCCTCATTTTATCATCCACAATTTGAGTAAACTTACTATGCTCAAATCATTAGCAAATTCCATACATTATCATTGAATCTTAGCTAGGTTATGCAGATTTTTTCATTGGAGCACTCATCAAGCATCAACAAAGTGGATCAATTATCATCACACATCAATCTTGCATCATAGGAATTGGGAAGGGGCCAATTTTCACATCAAATTGGCACCAATTCCCCCATGGGATCATGAGTTTGCTAGTTTAATTAGGATTCAATCTCTTTTATTGTTATCTCATTGTATTCTTCATTGCTTTTCCTAATTGGAACTTTGTAAATGGATTCCATGGGGAATCCTTGTTCTTTCTTGCATTTCACCATCTAATGTGTTTGTTTATGTTGTTTTGCAGGTATTAGGATTGGGGTTCGACAAAATCATTTAAAATGGGTCAAGGGTGATGAATACTAATAAGAAATAGGTTAGAGGAATGTTGTTAGGTAAACAAACAATGGTCAAATCAACTATTTATTATTCTTGCTTCCCTTCGTGGGTAGCAACCGTAGAGGAACTATATGGGGGAAATAAAAACCCTAGAAAGGGTTGTGTACCCACTTTATAACAGTTCACATAAACATAGTCTAGAAAATAGAACTACATATTTTATGCCTTGATCCCATTTGGAAGCAGGGTATGTAGGTATTTTGGAAAACGAAGGATGCTCCCATTACTCAGGCGTTTGGGAATGGGGTTTAGGGTTAGAGAGATCACATAGACAGTTATAAAATATAATCAACTAAAATATATACAACTATACTCGAAATAATCCCATATGGATTGCTTGATTCCCCGAGGCCCTTAAGCCAAATTCTGAGGTGAGTTTCAAGCCTAGAATTATGATTTACATACCCCTAAGGACGACGACCTCAGTACGCTCCCAACAAGTAGTGTGTTCATCAAGGAAGCGACTCAGGATCCAGATGATCTTGATAGGTCCAAGACTCTAGCCAGAGCACATACCTATCATATGATAAATTCCTTCCTCGTTTAGCTGGATGCCTATTCTGATTATATGAGTAGATGTATTCTTATTCCATATGAATAGATGAAGTGAATTCATGTTCCACATGAACAAATGATATACCTATCTCGTATGGATAGAAGTTCCCAAGTATACTTGTAAATGAATACATGAACAAAAAATATATATAGTGGTGTTTTGGGTTAGAATTAATTGGGTCCTTACAGGTTCAGTCATTGGTTAGTTGTAAAACAAGTTTTGAGATATCTTACAAGAATACAAAATGTTGGATTGGAGTATTTGAAAAATGAAAAACTCAAACTTGCTGATTTTTTAGATTCAAATTGGGTAGGTTGCATAGTCTCTAGAAAGCCAACCTTTGGTTATTTCTTTAATATTGGATCTACCATTGTCTCATGTAGTTATATGAAAACTAATTGATGGTTTGTCATCCATTGAAGAAAACTACAAGGTAATTGTTGCAGTAACCTATGAAGCAGTATGTCTTAGACAACTTCTTGAGAATCTTCAACACCCACAACGAAATCCAACAATCATATATTGTAATAATCAAAGTCTATTGAATATGTCTAAGAATCCAATGTTCCATGCTCACACAAAGCATATTGAAGTACACAATCACTTTATTCATGAGCATTTTCTCAAGAAGGAAAGTGAATTAGTCTATACACCAACCAATGAGTAGCCTAGAGATGTCTTCACCAAACCTTTGAGAAATGATGAGTTTTAATAAGAAGATAGTTGTGTAAATGTTCATGTGTATATTGGTAGCTCATAAACTTGTTTATTATAGGTGATCCTATCATCTAGTTGAGTTTTGTTATGTGTTAAATAAAGTTTATGCAGGGGTGTTAAAAAATATATAAATACTATATTTGATCACATTCAACACATTTGTTATGTATCTGAGTCATGTCTCATGGAAGAGATAAATCTCTCCATACATGTTATCTATTTAGAGATCTTTGAATCTAATAATTGTACAATAGAGAAAATCTATTCAAGCTCTCTAATTTAAACATGATAAGTGCTTCAAAGTACCCAACTAAAGGGTCTATTAATTATTATACAATTGATTTTTTTTATGAATAAGTCTTACTTAATTTTGATGAATTAGTCTTGTTGAGTGCAAGGGCTCAACACTATAAGGGATGAGGTAGGGATCATGCGATACTCCTCAATTCTTGACTCTCAATCTAAGAGATTTCAGCTTGAAGCTCATGCTCCCATATTGAATAACATAAATGATCTTGTAGATAATATAAAATCTTTCATTAAAAGATAAAAAAATTAGCATAAAAAATAATAATAAATAATTCACAAATAAAAATGAATGATAAAAAGACGTCCTCAAACTTAATATTACATAACTTGATATCACATGTACATTAGTTTAAGCCAACCCTATTACATTTCCTCAAACAGAAAACCCAGAACCATGTTACCCTATGAATCTGAAACAACGAAACCCCTAAACAGAGAGTCTATCCTATGCATAATACCTTATAACTAACCCTATTACATTTCCTCAAACAGAAAACCCAGAACCATATTAACCTATGAATCTGAAACAACGAAACCCCTAAACAGAGAGTCTATCCTATGCATAATACCTTATAACTACATATGCGTAACCAACACACTATTTCTTACTTCCTGGTGAGCATTCTTCACTTCCATATATGCATTATTCCATAGGGAAGGTGCGATCCTTTTCTGAGCAGAACCTGGTGTTGAAGTTCTGGGATCGAATCCTGGGCCTCGCAATGATCTCAGTGTAATCGTCAAAATTGTCGTTATTGAAGTTCAGGGAACCAATACAGCTTCTCAGACCCGAAACGTTAACATATCGCATAGCCCGATATAAAGACGCGAGCCAAAATACGGCGACGACTGCATAGAGCCCCACGGTAGCACTAATAAGCAGCGGAGTGAAGATCTTCCTGGAGAACGCTCTTGTGCTGCTATAACAACTGCATCCACAGCGGCCCTCCTCATCTGTAGTCTGGGATGAAAGAGGATTGATATTACAGACCAGAATAAGCAGAAAAATGGCCTTGACATGCGTCACAAACCTCGTTCCTGCCATTGCGATAATTTTTCTTTCGCCCTCTGATGTTCTCGCTGACATTTTAAACTCAGCAGTCCATCGTTTATACGCGTAGCAGATGAAATAGAACTAAACCCAGCACACCAACCAATAGTTAATGTGATTCAACCTCTTCTTTTCTTCTATTTGTCAAGATACCTTTTTTCATTCTAGTTCTTTTCAACTCCGGAAAATCTATACCAGCTTAGCTAAAAGGACAAGCCATGTGGGGCACTGTTTTGACAAAAATGAGCCCCGATCAAGACAAAAGAAAGCATCTGTCTCATTTAAATGTTTAATCGACTGACTTTGGCGCCCCCAATGGTTGGTCGGATTCTTTTATACTGTACATGGAGAGTAAGTTTACGGTGTATATTGC
Source organism: Sequoia sempervirens (assembly GCA_007258455.2). Classification (NCBI taxonomy): domain Eukaryota; kingdom Viridiplantae; phylum Streptophyta; class Pinopsida; order Cupressales; family Cupressaceae; genus Sequoia; species Sequoia sempervirens. Next base: position 1,155,711,759 of record VDFB02271358.1, on the reverse strand, counting down.
ATCGTACCTTAAAGGAAAACGTCAATGGTTGGAGAGCTCCGGTCTCCAGTTTTCGTGAGTTAATAGGTTGTTTTGGATAGGCTATAAGTTCATTTATCACATTGCTTATCATATTGTACGCGCACAATTTTCCCATGGATAATTAAGGGTTCCTTTCATTAATTTTATCCGAAAAATTCTCAAAATGAATAATTTCGAACATTTTTTCATTAGGTTAGTTTTTAATATAGCTATGCAATTTTTTTGAGGTTTTTTCATTAGGTTAATTTATGATGAAATAATGTTTATGGTTCTTTTGTTATGTTTCTTTGTCAATAGATGACATAGATTATTTGTGCAAATAGTATAAAATCTATTAATATGATTTTGTTTGTCATTTTATAATTATTATTGAGAATGATGACAAGGATGGTATTACATAAGATTCTGAATTTATTTGAAAATTTAATGATGAGATAATGCTTATGATTCTTTAGGTAATGTTTCTTTGTCAATATATGACATAGATAATTTCTTTAAATAGTATGGAAACTTTTAATAGGGTTTTTACCTTTGTTTTATAATTAGTATTTGAAGAATGATGAAAAGGATGGTATTAAGTAAGATTAAAAGTTTTTTTTAATGAGATTATGTTTATGATTCTTTAGTTAATATTTTGTTTTCAATAGATGACATAGTTTGTTTGTGTAAATAGTATGAAAACTACAATATGATAACTTACTCTCTAGATTGCATCCCATGATGGAAATCCTTGACTACTAGAGTCAATAAATCTTTGAAGTTCCATGACATTAGGTTCCATAGGATTCATAACCTCACCAAAAAAAAGAAGAAATCTTGTTTAGTAACCCCAAAACTATAAACCCATTTTTTTTTCTTACTTATATTAAATAAAGACCTATGCACAATAATATGAAAGTACAATATAAATTGATAAGTATAAAGTCAACTTCAAAATCAATCCAATCTCAATAAGTGCAATAACCTCAAGTAGTACATATAATCAATGGTAAATCTCATAAATAATATATAATAATATAAACAATATGTCAAATATTCCACATATGTAATAGTGGTTGAGATAAATAAACTCATATATCCAAATCTAATTGAATAATAATTCAAGTAATATCTAACTCTATCTTAAGGTGATATAATAAAACATGATGAATAAAACCTAGTCTTCCCAACTATAATTTTTTCTTGAACTAGACAAATAGGTAACTCATAGTCCACAAAGTAATATTAAACAAGCATATAATGTTTATCTTCCCTAGATTCATTACATATTTACATTCTTAAAAATTCATATCCATAACACTCTAGAGTATTCTATAAACTAACCAATTACATTTTATATTCATAAAAATACATATCAATAAATCTATTATATCAAGTTAACTAACCAAATTTCAGAACACTGTCAAGAAAACCATAATACATCACAAATAAGAATATATAACTTTTCAATAATTCATAAGATATAATAAAAATACACCACACTAATTAAAACTATATACAAGAATACACAAGTCATAACTATGTAAGACACTAGACTCTAAAAATAAAAATGCCATCAAATGTATCAAAATACTTGTAAGGAGGTCTTATGTAACATTGTGATCTATTTTCCAATTAAGTACCATATAAATCACTAGCACAAGAATAATGATAAATTATAAGCATACATAGAGAAGCCTATTTATCAAGTCGAACTAGATCACAATTGAAATTTAAGCCACAAGTATTCAAATGGTGAATCTCCTAGAAGATAGCCCTCGATGGATGAAATAATACATAAACAAAATTTGAATGTTTTATCCTCTACTCAAGTATGGATTTTGTGAAATGGTGTGTATATACAAAGAATATTATTATATAGGTATTAATATCTTAGTGGTTAATGACTTCTTAGGTTCTCAATAGTAAAGCTATAATAAATTATATGAGGATTCATTGTCCATTATAAGGATACTCATCCAATTGCACATAAGACACATAAAAACATGAGTAAATCTCAAATAAGTAAAAAGATCATAAAACTATTTTGGTAGAAGTTATATAACCTTCCTAACTTTTATACCATGCATTTACATTTTAGTTCTAGCTTAGGTGTATGGAAGTGGGGAATCAAAATGGGGTCATAAGTGGCCACCTTTTTATTTTTCTTTTTTAAACAATGAAGATTAATAGGATGAAATATTAGGTGCACACAAATTGGTCTATTTTCTATTAGAAAATTATAACATAAATTCAGGTGTACTTCCATTCAAATGTTAACTTCTATTGTATTTCACAAATCTGTTTAGTGGTGAGTAATTTAACATCATTTAGTTTCTGTCATAATTTTTTCTAATATTTTATAAATATATGATTTTTTTCATGCCCAAAAAAGTACCCTTGGACACAAACAAAAACAACTTTTTTGTTGAAAAGTTAACTATAACATTGACTATGCTCAACATGGTGAAGCAACATGCACATTAGATGATATTGCACATGCAATTTCATCATTGGAACACTACCTAAGGGTATGTGTGAGGAAAACAAAGCAAGAAGATGCATGGAACCATTCTTCCACACCCTTTGATGATGGGGATCCTAATAGTGGATAAGTGTCTTCACATAAGAAATCTCAAGGTAAAATAAATTATATGGTTATTCCCTTTGGGTACAGTATATGGAATCGAGGTGGTTGTGCCACCATGGTGCAATTAAGGATCTAAGCTACTAATTCTAGATAATTGAGGTCACATTTGACCACATTAGATTTATTATGTTAATTGATGTTTAGTGTTTCTTATAGTTGCAATACTCTGCTATAGTATCATCATTAACCCACACTAATCTTGCAATGCTTAATTTGACTAAATCAACTTAGAATTTACTATCTCATGAAGCTAGACATGTAACTTAATGATTTAACACTATTTGTAATCTACATAATTCTCTTGATTTACTTACATAAAATATAAAAATAATCTTCAAGATAATTTGTGTATCCAATATTTCAATGGTATAAAATAAAATTACTTTAACAAAATCTAGTTTAAAAATTTGAAGTTTGTATAAAAATCATTAGCACTAGTTTAATTTTTCTCTCCCAGGATTTTAACTTACATGTATTTGATTATAACAAAATTTCTCATCCTAGAGTTGGGTTTATTCATGTTGCAGTTCATTCTTCTAGCCGATTAAAATCAATCAAGGAGCTAACATTGTTATGTAAGCAATTTATCCATTTTATGTCTTAATCAATAAATATACAAACATTGATAATTTAAATTCCCAAGTCTTAATCAATAATAAAATAACCTAGTTATAAATTTATGACAAACCTTTAAGTTTCTAATAATAAATTAATGTATATAAAATAAATAATTGAATTTTCTTTATTGTTAAAACAATAATCAAATAATATATGTTTATTATTTATGACCTAAATATAAATAATAATTTAAGTTTCTTATTTTTAAAATAATAATAAGACAAAATATACATTAGTTATATACTGTATATAAAAAACAAATATTTTAAATTTCTTACTTTAAAAACAATAATTAAATATCATATATTTATTACATATATTATATTATATAATAAATCATTTAAATTTCTTATGAATTTAAAACCAAAAATACCTAACCTAGGCACCTTGTAACTTGGGGTTTTAACTCTATTGAAAGGGAAAGAAATACATATGCTAGCTAATATTGGACCTTACAAAACCTAAAATAATCACTCCTTACATATTCATATGTTGTCTTCCCTTGGATGGAGCTAGGGGAGAGGACTCCGTAGTTGAGCACCCTAACTTTGTTCTTCTCAAAATGCTATGTAGAAATTTCATATCATTCCCATTTTTTACATTAGTTTATTTGGCAAGTCCCCTACTTATAACTAAGGTTTTAGGGAAACATCATCAAATATGATGCCACATTAGCATGATTTTTATCAAGGTGTCGAAAAAGGACCAAAAAGGGTGACACTAATAGTTGTACACTAAATCATGTTTTATTGGTGTGTACTAATGTGGTATCACATGATTTTTTGTTTCTTAGATCTAAGGAAAACATTTCATTCAATTGTGGGTAGTCATCATCAACACTAACAACTTTAAACTCACAATTATTGGTCAATGTTATTAAAAATATTGGGCATTAAATCAAAAAATGATATAAAAACTATTAGAACATGCTCAAGTACTGGGTCCTCTCCCGTATGTTGAGACCACCAAGGAAATGACTAGAGAAATGGCCAAGGATGATGCAAGGGTGACCAATGTTGGAAATGATAGTCAAAAAAATTATTAGGTTGAGTGTAAGTCTATGATTACCACAGTGCTGAATCAAATGGAAGCCTCATCAGTTTGTTGGGTGTTTTGACTTCTTAGTTATTATATATCTACAACCCTAAGATTTTAAACCATAAAAATAGATTAATGGAAATTGATAATGATTTCATTCCTAGCTACATGCATATGGAAATGGGGGCATAGCTTGAAAATTTACTATTTTAATATTTAATTTTTCTTGAAAATATTTGTTATAGGTATGAATTTTAATTTATGAGCATGATTAGGTTCATGACCCCCATGAAGGAGGGCATCAACTTGCTATGAGACTATGAGCCCTCCTTTGGATCTCAAACCATAGGTGTTGTGGCTCCATGGGAGTTTTTCCCCATGGGGAGGGCATTGGAGCATGGGTTTGGCCTTGTCCAGTTACCCCTGAAACGAATAATATTGCTTTTTTGTTTTGTTTTATTTATTAATTATTATGTGAAAACAAAGTAAATTTCCCATGTTATATCTTCTATAGGAGATTAAGTGAAACATTTCTACAAACAATCTATATATTAATCCCAATCAATTTTATATCTTTTGTAGGTGAATAATGTGAAGTAGAATTATAAATGTTAAAATTGCACATGGGTTTATATATGTTTTTTATAAAGGAAAAAGTAGGTTTTGAAGGGGCCCCAAAACCCTTTAACAACAAGAAAGAGACAAATTTAGCAAGAAAAGAACCCAAGCAAGAAGTCAAAACAAGACAAGAAACTATCGAAAGAGAACATCAAAACTGGCCAAAAAGCAACACAGAACCTGCAAAAAACCAGCAACAACCCCACCATTAAGCCATATTCTTTAGGATATTTGCCACCTCCTATTCTAGTTTGTTCATATTAAGCGTCGCTTTCTTCATTTCGTGAATGTTAACCTAGACCATATCAAACTTTCTCTTAAGGTTTTCTCTAGTTCTTTTACACGACCCACCATAACCCCCCGACTGTGTACTTTATCCACCTCCTCTTCCAACACAATCTTGTCCTAATAAGCATTCTCAAGACTGTCCACCATCATATCCATCATGTTTATTGTGGATTTTAAAATCTTATGGCTAGTATTCATGTTTGTGTTCAAGAAAAAATTGAATTTTTTTAAGAAAATAAATAAATAAAACTAAAACTATTCAAGTAATGGTATCCCCCACACACAATTAATAAATATAACTTCATATAATTTTCTTTACTAATAAAATAAATGAATTTTTTTATAAATGGTTCAATAAGATGGTATATCCTCATACATACATACATACATACATACATACATACTTACATATATACATATATACACATAGATATACACACACACACACATATACTTATATATTTTTCTATATGAAATATATTATAGAACTATGAAAGTTCAAAATAAATGTATTGTAAGAATTTTACACATGTGAATACATAAATAAACATAATTTACTAGAGTTGTACACTAATTTAAGCATCCATCTTCCTAACATATAAATTGAAGTGAACTACAATAAACATGTATATTTTCCTTTATATAGTTTTTTTAATGCATTTTATAGTATATCTTTTGTCCCTTACAATTAGAATATTTATAGCCTAGTTGAACTATAACAATGCTTTAAATTTCAAATATATTTGTGCAAAGCATGGATGAGGCTTCTTCAAGATCTGCAATGCTTCCAACAAATCCTATCATACCTATGAAAGAATATAAACCTCTCCAATGATCATGTGTAAGCTCACCTTCTAATCACTGGATTTCTCATAAGCCACCCCTAATCTAGGAGGCATTCAAGGGAACTGAGTTACACATAAGAAAATACATAACAATGTAAGAAAACTATTTTCTCAACCCACACAAAACATGAACCACCTCAATAATCGATGGGATAAAATCACACACAAATATTATTAGGATTTACAAAGGGTTATATGAGGTGACATGTCAAACAATTAGAAACAATGAACACATAAATCAAATCAATATTTCTTCCTTTTCAAAAACCCAACTCCTTGATGTACCACATTATTTCTTTAACTCAACCACACAAAAATCAAGTGAGGGTACTCATACACAAGGTTTTCTTTTTCAAAGGAAGAAGCATTCCCCATTAAGGATTGTACCCTCTCAAGTCCACACTTGGGATTCTTCCATCAAGTAGAATACCATATCTAATACAAACCTACTCACCAAAACACACAACACAAACAAGAAGAGAAAACAACACAAAATTAACATGCATAAATCCCATTTACAATAAATACACATACATAACAAGCAATAATGAGAAAGAAACATTTGAATCCTACCTCTCAAATATATTCCAAAGGTTGAGATTATTTTATAAAGAGATCCAAGCTTCAACTCCATGTCCTTTACAAGTCCTCTCTCTCACAATACTCAACTTAAATAAAATGATTATGAAAATGAAAGAAGAATCCTCTCTTAATCCTAAAAGGTACAATCAATAGAAATCTAAATTTGAATTCCTCCAATGGGGAGGTGGCGCTTTCACCTTCCCATTCACCCTCAAAACACATCCCAAAAAAATCTCCCACATATGTGGGACATCAAGGAGATACATGCTTGGACACTCAAGCCATCAAAGTATTGAAGATTTACAATATACATTAAGAAAGGAAGATGCATTTAAACAATCAACCCCTCAAATTTTTGCAGTCTAATTTCACTCATAAATAAAATTTAGATGGGGATGGGGGTGATAATCCCCACACTCAAAAATTGTCACTCCTCTTAATGAGTGTTGGAAAATGTTCCTCAACTTGCTAGCTTGAACCTATGTTAATAACCTGGCATTTTGCCCCTTTGTTGGCTTTCATTGTCAGCATATTGCCAAAATCTCTAACCTAGAAACCTAAGTCATGGTGTTCTAAAAGTTTATAACTTGGCAACATCAAGCTAGTCGTGGGATCGCTAGATTTCTAAACTTCGAAACTCATGTCATGGGGTTCGTAAGTTTCATAACCCCTTGACAAGTTGATCTCCTTGTTGTCACAAATTTCAAGATTTCCCTAACACTGACTGAAGGTTCTAAAGTTTCAGTTTCTCCCGACTTGGTGATCCCTTTCTTGTTGTTGTGGGTTTATGGAATTTTCTAACCTCCAACTAGAGGTTGTGAAGTTAAAATTTCTCTCAACTTAGCAACATGACCAATGGATGGTGGGATTGGTCTGTGTGTATGGTGATGTCAGCCATATGACAGTGACATGGATGTTGTGTGGATATTGGGGACCACATGGAACGAGCCAATAAATTGGTACAATAGTCAAAGCGATGGACAAATGATGTGTCAACATGTGGCATGAATTCATTCATTGATTCTACATCGCTATTGTGAATCAACGATCATTGGACCAAAAGTTGTATTTCCTGATAATGATATATTTGCATTGAATGCATGATCTGACTCAGGGGTTGATAGAGTGCAAATATAGTAATATTCTTTGTAACCGAATATATTGTCAAGCGACTTGATGCATTCTAGATGGCGATGTGTGTGGCCTAAGATGAAGGAAGCTTGTCGGTGAAGATAATGAATTTAATGAAAACCTAATGGTGGATGTGTGGTTTTTTACATTGTATGCTTTAGATCATTGTAATAGTGTGAGGCGAAGAGATGTCTTTGAGTGAGGTCAACCAAGGGGATCATATTTTTCTGTTGTGAGTTAACATCTAAGAGTGAAGTCTATAACTCTATATGTAATTTATTTACTGTAATACAAAGTGACTTTACTTGGTGTGTGGGTTTTTTCTCCCATAAGTGTTTTCCCACGTATATCTAGTGTTATCTCTATGTGTGATATTTTGTCTCTCCTTTCATTCTATGAATGTGCATCTCAATGTATGTAACTTGTTAAAATCAATGTTTTCTTTGCACTTCTTTCCTGAGGATTTTGCATTAGGAAGGCATTTCCACATCGTCACTTTCCTTACAAGTGGTATCAAAGCCTGGCTAGTTGTGTTATCCTTGTGAGTAGGGCTAGTTTTTTGTGTGAATCCTATTCATTGGGAGTCTTTCAAAAGAAGAACTAATTGTCTTATTTATAGTTTGAGATGGAAAGTACATTAGGCAAAGTAGAAATTGAAAAGTTCAATGACAACAATTTTGAGTTGTGGAAACTCAAAATGGAAGACTTGTTGGTGAATAGAGACCCTTGTATTGTTGCGTCTAGAACTATTCCATAAAGTATGAAACAAAAAGATTGGGACCTCACAGATAGAAAAGCTAAAGGTTTGATAAGAATTTGTTTGGTCAATTTTGTACTCCTAAACATCCATGAGGAGAAGACTGTATCTTCATTATGGAAGAAACTTGGTGAAATTTATCAGGGAAAGTCTTTAGTGAATAAGTTATTCTTGAGGAAGAATTTGTACTCCTTGAACATGGAAGAAGGTGTATATATTGCAAACCATCCGAATTCTTTTAATATGATTTTTGCTCAGTTGGCATCTGTGGGTGTGAATATAGAGGATGAGGATCGATGTATGCTTCTGTTATGCTCCTTACCCAACACTTGGGACCATCTGGTAATGGATATTGGAAGTACAACAACTTTCAAGATGGAAGACATGGTTGCCTTGCTGCTATCAGAAGAAATGTGAAGGAAGTCTTTTGAGATGGCCAAGGAGGCTCTTGTTGTTTGGGGTAGATCAAAGGAGAGATGCAAGAAGAAATACAAGAAGTCTAAATCCAAATCAAAAGGGAGATCAAATTCTCCCAGTAAGAATTCCAAGGTGAAATGCTCCAGAACTGTGTGCAGATTGGTCATATTTGAAAGGATTGTAAGGAGGAGAAAAAGAGGAAGAAGAATAACTCTTCGGACAATGACTCTTCTTAGAGTGATGTAGATGCCTTCATTGCATCCTTGGTGACTCAGAAATATGATGATGTCTGGCTGATTGAATCAAGTGCATCTTTTCACATGACATCTCATAGAGATTGATTCACTAAGTATGAAAAGTATGTTGGTGGAAAGGTGTACCTGGCAAGTCCTTCAACTCTAGAAATTGTTGGTCGTGGAAGAGTCAGAATCCAATTCCCTAATGGAAGAATCAAATGGATTGACGACGCATTGTACATACCAGGTTTGGCTCGTAACCTACTTTTTGTCAGTAAGTTGAATGATGTTAGTGTGCAAGTTTCTTTCTCAAGTGGAGGCTAGAAGATGACTAGAGGCTCACTGGTGCCGGCTAAGGGTGTAGGCATAGGCACTATGTACAATTTGGATGCATGTCCTGTTTAATGTAACAACATCTCTATAAAGTCAAGAAAAGTTTCTCGTTTAGAGAAGGAGAATGAAGCTCCTCTCGGTGAAAATTCTTTGGAGGTGAAACTCCCAGCAGAGAAGACCATTATGTGGCATCATAAACTCGGTCACATAGGAGAGAAAGGCTTAAAAGCCTTGAAAAATAAAAATTTTGTTGAAGGGATTTTTAATTGTAACCTTGAGTTTTATTTTTGCGAACATTGTATTTATGGAAAGCAACATCATAATTCATTTTATTTGAGTCCTCATAAATCTTCTAGCATGCTGGATCATGTTCATTCTAATGTATTTGGTCCATTGAATGTTCCTTCATTATCGAAGTCTAGATATTATGTTGAACTTTTATTTATGATTATTTGAGAAGAGCATATGTGTACTTTCTTAAGAGTAAATAAAAAAAAATTAGTCTGTTTAAAGAGTTTAAAAACTTGGTAGAAAATTAGACTAGAAGGAAAATTAAATGCTTGAGGGTGGATAATGGTGATGAGTTCTATTTTGTAGATTTGGAAAGGTACTAGAAAGACCATGCAATTAAAAGGAATAAAACTATGCCTTATACTCCACAAGAGAAAGGAGTTGTTGAAAGGTTAAATATGATGCTAATGGAAAGAGTGAGAAGTATGTTGAGCAGTGTTGGTCTGAACCAGAAGTTATGGGCTAAAGTTGTGGCAATAGCATGTTACTTGATAAATCATTCACCTTGTTCGACTCTTGTTGATAAAACACATCTGGAAGGATGGTTTGGTAAGAATCCCTCTCTGAGACATATTCGTGTCTTTGGCTATGAGGCATATGCATATGTGTCGAATGAGAAAATATCAAATTTGGAGAAAAAGGCTGTCAAATGTATCTTCATTGGCTATGGAGTTGGTGTGAAAGGATACAAGCTTTCGAATCCTGTTACTGAGAAGGTTTTGTACAAAAAAAGCATAATATTTCATGAGCTAAAGCTTTCAATAGATGGTCCACAGTCAAAGACACATAAAAGGGAAAAGAAGAATGATGTAGTCAAAATTCCTCGAACTCTAGAAAAAGAGGAACTACAAAGTGTATCTGAAACTAAGGAGAGTTCTAGTAGCTCTAAGAGCTCTGAAGAAGAAAAACCATGACCTCAACCTCAACCTGTGAGGAGGTCTACACATGAAAAGCATCAACCTGATAGGTATGGATTTTATATGTTGGATTTGAACTGTGCCTATGCTTTGATTACTAGCACTATTGAGCCTAGGACTGTGAAAGAGGTAATTAATATGTCTGATTCAAATTCTTGGTTGGCAGCCATGAATGAAGAAATGACATCATTGAAGAAGAATGAAACTTGGGATTTGGTACCTTTTCTTGAAGGGCGAAAGCTTGTTGGCTATAAATGGTTATTTAAGAAGAAGACTAGTCTAGATGGTAGTATTGAAAAGTATAAAGCTTAGTTGGTTGCGAAAGGTTATTCCTAGGTGGAGGGAATTGATTATGGAGAAATATTTTCTCCTATAGCTAAGCTGACATCTATTAGATTTTTTTTCACTTGCTGTCGCATATGACTTAGAGATCGAGTAGATGGATGTGAAGACAAAATTTCTTCATGGAGAGCTGGAAGAAGAAATATATATGTCCCAGCTTGAGCACTTTGTTGAAAAAGGTAACAAAAGCCTGGTTTGCAAGTTAAAGAAATATTTGTAAGGTTTGAAGCAATCACCTAGAATGTGGTACCAAAAGTTTGATGCATTTGTGTTGTCATTGGGATTTTTAAGATCAAAATATGATCATTATGTGTATTACAAAACTAAAAATGACTATGTACTTACTATTACCTTGTATGTGGATGATATGTTGTTCATATGAAATTGTAAAACTATGATTTCTGATCTAAAATATCAATTGCCTGCAAAGTTCAAAATGAAAGATCTGGGTGCAGCAAGGTATATTCTAGGGATGGAAATAAAAAGGGATAGAGGAAGTAGAAAGATTTGGCTCAATCAAAGTAAGTATATCAACACTATCTTAGAGAGATTTGGGATGACTGATTGTAAGCAGCTAGTTGTTCCAGTGTTGTAGGGAATGAAGCTATCTGTTGAAGACTATCCAAAGTCTACTACTGAGATGGAGGACATGACCAGGGTGTCGTATGCAAGTGTTGTTGGCAGTTTAATTTATGCAATGGTTAGTACAAGACCAGACATTTCCCAAGTAGTGGGAGTTCTTAGTCAATTTATGGCTAATCTAGGAAGGTCGCATTGGGATGTTGTGAAGAGAGTTTTCAGATAATTGAGGGGTACCTCAGAGTTTGCTTTGTGTTATCATGGAAAATTGGTTGGATCACAAATATCTCTTAGAATTTGTGGGTATGTGGATTCTGATTGGGCAGGGGACATTGTCAACAGAAGATTCACTAGTGCATACATCTTCATGTTATTTGGTGGAGCAGTGAGCTGGATGAGCAAGTGGCAGGCTATAGTCACTTTATCTACTACTGAGGCAAAGTATATGGCAAAAACAAATTCCTACAAAGAAGCCATTTATCTTAGACATTTGTGTTCAGATATTGGGTTTAATGCAGGGTAGATTACTATTTTTTGTGACAATCAGAGTGTTATTTATTTGGTGAAGAATCCCACTTTTCATGCCAGGATGAAGCACATTGATGTACACAATAATTTTGTTTGTGCTATGGTGGAAGATGGAAATATTAATCTCGAAAAGATGGATACTCTGGGGAATTCCATTGATGCATTGACAAAGCTTGTGAGCACAAACAAGTTTAGGTGGTGTGATAGTTTGATGGGCCTTGGGGCCTATGACCTTCAATAACTTTTAGTTTAGAGGAAGCCAGTAAGCCTTTGTCAAATTGGAGCTTGCTGGAAAATGTGCCTCAACTTGTTGGGTTGAACCTCTGTTAATAACTTAGCATTTTTCCCCTTTGTTGGCTTTCATTGTTGGCCTATCACCAAAATATCTAACCTAGAAACCTAAGTCACGGGGTTCTAAAAGTTTATAACTTGGTGACATCAATCTAGTCTTGGGATCGTTGTATTTCTAAAAATTGGAACTCATGTCGTGGGGTTTGTAAGTTTCATAACCTCCCGACATGGCGATCTCCTTGTCAAAATTTTCAAGATTTTCCTAACCTCGACTAAAGGTTCTGAAGTTCAGGTTTCTCCTAACTTGGCCATCCCTTTCTTGTTGTCATGGGTTTATGAAATTTCCTAACCTCCGACTAGAGGTTGCGAAGTTAAGATTTCTCCTAACTTGGAGACATGACCAATGGATGGTGGGATTGGTCTACATGTATGGTGACATCAGTTGTACGATAGTGACATGGATGTTGCATGAATAGTGGGGACCACATGGAACAAGCTAATAAATTGGTATGATAGTCAAATCGATGGAAAAGTGATGTGTCAACACATGGCACAAATTCATTTGTTTATTCTACATCACTATTGTGAATCAATGATCATTGGATTGAAAGTTGCAATTCCTGATAATGATATATTTTCATTAAATGCATGATTTGACTCGGGGGTTGATAGAGTGCAAATATGGTAATATTCTTTATAACCAAATTTATTGTTGGGTGGCTCGATGCATGCTAGATGGTGGTGTGTGTGGCCTAAGATGAAGGAAGCTTGTCGATGAAGATAATGAATTTAATGAAAACCTAATGGTGGTTGTGTGGTTTTTCACATTGTATGCTTTCAAGCATTAAAATAGTGTGAGGCGAAGAGATGTATGTGAGTGAGGTCGACCAAGGGGATCATACTTTTCTACTATGAGTTAACATTTGAGAGTGAAGTTTGTAACTCTATATGTAATGATCTATTTAATATAATACAAAGTGACTTTACTTCGTGTGTGGTTTTTTTCTCCCGTAAGGATTTTCCCACGTATATCTGGTGTTATCTTTGTGTGTGATATTTTTTCTCTCCTTTTTTTCTATGAATGTGTATCTCGATGTATGTAACTTGTTAAAATCAATGTTTTTTCCTACACTTCTTTTTTGAGGATTTTGCATTAGGAAGGTATTTTTGCACTGTCTCTTTCCTTACAATGATAATTTAAGAGGGGTCATACTTTGACCATAGTCCAAGATAATGTGTGAAATAGGTACTTTACCCGTAAGTACCCACCCTAAGGTTTTGAAAAAGATAAAAGAAAAAGTAAAATAAGAAATATTAAGACACTTTAAAAAATCTGAAATGGTAAAATATGAAATTAACCAACTAGGATGTCAAATCCATGGACATCTTAATCCTATTAAACATGTGACCCAAAAAAAAATATTAATTAATCATTCACAATGCACATTATAAAAATTCACTTTGCATAGAGACTATAGTCCATCCAAATGGAAAATATGTTGAACACTCAGAGTACTGGGAGGGGGGTTGAATCAATATTATCTTAAACCACTTAAACATTTAAATATTCATTCCATATAGTATATTTAATTTTTATTAAGAAAGGAAAGCATGAAATCAACCATCTACATCACATAACACATGAACACCAATTTTTTATGTGGAAAACCCAAAAAGGAAAAAACCACAGTGAGGGTTAGCTCACAATATATTATAACCAATTATAAGATATTACAAAAGTTCTCACTATAGGTGGAATCACTACCCACTGAAAGAAGAAAAGATAGAAAAAAGTGGTGGCTCACAACCTATATTTTCAATCTACTACAACTGTATCTATCATAGACTTAATTAGAGTTCCATTAAATCTCAATACATAGACTTAATACAATTCATATTGATCTACACTAACACTCTGCTCTACTCTGCATTCACATCACTTTCACATAATTCACATAAACAATATCTACCTATGCATCTACCTCTTCAAAGAATCAAAGAAGAACTCACATGTATCCAGTACATTCGCAAAACCTTTCAACATTAATTAGGTCAGCCTAATTAAGTGTATCATAGAAAACATAACTTCTCGGCTCAACATATAGATCAATACACTTCACACCTTAGTTCAAACTTGTAATGAATAAGATAGGTCATGATGGACCTATAATAACATCCTTATAATAGATCAATACTTACTCAAACTTCACAATAGTTGAAACTTATTAGGTTAGCACCTATCATGTCTCAAACTCTAATGTTGCTTGTTTTTGGCTTTGTGTGGATTTGACATATGATTGGTTGTGTGTGGTAGAATACATAATGAATACTATGGTATTTTTTTGGTGTGATGAAATATGAAATGTTGCTTTAATTTAAGAAAAGTTGAATGCATAGTATGCAATTTTATTTTGAACATGATGAAAAATGGAAAATTTTATTTAAATTCATGAGTATTAGTTTTTTTATTTATATCTTTATGTTGATACTAATCAGGTATGTGTAGGATCATCATGGAAAAAATAGCCCCTTAAGTGGCAAAAAATTCATAAAAATAAAAGTTAGGAAACTTGACGTAAAAATTTGAATAAATTATCTATATTATTTAAAAAATATGCAAGAATAGAATCTGTAGCAAATTGAATGTATTTTCTAAAATACTAGGTTTATTAAAAAAAAAAATCTATTTGGTGTAAATTTGAAATTTCAATGCAATAGTACTTAAATTTCAAGAAGAAATTAGAAGTAGGTGTCTGTCTAACCAACCTAACCACAATAAAATGATAATATTTTAGATACAAGTAGAGGACTCATGTCTCGATGTGATGCATAATTTTTTGTAATTTTTTTCCAAGTAAATAATTAATTATGAATTTTTTATTACAACTTTTAAAAATATAAAAAATCGTATGTCTAACCACCTTAACTTGGTCAAAACTTCAAGAAATTCATTTTTTTTCTTTTTAATCCTTTAGTATGCAAAGCATAGAATGTGACACATGTTTTATATTAAAATAATGTGATACCATTTGAAAGCTATAGATGTTTTTCAATTAGCCTATCAATCAGGACTTTAGTCATAATTCAAATAAAAAATGAAGAATAATTATTTATTAAATTCAAAGTAAAGCATAATTTATATTGGTGGAAAGCTGAGAATTTCTTTTAAAAACCCTTTTCGTTTCATCAATTTTGAGTAAAAAAAAAGTTATCAGCCACATACCCTACACATACCCATCATATCGCCACTTTTTGGCCAGTCATGATCTTGCACATACCCAACCTATTGATGTGTGCCTCAGGATATTGAGTTGCAAGTCATCGAGGACCAAGGGTGTGGCTAAGGAGAGAAGGTTAGCTTCCTGGAAGGGTACAATAGGAATGGATTCTCTCAATCACACACAAGCACCTAGAATCATGCAGATGCATTTAGGATTAAATTAGCTTGACTATTTTATTATTTGCAAATTCCACAATGTTTAGTCAAATTAAATAAATAGTGAAATAAAAAGCATAATAAAGCAAGATAATTAATTTTAATTATAATTCAATTCTAGATTTTATTTTTAAATGATTGCACATAGTTAATTTGTGTAATTATTTTACTTTCAATTGAATGATATTTCTTTGAGGTGAATACTTATCTTATAATTAAATAATATTTATTTATTGTTCATTAAAGAGTAAATAATTATTTTTGCAAGTTAGAAATAGCATTATCTAATTGTTTATTAGAGATAAGCGCTTGGTTGCAATGGAATTTCTCTTATTAATTAACAAAAGAAAAAAAAAAGTTTCTTTAATTTTTAATCTTTTCAAGATTAGGTTTAGAAAATAAAGAAAGAAAACTTTAAAAAGAACAAATGAATAACGGGAACATGCATCTATTGTTGGGTAGTCTTCTTGAATTTTCTCTACAACTCCAATTGAAAATGGCTACAAAATAGTTGTTTTGTATATTTTAGTAGATAAAAATTAGGGAGGAATAAAAAGAGAATACAGGAAAAAGGAAGGAGAAGAAGAATTTTCGGAAAGAAAGCTCCAAGGAAAGTAAGAAGAAGAAGGAGGGGTTTTCAATTGGAGGAAAAAAATTTCTAGGTTTTTAATCTATTCCATTGCACTTAAATTTCAAATGTGAGAAAGAATGTTTGTATTGTTTAAAAGATTGATTTCTTTTGAAACTACTATGCAAAATCTCTACATTGAGTGGTTGTTGTATGAAAATTATTAGCACAGTTGTTCAAATTGAGCATTCTTCCCTATTCATTTAAGTATATATATATATATATATTCTATATGGAACATATTGTGTTAGAAAATAGAATTATGTTTCTTTTTCTTTAATATGTAATCCTGTTCTAGAATGGGATCCAAATATATATATATTCTGTATGGAACATCTTGTGTTAGCAAAGAGATTTATGTTTCTTTTTCTTTAATATGTAATCCTATTCTAGAATGGGATCCAAATATGTGTGTGTGTGTGTGTGTGTAAATATATATACATATATTTACATATAAATTTATATAATTTAAATGACTTTTGATTTCAAGTCAAGCTGGTGAATTAATGGTATTGATTAACTAGTATAAACAAATGAAAACATGGTTTCCCTGTCCCCCCTGGCCGTGCCTCCCCATTGAGGAAGGCCTTCACTATGGGGATAGCACCCTCCACAAGCTGCAGCCTATCGAGGGGGTGTTGCCCTCACAAGAAACACCTCCTCCCAATGGACGTGATGCCTGTTGCCTCTAAATGTTACATTCCTTTCAACTTTTATTTTCTCTTTTGATTTGTTTGTGGACTATGAATAGCTAAGTATCTATGTGATTCCAAACAAACAGATATATATATATATATATATATAGATATATATATATATATATATATATATATGAATATATTCTTTTATAGTTTGACATATATATAATAAAATGAGCCAATATTTATGTATGAGGTAAAAATAAATAATCAGCTAAAACTACATACATTTCTTGTATATAGGTGCATTTTATTTTAGATATGAATATCTCTATATCAATAAATATACATTGTTCTTAGTGAGAAATTGAACAATCTGGAATTAGGAGTGGACAGTATTAATTTTGTTGGGAATAACGAAGATTTTTGTTATAATTGGTAATTTTTGTGATCTATTTCAGAACTTTAGTATAAATAATATATATATATATATATATAAATAAGTATATGTGTGTACATTTCCATAGGAATAAGGGCAAAATAAAATTCTCTAAATTATATACAATGCTGAATGAAGTGTGTTTTTATTTTAAATTGCATCAATTGTTAACTAGATTAAACCTTTCAATTGGAGATAGAAATGAATCTGGCTACAAATGACCAATATATTTTTTTAAAACTATTAAATTTCTATATTATATAAATTACTATAGAGATGATACTTTTCTAAAATTCTATATAATGATGATACTTTTCTATAGAGATGATACTTTTCTAAAATTCTATATAATGTGTAATGTTGATTGGAGTGCACTTTTAATTCAATTTCCATTAGTCCATTAATTAGAATAAACCTTTAAATAGAGATAGATTGTGAAATATCTTGCATATTCATGAAAATGAGCACATGCCATAAATTTCCTTTTACACATTGAAATATAACTGATTTGAAGAATGAAAAAGCATAGTGAAATTATAGAATCAGTTGTGAGTTGTATTCTATAACATATTGTATTTATGCAAATCATTTTATGAAATTTTCAATGAAATGTGTTTTATGATAAAATGCTTGTATGAGTAAATGTTGTTAAACTGAATGAAATTTTATGTGGAAAAAGAATTATTTTTTCCCTATATGAGTAGACTTCTAGGACAGGATGTCGAAGGTGGAACCATAGAGATGATAGTTTTACCTATTCTAAAACTATCAATTATTTTTGTTTATGCTTGGCCAAGCAATGTACCATTGAAATAGATGGATTAAAAGCCTACATTTAAATGTTATATAGGTCTTTGCCACCTCCTGTTTGTAAGAAATATGTTATTCTAAGTATAGGAATTCATATAGGCATCAGACTTGCATCGAGAGTTCCCTCCTACTATGTTGTTTTAGGTTGCTAGACTCCTCGTGCATGGTTGGCGATTTCTTCAAGATAGGAAGAATCCCAAGGAAGTCATGTGCTTAGTGGTTGGGTGGAAAAGGCACCTTAACTGCACTCTTGGCCTCAGCATAAGAAGACTAGTGGAGTCAAGGTGGATGAGGATTAGAGGTTTACTTTTTCATTGATATATCTCATATACTTCTTTTTTTATGGATTACACAACCAGTTTGTACATTGTAACTTTATTTCATCAATATAAAATTTATGTAAACCTATTTATGTATCAATTAAATAGAGGATTTGTAACATCTTGTTGGTGTATGTAAATTGATAATTCATTAATGAAATTGTTTTGAGCATTTATGGTTAAATCATGTCATGGATGTATTTATTTCAATTTATTGGAGACGTTTGTAATTCATGAAAGTACTTTGTATCAAATTGGAAATCTTTCAATCTTTACATTTTGGTATCAGAGTAGCAAGGTTTAACTCTTCTACCTATGCCTAATTACGCTTGATCTCATGTTTTTCCAGGGTAAGTCCTAATCGATGTGTGTTTCATTGATTACTGTGTTATTTGATTGTGTGAAAAATATCATATGTTAGTAGTCATGTTTAAATAATTAATTAAATCATAAGTGATTTGCAAGGTTATTTAAAATACGATTAGAAATTAAAATAATAATCAATTAAATCAAATCAAATGATTTAGAACAAATGATCAAATTAAACTAATATTATTAGATAAATTGATTTAAATTATTGAAGTTAATAATAATTATGAACAAAATATTCTTGAAAAGATAATTATTATAATAAGAAATTTAAATGGATAAGGAGATAGGAAGCTAAAGTGTTTTAAAGCAAGAAATGAAACTACACCTATAGAGCATTTGGAAGTCGAAGAGAACTGGAGAATATGAAAAATAAATAAATAAAGCAATAGATAAATATTAGTAGTAGTGGTAAAAATATTACATTTATTTTGAATCTTTCAAATGGTTGATTTTAATTATTTTAATATGAAAGTAATTATTTAATAAAGTATTATGGAGATGATGAATATATATATATATATAAATAAAAGTTCAATTTTGTGGATTTAAGTTTATTTAATTTTTAATCAAATGCATGATAAAAGAAAATGAAATGTAAATACATGAAAAAGGCAACAAAAGGGATTAAGGATTAATAATTATTTTGATTTATTTCTTGAAATGTGACCTCTGGTATTCACGGGAAGAGGAAATTGGAAGGGTTTCCTGGGTATTGATTTTAAGAAGGGGTTTTCTTTGTTTGTGGAGAGTTTTTTTGGGAATTCTGGAGAAATTTTGTTTTCAACATTGCATTCTTGTTCTGTTTTCTAGAGAAATCATAGAAGAAGAAGGTTGGGTTTGAAGGAGAATTTGGGGAATCTATTGCTGGGAACAATCAGCAGCAAGGAATTGGTTCTGCGAGAGGGATTAAGCTTCTACAAATCTTCTTCAAACACAGGATGCCAGGTTCTTTTCTTTTTTATTATTTATTCTCTGTTAAAATAGGAATTGTTTCTCTGTGTATGAAATTTTCATCTAGGGTTGGAAATCAAAAGTTTGTGGAAAGAAATCTTTTGGATTATTGATTAATCAATGGAAAATTATCTCGGGATCGGGATTGTTATATGTTAAAATGGAATTTTTGTGGGGTTCTAGACTATTGTTTATCGAAAAGGGATTTTCTTTTGAAATCTGGAAATGAACAGTATTTCTGTTGTTTCGTTTTTTAAAAAAAAATATACATATATGTTTAAAGAGCAATTTCCTTTCAATGAATTTCTGGGTTGTGATATTCTGGTTCATACATATACTTTATAAAACATTTCTTTTATTTTCAATCATGCGTAGTGAGTTGTAAAGTGTATAGTATTTATCTTTCCCTATTTTTGAAATGTTCAAAATCCAGTGTATATATATATATATATATATATTAGATATATATATATATATATTAGATATATATATATATATATATAAATATACATACACACATATATTTATACATATGAAAATTTTGAATGAAAATTTAATTCGTTGAATTGTTCCGTCGGCACTGTTCATAGAATTTTATTTGGGTATTATATATTATAGTAGCTGTGTGGTGGTTCGGCCTCGGTCGTACCCACCACCCTGCCAACCGGTACCGTGTGAAAGTCTGCGGACTGTCCACGGCAGTCTGAAGGACTATCGTGAGCAGTCCGTAGACTGCCCATGGCCGGGCGTTTATTCCCGTGCCATTTTATGGGATTAAAATTTCCCATTCAAAATTTTGTATGTGTTTAAATTTTTTTTAAAACACGCGAATTCTATTTTTATTTACTGTGCGAATTTATTTTTATAAATATATGTATATATTTATATATATATATATATGTATGTATATATATATGTTTATATTTGTATATATATTTATTAACCCATTTATTCAGATTTCACTTATTTAACTGTTGCTGTAACCATTTAATTTTGTCAGTGAATATTCTGTTTCTTTTTCTGGTTAAAATAAAACTAAATCTGGTTATAGTAGAAATAATAAAATAGAAAAAAATATGTTTCTTTTGTTATTGATTTATTAAATTACAACTTTGAGAGGATAATTTAGTAGAAAAATCAATTTATGAATATATGACAGCATTGTTTATTTAATTCTTGTTTTAGTGTGAATATTTTGGGAATGGAATTTATTATGGAATTTATTTTGGAATTAAATAAGTTATCATTTTATGAGGTTGAGTCTTGTAGACTTGCTGGATTCTTAGAACAGATCTATTCTCTTTTTTACATTCCCTCCTGAAAAAGAATTAAAATATATAAATATGTAGTGGTTTTAAAGGGTGGTTATGTGTGTAAATTTATTTAGATAGATTTAAGATTTTAAGGTGGTAAGTTCTAATATGTGGTTTAAGTATTTAGAGTATTGTTATTTTTTGTCATTTTAAAGTATAAACAATTGGTCTTAAGTGGTTCTCACAATTAATTTAAATATTGGAAATGAGTGTTAAGTTAGTATGATGAAAGGAGAGTGGAAATAATGTTTTGAACATAAGTAGTTATGAAATGATAATGAGTTAACTACCCAACTATTAAGTAGTTTTCAATTATGTTGATAAATGAAAGGGGAAATTTAAATGCATGGGCATGATTAGTGTTTGATTAGGGTATTCTTGAATTGGATAGTTTATTGGTGAAATGGGATTTCAATCTTTTGAAAATTGACTTCCTTTATATTCATTTAATGGTTGATTTGTAAGTTCTCTTTATGGATAAGTCTTTTAGAATACTTGTGATGGTTATCATAAGTTGTTTTAGTTAATTGAGTAATTTAGATGGGTAAGTTGTAAAGTTATTTAGTTCTGGTTGTTAATTGATTGGTTATTAAATATTGTTCTTGTTTGAATTTTTGGTTGTTGTTTATTATTCGAGTGTTTCGTGGAGTTGTGAGTGGTTGAGTATTTAAGGTGTTCTTTAATTTGGTGCCTTGGAAGTGTTGGTGAGTATAGGTAATTTTGATGGTGTTGTCTCGGTGTGAATTTCTCTTGAGCTACTCCCAGGTTTTGAGAGGATTTCTATTTCTTAAATTTGTGTTGTTAGTTGATTGGAAACTCTTACTGTTTTGTCTTACCCTTGTTGATGAGTTCTTGAGTATTTGATTTGTTTTTGGGCTTCTAGAGGCGTGGGAAATCTTATTGTCATGTTTGTTGATTTTGTAAAAGGTCTTTTGTATACCAACTGTATGGGTATCTTGTGAGGAGGAAATTGAGGTCTCCCATGGAATGCCTAGTTGGTGGCTTTTGGTTTTATTAAGTGATTTCGTTGAATTAAAGGTTGATTTTCTTTTGTGTTTTCCTATTTGAGGTGACACCATTGTTGATTTGTGGATGGGTCTTGATGAATCTTCCCTTTTTATGGCTTTTCTGAGTTACTCTCATATTTGAGGAAATTTTATCCTTGTGTTGGAATTATTGGAAAAAAACTCTTGATGCTTCACTTTACCCT
The DNA here is from genome assembly GCA_007258455.2 of Sequoia sempervirens. NCBI lineage: Eukaryota > Viridiplantae > Streptophyta > Pinopsida > Cupressales > Cupressaceae > Sequoia > Sequoia sempervirens. The sequence goes on along the minus strand of VDFB02271358.1, from coordinate 1,155,689,181 downwards.
CCTTTGTGGGTTTTCATTCTTTTGGCTTCCAGAGGCTTGAGATGATTGATAATTGATGTTCTCTCTCTTTATGTGCCCTTGATGTGGCAAGTGTTTTGGTTTCATGATTTTAAAAGGGTTATACAGGAATTGTTGAGACTCGATTTTGTACTTGTTAGTGAGATGGGTAATGCCTCGCATGCTTTTATGTTGTGATTCTTTGTTCAAATTATGATGGTACAACCCTTGGTTTTTATGTTGTTGGGTCTCTAGGGAGAGTGGCTCCTTGTGGGGCCGGCCCGTTTAAGGGGAAGGGCACAGGATAACCCACGAGTGAGTTAGTAATCAAGTGAAAACCTAATAATTAACTTAGGAGGGTTGGGTAGTAATATCATTATAAGATTTAAAAATATGGATGCCTCGTCTTCATTAGTGCTTCCGCAGACTAATGGAAGGCTGAGAAGGTCATGGTTGGCAAGGTCATGACCTCGTCTTCACGAGAGGTTGATGGCTCTGCATGAGTCACCCTACGGACCGGCGCCTCCAGTTGGGAGGAAGGGCACAGGACAGCCATAGATGGGACCGTCGCCTCCAGTTGGGAGGAAGAGCACAGGACAGCCCATGTAGGACTATGCGATGACACTCTCCCCTAGTTGCCCATGTGTTTTACTTTTTTGTGTTCCTCTGGAAGTAGGTTATGGGAGTTGGTTTAGATTATTGTTTGAATTGATTTAAATTGATTATTGTTTTAATACATCTTTAGCATACTTTGTGGTCTTGTATGATCTCATTTATATTTGATGTACGATCTTGTATTTTTATGGTACTGTGATATGATGTTACGGTATTGTTTAATTGCAATTTGGAATTGTATTATGTTATTAATTCAGTTTGTTTTGGAAGTGTTTCATGATCTTCCTTTGGTTACTTGTTTACTGGTCATTGCTTGATTTATGTAATGAGATCTATGACTTGAAGTTATTATGTTGTCTCTTGGATGTTGTTGATTTTGTCATTGTAATCTTGAGTTTTATGATACTTTTGTATGATGTTGAGTCTTGTGGTTCCCTGTTTGAATGTTCTTGGTTGAGGACTCTTTCTTGTCAGCCCCTTAGCATGGGGGGTGGGTCTTCGGACTCACATGGTCGGGTGGAACGTGCTAAGCACCCCATTGGGTCCCCAGTCGAGGATCGAGAGGTGTAGATTGTTGCTGTTACAGTGAATCCAGAGTTGTATCCGTCTTGGAGCCAGTTTTCATCTGTTTATTTTTATCATGTTATCTTATGTATGGTTTCCATTTATGTTTGGAAACACTTTTGTATCATTGTATCTCTAGAACATTGTACTGTAATGTAATGTTAAACTCGGTGTGGATAATGGCCATGGCAGTTATTATTCAATGTGTTAAGTTAATCATGCATATGTTGTATTTATGTACACAGATGGTTCCTTATCAATGATTTTCATGTATGTGTTATATTTGTTAATGTTTATTTTGTTATGGATTATATCTTTGGCTTTTTATTCTTTATTGTTGTTGTGTGGATCCAAGTCTCGTAATGACTCCTCATGTACCCCAAGGGATGTATGTGTTAGTGAATCTGCTTAAATGAAATTCATGTCATGACTTAATGTGTGTTACATGTATGTTATGTTTGCTTTAAAAAAAAAAAAATTGTGTAGCAATTATTGTTCAATTGTCCCTTTGAGGTTCGCACGACGGGGCGTTACAACATGGTATCAGAGTCTAGGTTCATACACTGGGCACTATGTGTGCTCACTATGTAACCTTGCGCTTAGACCTGTGAGTCTTAAGTTTCACTTTGCTTTTGTCATTGTTGTGAACTTGAATTTCTTCTGTTAGATGGTGTTGGGTCGATGGTGCAGGAAATTGATGGGAAAGGATAGGACCCTCGATGTAGTGCTCAATGCACCGATATCCTTCCTGTCAGGGATGCTCTATGGACCCTTGAGTTTGAGTGTGATGTGTTTCATGTGTGTGAATATGTCAAGTGTGTGTGGAATTTGCGATTTTGTTGTCCTTGAGTGATGAATTATGTTTTCTTGAATCTGTGAAGGTGTAAAATTTTACCCTTTTTATTGAAATTGATGTGAGTTTTGGTGTTGAATAATGGTTAAAATGGAGTTCTTTGTGTGAAAATTATGAGTTTTTGTGGATAATTATTCTATGATTTTTAGCAGAATATAGTATCTTGAGGCTAAGATGCAACTTGAATTATTGGTACTAATGTGCAATGCTCTATGGTAGCTTTGATTTACAGGAAGTGGGCTTCAGAAAGCATAGTGACAAAGGTAATGTAATTGTAATATGCAAGTATAGATACTTATAATGTCAATTAGTAATTCATTTTGATATAGTAGATGAATTAGGTTTATGGTTAGTATCCTTATACGAATATTTCCTAACTAATTAGAAGAAAATTGTTTACGAGTTACTAGAATTGTTTTGACTACTATGTGTGGTTTGGTGGGAGGGACAATATGGTATCACTCACTTGCGAGTGCCCTACTATGCTGGGAGTTCCTCTCACGATGTATTTGTGATATATATATGTATTGTGCACAACGTTTGTTTGCATGCAGGATTGCAGGAACTAAGTCTCGATTCCACCTGCATTGTCAGGACAGGGCGAGCATTATATACACCCAATGGGTTTGACATTGAACATAGGAGCTGAAAAGAAAGTTTCCCCAACCTAGTTCATCATATGTCCTGGTGTTTGACCAATTTGGTCTGGTTGCAACCCTGTCAGCATTTTTTGTTTTGGTATCCTTTCCTTATTTTTGGTTTGTTTAATTTTCATTGTTTACTTGATGACGTTTAATCGATGTTCTAATTTATGGTGTTGATGTGCTTATGATCATTGATATTGTTGTGTTACCATGTTTATGTTTGAGCTCGACTTCCAGGAGTAAGTCAATTTTTAAGGGGGGGAGGATGTAATGCCCCTCCGTGTCGATTGTTTTTGGACTTGCGTGTGAGTATTTGTGTGTGTTTCATTGATTACTGTGTTATTTGATTGTGTGAAAAATATCATATGTTAGTAGTCATGTTTAAATAATTAATTAAATCATAAGTGATTTGCAAGGTTATTTAAAATACGATTAGAAATTAAAATAATAATCAATTAAATCAAATCAAATGATTTAGAACAAATGATCAAATTAAACTAATATTATTAGATAAATTGATTTAAATTATTGAAGTTAATAATAATTATGAACAAAATAATCTTGAAAAGATAATTATTATAATAAGAAATTTAAATGGATAAGGAGATAGGAAGCTGAAGTGTTTTAAAGCAAGAAATGAAACTACACCTATAGAGCATTTGGAAGTCGAAGAGAACTGGAGAATATGAAAAATAAATAAATAAAGCAATAGATAAATATTAGTAGTAGTGGTAAAAATATTACATTTATTTTGAATCTTTCAAATGGTTGATTTTAATTATTTTAATATGAAAGTAATTATTTAATAAAGTATTATGGAGATGATGAATATATATATATATATATATATATATAAATAAAAGTTCAATTTTGTGGATTTAAGTTTATTTAATTTTTAATCAAATGCATGATAAAAGAAAATGAAATGTAAATACATGAAAAAGGCAACAAAAGGGATTAAGGATTAATAATTATTTTGATTTATTTCTTGAAATGTGACCTCTGGTATTCACGGGAAGAGGAAATTGGAAGGGTTTCCTGGGTATTGATTTTAAGAAGGGGTTTTCTTTGTTTGTGGAGAGTTTTTTTTGGAATTCTGGAGAAATTTTGTTTTCAACACTGCATTCTTGTTCTATTTTCTGGAGAAATCATAGAAGAAGAAGGTTGGGTTTGAGGAGAATTTGGGGAATCTATTGCTGGGAACAATCGGCAGCGAGGAATTGGTTCTACGAGAGGGATTAAGCTTCTACAAATCTTCTTCAAACACAGGACGCCAAGTTCTTTTCTTTTTTATTATTTATTCTCTGTTAAAATAGGAATTATTTCTCTGTGTATGAAATTTTCATCTAGGGTTGGAAATCAAAAGTTTGTGGAAAGAAATCTTTTGGATTATTGATTAATCAATGGAAAATTATCTCGGGATCGGGATTGTTATATGTTAAAATGGAATTTTTGTGGGGTTCTAGACTATTGTTTATCGAAAAGGGATTTTCTTTTGAAATCTGGAAATGAATAGTATTTCTGTTGTTTCATTTTTTTTAAAAAAATATACATATATGTTTAAAGAGCAATTTCCTTTCAATGAATTTCTGGGTTGTGATATTCTGGTTCATACATATACTTTATAAAACATTTCTTTTATTTTCAATCATGCGCAGTGAGTTGTAAAGTGTATAGTATTTATCTTTCCCTGTTTTTGAAATGTTCAAATTCTAGTGTATATATATATATTAGATATATATATATATATATATATATACACATATATTTATACATATGAAAATTTTGAATGAAAATTTAATTCGTTGAATTGTTCCGTCGGCACTGTTCATAGCATTTTATTTGGGTATTATATATTATAGTGGTTGTGTGGTGGTTCGACCTCGGCCGTACCCACCACCTCGCCAACCGGTACCGTGTGACAGTCTGCGGACTGTCCACGGTAGTCCGAAGGACTGCCGTGAGTAGTCCGTAGACTGCCCACAGTCGGGCGTTTATTCCCGTGCCATTTTATGGGATTAAAATTTCCCATTCAAAATTTTGTATGTGTTTAATTTTTTTTTTTAAACACGAATTCTATTTTTATTTATTGTGCGAATTTATTTTTATAAATATATGTATATATATATATATGTATACATTTATATATATATATATGTATGTATGTATATATATATATATTTATATTTGTATATATATTTATTAACCCATTTATTCAGATTTCACTGATTTAACTGTTGCTGTAACCATTTAATTTTGTCAGTAAATATTATGTTTCTTTTTCTAGTTAAAATAAAACAAAATCTGGTTATAGTAGAAATAATAAAATAGAAATAAATCTGTTTCTTTTGTTATTGATTTATTAAATTACAACTTTGAGAGGATAATTTAGTAGAAAATCAATTTATGAATATATGACAGCATTGTTTATTTAATTCTTGTTTTAGTGTCAATATTTTGGGAATGGAATTTATTATGGAATTTATTTTGGAATTAAATAAGTTATCATTTTATGAGGTTGAGTTTTGTAGACTTGTTGGATTCTTAGAATAGATCTATTCTCTTTTTTACATTCCCTCCTGAAAAAGAATTAAAATATATAAATATGTAGTGGTTTTAAAGGGTAGTTATGTGTGTAAATTTATTTAGATAGATTTAAGATTTTAAGGTGGTAAGTCCTAATATGTGGTTTAAGTATTTAGAGTATTGTTATTATTTTCATTTTAAAGTATAAACAATTGGTCTTAAGTGGTTCTCACAATTAATTTAAATATTGGAAATGAGTGTTAAGTTAGTATGATAAAAGGAGAGTGGAAATAATGTTTTGAACATAAGTAGTTATGAAATGATAATGAGTTAACTACCCAACTATTAAGTAGTTTTCAATTATGTTGATAAATGAAAGGGGAAATTTAAATGCATGAGCATGATTAGTGATTGATTAGGGTATTCTTGAATTGGATAGTTTATTGGTGAAATGGGATTTTAATCTTTTGAAAATTGACTTCCTTTATATTCATTTAATGGTTGATTTGTAAGTTCTCTTTATGGATAAGTCTTTTAGAATACTTGTGATGGTTATCATAAGTTGTTTTAGTTAATTGAGTTATTTAGATGGGTAAGTTGTAAAGTTATTTAGTTCTGGTTGTTAATTGATTGGTTATTAAATATTGTTCTTGTTTGAATTTTTGGTTGTTGTTTATTATTCGAGTGTTTCGTGGAGTTGTGAGTGGTTGAGTATTTAAGTTGTTCTTTAATTTGGTGCCTTGGAAGTGTTGGTGAGTATAGGTAATTTTGATGGTGTTGTCTCGGTGTGAATTTCTCTTGAGCAACTCCAGGGTTTTGAGAGGATTTCTATTTCTTAAATTTGTGTTGTTAGTTGATTGGAAACTCTTACTGTTTTGTCTTACCCTCGTTGATGAGTTCTTGAGTATTTGATTTGTTTTTGGGCTTCCAGAGGCGTGGGAAATCTTGTTGTCATGTTTGTTGATTTTGTCAAAGGTCTTTTGTATACCAACTGTATGGGTATCTTGTGAGGAGGAAATTGAGGTCTCCCATGGAATGCCTAGTTGGTGGCTTTTGGTTTTATTAAGTGATTTCGTTGAATTAAAGGTTGATTTTCTTTTGTGTTTTCCTATTTGAGGTGACACCATTGTTGATTTGTGGATGGGTCTTGATGAATCTTCCCTTTTTATGGCTTTTCTGAGTTACTCTCATATTTGAGGAAATTTTATCCTTGTGTTGGAATTATTGGAAAAAAACTCTTGATGCTTCACTTTACCCTCCTTTGTGGGTTTTCATTCTTTTGGCTTCCAGAGGCTTGAGATGATTGATAATTGATGTTCTCTCTCTTTATGTGCCCTTGATGTGGCAAGTGTTTTGGTTTCATGATTTTAAAAGGGTTTGCAGGAATTGTTGAGACTTTGATTTTGTACTTGTTAGCGAGATGGGTAATGCCTCGCATGCTTTTATGTTGTGATTCTTTGTTCAAATTATGATGGTACAACCCTTGGTTTTATGTTGTTGGGTCTCTAGGGAGAGTGGCTCCTTGTGGGCGTCTCGTTTAAGGGGAAGGGCACAGGATAACCCACGAGTGAGTTAGTAATCAAGTGAAAACCTAATAATTAACTTAGGAGGGTTGGGTAGTAATATCATTATAAGATTTAAAAATATGGATGCCTCGTCTTCATTAGTGCTTCTGCAGACTAATGGAAGGCTGAGAAGGTCCGTGGTTGGCAAGGTCGTGACCTCGTCTTCACGAGAGGTTGACGGCTCTGCATGAGTCACCCTATGGACCGGCGCCTCCAGTTGGGAGGAAGGGCATAGGACAGCCATAGATGGGACCGCGCCTCCAGTTGGGAGGAAGAGCACAGGACAGCCCATGTAGGACTATGCGATGACACTCTCCCCTAGTTGCCCATGTGTTTTACTTTTTTGTGTTCCTCTGGAAGTAGGTTATGGGAGTTGGTTTAGATTATTGTTTGAATTGATTTAAATTGATTATTGTTTTAATACATCTTTAGCATACTTTGTGGTCTTGTATGATCTCATTTATATTTGATGTACGATCTTGTATTTTTATGGTACTGTGATATGATGTTACGGTATTGTTTAATTGCAATTTGGAATTGTATTATGTTATTAATTCAGTTTGTTTTGGAAGTGTTTCATGATCTTCCTTTGGTTACTTGTTTACTGGTCATTGCTTGATTTATGTAATGAGATCTATGACTTGAAGTTATTATGTTGTCTCTTGGATGTTGTTGATTTTGTCATTGTAATCTTGAGTTTTATGATACTTTTGTATGATGTTGAGTCTTGTGGTTCCCTGTTTGAATGTTCTTGGTTGAGGACTCTTTCTTGTCAGCCCCTTAGCACGGGGGGTGGGTCTTCGGACTCACATGGTCGGGTGGAACGTGCTAAGCACCCCATTGGGTCCCCAGTCAAGGATCGAGAGGTACGAATTGGTGTTGTTGCAGCGACTCTAGAGTTGTATCTGTCTTGGAGCCAGTTTTCATCTGTTTATTTGTATCATGTTATCTTATGTATGGTTTCCATTTATGTTTGGAAACACTTTTGTATCATTGTATCTCTAGAACATTGTACTGTAATGTAATGTTAAACTCAGTGTGGATAATGGCCATGGCAGTTATTATTCAATGTGTTAAGTTAATCATGCATATGTTGTATTTATGTACACAGATGGTTCCTTATCAATGATTTTCATGTATGTGTTATATTTGTTAATGTTTATTTTGTTATGGATTATATCTTTGGCTTTTATTCTTTATTGTTGTGTGGATCCAAGTCTTCTAATGACTCCTCATGTACCCCAAGGGATGTATGTGTTGGTGAATCTGCTAAAATTTAATTCATGTCATGACTTAATGTGTATTACATGTATGTTATGTTTGCTTTAAAAAAAAAAAATTGTGCAGTAATTATTGTTCAATTGTCCCTTTGGGGTTCGCACGACGGGGCATTACACGATGTTAGATACTATCAAAATGGAGGAGAATCCCGCGGTGATTCCAATGATAAGTTGGATCAAATTTTTGCCATATTGAGTAGACAAGAGGCCAGGATTGACAATCTAGAACAAGGAAGACAATTTGGGCCATCAGGGCCAAATCCTAGTGAAAGTGAAAATAACAAGAATGAAACAAATGGAGAAAACCCTAAGACTAAAAGAAATCAAACTAAGTTAGGGAAGGTGGCTAAAGAATTGGGTAAGGATCTCAAGAAGGTTGTTCCACCAAATTTTGATGGAAAATCTTTTGGGGATGGAGCAGAAGCTTGGGTAATTGAAATGGAGAGGTATTTTTCCCTATGAAACTTGTCTGATGAAACTAAAGTTGAATGGGGGTCATAGCAACTCATCGGTGAAGCTACCACTTGGTGGGAGAATGAAAGGGCTGATAAACAATTTTTGCATGGCAAGATAACTTGGGATCAATTCTTGTAGTTGTTCAGAAAGAGGTGGCTACAACAGTCCTAGTTTGACAAAAAGATGATAGAATTCCAGATTCTCATTCAAGGAGGAATGACAGTGACACAATATTGGGAGAAATTTTCTCACTTGCCAGTACCAACATGATGAGAGTTTTCGGGTCCAAAAATTTATTCTAAGGCTTAGGCCTCAAATTGGAAACGAGGTGGACATGCATAATCCTACCACCATGGATGAGGCCTTTGAATTGGCAGTTAAGAAAGAACATAAAATGTAGCAGGTCGTAAACTATAGGAAAAGAAGAGATATGAAGTAGGGTAATAAGAAATCCCAAGGAAATCAACAGGGTCATAGTAATCAGGGTAATCAGAGTAACCAAGGAAATTAGACCAATCAAGGAAATCAAGGAAATAATAGTAGGCATATCAGAAATCTAAAAAGGGGTAATAGTTCTCAGAATCAAAATGATGGGAATTAGGGCAACAATAAGAGGGCTAATTACAATAAAAACAACAATATCATGAGGGATTTTTCTGACAGGCCTAAAGCACCCCATGGAGGTTGTTATACTTGTGGTGGTGAGAATTATGTTAGTGTGTGCCCTCAGAGGGTGAATAGGTAGAATAATAGGAATCAACATCATATTCATGTGGCGGTTGATAATCACCAATTCGATTACCAGGCTACACCTAGTGAGCTATCGGGTAAACATTTTGGATGCCCTATTTCTATTTTGATTGATACCGGTGCCACTAATAGTTTTGTGGATCATCATGTTGTATCTTGATTATTTGTTAAGCAAGGTTATATGGAAAATTCATGGAAAGTTCAGTATGGAAACCGGGTAGAGAGGAAGGTGGAGCAATTCCTAGCTTGTAGTGAACTTGAATTCCCTAGTTTTGAAATGCAGGTCAATTTATATGTAGCACCTTTGGGGTCTTATGATGTAATTTTGGGGATAAATTGGCTTACTAAACATAAGGTCCTTGTTGATTGTGAAGAGAAAATAGTGAAGTGTCTTGATGATCAGGGAAATCATTTTGAAATTTCTAGTGTAAAAAGGCCTTTGGAGCTCAGGCAAGTCTCTGCCATGCAGTTAAAGAAGGAAAGCCAAAAGGGATGCACTATTTATGCAATAAAGGTCAAGGACCTTGAAGAGGTAGAGTCATCAGGCAATGACCATCCCATTTTAAAAGAATTCTAGGATTCTTTTCCTAATGAACTATCTGAGCTACCACCTAAGAAATTAGTTGACTTCTCAACAAACTTGCTACCTGGAGTTGAGCCTTAGTCTAAGGCATCGTACAGGATGAACACCACATAATTATATGAACTGAATGCCTAGTTGGAGGAATTTTTGAATCAAGGTTTTATAAGGCCAAGTGTGTTTCCATGGGGAGCTCTTGTTATATTTGTGAAAAAGAAGGATGAGACCTTGAGGTTGTACATTGATTATAGGATGCTCAACAAGGTTACCATTAAGAATAAATATATGCTCCCTAGGATTGATGATCTATTTGATCAATTAAAAGGGGCTAAGGTATTCTTGAAAATAGATCTAAGATTGTGATACCATCAACTAATGATAAATGATGAAGATATTCACAAGACTACTTTTAGGATGAGATATAGACATTATGAATTCATAGTGCTACCATTTGGGCTAACAAACTCCCTAGCAACCTTCATGAATTTTATGAACAACATCTTTTGGGATTGCCTGGATAATTTTTTCTCAATCTTCCTTGATGATATCTTAATATATTCTAAATCAAAGAAAGAGCACAAAAGCACTTGAGGATAGTGTTGCAGGGACTGAGAGATCATAAGCTATATGGGAAGATGTCTAAATGTACCTTTTACCAATATGAGGTGTACTATTTGGGGCATGTTATTTCAGTTGAGGGTATAGTAGTGGACCCAGATAAGATCAAGACAATTTTAGAATGGCCTACAACATAAATTTTTTCTGAAGTCTGAAGCTTTATGGGGCTTTCTGGTTATTACAGGAAGTTTTTCCAAGATTTCTCAACCATTGCAGCACCCATTACTGCACTCTAGTGAAAGGGAAAGAAATTTGAGTGGAGTGATAAATGTGAAAAAGCTTTTTAGTTGCTAAAAGAGAAACTCACTATTGTACCTATTCTGGTTGTGCTTGATCCGAATGGGAATTTCATAGTAATTACAAATGCATCAAGTGAAGGTGTGGGAGTAGTTCTCATGCAAGAAGGACAAGTGGTGGCATATGAATCCAAGAAATTGAAACAACATGAATTAAATTATGCACCACATGATTTAGAGTTGGTAGCCATAGTACATGCTCTTCAGATGTGGAGGCACTACCTCTTGGGGAAATCCTTTGAGTTAAAAATAGATCATGTCAGGTTGTAGTATATCTTTACTCAACCCAACCTAAATTCCCATCAGAGGTGATGGTTAGAATTTTTGAGTGAGTATGACTTTGGCATCAAGTATATTAAGGGAAAGGAAAAGAGGGTTGTAGATGCCTTGAGTAGGAGAAGAACTCTTGCAACCATGGTTACAATAAAATCCAATTTCAAGAAATAGGCGATTCAAACCTTACCAGGGGATGAGCATTATGAAAGGGTGAAACAATCCCTAGAGTAGGATCCTTTAGATCGTAGATATGTGGGTTATGTGTTTGAGACCGATGGACTCTTGATGTTCCAGGGTCATATATATATTACTAACTGTGTAGGATTGAGATAGTTGGTGTTAGAGGAATTCCATAATGCACAATATTCAGGGCACCCCAGTGTGACTAAAATGATAGAGGGACTCAAGCCATTATACTTCTAGCCAAGACTCAAGAGATATGTAACTACATTTGTAGCTTGATGCTTGGAATGCCAGTGAGTTAAGGTTGAGTATGTACATCTGACAGGACTTCTATACCCACATAGGGTGCCAAAATATAAGTGGCAGGTGATAACTATGGACTTTATTCAAGGGTTTCCTATGACAAGGAACTGACATGAACTGACATGATGGTATCTTAGTTGTGGTGGATAAATTGACAAAAGTATCCCATTTCATCCCTAGGAATCTTAAGGATGGTTCATTGGTTTTGGCAAGAAAGTTTGTATAGGAAATATTCTAACTACGTGGACTACTAGAGATGATCATTTCAGATCGTGACTTGGATAAATTCCATATTATGGACTACACTAAACTCTTCCCTAGGAACCAAACTAAATTTCAGCTCTACATATCATCCTTAGATCAATGGTCAGTTAGAAAGGGTGAATTGGGTTGTGGAGGATCTCCTCTAAATGTATTGTATGAAACAAAAACACAAGTGGGAGGAGTATTTTCCTTTAGTGGAGTTTTCCTACAACAACTCCTATCACACCTCTTTGGGTATGGCACCTTTCAAGGCTTTTTATGGCTGTAAATGTCATACGCCCATCAATTTGGATAAGGTGGAAGATAATATTTTGATTGGACCTAAAATGTTGAGAGAGATGGAAGATGAGATGAAGCTCATCAAAGAAAAGTTGAAGCAAGCTTCAGATCGACAGAAGAGTCTAGTAGATAAGAATAGGACTTTCAAATAGTTTTTTGTGGGAGACAAGTTCTTTTTGAGAATTTAACTACAAAAGAGTTCAATCTCTTTCAGTAAGAACTCAAAGCTAGCCCCTAGATTTGTTGGGCCCTTTGATGTCTTGGAGGTTGTTAATCCAATTTCATACAGGCTTGCTTTTCCACCAGCTCTATCCCAGATCCATAATGTCTTTCATGTCTCAGTGCATATGCCCTATCATCCAGATGTAGCTCATATTCTTTATTGGCATGCGTTGCAAGTACAGGACCCAGGAGTGATGCTAGTGGAGCCCATCAGGATACTAGAAGAGTGCAACATTAAGTTGTGGAATTGAGATCATATTATGCAGTATAGGGTTCAGTTGGACCAATATTTAGTGGATAATGCCACCTAGGAGAATGCAAAGGGCATTGAAAAATATTTTCCTCATTTGAGATTCTAGTATAATTTTTCTTTTCCTACATATTGAGACTTCTGATACACTAATATTTCAGACTCTATTGTGTGGATGTTTGTAATAAGACATCAAGATGATATCTCTTCCAAGTGGGGAAGGATGTCATGACTCGAACTCTGATGTTTCTTGTTTTTGGCTTTGTGTGAATTTGACATATGATTGGTTGTGTGTGGTAGAATACATAATGAATACTATGATATTTGTTTGGTGTGATGAAATATGAAATGTTGCTTTAATTTAAGAAAAGTTGAATGTATAGTATGCAGTTTTATTTTGAACATGATGAAAAATGGAAAATGTTATTTGAATTCATGAGTATTAGTGTTTTGATTTATATCTTTATGTGGATACTAATCTATTGATGTGTTCCGAAGGGTATTGAGCTACAGGTCGTCAAATACCAAGGGTGTGGCTAAGGAGAGAAGGTTAGCTTCCTCAAAGGGTAAAATAGGAATGGATTCTCTCAATCACACATAAGCACCTAGTATCATGTAGATGCATTTAGGATTAAATTAGCTTGAATATTTTATTATTTGTAAATTTCATATTGTTTAGTCAAATTAAAAAAATAGTGAAATAAAAAGAATAATAAAGCAAGAGAATTAATTTTAATTATAATTCAATTCTAGATTTTTTTTTTAAATGATTATGCATAGTTAATTTGTGTAATTATTTTACTTTCAGTCGAATGTTATTTCTTTAAGGTAAATAATTATCTTATAATTAAATAACATTTATTTATTGTTCATTAAAGAGTAAATAATTCTTTTTGCAAGTTAGAAATAGAATTATCTAACTATTTATTGGAGATAAGCACTTGGTTACAATGGAATTTCTCTTATTAGTTAACAAAAGAAATAAATTCTATTTTCTTTAATTTTTAATATTTTCAAGATTAGGTTTAGAAAATAAAGAAAGAAAACTTTAAAAAGAGAAAATGAATAACAAGAACGCACAACCATTCTTGGGTACTCTTCTTGAATTTTCTCTACAACTCCAATTGAAAATGGTTGCCAAATAGAAGTTTTCTAGATTTTAGTAGATTAAACTTAGGGAGGAATAAAAAGAGAATACAGGAAAAAGGAAGGAAGAAGAAGAAGAATTTTCAGAAAGCAAGCTCTAGGGAAAGTAAGAAGGCGGAGGGGTTTTCAACTGGAGGCAATCTTTTTCCGGGTTTTTAATATCTTCAATTGCATTTAAATTTCAAATGTGAGAAAGAATGTCTGTATTGTTTAAAAGTTTGATTTCTTTTGAAATTACTGTACAAAATATTTACATTGAGTGGTTACTGTATGAAAATTATTAGCACAACTATTCAGATTGAGCATTCTTCCCTATTCATTTAAGTAAATATATATCTATATGTATATATATATATATATAGTTTTGAATATTTATATATATACACATATACATATATAAATATATACAAAAAAAAAAAAAGATCACTGTATGGAACATCTTGTGCCAACAAAGAGATTTCTGTTTCTTTTTCTTTAATATGTAATCCTATTCTAGATTGGGATGCAAATATATATATAAATATATGTAAATATATATACACAAAATTGTTTAAATATATATACATATATTTACATATAAATTTATATAATTTAAATGGCTTTTCATTGCCAGTCAAGCTGGCGTATTAATGGTATTGATAGACTGGTATAAACAAATGAAAACAGGGTTTTTCCTATCCCCCCTAGCCATGCCTCCCCATTGGGGAAGGCCTGCACTATGCAGGCAATGCCCTCCATAGGTTGTGGGCTATGGAGGGGGCGTTTCCCTCACAGGCAATGCCTCCTCCCAATGGAGGCAACACCTATTGCCTTTAAATGTTACATTCCTTTCAACTTTTCTTTTCTCTTTTGATTCCTCTATGGACTATGAATAGCTGAGTAGCTATATGATTCCAAACAAACAGATATATATATGAATACATATATAATATATATATGTGTATGCATATTTAGATATATGTATATATACATATATATTATATATGTGAATATATTCTTTCACAGTTTGACATATATATATATAATAAAATGAGCCAATATTTATGTACAATTTAAGTGTCTAGTAAAATAAATAATCAGCTAAAACTACATCATATTCTTGTATTGATAATTCATAAGTTTGTATATATGTATGTATGTATGTATGTATGTATGTATGTATGTATGTACGTACGTATGTATGTATGTATGTATGTATGTATGTATGTATGTATGTATGTATACATATGTATGTATGCATGTATAGGTGCATTTTATTTTAAATATGAATATCTCTATATCAATAAATATACATTGCTCTTAGTGAGAAATTGAACAAGATCTAGAATTAGGAGTGGATAGTATTAATTTGGCTGGGAATAACCAAGATTTATGTTATAATTGGTAATTTTTGTGATCTATTTTAGAACTTTAGTATAAAGAATCTATATATATATATATATATATATATAAATTTGAATATATAAATAGGTATATGTGTGTACATTTCCATAGGAATAAGGGAAAACTAAAATTCTCTAAAGTATATGCAATGTTGAATGAAGTGTTCTTTTATTTTAAATTGCATCAATTGTTAACTAGATTAAACCTTTCAATTGGAGATAGAAATGATTTTGGCTGGAAATGACCAATATTTCTATTTTAAACTATTAAATTTCTATATTAGAAGAGGTGCTTTTCTAAAATTCTATATAATGTGTAATGCTGATTGGAGTGTGATTTTATTTCAATTTACATTAGTCTATTAATTAGAATAAACCTTTAAATAGAGATAGATTGTGAAATATCTTGCATATTCATGAAAATGAGCACATGGCATAAATTTTCTTTTACTCATTGAAATAGAATTAATTTGAAGAATGAAAAAGCATAGTGAAATTGTAGAATCAGTTGTGAGTTGTATTCTATAACATATCGTATTTATGCAAATCATTTTATGAACTTGTCAATGAAATGTGTTTTATGATAAAATGCTTGTATGAGTAAATGTTGTTAAACTTAATGGAATTTTATGTGGAAAATGCATTATTTGTTCCCTTTATGAGTAGACTTCTAGGACAGGATGCTGAAGGTGGAACCATAGAGATGATAGTTTTAACTTTTCTAAAACTATCAATCATTATTTTTTATGCTTGGCCAAGCAATGTACCATTGAAATAGATGGATTAAAATCCTAGATTTAAATGTTATATAGGTCTCTTCCACCTCCTGTTTGTAAGAAATATGTTATTCTAAGTATAGGAATGCATATAGGCATTAGGCTTGCATCAAGAGTTCCCTCTTGTTGTGTTGTTCCAAGTTGCTAGGCTCCTTGTGCAGGGTCAGGGATTTCTTCAAGATAGGAAGAAGTCCGGGGAAGTCATGTGCTTCATGGATGGGTGGAAAAGGAAACTTAACTGTACTCTTGGCCTCAACACAAGAGGACCAGTGGAGTCAAGATGGATGAGGATCATAGGTTCACTTTGTCATGGATATATCTCATATACTATTTTTTTATGGCTTACACAACCAATTTGTACATTGTAACTTTATTTCATGAATATAACATTTATGTAAACTTGTTTATGTATCATTGAAATATATGATTTGTAACACCTTGTTGGTTGATGTAAACTGATAATTCATTAATGAAATTGTTTTGAGCATTTATGGTTAAATAATTTCATGGATGTATTTATTTCACTTTACTCAAGACGTGTGTAATTCATGAAAGTATTGTCTATCAAATTGGAAATCTTTTGATCTTGATAACATTGGTAATGACCTAACATTAAAATTCACCAACTATTCAATCAAAAGAGGACATGTGTACCTCAAAAATTTATGTCAGTTAGAATTTAGATACATCTAACACATATTGACACTCTCACAAATCCACAAAACAAGATACCAAACCATAAAGAAATACAGATTCACCAAAGAATACATATTGAACTGGAAACCTCTATCACTGCTAGACCTAAAATTCTATCATCCATAGCTTATTCACTAGAAGAAAAAACAATGTGAAACTCTAGATTTAAACTCCACTAACATCTAAAAAAATTATATTATGATTGTCACAAATAAATATTCCTCAAGGTAGACCAATATGGACCAAATTATTGGATGTCCTATACATCGAATTACCTATTCTAACAATTAGGTAATTTACCACATCAATCAGTTGCACCAAATCAAACCTTCCTATAAATAAACATTAGATAACCATCTTTAATCATGATCAAGCTATACAAAATTATCTTTATACTTGATCAAAATGTTGACATCAATGAAAATACTATATTACATACTATATAACTTGTATTCATATGTCATGCTCATGTTTCAAGTAAGTAAATCAATTAAAAACTTCTTATTCTTTCAACAATCTCCCCCTTTGTCATTGATGGAAACATGCCAAAATTCTCTCCAAAACTATTCTTCCCCTTTGAAATCAAGGGAAAAAGGTCACCCATATATGTTATGTTCTTTTTCCCCCTTTGAAATCACTCACAAACATATTATATACATACTCCCCTTGATTGATATACACATGTAGGAATAAGAGTAGAATTTTTTTGACCAACTCCCCCTATATCTACCATATGGATATATACACTTAGATCTAAAATGCAAAAAAGAAATTGAAATGCATAAAAGGAAATGCAATCAAATAGAAGAGGTATTTTACTCCTATAGCTTCTCAAGATGTGATTGAAATCCCATCTTTCCTTGTTTCCAAATCTTCTTGGCTAGCCCAAGCATACAACTCCAAGTCTTGAATTCCATAAGAAGCTCTTCAACATAATCTAGAGTGTTGGATATCACATTTAACTTCTTTTCATTTTGTGTACTCATAAAGGCACTAAAGATAGTAATAATTTGGTGTTTACTAGATACCTAAGATTACCAAATTGCATTATTATCTTCTCCAATAGAACTTGTAGTTGGTAAAACTACTCGTACAAATTCTCTATCACAGTCCTAGTGCTCCCATCTAGATCCTGTGTTGGATCATAGGCATTGGATGCCTTGTAAATTTGGGACTCAATTGATTCCATCTCATCTTTTATGATCTTGGTGGAGCTTGGCCATTTCATACAAATTTGGAACAATATTTTGGCTTTCACCAAGCAATCCTGCATACTTTTAAGACTATTTTGATTTTTTTTTTGTGCGAAGGTACACTTCTTAGTTATGTTCAATAACCTCTTGTCATTCACTTTTTTATCCATTTGTTTCTCTAATTTCTTTGTCAATCCAATAGAATGTTCTTTAAAATAATCAAGAAAAAACTTTAAACTATCCATGCTATATAAAGAGTTATCAATACTTACTCTAGGTACTCTCTCCTGTAAAATATTTATCACCTCATCAATGAGATATGTACTCTTCTAATGGGTCTATAAAATCTACTTTTGAGAAAAGGCTTGGAAATTATCTCTTAACTAAAGCTTGAGTAGTGGAGATATCCTATCCAAGTCAACCTAACCTCGTAGCATTGTAAGTTGAAGTAGCTAGGTAGATACTATTGGTTGAAACTGCAATTACATGCTTAAATTTTTTTTAATGGATCTCTAGAGGAACCAAGAAATTCTCCAATTTTCTTTATCTTCTACAACTTCCTTCTCCAAAGTATTTTATTTTTCACCAGTATTGACTGGTGTCTCCACATCCTTCTTCTCAATATTTTTTGGTTCTGTAGTGTCGAAAAAATGATCCTTTGACATATTTCACACTCGTTTGGGTCATCCTTATGGATTTCGGCATAATGTGGCCTTTATTTAGTTTTGTAATTTGGATAACACATTCACATTAGGTCTTGGGCCTTTGTGAAATTATGGATTTTAATGGTTCCTTGCAAAAGTGTTGTGACACACTCACAATTTTTTAGGGATTTATTAATTTAAACATAATTTTAATCATAATTGATCTTAATATTGCCTTATTTGGAGTGTTCTAAAGTGTTTTAACACACTTTCACATTCCTATAGGCTTTTCATTACTTATTTAGTTTCTTATGCTTTAATTGGACCTATTTTACATCCACAAGCCTCATTTATTGCATCTTTTAGAGGATAATCCCAACACCAATCAATAACCAATCATAATTTAGGTGTTCCTAGCTTGTGTGGACTAGATTTAGTGATTGGGACTCATTCAACCTTGGGTGAATGAGTTCCTCCTAGGTATTTTTATCCTTGATGTAGGTTTCACACACTTCTACACACTTTTGATTTTTGGTCCCATACATTATGTGTGATGGGACTCATTTGCCACCTTGGGTGAATCAGTCCCATGTGACCAAAATTCAAATTTAAATCAAATTTCTAGTGGGATTTTATTCTCCTAGATCCAATGTCATCTTGTAGGGTTATAATTTTAGGAATTCTTGCATAATTAAGTATAAATGCAAGGTTCTTTCACTCATTTTCACCCCAAGAATTCAAGTATTCATTCAAGAGTTCAAAAGAGAATTTGAGCATTAGTAAGATCATTCAAGGCATTTCAAGAGTACATTATCAAGCATTCAAGAGCATTCTTCAAGTGTCTTCCATCATGTTGTTTTAGAGCTAACAATTGTGGTGTAGGTATTTTGTGATTCAAGCAAGCATTGCATTCAAGTTTTGTTAACATCAAGAAAGAGTCCAAGTCTACATCAATTGGATCCATCACTTACATGTTTGCAACACTTAATTGAAAGGGTTTGGTGAGTTGCAACATCATTATTTGTTCATCCATAATTCTCTACACTATTTAATTCTATTCCAAGACTTTAATTACCAACAAGGGGTTTGACCAAGGTGGAAAACCCCTATTCACTAACCCCACAATATTTTTCCCTCTTTTTACATGTGATTTCCAGGTCTAGGTTGTAGATTTATCAAGGAGAAAGATTGGAAAAGTTGTCATCAAGTTGTCAAAGCAATTAAAAGTTGTCAAAATTGCCATAAATCCTTGGAGAAGCTTAGAGTTGGTCTACAGGCTAAATTTTGAAGTTTTGTACCTGGACCTAAATCAGGAAAAAAAAAAGTAGACTGAGAGCTACAAAATCCAATTTTGAATTTCCAAGAAAGAAGTAGACTGATTTTCCACTATTGTAAAATGAGTCCCACTGTACCTATCTATCAAGGATTTTTGTAGATCTGAGTAACCATTTGTCCAAAACCTGTTTCGGCACAGTTTACCTGAAACTAGACTGATTCACCCAACTTGGTGTATGAGTCTCAGTCAGCATAAATAGAAAAAAAATCAAGATTCTAGACCTCCTCTCTACCTTCTCTAGTTTCCTAGGTGCACATTTCTAGTTTCATAATTTTTTGTTACATTCTACTTGTGTTTCCAAGTTATTTTGCATATCACACTTTATTTTCAAACAATTTCTTTTCCAAGTTTACACTTGGTGGTGAACCCCTCATTAGACATTATCCAATCCCTAGAACCTTGGCTTTGTCATATTTCAATTTACTTTGCATTGAAATCTCAAGATTTTTTTCTTGAGTGAAAGTGTTGAAAATTGGTCTTTGGTCTTTCTCCTCTTAAGTCCAAAACCATAGAACCGAAAGAAAGCACCATTGCTTTGTGTCACCATTTTTTCCCATTTCATTTTGGTGAACTTGCATATAGAGCATCATATTTCTGATTTGGAGTGCATTTACATCCTAGATTTATTTGCATTAACATTGCATTAGGTTTTGCATTGTTCAATTTTCATTCTAGGGTATCAAAATTTGCATTATTGAAAAGCTCATTTAGCTTGCATTATTGCACTTAATTTCATTGAAAACTAGTAAAATTATGCATTTGCATTTCAGACTTGCATTAGAAAACATAAAAAGCATAAAAAGATCAATTCAAAAATTGATGAGGGTGCTAACCCGAGACAAAAAATCAACACACAACTAGAGAATATTATTATTATTATTTAGAATATGAAAAGCTTACATGTATAGGATCTCAATCCTCGAGTTCTACAATACATGCTCTTCTAGAAAATTACAGAGTTCCCCTTTTCCTAGTGTTCACTCTGTTTTCTAAAAAGCTACCAAAATCATAAAACCCTGCCCATAAATAGTTCATTTTCAGTTTTGGATACAAACAACATTTGAATTATGAGTTTTGATGGTTTGGTGCCAGAAATTACAATTTGAAATTCAAATATTGAGTCATAATTTAAAAATTGGTAATTTTCCAAAAATTGACCAACTTCTGGAAGCCATAACTTTTGATCTGGGACTCTATTTTTTAAATCGTTTGAACTATTGGAAAGGTCTTGGAGTGAAGAACACGCTAAGATCCTACTTCACTATTTTTGACAATTTTTGGGCCTGTACAAGACTGTTTAGTGCCTCAAATTGGACTTAGATGGTTTTTCAGGGAAAAAAACAAAAACTAAAACTTGAATAACTTTCAAAAAAAAGAATGATCTTGACTTGATTATTTTTCCAAAGTGCTTATTTTTCTGTCCTGAAGCTTCCCATAAATTTTTTCCTCCTCACGCCTTCAAATTCAAAATTGCTAAGAATAGAAATTGAGCAGAAAAAATAGAAATGCAATTCTTAAAGTTGGGAACTCTTATTCGATGAAAAGGGTATCTAGAAATGCAAAAATGTCTATAAAAATATAACAAAATGAAACATAAAGGAAAAGATCTTTTTGGGTGCTGCATGATTGCCCTTACACCACTAGATTCTCCTACATCAAACACTTAGGGTAATTTGAGAAGTGACCCCGTCATGTCTCAGATGGTTGAGGAAAACGCAAACAATCAACCTCTACCTTAGACAGCCAGGATGAATCTTCCATAGGAATTCCTCTCCACTTCACTAGATATTCTTCATACTTCCTATTTTTGATACTCCTTCCCACACAACTATCTAGGATTGCTTCAATCTCCTCTTTCTTTGAGGTAGGTGCTAGAATTCCACACTATTCCATTGTTGGTACTTCCTCTACGCCACCTTCATGATACTCCATCAAATCTAAAATGTTGAACACAGGGGAAATGTTGACTCCATCCAACAACTCTACCTCATATGCATTCCCTAAATCATGCCTCTTCAATATCTTAAAGGGACTAAATTTCTTCATCTTCAATTTGTTATAGGTTCCCACTAGAAACCTTTCTTTCCTCAAGTGGACCATCACTTCATCACCAATATGAAACTTCTTATTCCTCCTCTTCTGATCTACCTTAGCCTTATACTACATATTCATCTTGTTAATATGTTCTCTTACCTTCTCATAGACATTATTGATGTGCTCTGCAAAGTCTTCAGCTTTAGCACTTATCTTCTCTTGGTCCCTCTTTCTCAATTCTAGAGTGGTCCTGGGACTACCTCCATACACAATCTAGAAGGGTGATCTACCAATGCTTCTGTTGACAAAATTTTTGTAAGTGAATTCTGCCTAGGGTAAGATCAAGTCCCATCCCTTGGGTTATCCAGAATTTATTCACAACCTCAGTCTACCCATCAGTCTATGGATGGTGTGTATAATTTAACTTCAACTCCATTTTTAACTTCTTCCACAAGGTCCTCCAAAAGTATCCAACAAATTTGATGTCACAATCTGAGACTATATTCTTTGGTAGACCATGTAGCCTCACCACCTCTCTGAAGAACAAGTTAGCAATGTGGACTGCATCATGGGTCTTTCGGTATGGAATGAAATGCACCATCTTAAAAAATTTGTCAACCACCACAAACACTAAATCATTCCCTCTCTATGTCCTTAACAAACAAAGAACAAAATCCATACTTATATCCTCCCACAACCTCTCTAGTACAAGTATGGGCTGATACAACCCTGTATTCTAGCTCACTCCTTTAGCCATTTGACAAACCCTACAACTCTGCACAACTTCTTCAAATCTTGTGATAACTAAGGCCAATAGTAATTCTCACTGATAATGGCAATGGTCTTATCCCAACCAAAATGTCCTGCCATTCCTCCACTGTGCTTCTCCTTTATCAGGTTCTCCCTCATGGAACTCCTTAGAATACAAAGTTGACTTCCCTTAAACAACATGCCATCTTGGATTATGAAATCCAACCACTTTGTCTTGTCAACTATAACAGGATCCTTGCAAGCTTTCCAAGCCTCTACAAAATCAGAATCTTTAGGGTACAATGTCTTGAGTTCATTGAACCCAACCACTTCAATTTGCATCTCCATCAACAATTTTTTCCTCCTAATTAAGGAATTTGCAACCTTATTCGATCTCCCACTCCTATGATTTAAAAAAAAGGTATAACTTTGTAAAAAATCTACCCATTTCATATGCCTTTGATTTATTTTTCCTTGACTATTCAAGTACTCTAAAGCTTGATGATCAGTATATAGAACAAATTCCTTCGGAAAAAGATAATGCTTCCATTTCTTTAATGCTTGAACTATTGCATAAAATTCTTGATCATATACATAGTACTTTCTCTTTGCATCATTTAACTTTTCACTAAAGTAGGCAATGGGCTTACCTTCTTGGCTTAACACTACTCTAATGGCAGAACCACAAGCATCACAATCCACATGAAACACCTTATTGAAATTTGGGAGGACTGGAATAGGTTGTTTTGTCACCTTCTACTTCAACAGATCAAAACTTTTTGCTGCCCCCATATTCCACTTGAACTCCTTCCTATCCCCTCTCATTGTTTCAGTCAGGGGTGCACAAATACTACCAAATTTTCTGATGAACTTTCTATAAAAGCTAGCCAAACCATGAAAAGATCTCACCTCAATAGTTGTTCTTGGGGTAGGCCATTGTAGAATAGCCTTCACCTTCTTTGGGTCCATCTTGAGACCTTCTGCCAAGACAACAAACCCCAAGTACACTAACTCCTTTTTCACAAAACTACACTTCTTCAGATTAATCAACAATTTCTCTTCTCTCAACTTCTTAAAGGCTCTATGAATATGCATTAAATTCTCATCTAGTGACTTACTAAATATCAAAATATCATCTAAATACACAATAAAAAAACTTCCTAGAAACTCTTTCAGTACCTCATTCATGAGCCACATGAATGTGTTCAGTGCATTGGTTAGCTCAAAGGGCATGACTAACCACTCATGCAGCCCCTCTTTGGTCTTGAAGTTAGTCTTTCATTCATCTCCCTCTCGAATATGGATCTGGTGATATCCACTCTTTAGATCGATCTTTGTGAAGTACTGAGCCCCACTCAAATATTCCATTAGGTCATCCATCCTTGGCAAGTGAAATCTATACTTGATTGTTATCTTGTTTATGGCTCAAGAGTCTATACACATCCTCCACACCCCTTCTGTCTTTGGTGCTAGTACTGTAAGTACTACACATGGGTTCAGACTCTCTCAAATCAAACCATTTTTCAACAAACACCTAGACTTGTTTGTTCAACTCCTCATTTTCTGCAAGAGTCATTCTGTGAGCCACCTTATTTGGAAAATTGGCTCCAAGGATCAAGTCAATCTGATGACTGATCTTCCTCACTAGTTGTAAGCCCTTAGGTACATTATCAGAAACAATATCCTGAAACTCATTCAATAATATAGAAAATTCTATTGTCACCTTCTCACTATCTTCCTTATCCATTCTAGCAATAAATGCATAGCATATATGCTCATGCTTCATGCCTTCTAAAAATTTCCTTCCATCAACATAACAAACTCTAACACTACTACATACCTTTTCTTTGGCCTCCTTTAGGGGTTTCAACTTATGGAGAACTCCATCCTTTGTTAGGGAATAAGTGTTTGCATGGCCATCACATATAGCTCATTTGTTGTACTACAACAACCTCCCCCAACAACATGTGACATGCATCCATGGGGATGATATCACAGAGTACCTCATCACGATAGCTCCTGATCTTGAACTTCACTAGGCACTGCTCATTGACTAGAACTTTGTGGTCTTTCTGCAACTAGGAAATATGATACATATGTGGATGCCTTTCCCTCTTCAGATTCAACTTCATAACCATCTCTTCTGACACTAGATTATCGGTGCTCCCACTGTCAATAATGACATCACAAAATTTTCCTTCACATTTTCACCTTGTGCAAAATAGATTCTTCCTCTATTCTGGCTCCTTCTCTTTAGTCATCAAGGCTCTTCTAAGCACTAGGGCTTCTCCCCTTTCAGCATCATCTGAATGCTCAGATTGAGCCTCCTCATTTTCATGCACAACCCTTGCATGACCTTCTAGCCTTCTATATGTCCTTCCTTGGTGTTGTGGAAATTCATAGGCTTGATGCCCTTCTTCACCACACTAGAAAAAAGTTCCTCTGAAACCACCTCTTTTGGATCCTTTCCTAGATCTTCCTCATCCTCTACCTCTTTGATCACCACTATTTTTATCATGAGGATGGTATAATCTATCATTCTTCTAGCCTTAGATAGTACCCACATCTCCATTTTCTTGCCATCCTCATTTCGGCTTCCAGAAGATCTTCCACTACCCCTTTTTCTTTGACCTCATCCTTTTTTCTTGTTTTCAAATCATTTTTTTAGCTTCTCTTCAACTTTCAGAGAAAATTGGTATGTTTCCTCAATGGTGGTCATTCTTACTAGGCTTAGCTCCTCTTGAATGCTCGACTGTAACCCATTAAGATAATGGGCTACCTTCTCCTTGTTGGCCTCTGCATGGCCCGTTCTAATAATCATCTTGTGAAAATCTTCAATGTATTCTTTCACAGATTTATTTCCTTGCTTCAACCCTTGCAACTTATTCAGTAGATCTAACTCGTAGTCCACTGGTATGAAGTGCTTCTTCAGTTTCTCCACCATGTGATCCCAACTGTTGATCTTTCCTTTTCCTCTTTTATTTCTCTCTAACTGGACCTCTTTCCACCAAATATTTTATTGGCCCTTTAGCTTCATTTTTGCAAACTTAACCCAATATGGGTCCTCTATTTCTTCATACTCAAAATACTCTTCTAGCTCGTTGATCTAGTCAATCAACTCTTTTAGGTTCAAACTTCCAGAATAATTGGGAACTTTTACTTTGGGTTTTTTTCTAATCTTTGAAATGGCCCTTATCAACTGCATTTGATCTTGATCAATCACTTCTTCCTCTTCTACATTAGAATCTTCCACCTCTTCCTCATCCCCACTTTCTCCTCTCCTTCTTGGGTTTAACCCTCTTCTCATATGTTCCTTCAATGCATCAATTTGTCTCTAGAGGGCTCAGAAACCCTCAACCACCAATGGATCTCTTCCACCAGCATTTCTAGCACCTCTTCCACCTCTGGCACCACCATGCCTATTGGAAAAACAAGGACAAACAACTAAGATGGGGGGTGAATCAGTTGTCATAGATTACTTAAAATTTTCAAAATGTACTTAATTCAATATCAGATCTGATGAATGAACAATAAAAAATAAACAATCAACACATTAGAAACACAAATAAAACCAAGATTTTTTACGTGGAAACCCTGTTAGGGGAAAAACCACGATGGGTGTTATTCCATAAGATTATACCCTGTTAAAAGTATAATGAAAAATAATGGGAATGCACATGCATTCAGGCACACTGCTTAGAGCTCACTGCTTAATTTCAAGAGGGATCACTACCCAAGAAATATTTAGATTAAAACCATTTGGATTGTGAACTGAGAAAATAGCTTCTTCAAAAGCTTGATTACAGTTCCAATTAAGCACAAAAAACCTTCTTCACACTTCACTCAAATTTCTTCTCACTCTTCTCTACAATCGAATGATTAGAAAATTATTTGCACATATACAATTTCTCTGGCATACATTCACTCTTATGCATGCACTAACTTCGCTCAAACAATAGCTCTTATATATCCACAACATAGAATTTCATCAACAACCTAGTCGGCCAAAAATATAAAACATATTTTCAATGTCGACCCAAATTTACAAATAAATTTTCAATGTGGATCAAACACCATCAGCTAATATCATGATACAACCCAAAAAAATATCTTCGAGTGCACCAAACATTCAAATTTTAATCTCCAAGGATCCACAACATGTCACAACCATCATGTCGACCAAGAACATGAAAACAAGAACATACTGAGGAAAAATCTTTGATCATGAGCACACCAATCAATGCAGACATGCAACAAAGATAGAGCATGATCTAGAAACATCCATGAACACCAAGAAACAATAGAGAAACATTTTCAACAACTAGAATTGCCAAAATTATACCAACTTTAATTAAGAACACTAATAAAGACCACATAAACACTGTCAGAACACAGATCTTCAAAACTTGAACAAATCTTCATGTGAACCTCCGATACTTCTGGTAGATGAACTAGATACTCTCATAAATAAACCCTTTAGTCCACATCAGTTTATCTTCAATGTATAGAACAAGAAACATTCATGACCTTCATAGTTCCACTAGGAACCTACAATACTTTCTTTTACAATTTTCTCAATATCCTCGACATATACAACCTTCAATACATCAAATGCTAATAGTGTTGACATCAATGACAACTACATATCAGAAGCACAACCACAACATCCAACAATCTCCCCTTTTGGCATTGATGGAAATACATGATGTGAAAAACACCATCAACACAACTCTTAATTAGCACTTATTCCTCCTTAGATTCTGACTCTTCTTCCCTGACTTCTTCTACAAGATTTTCTCCCCACAAGACTTTTTACTCCAAATAAGCAGCAATTTTTCACATGACTCTTCTCCCCCTTTGACATCAATGGAAAAGATAAGCATTACCTTATGCCAAACAAGCTCTGAACCACATATCTGCACATCTGACTACTCCCCCTGAGTAGTAGCAACAAAAACATCAATTTGGATCAAGAAATATTTATGAAGCACACAGATCAATGCAAACATGCAACACAGATAAAGAATGATCTAGAAACATCCATGAACACCAATAAACAATAGATAAACATCCAAAACAACTAGAATTACCAAAATTATACCAACTTTAATCAAGAACACTAATAAAGACCACAAAAACACTATCAGAACACAAATCTTCAAAACTTGAACAAATCTTCATGCAGACCTCTGATACTTCTGGTAGATGAACTAGATACTTTAAAAAATAAAACCTTTAGTCCAAAATAGTTGATCTTCCATGTACAAAACAAGACACCTTCATGGCCTTCACAGTTCCACTAGGAACCTACAATACTTTCTTTTACAATTTTCTCAATATCCTCAACATATGCAACCTTCAATACATCAAATGCTAATAGTGTTGCCATCAATGAAAACCACATATCAATAGCACAACCACAACATCCAACAATTCCTACCAGGAATCGCTCTTGGAGGCATCTTGAATATCTCAAACCCACAACCACGGTCCTAGTGCAAACTGCCTCATGATCAATGATCTGTCCACACGCTGAAGAAAACCTGCTCTGATACCACTTGACAAGGGTTCTAACCTGAGACGAAGAAAATAAACACACAACAAGAGAATATTATTATTATTTAGAATATGAAAATATTACATGCAAAGGATCTCAAATCCTTGAGTCATGCAATACATGCTCTTACAGAAAATTACAGAGTTCCCCTTTTCCTAGTGTTCACTCTTTTTCCCAAAAAGCTACCAAAATAAAAAACCCCACCCATAAATAGCTCCTTTTCATTTTTGGAGCCAAACAACATTTGAATTATGATTTTTTTCAGTTTGGTGCCATAAATTATAATTTGAAATTCAAAAATTGAGTCTAATTCAAAAATTGGCAATCTTTCAAAAATTGACCAACTTCCGGAAGCTAAACTTTTGATCTAGGACTTCATTTTTTGAACTATTTGAACCATTAGAAAGTTATTAGAGTTAAGAATGTGCTAGGAACCCGCTCCATTGGTTCTGATGATTTTTGGGCCTGTACATGACTGTTTAGTGCCTCAAACTGGACTCAAAAGGTTTTTCAGGGCAAAAAGCAGAAATTGAAACTTGAATAACTTTCAAACTGGGAATTATTTTGACTTGATTCTTTCTTCAAAGTGCTTATTTTTTTATCTTGAAGCTTCTCATAAATTTCTACCTCCTCACACCTTCAAATTCAAAATTGCTAAAAATAGAAATTGAGTAGAAAAAATAGAAATGCAATTATGAAAGTTGGGAACTCTTTTTTGGTGAAAAGGGTATCCAGAAATGCAAAAAAATCTTAAAAAGGATAGAAAAAGGAAACATAAAGGAAAACATATTTTTGGGTGATGCAGGATTTCCCTTACACCACTGGATGCTCCTGCATCAAAAATTCTAAAATAATTCAAAAAAATTAGTACCTGGACTTATTCACCACCTTGGGAAAATCATACTCATTGTATATTTTTCATTGTATTTTTTGGCATATATACTTTAGTTTCTGAGTTTCTATTTGTTGTTTCTGCATTTTAGTTTTACTTTCTAGAATTTCAGTTATAAGAATTTCATTCTTGTTAGTTTACACTGTAGTTGCATTCACCTCACATTTAGTAGCCTTTGTATGAGTGTTTGGTCTCCTATTGCTAATAGCTTAGTGAGAAGAAGCTTGAGACTCATGCCATCCTATAATAGCACAATAATTATGGATCTTGGGTTATCTAGAGCTTCCACTCCTAGTTTGACACTAGTACACTAGGCATGGATAATGCCCCTAGCAACTCTTTACCTTCAAACAACATGCAAGTTGAAACAAGGAATAATAGTTTCCCACACGAAAACATAATTCACATTCATGAGGATCTAGTAAACTTAGAAAATCAAATAAGCCTTGAAAATATTTCAACAACTATAATTCCTATAATAGAAAACATTCACTACATGCTTGAAAGTGAAGATGGCCTTGACCTTGTGAAAAACATAGTTAAGATATTTGGAAAACATCCTCCTTCAACCCCTAATATTCCTATACCAACAAAAAATGTCAGAAGCCAAGTGGGAACTCAAATTACTCCTCCCACAACCATAGCCTCAATACCTACCTATACCACTCCCCAAGTCACAACAACATTGCAACAAGTTAGTAATGTGATTCCTTCCCTAGGTATTCCTACTAGCATCCCTAGTTCCTATGTGGAATCACAAGTTATATCTCCTACCACATTACCACCTATGAGCATTCCATTCACTTGTCCTACCAATGCATACATTCCATCACCACTTTCACTTCCATATCATACCACAAGTAATGATCCTCTCATAACACAAAATTTCCAAACTGTTTCATCCATGCAAAAACAAATTTCCACTATAAACCAAAATCAAAATGGCCCACCTACATATTTCAAAAGTAGTCCATTGTCCTTGGAGATATTGTGAACCTCAATACCACAAGGTATAGAGGTTCCTAGATTTGAGAAGTATGGAGGGAAGGGAGATCCTTCTAACAATGTTAATGCCTACACTGCCTTATGTAGTGACTTTTTCCTTGACGATAAACTTTTGGCAAAAAAATTTCCTAGGTCATTGAAATATACTGCCTTGGAATGGTTTTCTTCTTTACCAGACAATTCAATTTGTTCATTCAATGAACTTGTTGATAAATTTGTAAACCATTTTCAAGTGCATATGACTCCCATGATGACCTTGGCTGATTTGATGATATGTAAGAAAAAAGAGGATGAAAAGATAACTATTTTTATCTCATGCTATCAATCACTTTATTCCAAAATTGATGTCAAGGTTCCTAATCCACACCTTCAAAATATCATAAAAAAAATGCAAAGTAAGATTCAAGAAAATTTAACCATGATGAAATTCCCATCCTTCATGGACCTATGCACTGGCCTCCATGATTATAAAAATTCGGTTAGTAGTCGAGATATAAAGTCCACTTCTAGCCGAATTGAAAGATCTGAACCTTTAAACCAAAACAATTCCCAACCTTTTAGAAAACAAAATAAAACATTCTTGCAGTTCAATCCCCCTCAATAACCAACTCCAAATGTCAACAATCAAGTAGTTGTCAAAACCACGATGTGATTTAGTTATGGTGATCAAAAAATACAATTCACTCCCTTACCCAATACCCTTCATAACACAATGTCCCAACTACTAGAACAACAAGTGATCACCTTACCACCCGTCAAATCTCTTGAACCTAATAAAAATTTACCCCTAAGCTTTAAATCCAATGTTTATTGCCACTATCATCAACAAAATGGACATGACATGAAACATTGCAAGCATCTTAAAAATCTTGTGCAAGACCTCATTGATTCTAGTCGTCTATCCATTAGAGGTGTTAGCAATCAAGGAAATAAGTTTGTTGTCCCTCTGAAACCAAAATTTGCAAATTTTTACCAACCCAATGCCCAAACACAATATTTCATTTGTTGAATCCAATGAAACTACAAAGAATGATGTGATGAATGTTGATACAAATGATGCGAACAATTATTTTTTCAATATCAATCCTATGGATGAAATGATAGGGACAATAGATGTCATCCCTCGTAAGGGTTGACCTAAGAATTCTCTTGAAATTGCTTTCTCTTCCAAGGATATACTGAAAAAATTTCCTAATGGTCCTTTCTACATAGTCAGTCTTATCTATGATAAGCCCACTAATGGGATACTAATAGATCCTTCCTGTGGAGAGAATGTGATCACCAAGGAATTTCTACTTTTTCATGAACTCTATGAAGATAAATATGATAGACTGAAAGTATGGATCAAGACACATAATTCATTTGCAATCCATACGATAGGATCAATCACCTTACCATTGCAAATAGGACCAAAAATATTAGATGTCATATTCTTCATCATCCCGTAGTCGGACCAATTTCATGTGAAGCTAGGCCGCCCATGGCTTCACTCCATGAAAGTTGTCCCTTCAGTTGTGCATAAATTCTTAAAGTTTCCCTTCAACAATGAGATATTCACTATTCACAATAGTGGCTTTAACCCCTTTTCATCTAAAGGAAATTTTTCTCTAGATGCCTTTTGGCCTGAGTCCATGGAACCTATCAAGCCAAGGGAAGATTTCTTTTTCTTGTCCTATCAAAAGTTCAAGGAAAAAAAGATAGTAGAATTATCTCTCCAAAACATGTATGTATCCTCCTCTGAACCTCCCATCCTAGAAAAAACCATGCTTCAACCTAAACATGAACCAAAAAACCAAGACCAACCAACAACCGAAACTTCACCCACATCCTACAAACAATCAAGAGACAATGAAAGTAATCTTGTCATTCCTCCTAGAATAAAACAAGTTTACAAAGCCAAAGAGAAAGTGGATAAACAACCTCTTGTCCTTCCTTTCATTCCTCCCCTTAGGGAAGAAAATTAACCTATGGTTGATCAACCTGATCCTACACAAACACAACTTGAAAAAAAAACCAAAAGAAATAGAGGTGTTAGAGAGCATAGGTGAAGATGTTGCACCCTTTCTCACAAGTTACATGAATAATTAAACAAAGAAAATCAAAAATCCAAACTTAACTAAAGTGATGCATGATGACACTCCTCCCCAACCACAATAAAATGACACAATACAACAATCAAAACAAGAGTTTAACTCTTCAATTGAAATTATCATCTGTCCTCCTGATGTGATTAACTTGGATGATGATGATGATGAGACCACTAAAATCGATGAAGAGGTTCATAATGAATTGAACACGTTGTTTTCCTCTTCCATGAGTTTAAACAAAAAATATCCTATAACAAGTGTTGAACCTGGTGCTTCTCCTAGTTTGAAACTTGCTCTTGTCCTTGGCTAGTTTCCCGCCCTCGAAATGTTGGAAGAATGAAGAAGAATTGCTATCTCTATATTTTTGTGTTGTCATTGATGTCACCATGTTATACAGTTTGTGATTGAAAGTCTATGTTAGTGCTTGATCTGGTATTTTGGTCTGGTATCTGAATCGATATACAAGCTATACCTTCCAATATTTTAGTCTGTAATCCTCCACGATTGATAAAAAAAATTTGTAGTTTTTGGAAATAGTTTACGAGTGTTGAAAGCATATATGTTTAGAATCTATCATGCTTTTGTGCTTGTACGGCGTATCGGCATTATTCTGTTGATTACTTTTTGCAATTAAGTCTATTTTTGGCTGACTTCATGAATACATTGTGATATGGTGAATCAATTTTTTGTTATGCAAATATATGTGAAACCTATCTTAGGTCTATGCCAACACGATAAAGTATGCTACACATTTTGATTTATTGGTTGGAAAGATTTTTCAAATACTTGAAGCCGATAGTTAGTATTTTTGGTAAACAAGAAAATGCTTCTAATTAAGCTAGCCTAATTGATGCTTATAGATGGATTGAGTATATATATTGGATAGCTTTGAAGATTTAGGAAAGAAGATTTAGTAGTGATAATGAAGCTATGAATGTGTAAAGTGTGAACATGATGAAGTGCATTAAGTTTGTTTATTGAGCATCACTGGAACTGTATCAACACTTGTTAGGTCCACTCTCTTTAGGTCATTTTGGCTGTGAAGCTTCTTTTCTTTTTTTTGTAATATTTTCTAGGGAGTGAGCCTCTTTGTGTAAGCAGTGAGCTTTTGTATCTAGATAGTGAGTCCTATTCAAGGTAGTGAGCCCTTGGTAGTGAGCCTTATATATTCATTTTTGGAATTACTCTATATTGTGAGTCAATCCTCACCATGGTTTTTCTGTCATTGGGTTTTCCATGTAAAATATAATGTTCTTTGTGTTGATTTTTCTTTCTATTATCTACATTTCATGTTCATACTTAATAATAGAACAATGTGGTTGTGAAGTTAATAAGTGCTTGAATTTTTTTGTTTAAATTTAGTGACAATTGATTCACACCCCTATTAGGGTTAGAGATGGCAGCTATCTAACAATTAAATGCATATTTAATTAATAAACAGAGAAACTAAAACACACACAGAATAAATCATAACACAAATAATTTAACGTGGTTCACCCAATCCGAGCTACATCCACCAAACCGCAGCCATCCAATACTTTTATTATGCAGTGTAAAACCTATTACAATCTTGCGAATAATCGTGTTTTTCATCATACTGAAATACCCATCCGAACCCTTTTATCAAGCTTAGAAGCTTCTAGAATTTTTGGGTTCTACAAAATCAGATTTTTCCTTTTTCATTGATTTTTTCCCTTTTTCAGTGATCACGCGAAAAAGTAGGAAGAAAATTTTTCTTGAGGGCTGCCGCCCCTAAACCCCCGCCTGGGGCCCTACCCGGCCCCAGACCCCGGCAAGGATAGGAGCCGAGGTGTACAGTATACCATGGGCTATACAGTATAGCATGATCAGTCGCCACATACCAACAACCCCACCTCTTATTTATCCTGTGCTTTTTAACAATTGGTATTAGAGATTTGGTTCCTTTGTGTAGAGCTTAACCGCTTGAGGAAGATCCTAAAGATTGATCAAATGGATGATAAAGAAGAACTCCAAACAACTCTTGAAGATCTTGATAAGGAAAAAAATGAAAATAGGGACTTGAAAGAAAATATAGATGAGGCTAATGAATGTGTCCAGAAACAAAAAGAACAATTGAAGAAATTCAAGGAAAGACATAGAGAAGTAAGTGAATAGTAGAAAAAAGAGATCATCAGACTGAAAGTGGTTGTAGAAGAAAAGAAGAGAATTGAAGAATATCTAAATACAATGGTGTAGAAAAAATCTAATGAATGATCTAAACTTGAATAGGAGGTAGTAAACTTGAGAGTAGAAATAGAGAAGGAAAAACTCTATGAGAACAATTTTAGATCTAGCTCTGAAAAGCTTGAAGAACTGCTTGCTAGATAGAAATGAAGTAAAGACAAAGGTGGCTTAGGAAATGAAATAGGTGAAAGTTCAAAGGACAATCAAAAGACTCGAGACAAAGGGAAGAAAAAAATAAATTCAAGAAATTTTGAAAAGAGACCACCTATGAGACATCCTAATGCACAAAGGTATCCATCTTTCAATGGTATTTTATTTTTCTATAATAAATATGGTCAAAAGACAATAGAATACAAAATTAGGATGAATTAGTTTCCTAGTTCTTTCTTTGGATAATTTTTTCATGCAAGAAAGTTGGACATAAAGCTATTGAATGTAGATCTGAGGTGAGAATGATCAGTCGGGTAATGATGAATAGGTTTAATGGAGGAAGAATGAATCAATCTTTAAGTTTCTACTGCTATACCTGCAACAAATTTGGACACAAAGAAAATCAATGTAGATTGAGAAGTAATGAAGATCAAACTAATAATAAAAGTATTGTGTACTATAATTGTAACAAACCTGGTCATATCACAAAGGTTTGTAGAAGTAAGAAGGGAAATAAGTTTGCTCCAATGGAAAAGAATGAACTAGTAATGAAAATTGAAAAAGAAGAAATGAAGAAAGAAATGAATAAGATATGTAAGAAGAAATAAGAACCTAAAACTATTGATGTGTTTGTGCCCTCATCTGGTGCAGACAATTCCTTTGGGAACTATATTGAGCATGGTATTAGGGGTAGCATTATCAAAAAACTATAAAAACCCCCTAGATGAATAGTGTGTCAGAGGTTGGCATGAGGATGTAATGTGAGGAATGAATAAATAAAGGTTTTGGAAAATAAACTAGAAGAAAAAATGTTGGAATTCTAATTTTCAGATTGAATTAAGGTTTTTTGTCTTGAGAAGAATGGTTTTAGTAGCTTTTTAGTGTCTGCCACATTTAATGCAAATTAAGGAAAATCAATGGTGTATAAGGTAAAATTCGTAAGTATAATTTTGATCACTTGAGCATTTGAAGAGTTTGAAAGGTTTCTTGGAGGGATCTTGAAGTGATCTAAAGCAATTCTGAAGAAATTATTATGGATACTTATGAATTATTTCTCAGTTTACAAAGTGGAAAAGGGAAAAGGAAGAGGTTTCAATTGAACAATAATGAATTCAAGATTCAAGATTCAAGATAAACATGACAATGGAAAGAGGATCAAGTGGCATCATTCCATTGAAGTTGAAAGAAGTTGAATTGGAAGAATTTTATGATAGAAAGATAAATGAAATGGAACTAGGGCTAGAGGAAAATGAGTTACTTAGCATAAAAACCCTAGGTATGGATTTATAGGGAGAATTTCCTTGGTTTGCAGATAAAAAATTCATCTTGTTCTTGTTAAGTCGATTCAAGAACAATAGTGTTTTCTTGGACAAACCCTATTTGATCATGAAGGAAGCGATCGAAGCGATTATTGGTTTATGCAGTATTGGGGATCTCCTTGGGAAGAAAACCATGAAATACAAAGATGTGGAGGAACTTACTAGAATTGACAAAGACCCTTGAGATCTATTCATAAACATGAGCTTGTGGATTCTACTATAAGGTATGTTGTGTATGAAATTTCTTATAAAATCTATTTCAGAAATCATGAAGGTTCAACTTCGGCTATTGTTGTATATCTTGTACACATGATGGTTAAGGAAAACAAGTAGTTTGATTTGTGTAGCCTATTACTTAAAAACCTAACTGAGAATGCTCGAATGTCATTGGTTGAGGGTTATCCTTTTTGGTTTGGATCTTTATTTGTGTGCTTGAATTTTTATATTTTGAACTCGCTACCTTGAAGAGAAAATATTGAGTGGGAATTTGGTATTCCTATTGGGAAACAAGTTTATAGATACTTCGAATTGTTGGAGGATAATGTAAGTGTGTATAGAACATATTTAATATCCCTAAAGACAAATGTGTGCTCTAGTATGTTAGCACCTAGTTAGTCTGAAGTGGGTTCACCCTTTGATAAGAAATAGTTGGAATTTATCAATGGTGAGTCCCCTTCAGAACCTAAAAAGAGGAAAACTATTGTAACAGATGCCTCAAAAGAAAAGAAGAATGAAGAATATTTTTTGTCTAGATCTGACTCCTTTGATCTAGAGGATATATGGATGCTACTAGACAAGAGTGAAATGAAGAAGATCAATGAAATGTGGAATATGTGCCCTTCGATTGAGAAACTAAAAATTGATGATGTGTTGGTTGATTATTTTCTTGATAAGGGTACATTTTAGTTTTAGATGTATCAAACTCTTTGCCTTATGATCTAGTAGATATTATTGAAGAAAGAACATTGTTGGAAGGACCCGAAGGTCATAAGTTTAAAGCTATGCTTGAAAGAAGATGTAAAGAAAAAAAGTGTTATCTAAATGCATGAATGAGACAAAAGAATGCATCAAAGAAATATTTGAAATCTATAGGTATTGTCTCTAGTGGCAGACAATTGTTGAAAATTTCAAAAGTAGAATTGAACCCGTTGAATCTGAGATGAATAATATTGGAAATAATTTTGATTTATTCAAAGAAAGGGATGGAAAAAAGAGAATAAGGGTTGGTGAATTGCATGTAAAGTTTCTAACTACTCAAAGGAAAAGAGAAGATATGGCTAAAACCTTTTAGTTGGTTGAGGAAGTTGGTAAGGTTTGGTTGGATCATCTCTTCGGAATTCTCTTTGATACAAAAAATTGTGAACGATTGTCTCTGTCTTCTAATCAAACATCCTCCTTTACATAGTTATCTTTATTGGAAGGTATGAGTGAAAGAATGAATTCACTTGTGCTTGCTTGGAAAAGGATTCTTCTGATTATAAGACAAAGGTGCAAGAAAATCTTCCAGGTAAAAAGCGTCATTCTCACATGAGTGTTTGAAATATGAAGCTAGAATTTATTTATATACACAATTATCATATACATACATTTACATCCTACCTTTTGGTCACCATTTTCCATTGATGTCAGAGGGGAGAGATTCATGTGAGAAGAGAGAGTCATGTGAAGAACAACTACAATGATAGGAGAGAATGTTGTGTTTTGTAAATTTTGGCACATGTTGCCATCAATGACAAAGGGGGAGATTGTTGGAAGAAAGAAGAATGGCTATCTCTATAGTTTTGTGTTGTCATTGATGTCACCATTTTATATGGGTTGTGATTGTAAGTCTAAGTCAGTGCTTGATTTGGTATTTTGGTCCAGTATCTGAATCGATATATAAGCTACACCCTCTGATATTTTAGTCTACAATCTTGTGTGGTATATAATTGTTTTCTATGGTTTTCAGAAACAATTTATGGGTGTTGAAAGCATGTATGTTCAGAATCTCTCATGCATCGGTGCTCATATGACATATCAACATTATTTTGTTGATTCATTTTTGCAATTAAGTCTATTTCTTGTTGACTTCATGAATAAGTTGTGATATGGTGAATCATTTTTTGTTATGCAGATGTATGTGTGACCTATCTTAGATCTATGCCAGCATGATAAAGTATGCTACATATTTTTATTTATTGGTTGGAAATATTTTGCAAATACTTGAAGCCAATAGTTGTTATTTTCGGTAAACAAGGAAATGCATCTAATTAGGCTAGCCTAATTGATTCTTATAGATGGATCGAGTATATATATTGGACAGGTTTAAAAATTGAGGCAAGAAGATATAGTAGTGATTGTGAAGTTATGAATGTGAAAAGTGTGAAGATGATGAAGTGCATTAAGTCTATTTATTGAGCATCATTGGAACTGTATCAACACTTGTTCGGTACACTCTCTTTAGTTCATTTTGGATGTGAAGCCAATTTTTGTTTTGTAATATTTTGTAGGTAGTGAGCCTCCTTGTGTAAGTAGTGAGATTTTGTATCCGGATAGTGAGTCCTATTTAGGGCAGTGAGCCCTTGGTAGCAAGCCTTATATATTCAGTTTTGGAATTACTTTATATTGTGAGTTAATCCTCACTAGGTTTTCCACATAAAATTTGGTGTTCTTTGTGTTGATTTTTATTTTTGTTATCTATATTTCATGTTTATACTTAATAACAAAATAGTGTGGTTGTGATGTTAATAAGTGCTTGAAGTTGTGTGTTTAAATTTGGTGACAATTGATTCACCCCCGCCTCTCAATTGTCCAGTGCCTTTTAACACGGCATACACATAACATGATTGGGAGGTGGACGACCTACTCATAGGTTGACTCACATTTTCCTTACTAGTCTTTTTCATTTTCTTTCTCTTTTTCTTTTGTTTG
The DNA here is from genome assembly GCA_007258455.2 of Sequoia sempervirens. Classification (NCBI taxonomy): domain Eukaryota; kingdom Viridiplantae; phylum Streptophyta; class Pinopsida; order Cupressales; family Cupressaceae; genus Sequoia; species Sequoia sempervirens. The sequence goes on along the minus strand of VDFB02271358.1, from coordinate 1,155,650,578 downwards.
ATTGCATGTACGTAATGTGATTCCCCATGATTTTATATTTGATATTCTCTCTCTTTGTGACATTCCTCTATTTTTACCTTCATTCTTCTCTATGTCATGCATCACTTTGAGTTTTTACCTTTATCTTTTTCTTGTGTTTTCCTTTTGGGATGATGAAAGGCATTGAGACACCCTATGTCTCCTTCATTTTGACCCAAAAGTCTTTCTTTTTCTTTTCCTTTTCATTTTTTTATCTTTTTCTTGTGTTTTCCTTTTGGGGATGACACAAGGCATTGAGACACCCTATCATATTCATGTTGACCCAAAATGCTTTGTTTTTCTTTTCCTTTTCATTTTTATCTTTTTCTTGTGTTTTCCTTTTGGGGATGACACAAGCATTGACACATTCATGTCTCCTTCATGTTGACCCAAAATATTTTCCTTTTTCTTTTGCCTTTTCTTTTTCATTTGTCTTGTGTTTTCCTTTTTGGGGATGATGCAAGGAATCGAGACACCCTATGTCTCTTCCATGTTGACCCAAAAGGTTTTTTCCTTTATTTTTGTTCTCTTTGTGTCATTCTTCTAGTTTTATGTGTATTTTGGGAATGATGATAGTTCCAAGCTCTCTAAAAATAAAAAAACATTGCAGTAAAGAACATACTAACTGCAAATCCATAGATCCCTTATGTGTTTGGTGTTTTCATTTTGGGGGCAACCCCTTTCTTTCCCTTTTCTCTCGCATGACACAACCTTACTCAGAAACATATGACTTGGCATAGGGATTTCCAAGATGGCTTTCATGTATTCTTTCTTGTTTACATTTTTCATTTTCCACTTTAAAGTAATTTCTCATAGCATGGTGTTTAGCAATTTCTTTAAAGTGGGGGCATACAATGGCATTATTCTTTTACAGTTTTCCTTTTCTTGGTTCTTAGTGCAACCTTCTTACTTCATACGATGTATTTGTCACTTTGTGGATGACATTGGGTGTGATTTCCTTCATGAGCATAATCTCTCTTAGCATATTGCATTCCTCTTAGTGGCTTGATGTGACAAATTGCATCCACTAAGTTGCAAATTTTTTATTCTTTGATTGGTCCTCTCTTGGAGACATTAGGCACAATTTTTACTTAGTTAAATACCTCGCATGAACTAATCAAGAATCCTTTGAACATTCTTTGCATGTTTCAATTTGCATTTGTTGTTATATGGCCACCTTGCATAACACAACTTGCATGCCTATAGCACCATCACATTTTTTCATGAGCTCCAAGTATACGAAGTTTTTCTTGTCTCATGAAGCTCAAAAATTCATTTTTTGTGTGGCACCTTATTAAAATTATCAAGAGGTATAAATTTGGTATGGTTGAGTGGGAAGCCCAATCCAAGGCATGAATTTCCCCATAGACACTTATGCGTGTGTGTGAATGCATACTAGCCATGAGGGTATGTTTCTCACCTTTTAGGATTTCTCACCTAGCAGACAGCTAGGAGTTTTGTGGCCTCAAAGTGAGTATGTGTTTTTCTAGACAAACAACTTAGATCTAATCCACATTAGGATGGTCAAATGGTTGAAGCTCTATCCAATTCTTCTGATTCTTTTCTTTCTTTATTTTCTTTCTTTCATCTTTGGCAGTGTATGATTGGCCCTTGTTGTTCTTTATATCATTTTCATGTGTGTTTCTTTGTGCTTATGTTTGGTTAGTCATGGGATCTTGATTCTGGGGGCTTGATCACCCCTCTTGATTGTTGTTGTCTTATCCTGCTAACATTGGTTCATTGGAACCCCTCTTGGTGTGTGTTTGTCTACTTTAGTGTGAGTTTGAAGTAGGTTCATCCTCTCACTAAAGTGGGGCTAAATGTAGTGTTGAAAAAGGATCTTTTGACATTTTCCACACTCATTTCGGTCCTCCTTGTGGATTTTGGCTTAATGTGGCCTTGATTTAGTGTTGCAATGTGAATAACACATTCACATCAGGTCTTGAGCCCTTGTGAACTAATGGAATTTAATGGTGCCTTGAAAAAGTGTTGTGACACACTCTCACACTTTTCTAGGGATTTATTAATTTAAACATAATTTTAATCATAATTGATCTTAATCTTTCCTTCTTTGGAGTGTTTTAAATTGTTGTAACACACTTTCACATTCTTGTAGGCTTGTCATTACTGATTTGGTTTCTTATGCTTTAATTGGACCTATTTTACATCCACAAGCCTTGTTTATTGCATCTTTTAGAGGATAATCCTAACGCAAATCAGTAACCAAACATAATTCAAGTGTTCTTGGCTTGTGTGGCCTACATTTAGTGTTTGGGACTCATTCGCCACCTTGGGTGAATGAGTCCCACCTAGGTATTTTTGGCCCTAATGTAGGTTTCACACATTTCTACACACTTTTGATTTTTGGTCCCATACATTATGTGTGATGGGACTCATTTTCCACCTTGGGTGAATGAGTCCCATGTGACCAAAATTCAAATTTAAATCAAATTTCCAGCTAGATTTTATTCTCCTAGATATGATGTCAGCTTGTACTGTTGTAATTTTAGGAATTTTTGCATAATTAATTATAAATGCAAGGTTCTTTCACTCATTTTCACCCCAAGCATTCAATTATTCATTCAAGAGTCCAAAATAGCATTTGAGCATTGATAAGATCATTCAAAGCATTTCAAGAGTAGATTATCAAGCATTCAAGAGCATTCTTCAAGTGTCTTGCATTATTTCAAAGATTATTTCCATCTTGTTTTTTTAGAGCTAACAATTGTGGTGTAGGTATTGTGTGATTCAAGCAAGCAGTAAATTCAAGATCTATCAACATCAAGCAAGAGTCCAAGTCTACAATAATTGGAGCCATCACTTACATTTTTGTAGCATTTAATTGCAAGGGTTTGGTGAGTTGCAACTTCATTATTTGTTCATCCATCATTCTCTACTCTATTTCATTTTTTTTCAAGGGTTTAATTACCAACAAGGGGTTTGACCAAGGAAAACCCCTATTTACTAACCCTGCAACATTTTTTCCTCTCTTTGCATGTGATTTGTAGCTCTAGAATGCATATTTACCAAGGAAAAAGATTGGAAAAGTTTTCATCAAGTTTTCAAAGCAATCAAAAGTTGTTGAAATTTCCATAAAGCCTTGGAGAAGCTTAGAGAAGGTCTATAGCATGAATTTTGCAATTTTGGACTCAGATCTGAATCAAGAATAGAAAAGTAGACTAAGATCGACATAATCTAGTTTTGAATTTCCAAGAAAGCAAAAATGGACTGATTCACCACTTTTGGTAAATGAGTCCCACTGTACCTATCTGTCAGGGATTTTGTGGATCTAAGTACCCATTTGTCTAAAACTTGTTTCACACAATTTACCTGAAATTGGATTGATTTTCCTAGCTTGGCATATGAGTCCTAGTTAGCATAAATAGAATTTTTTTCAGGATTCTAGACCTCCACTCTACCTTCTCTAGTTTCCCAGGTGCGCATTTCTAGTTTCATATTTTTCTGTTACATTTTACTTGCATTTCTATGTTATTTTGCATATCACACTTTATTTTCAAACATTTTCCTTTCCAAGTTTACACTTGGTGGCGAACCCCTCATTAGACATTATCCAATCCCTAGAACCTTCCCTTTTTCAAATTTCAATCTACTTTGCATTGAAATCTCAAGGTTTTGTTCTTGAGTGAAGTGTTGAAAAGTGGTCTTTGGTCTTCTCCTTTTAGGTCTAAAACCCTAGAAGAGAAAGAAAGCACCATTACTCTGACACCACACATTTTTCACCATTTTAGGTTCATCTTCATCCTTCTTATCCTCAATACTAGATGCATTCAAACCATTTTTTCCATCATTCATAGAGTTATCTAGAGGCATATTTGTCTTTAGGTACCCATGTGCATCATTTGTATTTATCCCTAGTTCTAGAGGAGATGAGTTTTGGCTTCTGTGGTATAATCCTTTTAAACATCTATGTCTTGTACATCTATAGTGGTGTTTTATCCTATTAGAGGAGCATTTTCAGTAGCGCCTTCTCCTCTAGTTTCTTCTATATCAGTAACATTCTCTTTAGTATTTTCTTCCACTTTCAAAATACTATCAGGAACATCCATTTTCATATTTTCTTCTTCAGTCTCATGTTCATATTTAACATCTTATTTTTGTGCTTCTTTTGTAATATTCACTTATGGAGCTGGCATGTCATCATGCATTTTCTTTGTGTTGTCTTGAATTTAGTCCTAGCCTTTGTGCTAAGTTAGAAACATTCTCCACTTTTTTATTTTAGAGCCTCTCCAAATCATTTTGATCTATACTATAAGGGTGGTTACCATTTTCTTTATTCAAAACTCTTTATGTTATAGTTGTGCCAATATGGCTTTGTTCTCTTCTGATAGGGGTGCACTATTTTTCTCCAAAGCATAAGTTCTCAACTTCACATCTTCATTAATTGCTTCATGTCTTCTTACATATAATACATTTCTCAATTCTACTAGTAATTGCTTCTCAATATTTTTCATGCTAACTTCAAAATTAAAAATATTTTATAATTTATTCTTCAATGGTAGCCTTCTCTACCTCATCAACAATAGTATATAGAGTAGCAGTCTCTTCTAACATTTCATGCTCCACAAATCCTTTAAATAAAGCATCATGTTTCATGAGGCTATGTGGCCTTACTAGGGTCTTCTTTTTCTACTTTTCTTGTCTTTCGATGACTTATTTTTGCAAGGATATACTTTCTTTTCTCTCTAATCAAGAAGATAAAACTCAAAGTAACCATCCCTAATACTAGAAATCAACCCATAAACCATCTCCTAAAAGTCCTCATCAAATAATAATATCATAAACTCAAATGCACAAGGACTTAATCATGCCATAACATCCCTCAAGATGAATCCTCTAGAACTATCTATCCAAAGCTCAAGATCCATATCTATGAAATATAAAGAATCATAAACACATGCTAACTGAAAGGAAGAATTTTGTTGGTTCTATTCTTGGGAGATAGAACACCAATATTCTTACTCTCTCATTCAAGGAAAACCCTAGAGATCTCAACCTAAAGTATGCAAAGGACAGAGAGATCTTGCAATAGGGCTATCCTAGGGTTTGATTGTAAAATAAAGAGGGGTTCAACACAAATCTATGGATTGGAAAGATAAATGAAATGCAATACCTAATGCTTAAACCTAATGCAATGTCATCTTTCACTAAATGACCTAGAAAAGCATGTAAAAAAGAATGGAAAGTTGAGAGATGAAAGGTGTACACCTGGAAACCTGAAGAAGACTAGATGAAGCTCTGAAATGCTAAAAATATAGATTTTAATGATGACTGGGACTCATATGCCAAATTGACTGATTTATTCCTAGATTAGGGTTTATGAATAGGAGTAGATTTTTGTCACTATAGATTCTGAATCTGTAAAAATCTAGAAATTTCCCTATATTAGGACTCATACACCAGAAGTGGTGTATCAGTCCAGATAGGGTATTTTGGAAATTCAAAGTCGAGTTCTTCTCCTTAATGTCTTATTTGTCCTTTCCAATTGATTTTCAAATCCAAAACCCTGATTTGCAACCTATAGAAGTCTTCCAATGATCTCCAATGCAAGGTGACAACTTTGACAACTTTTAACACTTTGACAAATTTCTATAAACTTTCTCTTCAATATGTCTTCAACCTAGATCTAAAAATCACACACCAAAGAGGGGAAAATGTTTTTTTTCTAGTGGAAAGGGGTTTTCCTTTGTCAAACCCCATTTTGGTAATCAAACCTTGTAATGGGATGAAATAGGAAAAGAGAATGATGAATGAACAACATGCAATGTTACAACTCGTGAAACCCTAGAAATAAAGTATTACAAACATGTGTAAAGTGGTTCCAATGTATGTAGATCTTGAATCTTGCTTGAATATGATAGATCTTGACTTGAATGCTTGCTTGAATCATAAAACACTACATCACAATTGTTAGTTCAAAAAAAACATGATGCATGATGCATGATGACTTTGACATGATGCTTGATACTTGAAGAATTCTCTAAAAAACTTGATAAGCTTCCCTTGAATGCTCTTGTGAACTCAAATTTTCTCTAAGAATGCTCCTTCAACTTTCTAGGCGTAAAATGAGTGAAAGAATCTTGTATTTATACTTGTTTATACCACATTTCCTAAAATTACGACACTATAAGCTGACATCAGATCTAGGAGAATAAAATCTCACCAATAATATAAATTTTATTTTATTTTGGGCCACATGGGACTCATATGCTAGAAGTGGCATATGAGTCCCATTAGGCTTTAATTATGGGACCATTTTCAAAAATACTTAGAAAGGTGTAAAATATAGATCAAGACCCAAAACCCTAGGTGGGACTCATACACCCAAGGTGTCATATGAGTCCCAAATCACTAAATATAGGCGACACAACCTAAAGACACCTAAATTATGATTGTATGTTGATTTATGTAGGGATTATCCTTTAAAAGATGCATTAAATGAGGCTTGTGAATGCAAAATAAGGCCAATTAAAGTATAAAGAATCCCAACTATTTACTAAGACCCTAGGAAAGTTTGAAAGTGTGTTACAACACTTTACAACACTCCAAATGAGGTATGATTAGGTTTATTTAGTTTACAAAGGCCCAAGACCTAATGTGAGTGTGTTAAACACATTGCCACACTAAGTGAAGGCATCATTAAGCTCAATTTTATAAGGAGGGCCCAAACAAGTGTGAAATTGTCATGGATGAAATTTTTTGACACTATATTTAGCCCCCACTTTAGTGAGAGGATGAACTTGCTTCAAACTCACACTAAAGTAGACAAATTCACATCTAAAGGGCTTCAAGTGCACCAATGGTGGTAGGATAGGATGACAACGATCAAGAGGGGTGATCAAGCTCCCAAGATTAAGATCCCATGGAAAACCAACATAGGCACAATATAACACAAATGAAATTAATATAAAGAGCATCATCAAGGTACAAGAAAATACTTCCAAAGGAAAAGAGAAAGGAGAAACAAAAACAAAAAGGAGGAGGGCATCAATCAAGCTTTGACTGTTTGTCCAACATGATGTCGATCAGATCTAGGTTGATTGTCAGAAAATGCACGCTCACTCTAAGGCAAGAAAACTTCAAGCCATCCATTGAGTGAGGATCCGAAAGAGGTGAGACACATACACACATGGTCAGTATGCACTCACACACACACAAGTGGCTATGGGAAAGTCATGCCTCATTTGGGCTTCCCATCAAACCATACCAAAGTTATGCTTCCTGATAACTTTGATAAGGTGCCACACAATAATGAACTTCAAGCTTCATGAGGCTATAAAAGATTCATATGCTTGGAACTCATGAACAAACAAGATGGCTCCATAGGTATGCAAGGTGGTCATATAACCAAAAAGGAAAATGCAAAAAAAATGTAAAAAATGTTCAAAGGAGTCTTGCTTTGTTCATGTAAGGTCTTTAATTTAGGGAACATTGTGCCTAATATCTCCAAGAGAGGACTAATCAAAGAATAGAAGATTTTAAGCTTAGGGGATGAAGTGTGTCACATCAAGACACTAAAAGGAATTTAATATTCTAAGAGAGATCATGCTCTTGAGGTACATTACACCCAATTTCATCCACAAAGTGAAAGATGCATCGCATAAAGTAGAAAGACTACACCATGAACATGAAAAGAAAAAGAATAATGCCAATGTATTCCCCCACTTTAAAGAAATTTCTAAACACCATGATGTGAGAATTACTTTAAAGTATCAAATGATATATGCTATCAATAAAGAGGACATGACAACTTACTTGGAAATCCCTATGCCAATTCATATGTTTCCAAATAAAGTTGTGTCATGCAAAAGAAAACATAAAAGCGGTTTCCCCTAAAATGAAACTCCAAAGATACATAAGGGACATATGGATTTGGGGTCAGTATGTTCTTGATACAATGATTTTAGAGAGCTTGGAAATATCATCATTCCCTAGATACACATAGAACTAGAAGAATGACACAAAGAGAGAGAAAACAAAGAAAAACCTTTCAAGTCAACATGGAAGAGACATGAATATCTTGATGCCTTGTGTCATCCCTGAAAGGAAAAAAAAGACAAAGAAAAAGATAAAGGAGAAGCTTTTGGGTCAACATGGAAGATACATGGATGTCTTGATGCCTTGCATCATCCCAAAAAGGAAAACACAGGACAAAGGAAAGATAAAATATTTACAACATAGAGAAGAATGAAGGTACAGATAAAGGAATGTCACAAAGAGAGATACATTAAACAAAACATCATGGGGGATCACATTATGCACATGCAATCATACCAAATAAAAGGAAATAATGCCAATGACTAGTAAGGCATGTGTAATTCAACCTATGAGCAAGTCATCTACATCTCAATCGTGTTCATCATATATATAAGGAAAACAACTAGCCAAAGGGATAATAGAAAGTGTCAAACTAGAGCCATCATGCAAGAGGAAAACAATGTGTTTAATTCATTATGCACTTGTTCATCAATCTTTGCAATATCAACATTGTCATCCAAGTTAATCACAATAGGATGTTGGATGATAATTTCCAAGGGTTTAGCTCTTTTTGTGGTTGTGGATCATTTTGTTTCAGTGTAGGGGAGACTCCTCTTGTATTGCTTCAGTAGAGTTTGGATCTTGATTTTCTTTGTTTATTTCTTCATTTAACTTTTGAGCAAGGGAACATCTATGCCTACACTCTCTAGAACCTCTTTTTCTTTTAGTTTGGTTTTCAAACCATAGGTTTCTTTTCTTCCCCAAGGGGAGAAATGGAAGAAACCATGGAAGGTTGTTCAACCACTTTTTCTTTAACTTTGTAAACTTGTTTTATCCTAGGAGGCATGATGGGGTTGTTTTCATTGTCTCTTGGTCTTTTGTAGGAAATAGGCAAAGGTTCTATCTTAGATTGATCTTGGTCATTTGGAATTTCTTCTAGTTCAATCATGGTTTTGTCAAGGATGGTAGGCTCAATCATGAATGGAGGCATGTTTCAAAGGGATAATTTTTCTATGCATTTTTCCTTTAAATTTTGGTAGGATTTGAAAAAGAATTCCTCAGTAGGTTTAGTAGGTTCCATAGGCTCAGGCCAGAAGAATTCTAAGGAAAAGTTTCCATGAGAATACAAAGGGTTAAAACCACTATGATGTATAGTGAAAATTTCATTATCAAAGGGAAACTTTGATCATTTATGCACAACTGATATGATCACTCCCATGGAGCATAGTCATGGGTGACCAATCCTCACATGGAATTGACTCGACATTGATATGATGGAGAATGAGACATCTAGTGTTTTTGGTCCTAATGTTAGAGGTAAGGTGATTGATCCCATCATAGGGAAAGTGAAACTGTTATGCATTTTAATCCATTATTTTAGTTTTTCATATATTTCTTGATGAATCTCATGCAGAAGTATGATTTCCTCAGTGATCACATTCTCTCCACAGATAGGATCTACTAATGTCCCATTAGTGGGCTTATCATATATTCAACCAACTATGTAAAGAGGACCATCAGGTGCATTTTTAAGTAAATCTTCAGAGGAGAAAGCAATGTCTAGAGGATTTTTACCAAACCATCAATAGGATTTTTTTCTTGTTGATTAGTATCCATAGGACTTTGTTGAATTGTATCTATGTTCTCATCATCTATGTCAACATTTATCACATCAATCTTTGTAGTTTCACTAGCTTTGACAAATGAAATATTATGTTTTGGCATGGGGTTGGTAAAGATTTGTAAGTTTTGGTTAGGAGGGGAAACAAACTTATTTACTTGACCATTAACACCTCCAATGGAAAGCCAATCAGAATCAAAGAGGTCTTACACAAGATGTTTAAGATGCTTACAATATTTGGTATCATTTCCATTTTATCGATGATAATGGAAATAAGCATTTGATCTAAATTTCGGAGGTAGAGGCTTATTAGGATCGAGTGTTTTAATAGGAGGCAAGGAGATTATTTGTTGTTATAAAAGTTGGGTCATTGTGTTATGAAGGGTATCAAGTAGGGGAGTGAATTATCTTTTTGTGTCTCCATAGTTAAAGGGTATTGTTTCTTTTATGGAAGCTACTTGGGTATTCACTTGTTGAGTGGTTTGTTGAGGGGGATTTAGTTGGAGGAAGCCTTTAATATAATTCCTAAGAGGTTGGAAATTGTTTTGGTTTGTGGACTTGGACTTCTCATTTATGCTAGAACTGGACTTTGCATCATGACTTCTATGCAAGTTTTGATAATCACTAAGGGTAGTACATAAGTGCATGAAGTAGGGAAACTTCATCATGGTAAGTTTTTCTTGTACCTTAATTTGTAAATTTTCTATGAACATCTTTTGAAGGTGAGGATCAAGAACTTTGACATCGATTTGGAAATTGACGAGGGAGCAAACCCAAGACACAGAATAACACTCACAAAATAGAGAATAATATTTTATTCAAAAATATGGAACTCTTACATGCAGAGGATCTCAAATCCTCAGGCTCTGTGATACATGCAAATTATAGACTTACAAAAAATTACCCAGATTCCCCTTTCGCAGCATGTGAACTCTTTTCCACCAAAAAGTTATCCAAAAATCAAAAACTAGCCCATAAATAGCCCCTTTTCAGTTTGGAGACAAAAACAACATTCGAGATATGAGTTTTGGCAGTTTGGTGCCAAAAATTACAATTTGAAATTCAAATTTAAATTCACATTCGAAAATTAGCACATTTCTAAAAATGCACCAACTTTCCGGAAGCCATAACTTTTAATCCGACCGTCAAATTTTCAATGATAATACCTTTTCGGAAAGCTCTCGAAAAGACAATGCGGCACAAAGTAGGCCTATGGCTAACTACTTTGGGATTTTTGCAAATTTTTGGGTCCATCCAGAACCGTTTAGTGCCTCAAACTGGAATCGAAAGGTTTTTCAGGGCAAAAAGCAAAAAATGGAACTTGAATAACTTTCAAACCATGAATGATCTTGACCTAATTCTTTTGTCAAAGTGCTTATTTTTCCGTCCTGAACCTTCCCATAAATTTCTTCTTCCCATGCCTTCAAATTTGAACACCTACTAAAAATAGCAGTTGAGCAGAAAAAGAAGAAAAGCAGTTCTGAAAGTTGGAAACTCTTATTCGATGAAAAGGGTATCCAGAAATGCAAAAACATCTACAAAAAGTAAACAATGGGAACATAAATGGAAAGCATATTTTTTTGGGTGATGCAAGATTTCCCTCACACCACTGGATGCTCCTGCATCTAGAAATAAAGCAATTGATATCGTGAAATAAAGTCGATAATCTTTTCTTTTTTTTTTTCTTGCATCTCATCATATTGGCCAATGTCATCTTAGGAGTCATATGCACTTGGAAATGGTTTATAAGGCCTCAACAAGTTCATTGAATGAATGAATTGAGTTTTTTGGTAAATAAGAAAACCATTCTAAGGAAGTATCCTTCAAGGATCTAAGGAAACTTTTAGCCAAGAGTTTATTATCAAGGAAAAAGTCACTACATAAGGTAGTATAGGTAGAAACATGGTTAGAAGGATCTCCCTTTCCCCCATATTTATCAAATCTAGGCACCTCTACACCTTGTGGCATTGGTGTTCACAATATCTCTAAGGACAAGGGACTACTTTTGACATAATATGTAGGTGGGCCATTTTGATTTTGGTTGATAGTGGAAACTTGTTTTTGTAGGGATGAAATGGTTTGGAAAAGTTGGTGTATGAGAGGGTCATTGCTTTCATTATGACATGGAGGTGTGTATGTGTTTGAAGGACAAGTTAGTGAATGCTTATTGGTGGTAAAGTGGTAGGAGATATGGCATGCGATGCCACAAAGGTACTAGGGATGCTAGTAGAAATACATAAGGAAGGGATCACATTACCAGTTGATTGCATTGTTGTTGTAACTCGAGGGTTAGTATAGGTAGGAATAGAGGAAATTGTTGTAAGAGAATGGATTTGAATTCCTCCTTGGCTTGTGACATTTTTCATAGGTAAAGGACTACTAGTGTTTGAGAGAAAGTGTTTTCCAAAGATTTGAACTATGTTATGCACAAGGTCAAGTCTTTCTTCACTTTCAAGCATGTGATGAATGTTATCTATGGTATGGATAGCAATGGTAGAAATGTTATCATTGCTCACTTGATGTTTTAGGTTTGCTAAGTCTTCATGAATTTGGATTATTTTTTCTTGTAGAATACTAGAAACTATTGTTTCAACATGTGTCACACTACTTGAAGGAAAGAAATTGTTGATGGTATGGTCCATACCTAGTGAACTAGTGTCAATACTAGGAGTGAAAGAGCTAGATAACCCAAGATCCATAATGATTGTACTATTGTAGGATGACATGAGTCTCAAACTTTGTCTCACTACAATATTAGCAATAGGACACCAGGCAGAAATGCTCATGCAAGGGATCCTAAATGCAAGATGAATGCAAATGTGAATGTAAGCTAAATGCAATGAAATGAATATAATAGAAACTCTATAAACTAAAATATAAAGTTATCAACAACAAACAAGAGCATAGAAATAGTGTTTCAAATTCTAGAAAATATAGTTCAAAATTAGCGCTCCGGGACTAAATCACCCAGAGGAGCGTATGAGTCCTAGTGAGGGTTTATTTCAAAATTTTCAAAAAATTTAAGTGGTTTTTATTCTTTTTAGTTTGTATGATCTGTAACCTAAGTGAAAGTGCATATTTTATATGATTTTCAATGATTTGAGATGCAAAAAAGCAAGTTGTATGCACTTTCACTAATGTAAGATTTAGAAACCCTAGAATGCCAATTAACTAATGCAAACTCTAATGCAAGAAATATTTAGGATGATGATGCACTCCAAATCAGAATTATGATGTTCTAAATGTAGGTTCACCAAAATGAAAGGAATAATTTTGTTGGTTGTATGCTTGGGAGATAGAAAAATAATCTTCTTACTCTCTCATTCAAGGAAAACCCTAGAGATCTCAACCTAAAGTATGCAAAGGAGAGAGATATCTTGTAAAAGGCTTGTCCTAGGGTTTGATTGTAAACTAAAGAGGGGTTCACCACCAAGCTAGGGCTTGGAAAGACAAATAAAATAAAATACCTAATGCTTAAACCTAATGCAATGTCATATTTCACTAAATGACCTAGAAAAGCATGTAAAATAGAATGGAAAGCTAAGAGATGAAAGGTGTGCACCTGGAAACATAAAGAATATTTGATAAAGCTCTAAAATGTTGAAAATAATCATTTTAATGTTGATTGGGACTTTTTGAATATGAACAAGTTTCTGACAATTAGACTCTAAATTAGAAAAAATCTAGAAATTGACTTATACAAGCACTAGTACACAACCAACAATATATGACTAAATAAACTACTATAAATTACATATAAATAACTAAATTTAGTCACGTGACTATTAGTGGTTTATTTGTAGTCATTTATAACACCACTAAATTTATGACTAAACAATTTTAGTCATTTATTTAGTCATTGATTTTAGTCATTAATTTGGTCATTGATTTGGTCATTGATTTAGTCATTTATTTAGTCATATTTTTTAGCCATTAATTTTAGTCACGTGACTATTTTAGTGGTTTATTTGTAGTCATTTATAATACCACTAAATGTATGACTAAACTATTTTAGTCATTTATTTAGTCATTAATTTGGTCATTGATTTAGTTGTTAATTTAGTCATTTATTTAGTCATGGTAGTCATTTATTTAGTCATATATTTAGTCATTAATTTAGTCATATATTTAGTCATTAATTTAGTCATATATTTAGTCATTAAGTCATTAATTTAGTCATATATTTTGTCATTAATTTAGTCATTAATTTAGTCATTACTTTAGTCATATATTTAGTCATTAATTTAGTCATATATTTTGTCATTAATTTAGTCATTAATTTAGTCATTAATTTAGTCATATATTTAGTAATTAATTTAGTCATTAATTTAGTCATTACTTTAGTCATATATTTAGTCATTAATTTAAAGTCATTTTTATTTACTGGTTTCCATTAATTGGTAGTAAATATAGTCATGAAATGAATAATTTATTAAGTACCATAAATTTTATAATGAAAACTAACATAATATTAAACTTGAACTAAAATGTAAAAGAAAATAAAAATATTACATATACGAACAAGCTACAACATGCTAGAATTAAAAGATTAATTCAACATCATGATAAATAAGGGTAATGTGCAATAAAAAATTTAATGCAAATATATATCAAGTTACAAGATGTGAAAGTTGTCTAAGAGTATATATGTAAATATAATAAAAATTGTCAAAGTTGTCTAAGAGTTTCCAACTCTTTCAAATACACCATAATAATTAAGATCCCTAAACAACACATTCAAAATACTGCATAAAGCAATAAGCCAAGATGTCTAACATTAATTAACTAGTACATGATAAACATGTTCAACTATGTCATTTTCTACAAATATTTTAGTGGCCATCGTGTGAAGGTTCCCTCTTTCTCTTTCAAATGAACAACTCCATCTATTTTGTCTTCAAGTTAACTCCCTAACTTTATCCCCTTCTTTGAGTTTATCAATATATTTCTGCAAAAATAAAAAAAAATAACACATTATATTACATAAGTAATGATTACCCTTGTTTTCATAATAAAACAACCATTACTTACATAAATAGTACTTGCATGTGTGTGTTAAAATAATTGTAAAAAGGAAATTTCAAAAATAATTGTAATGATCAATCTAATTTACTAAAAACCATTACAATGTTACTATTAGCTTCATGTTAATCAGATACAAAGGCCACAAATATAAACACTACATTACCATGAATGCAATATGAGAGCACTACTAACATAACCCCATGCATTCAAAAATTTAAAAAAATTGGATTTAAAAAAAAGGTAAAAAATTGTAGAACAAGAGATAAAAACTATTTGCTTTGAAATTGAAAGGCATTTACATAGCCTAGAGATATAGAGAGAAAATAAAATAAAAATTTTAACTAATGAATTGTAAAAAATAGATTTATGTAGTTTATATTCATATCTTTGATTACATTGTATTGCACACCTTTCAAACTCAAAGCATTACTTCACATTGCATAACTAATAACTAGGAGCAACTGCCAATTGCATTTGCTTGTCATGGCATTCTATGAGACCACATTTCTTTGAGACATTTTTTCAAACAGTTCACTGCCTTGGAAAAAATCTATCAAAAGCATAATAGTAAGCATGAGACCATAATAGTATGAGGCTCCATAAATCTTTCCCCATCCATAAATAAAAATTAGCACTATCAGCCTAACAATGCCTCATCGACGGAACCCCCATTATAGCCTTGTCAATAGCCTAATGAAAGTAGATCATAACCTATTATCGTGTAACAATACCCTATCAGGTTGACTCATATGGCGCTCTCCTAAATAGACTGACAAAGTCAACAAAAGTAAGCACATGGTTGTGACACATGAACATCGGTGGAAAAAATGGTTGCATTCCCCTGATGGCCCAATATAAGCATGGATTATCAAGTGCATAATGTATATTGGTGGAGTTGGGGTGCATCGGGGTGACGTTATCTGGTGTCTCACCTATAGACCTAAGGAAATTTGTTCATCAGTGGAGAAGATGGCTATCGGTGGAATAAGAATCACAGTCTCACTATATGATGATAATGATTATTCTAACTAATGTGACATCCCAAGGCATTGTCGAGATATTTGAAATTAATGTTCTCCTTGGATGACAAGACTGAAATGGGTGGTGCATTTAGGGAGCTCTAAAATGGAGTACTTGTAGGTTTTAATTCTTGAAGTGAATGAGAGAATTGTGTGGAGTCAAGTGGAGGTGATGACTGATGTATGTCGAGCATTTATGGAAATGAATGTGAATGAAGTTATTAAATTATTTCATTTCATTATTTCATTATATTCTCAAGGCATTACTTACTCGATGCTCCTCTACTATGGTGAAAAATAGGTGTGAAAATGATGTATAGGAGGTGGTGGCTCTATTGCTGCAGAGGTGATGGAGGCTGGTTTCATGCTTAAAATGAAGAAACAACTCTCACACTTTTATGGAGAACTATCAGTGAAAAGACTGATGGGGTGTTTCTTGTACAATGATGAATGGTTAGTGAGTGCAGTCAGTGCAACTAATTCTGGGAAGAGGATTCAGCTAGCTCATGCATAGGTATAGAACTAATTTGGACATTTATTCACTCATAATGGCTTGGGGCTTAGATATGGAAGAGCCGATTGAAGTTGTGAAAAAGGTCATGAAGACATCGGTGCATAGGGATTATCTGAACAACTTGGACTCACTATTCGAATGGATGATTCCTGGGAGTTGGGATGGATATCGGTGAGGGAATTGAAAGTGAAGAGGATGAAGAAAAATTCAAATACATACCCTTTGTGAAATGGCCAGAAGGAAAACATAAAGCTAGATGGAGAGAGGGAGCAACACGTGTGTGGGAGGCTCTAAAATTGATTGTGGAATTAATAGAGGTTGAGGCAATGGTAAAGAAAGCAAAGGCTTGAAGTGAAGTGGCTGAAAGTTGGAGTAGCTAGAGAAGTTGGAGCAGCGACCTTGGAGGAAGAGGAAGAAGAACATGACCTCTATGGAAACAATGGCAAGTAGCTTGTTTGTAGCTCTACAGTTAACATAATCCTCTACCATGAATTTTAGTTTTTTGGCTATTTGTAGTTAGTTTTTGGGGGTTTTACAAAATTGTGGGCAACAAAAAGGAGTTTTTGGTTTGCAGGGTAGTTAGTAGTTATTTGTAAAAGATGGTGAATGTAATTTTTAGTGAAAAAATTGATTCTAAAATAGTTGTTAAGTACTAGAAGTGAAGTCACTATAGATAAACTATGAATTTTGAAAATAATGAATATATAAACTCTCCATCCATACAACTGCAATCTCAAAAAAGATTGTAAATAAGGAAATTAATAGTTTGAATGCAAGTAATTTATGTCAATTTTCAAACATTAATATTCTTCAATTGTCACCTAAACTTTATTTAATAAGTAATAAGCACTTACTGGAATCATTCCTACCCACCAAAGTGGCTCATATAGATAATAATAACCTCCCACTCCTACAATAATTTTTTCATGGTCACTGTTAGTATGTAAAAATAAATTTGGAAAGAACAGAGTTACAAAGATAGAATAGAATGAAGACTCTAAAGAAGCTATTTTCACATTGTAGCTTTCTGACAATCCAACATGACACTGAAGCTTAGTGTTTGATTTTTGTTCAACACAAAAACAAGAATTGAGCCATGGGATAGAACACTGAAATCAATTTGTTTTTCAAAATAAGTTAGTATACTCAAATGTGAAAGGAGATGAAAGCATAATCAAAGAAATGTGTTAAAAGGGCACCTCCATTTATGTGCAATGCGGTGGAAATTGTCTAAATTTTAAAGTTCAATATTGAAATTTTATTTAAAATTGAAATATAAATGTCCTTAGTTGATCAAAAGTAACTAGTAGATAAAGCTAACTAGTTCAAGGTATTCACTATCATGTTTACACATTCCTTAAGTATCTACTAAACCATTAAATCTTGTGTAGAATGTATATATTTCTAATTTGAAGATCATATTTACAGTCATGGAGAGTTACATGAGGGATAGGTCAGGTCTCTAGCTGATATATAATTGGTACAAATCTAAGGTCTTAAGTTGTCCTGCCCAATAATCTTTATTCCAATATTTAAATGACATAAAATATTGAGGCTTATCCTTTATTGTTCTCAAATTCTCAATCAAACCATCTTAGCCATACCATACTAAAAGTCTCTTGTCAAGACCAAAAAATGTAAGTTTTGAGAGTCCCACTCAATCTCAAGGCCAAAAGCATAACATCTGGCTTAAAATAGGTACAAACCAAAATCTTCAAATAGTACAGTGATATCTTCAACAAAACCTTAATTACTTAAATCCTTCCATGGTTTTTTGTTGATGTAATTAAATTATCACAGATGATCTAAAAGGTTAAAGGGTCTTCATTTTTCTTATAAGTTGTAAGCCATAAAAACAAGTCAGTCAATCATCAAGGTAAATACATGACTGGAACATGGGTGAGGTAACAGTGATCAAGGTGATTACATGACTGGAACAAGTGTGAGGTAAAAGAAGGCATTATACCTTTGTCCTCATCACCCAAATCAAGATTTGAGGCAAGCAGAGGAATGTAGCCTACTCACTACTTCTACACAAAAAAACTTTAATCTATACTTTCTTTATAAATATTCTATAAAATAATGTCATATGACCACCAAAATAATTTCAACTATCATAGTTATATGATTTTCATCAACACTATCTCATCACAAAACCATCAGTTATAATTTAATCTTGATTGAGTAAATACATACCAGGTACATCCTCTTCAATACAAGGAAGGAAAGCTCAGTCACTTGTTCAAGCCAACAAGTACTCCACAACTTTTCTCCTCCTAGCAAGTAACACCCCTTGAGTTCTCTCAATGGACCCTTCTTCCCATCAAGCTTCAATATGATGGAAATTTTTTGATGCAAAGAAATTTGGCTTTGAACAAATCATCGCAAAAAAAATTGATTCAAACAACCAATTGATTCACAAAACTCTTCCAAATCACTCCTTTGCAAAAACTCTTCAACTCATCTAGTAGGTCTGCAGACCCAAATTTTTGACTTTATCTCACAATGAACCACTCAACAATCAATCAACAATTTTTAGATGGGTAAACTCTCATCTAACCTCTGTAACTAAAAACCCTCACTTTACACTAGCTTGGGGTAGGGTTTATTGAAAAATGACATTACCAACCTCTCATAGCTCTGTCACTACCTCCAACACTCTTCATTATGCCTACACATGCTTACAATATGAATTGGTCAATCATGACCTTAATAATGACTTCTAGACTCAAAACTCAAACTGACCTAAGACCTCCATGAATCAACATTTCAAAAATACCTCAGTGCTCCTGCACTAATTTTTAAATGTTTAATTCAAGAAGAAATAGAACTATTCAAACATACAAGTCAAAATCAAATACATTTTTACATTTATGTATTGGTATTGCAAAATCTTTTATGAAGGTTCAAACTAGGGTTTTCCTAATTGGTGCCTCTAGATTC
This sequence comes from Sequoia sempervirens, assembly GCA_007258455.2. NCBI lineage: Eukaryota > Viridiplantae > Streptophyta > Pinopsida > Cupressales > Cupressaceae > Sequoia > Sequoia sempervirens. The sequence continues at coordinate 1,155,631,443 of VDFB02271358.1, read as the reverse complement.
CAGGTTAGAATCTTACAAGACTTAAATAGTGTACATATCAACCTCCACTTTACTGTCACAATGACCTCTGTTACTATTTTCCCCCTCAATCCATCACAATACCATTTCCAGGAGTCACCCAGAGGTCTCTAGAAGATGATAAGGTGTAATTGGCAAGAGGGGTGTATTCCTCAATCCCAACCATAGAGGTTTTCTATGGTCAAGTAAAACCCCACCTTGAAACCCCAAACCATATAAACTCAGTGCTCCTTGGGGATCCATCCCCTACCTTGGTACCTCTGTCCCCATCCTGGAAATGTTTCAGGGACTTGGGGGATCCAAAACCTTCCCCCTACCTTTGCATCTGACAGTGACACAAACTTGAGCTCCAATTTTGATATAGACCTACCAGTTGCATCTGTTGATTAGGGACAACCATATATTTTATATATTTTTGTCATTTTATAGTTGAAACTTGAAGCCTTTGGGAATTTTTTTATAATTCTTATTTAATATGTATGCACATTGACAATAAAAGAATTTGAATTTTGTTACTTTCTTTGTCAATTCTTATGTGAAATATCAATTCAAGTCTAATGTTATGTATTAATCTTCTACAATGCCTATGATGAATGCTTTATCAATGTTTTGATATGAATATTTGAAATTTCTCTATATTTTTAAAAATTACCCTATTTTTTATAGCCATCCCCTACCATCCCCTAAAAAATGACCCAAAAGTACCCCCATACCAAAAACACGTCCCACTGTCCCCTGTTGTCCCCTTCCCCAAAACTTGGGGGAGCATAGTATAAACTTGATTTTACAGAAAAAGACATTCAAGCATGCAAGAAAATATGACTCTACAACATTGAAAACACCAAATAACAATAGCTATAGGAAAAACTAGCTTAAGTAGACAATATATGCAAGATGTGGAATCATAGACAAAATGCCTGAATTTTTTGATAGAATGCCTCAAAGAGATGTCATCTCATGGAATGAAATGATTGATTGTAGAATGAGCACAAAATGGATTTTGTAAGGAACCTCTCAAAATCATTGAATTAATGAAGCACTCTAGAACACATCCTAACATTGTAAGCTTTGCTTGGGTTCTAGGTGCATGCAGTCATGCAGGTTTAGTGGATGAGGGCTGCACATACTTCACACGTCAGTAACCCTTATTGCATTACAATTTACATATATAGTTGATCATTAGGTTTGCATGGTTGATTGACCATTCATATTTTTAGTTGGATCCTAAAAATGCTTCAACTTATGTTCTCTAAAACATCTATACAAGGTTCAAATAGTAAAGATATTGATGAAAGATAGAGGAATTAAAAAGATACCTTGGATGTTATAGTTGGATATGATTTAGTAGACAATATATAAAAGATGTGGAATCATAGACAAAACACCTGAATTGTTTGATAGAATGCCTCAAAGAGATGTCATCTCATGGAATGAAATGATTGATTGCAGAATGTGCACAAAATGGATTTTGCAAGGAACCTCTCAAAATATTTGAATTAATGAAGCACTCTGGAACACATCTTAACATTGTAAGCTTTGCTTGGGTTCTAGGTGCATGTAGTCATGCAGGTTTAGTGGATGAGGGTTGCACATACTTCACACGTCAGTAACCCTTATTGCATTACAATTTACATATATAGTTGATCATTAGGTGTGCATGGTTGATCAACCATTCATATTTTTAGTTGGATCCTAAAAATGCTACAACTTATGTTCTTCTCTAGAACATCTATACAAGGTTCAAATAGTAAAGAGATTGATGAAATATAGAGGAATTAAAAAGATACCTAGATGTTATAGTTGGATATGCTTTGGTAGACAATATATGCAAGATATGGAATCATAGACAAAACACCTAAATTGTTTGATAGAATTCCTCAAAGAGATGTCATACCATGGAATGAAATGATTGATTACAAAATGTGCACAAAATGGATTTTGCAAGGAACCTCTCAAAATATTTGAATTAATGAAGCACTCTGGAACAAATCCTAACATTGTAAGCTTTGCTTGGGTTCTAGGTGCATGCAGTCATACAAGTTTAGTGGATGAGGGTTGCACATACTTCACACATCAGTAACCCTTATTGTATTACAATTTACATATATAGTTGATCATTAGGTGTGCATGGTTGATCAACCATTCATATTTTTAGTTGGATCCTAAAAATGTTACAACTTATGTTCTTCTCTAAAAAATATGTACAAGGTTCAAATAGTAAAGAGATTGATGAAAGATAGAGGAATTAAAAAGATACCTAGATGTTATAGTTGGATATGCTCTAGTAGACAATATATGCAAGATGTGGAATCGTAGACAAAACACCTGAATTGTTTGATAGAATGCCTCAAAGAGATGTCATCTCATGGAATGAAATGATTGATTGCAGAATGTGCACAAAATGGATTTTGCAAGGAACCTCTCAAAATATTTTCCCAAATTTGAAGATCTCTAATGTTCAAGGCATGTTTTTCCCAAAACAGCCTGACACATTTTCTTCCCATGCCCTGTTGTTCTTTATCACCATTTTTCTTCAATTTCCTAGCTCTAAACCAAATCATGATGATCATAAAAGCAATCCCAATCTTCTAAGTACACTTGTCTTCATGTTGGGTTTTTTTAAACAAGATTTGATTATGTTTGAAACACCCATTCAACTCTATTTGGTTCCAAAAAAAAATTCCATATCATCTGAAACAAAACCCTTGAACTCCATCTACTTCATTCTGACATAAATGGATAGAAGACTTCACACACCAAGGGTTCTATCGGTTGGACGTGTCTTCTGGTTTCAGCAATGCATCGACGGTTTTGTTTTTTCATCAGTGTGAGGATCTTCTATGAGTGGGATGAGGTCTCCTATTCCTGTGATGGTTTGATGGGGATGTCATCAGTGGAATGGTTCTATTTTTTATTAGTGTGAGGATATTCTATTGGCGGGATGATGTCTCATGTTCCCATGATGGTCTGATGGGGATGTCATTGGTGGAATGGTTCTATTTTTTCATCGATGTGAGGATCTTCTATCAATAGAATGAAGTCTCCTATTCCTGCAATGGTCTGATGGGGATATTGTATGACATCCCCATCAGACCACCATGGGAATAGGAGACCTTGTCCCACCAATAGAAGATCCTCACACCGATGAAAAAATAGAACCATCGAGTACGACATCCCCATCAGCCATAGGGAATAGGAGACCTCATCCCTCCAATAGAAGATCCTCATGCTGATGAAAAAATAGAACCGTCGATGCATCACTGGAACTAGAAGACACATTTGGTCGATAGACCAATAAGGTGGGGCCAGTCAATTCTATTTTATGTAATGTGGTAAGAGCCATAGAGGTAAACGATATGTCAGGCTAGGGAATTCTTCTTGGAGGTTCTAAACGATTTGCCTCTTTTTTATAAGACTGTGTTGGCATTTCCAACTAAATCATAGTTGTTTGGTGGGATTCCAAACCCAGACAATGAATTAAAATTGTGGAAATCTCATAGACAGAAGCTACAAGCTACCATGATGATTTTTCTGAGTGAATTTATATCAGAAGTCTTGCTTAGCATGGCTTAAGACATGTGCAGATAATATTCTCTTTGCAAATAGGCTTGGGGACTTGATCTTGTGAAAAGTGGCAAGGAACTTTCAGAGAATGAGACATTGATCAGCAAAACATTGGACAGTCTAGATGCATTTGAAGGGAGCTTGGAGTGGCTAAAAATAGTTTTTGGTTCAAATGTTGAGTTTCCATGCCAATGTGTGTGAGATTGTTTTGAAGCACTGAAAGAGTTTGTGGGATGAACTTTTTGAAAGATTGTTTGTTAGTAGGATGAAACAAATAATAGCTAATGGATTTGCATATTTTCATGAGAGAGTTAAGGTCGGTAAATTCCTTGAAGCCATAGTTACATCTCTGGCAAGTTACAAAGATGTTGAAAACCATTTGCACAAATAAACTACTAGTGAGGGTTGGCTTTTCAAGAGAGGGGACCTAAACAGTGTCAATTTACCTAGGTTGAGTTTTAGATTTATGATTACAAATGATGAAGATTGGTTTGGTCGCCTTAACACTTATTTTGAAACTGAGGTTAGCCAAATAAAACATACCATAGATGAGTGGTCCAAGATTATTCTGGAATACCTGCTAAGTTTTCTTCATGCACATAAATCTCCTTCAAGGTTAAATGATTTAGCACCTTATTTGCAAGATAATTTCTTCCATTTTATCTCAACATTGATTGTTGAGATTGAAGAACATCTTGCACATCTTTCAGAAGCTCTCTATCAAGAAATGAAAAATGAGGAGATGCTAGAAAAAATGAACAAGGAGACACTAGAACCGACAGTTATAGTGGAAAGGGCACTTTTCTTAGGAAGGATTTTAGTTGCTGTCAGTTTTCATTCAACTTCCCTTCCACTAGTTCTTGGCTCGTATCAGCTCTGGTTTGTTGAGAACAAAGCTTCATTTTGAGGGAAAGGATCTTCAACTTTCAGATATTCCAGTACTGATTTTGATTACCCTCTTCTAGAAAATTCTTGAAGACAAATACTAATAAGATGGGTTGGTTTGAATCTTGAATCATAGGATAAAAATAATAGCACCAAATTGAATAAACTGAGAAGAACTATGCACAATACTTTGTATCAGAGCTCATAGAATGTGGATTTTGTGGATAACTGAAGAGCTTTCAGGAATTCTCACAAGAGATCTAAGGAAGATGATTCTTTATCCATGACAAACTCCTTTGAAGGCCTATATTCCCATTTGCATTGCATATTTTGTTTGTTGTGGCTTATGGAGTTGGTTTAATTTCCATGATTCATCTAATCACTCATCTCTTGTTGTTTTCATGAGATTTCTTCTAGTTTTGATTTAAGTCATCATAGTTTATATCTGATATATTAATAACCAAATGAGAATAAAGCATCTAGAGTAAAGAGCTACATTTGATTCTTTCAATCACTTCAAACTCTTTATTTCCCAATAAATGGAAAATACTAACATGTTCCCTTTCAACCCTTCCAGTCCATATTAATCATGGAGACGTAATCTATAATTATGTAGAAAAGTATCAAAGGGGAGCCAAAATGTTAGAGATTTTCATATGGCCTATGAATCAGCTCTTGTTGTTGGCACCATTTGGGAACTCCTATTTTTGGGAATTCAGTAAGAGTTCTCAAACAAAGTAGGATGACATCTACTATACAACTGAAAATTTAAATGAAATTTGAAGCATGATTTTATTTAATTTTTAATTTGCTTCCTTAAGGCAGCCTCATAAAATGCCATTTTTCTAATTGTATATCAAACTGCCTATTGCTTCTTTTCTTTTACTACTGCAAGTCACAATTTAAATGTTGTATGCTTGCTCCGTTTCTTGTAGTTTTTTTTTTTCATGATTTCAAGGCTTACCATTTATTAGTTTGTGATTTGTAGGGTCGGGAAGAAACTAAATTGAAACAAGAGCATGAGGGTGGAGGTCAACTAGAGTTAAGGTTGGTAAATTCATTGAAGCCATACTTACATCTCCAGAAAGTTACAAAGACATTGAAACCAATTTGCACAAATTAACTACTAGTGAGGGTTGGCTTGTCAAGAGAGGGGACCTAAAAAGTGTCAATTTACCTAGGTTGAGTTTTAGATTTATGATGACAAATGATGAAGACTATTTTGGTTTCCTTAACGCTTATTTTGGAACTAAGGTTAGTCAAATAAAAGATACCATAGATGAGGGGTCCAAGAATATTTTGGAAGACCTCCTAAGCTTTCTTCATGCACATAAACCTCCTTCAAGGATAAATGATTTAGCACCTTATTTGCAAGAGAAATGCTTCCATTTTATCTCAACATTGATTGTTGATATTGAAGAACATCTTGCACATCTTTCAGAAGCTCTCTATCAAGAAATGAAAAATGAGGAGATGCCAAAAAAAAATTAACAAGGAGACACTAGAACCGACAATTATAGTGGAAAGGGAACTTTTCTTAGGAATGCTTTTAATTGCTCTCAGTTTTCATTCAACTTCCCTTCCACTAGTTCTTGGCTTGTCTCAGCTCTGGTTTGTCGAGAACAAAGCTTCAGTTTGAGGGAAAGGATCTTCAACTTTCAAATACTCCAGTACTAATTTTGATTACCCTCTTCTAGATAGTTTTGGAAGAAAAATACTAATGAGGGGTTGGTTTGAAGCCTGAATCATAGGATAAAAATAATAGCACCAAATTGAATAAACTAAGAAGAACTAAGCACAATCTTTGAATCAGAGCTCATAGCATGTGGATATTGTGGATAACTAAAGAGATTTTAGGAATTCTTACTAGAGATCTAAGGGAGGATGATTCTTTATCCATTCCAACTCCTTTGAAGGCCTATATTCTCATTTGCATTGCATATTTTTTTTGTTGTGGCTTATGGAGTTGGTTTCATTTCCATGACTCATCTAATCACTGATCTCTTCTTGTATTTTCCATGAGATTTCTTCTAGTTATAATTTAAGTCATCATGGTTTATATCTGGATATATTAATAACCGAATGAGAATAAAGCATCTAGAGTAAAGAGATACATTTGATTCTTTCAGACACTTCAAACTCTTTATTTCCCAATAAATGGAAAAGACTAACTTGTTCCCTTTCAACCCTTCCAGTCCACATTAATCATGGAGATGTAATCTGTAAGTATACAGAAAAGTATCAAAGGGGAGCCAAATGGTTAGAGATTTTCATAGGGCCTATGAATCAACTCTTGTTATTGGCATCATTTGGGAACTCCTATTTTTGGGAATTCAGTAAGAGTTCTCAAACAAAGTAGGATGAAATCTACTATACAACTAAACTATTATTCCACTGCACTATAAAAATTAAACCCCTACCATCCTTGCACTCCTTTCATTGTACTCTACATGGTTGATATAAGAAGAGCCATTTTTCACTTTATTATTGTTCATCCTTTTTCTTTACATGCTACTCTACTGTTTACACTCAACTTCAAAAGTGATTTGCATTCCCCCTTGGAAAGTGGAAGCTAATTTTAAGAGTTCAAAATCTGATATTTGTATAGACAACTCAATCTACATGTCCCTTAATATCATTTTTAAAGATAAAAGTAAGTTCTCCTATGAGCTATGCAATTTGATATAGTCAAAACTTTGAAAAGAAAAGATAAATTTTAACATCTCATAATGGAAAAGAAAAGAATAAATAGATCTCAATTCCAAGTTCTCTATATAAATCCTTAACTTTTGCAACACAAGATGGATCTTCTTTTCCATAATTAGCCTAAAAAAGAAGATAATCACTATTAGTCAACAAGTAGCTAGTAAAATTATTAAAAATAATGGATCATATGGATCATATGGCCTAACCGCGTATAGATTTGAAAAGTAAAATTAACTAAAACCATGGAAAGTGACTTACCACAAGACTCTGCACAAATCATGTCTGATGCAGAAAAATGGGCAAAGGTTGCAATCCAAAATCTGGCGTGCTTTACTTCTCCATTTTGGCAGGCTACCTTGAAAATAAGGTTTTGACTCATTGCTCCATTTTGGTGGGCTACATTGAAAATAAGGTCTTCATGGAGGTTTTAGAGTATGTTTATTAAAATGAAAATTATGCTTATAAAAAAAAAGAAAATGGCCATTTTTCCTCTTAGATTATTTGGTTGTTTATTCTTATTTTTTGTTTTTTCTCTTCCTTTTGCTTATTTTTTTATTTTTCAAGGTTTTTGGGTTTCAATTTTTTAGCTTCTCTTATGGTTTTCATTAATTTTTATATTTTGGTGGTTTTTCGTCAATTTAGAAGAAACTTTCATGTTCATATGATCACACCACAAAACAAAATATTTATTCCACAAAAAATATTTATTAGTAATTTTATTTGTAACATTTTATTATTAATTATGGCGGGCTACGATTGAAAATAAGGTCTTGATGAAGGTTTTAGAGTATGTTTATTAAAATGAAAATTATGGCCAAGATTTTAATAATGAGCACATTTATGTAGTCATTTATTTAGTCATTTATTTAGCCATTTTTATTTGTCTAACATTAGTCATTTATTTAGTCATTTAGTTGTGATTTTACTCGATGACCAAATTAGTCATTTATTTTCCAAATACTAATAGTGTTAGTCACGTGACTAAATTTTTTAGTCATGTGACTAAAATTTTTAATCACGTAGTCATTTATTTGCCAAATTCTACTAGTGAAGGACTCATATGCCAGAAGTGGCATATTAGTCCAGTTAGGGTTTTCTAGAAACTTAAAGTATGATTTTACTCCTCAATGTGTACTTTTTCCTTTCCAATTGATTTTCAAATCTGAAACCCTAATTTCCAACCTATAGAAGGCTTCCAATGATCTCCAATGTAAGGTGACAACTTTGACAACTTTCTCCAAACTTGCTCTTCAATATGTCTTCAACCTAGATCTATAAATGACACACCAAAGAGAGGGAAAAATGTTGTTTTATTAGTGGAAAGGGGTTTTCCTTGGTCAAACCTCATTTTGATAATCAAACCTTGTAATGAAATGAAATAGGAAAAGAGAATGATGAATGAACAACATTCAATGTTACAACTCAACAAACCATAGCAATAAAGTGCTACAAACATGTGAGAAGTGGCTCCAATAGATGTATATCTTGACTTGAATGCTTGCTTGAATCATAAAACCTTACATCACAATTGTTAGCTAAGAAAAAAACATTGTGCATGATCACTTTGACATGATGCTTGATACTTGAAGAATGCTCTAAAAAACTTGATAGTTTTCCCTTGAATGCTCTTGATTTCTCTTGTGAACTCAAATTTACTATAAGAATTCTCCATCAACTTTATAGGTGTAAAATGAGTAAAAGACACTTGTATTTATACTTTTTATGCCAAATTTCCCAAAATTACAACACTACAAGCCAACATCAAATCTAGGAGAATAAAATACCACCAAGAATTTGAATTAAATTTTATTTTGGGCTATAAGGACTCATATGCCAGAAGTGGCATATGAGTCCCATTAGGCATTAGCAAAAATGCTTAGAAAGGTGTAAAATCTAGATCGGGACCTAAAACTCTAGGTGGGACTCATATGCCCAAGGTGGTGTATGAGTCCCAGATCACTAAATATGGGCCACATAACCCAAAAACACCTAAATTATGATTTTACGTTTCTTTATCTTAGGATTGTCCTTGAAAAGATGCATTAAATGAGGCTTTTGGATGCAAAATAAGGCCAATTAAAGCATAAAGAATCCCAATTATTTAATAAAACCCTAGTAAGGTGTTAAATTGTGTTACAACACTTAACAATACTACAAATGAGATATTATTAGGTTTATTTAGTTTACAAGGGTTCAAGACCTAATGTGAGTGTGTCAAACACATTATGACACTAAGTCAAGGCATCATTAAGCTCAATTTTATAAGGAGGGCCCAAACAATTGTGAAAATTTCACAAATGACATTTTTTGACACTACACTAACCAATCCTCAAATGAGTCTCCATAATCAATAACCATGAATCAACTCAATCCTAGGAGAAATAAAAGCACAAAATATAACAATTCTGATAGATATAATGGGAAAATATCTCTCAAATAATAAACTATTGAGTAGACCAGGAGTGGGGAATGACAATGCTCCTCTAGGATAACCAAGCAATCATGACTCACTCTAAGAACAATCTCCTCTATCAATCTATCATAAACTCACATCCATACCAGGTGAAAGATCCTTGGTCTTCCTGTTGAATGATCTAAAGAGTAATCATCTCAAGAAAATGTCTCGTCACAAGAGAACTCCAACCATCACCTATGCCTCCAAGTATCCATAAGTACATGTAACCAATCAATACATGCCAAAATCCAAATGAAACATAGCACCATCATGAAGTAATCAGGAAAATTATCAATGTACCCACAACAAAGAGAACCACACATGATCAATGTCAAAGCTCCAATCATGAATTAAGAACAAAAAAAAGACAACATGATCTAACCATCTCCTCCTAGGAGATCACATGCACCAAAACATACATCTTGGTCTCAAGAGAACAAGTACCATTCCAAACTCTAAATGAGTATCAAGAGTAAACCATAACATAATAGAAAAACACTCTAAACCAAGTAAACATATCTCCAATCACATAAAGAAAACCATAACAGATGATGCACCCATGTCACTGCTAACAACTCCCAATTAACATGATATGAGATACACATAGCATCATGACTACCATCTCCTCCATGAAGATCATCCAAGTCTACACACACTCAACTCCAATATCAATAACATACAAGTGAAACCAAGATCTCCAAGCCAAGATATACATACAACTACCATCAAAACATCACAAATTTATCCAACACCACCAATCCAACACCACCAACAATGCACCTACATAAACCATCATGACATGAAAAATTCCCTAAAGAAAAAGAAACATTCATGAAACCATGATCACCACCAAATATACCAACAACACAACCCAACCATGTCCCACATATCTGCATAGCATATTCAACTACATAGGTTTCATATCATGACTGTACCTCATAATACTATCTCACCTCCTCAACATGACAACAAAACCAACAAACCAAGTAATTAAACCAAGCCACAAAAATGAAAAATGCATCAACACTAAAATATCTATGGGCATAGACAACCCATGTCCAATTCATAGGTGCGACAAGTAAGTATAGACCACTTAAAATGTTATACAACTTGTAGATACAACAATGAAGCATACAAAACCATATACTAATAACCATGTAAAATGAGAGAAATCAAAGATGTACAACTAAGTATACAATGAATCCAACATCAAATCTCCAAAATCTAACAATCCATAAACTCATAGTATCACCATAGTCAAAATAACCCTTAAATATCTCAAGATATAATATCAGAAAATAAATCATGTCTAAACAACTCTAAACATGATCCACTATGTAGTGCTTTGAACAAGCTTTCTATTGACTATTCGAAGTCCAAAATTGGACTTTGTATGCACAAGATATGGCCTTTCAAAGGTCAATAGGAACACCTAACTTTGAGAAAGAAAAGCACTATCAAAACTATAAAATATAAGAAAATAACTAGCACCATAGTGTATACCACTGAGTCAACTTTCCAATGAGTCCAAGAAGTTGAGAAATGGACTACCTAGGTGAAAGTTATGGCCCTAGAATAAAAAGCTAAATTTTAGTATGTACAGGAAAAAATGTGTGGCCCTCTAGTGGTTGGGCAGCAACCCCAACCAAGTGGCACTACCCACCTAGTGGAAAACTAAAAAATTTATTCATTCCATTTAAATTTATTTTTCATTAAAAATTCCATTGGGCCTTTTAAATAAAAATCAGCAATATTTAAAAAATATAGCCGATAAATTTATTTTTATTTTATTTTTTTATTTATTTGAGAAATCCCATAAGGGGTGGCATTTTTCAAGCCCTGCTGATAGTCACCTTACTTATAGGAATATTGGCGGTACCTTACAATACTGTTGACAACATGCTAGCATAGGCTAATAGCTGACAAGGGGTACGGGGGTGGCCCCATTCCCCTCATAAAGTGTTATATTTAAAAAAAATAAAAATTTGGTCTTATTTTTTTAATTTTATTTTATTTGTATTGTAGTACTTTTTCATCGATGTATTAATATATATTTTTTAATAAGTTTTTATTCTAAGTACACAAATTGACATTTTTATGATTGAACAAGGGTGTGCGCAAAAAAAATGCATTTTATTCAATAACCAAAATAGGTCAAATTTTATATCAATTTTCATCTCCCAGCCAACCTAAATCCAACCATGAGG
>VDFB02271358.1:1155574663-1155619508 GCA_007258455.2 Sequoia sempervirens | reverse complement strand
TATTTCAGTACTAAATTTCAAATAATGGCCTCTTATGAAGGTGTTGTGAAGTTTTTTAAAACATTTCTACACTCTTCTATACTCTATTCATTACAATTCACTTAAAAATCACCCTTTCATCACTTAGCAAGTCCTATTTTGAAGTGTTGTAAAGTCTTGTAACAAGATTTCATGCTTTTCAAGGAATAATTTGACTATTTACACCATTCTTATGCTTTATTTGACCCCTTTATGCCCTTATAGGCCTTAATTAAGTGTATTTTTCAATGTAAAACTGACAAATAACATTAAATGTGACTTAATTCCTGACACCCATTTTCAGGTCTTAGGTGGGACCAATTTAGCATGGGTGGGGAATGAGTCCCCCTTAGCTCCAAATTTGAAATATTTCAAAATTTCTTCTGGGATTTTATTCAAAATCACTTGATGTCAGCCTGTGATGAGGTATCGACAGGTTACTAAGGCACAAGAATGTATGAATAAGTGTTTTTACATCCATTTCAACCTCTATTTATTCAAGAATTCATCAAGTTCACTTATTCATTCATTCAAGCACTTTGCATCACCTAATCAAGCATTTTGAAGCATCCATTGACACAACGCAAAATTTTCTTTAACAAGGGTTTGGTAAGTTGATAGCATGTTCATGTTATTTTTTTATCATTCTCTTTCATTTCATTATTTCATTAGGGTTTTACTTACAAAAGTGGGGTTTGACCAAGGAAAAACCTTATTTGCTAATCCTCAACCATTTTTCCCCTCTTACATGTGTGTTTGCAGAATTTTATATGCAAATTTAACAACTATGTAGGTGTTGAAGAGTGTTCAACAAGTCAACAAGGTGTTTCAAGTCAAATCAACCACATTTCAAGCTTGGAGAAGCTATTATGTTTGTTTCCTGCAAAATTGACTTTGAGAACCCAACAAGCAGTCATCCTCAGATCTGGTGTTGTAGAGTTGTCTCCTGATTTCTCATAATTTTGGGAGAGGATTGATTCACCACCAGTGGAAAATTAATCCCACCTTAAGGATGGAAATCTAAGTTTTATCAGATTCTAGATTTCGACACTCAGAAACCTGTTCGTAACAGTTTTCATCAAAAGCGGGACTAATTCACCACCTCGGATGAATGAGTCCCACTGGTGATTTTTTCAAATTGCTGAAAACATCCAAAACATTCCAGAATATTCATCAAACCTCTAGGTGCACACTGATTCAGCTCATTTCTTTATGTTCTACATTTATTCATTCATAGCTCTTTATTTGCATGCATATCACATTGTGTTTTCCAACATAGCATAAATATTAAGTTTGCATGCATAATCAGTCATTTAGATCACTTAATTTCATTTATACCATTTTATTTAGGCATAATAACATCCTAAATTGCATAATTTGAATGAACCTAGCTAGCATTTTTGGCCTACCTCTCTCCTTTTAGGTGCAAAACCCTAGAAGAGTTAGAGAGTCTTGTGGTGCCAAAAATCTATGGTTCACTACTAGACTGTGTTATCTTTAAGATCGAAAATATTTTTCTGTAAAGGTTTTTAAGTCCCTTCAAAACCTATTTTTCCCTTTTAATCAAAATAACTATCTAAATAGATCAAGAAAACAATGTAAATTTTTTCGTAATTTTTGTTTATCAACAAAGAAACATGCTTAATGTGTTCTACATTATGAGGGAAATATAACAACTAGATTTTTTTCTATTATCCTTTCACCTTTCCTTGGACAACTTGACATCCAGATGATATATTTGGGAACATAACTAATGCAATAAATTCAATAAGTTTATTTCAACCACTTCTACATTTACTACTACCATGAGCGCATGAGATAAAATGAAAATAATGCATAAAATAATTAATCAACTAAGACTACAACTTCATCAAGATTACCTTTATCTTACCAATATATTGTCATTTTATTTTTATTTTTATTTTTTAAAAACATTTCTGCATATAGGTGAGTAAAGAATCTAATGAGACATGTCTATAAGGAAAGAATGTTAGTCTATAAGGAGAGAATGTTAATTTATTTTATGAAAAATAATAGGGCTATTCATAAGACTTCTAGATGGCATATTTCATCCTCCATGTACATGATAGATAAAAATTTTAATTGAGTAATTGTTACAAAAAAATTTGAATAGTTGTAATTGAATAATTGTAATGTACGATTGTTTATTTCATGTGAAATGTTTCTTTTATATTAAAGAAACCTTGGGAGGAATATTAGTGATATATATAGTTTCATGTGCAAGTGAAATATGGGAAGTGTGGATTCATAAATATTTAAGGTTTGAAATAGTTGAATAAATGATATTCTAAGATTTAGAAGAGTATTTTAAGTGAGTGAAATATCTACAATAATAGATCATTTTCATGTGATATTTAAGGGAGAGAAATCTAGTGGGTGTAGAAGGGTATTGCATGTGGACTATGGATCATAGGATGGGGAGAAAGGATAGATGGATAATGGAAAAGAATCAATAATAAATAATTTACAAGCTTGTAGCCATGAAAGAGTGCTAAAGATAAAGAATATTCAAGAAATAAATTAAGAACACCTTTTAAAAAAAATTGAACATAAAGCATTTGAAAAAGCCAATGAATATGATAAATTAGGGTTTTTATATATATAAAGAGTTAATTAAGGAAAGTACACATTAAGGCATAAAACTTTGTTGTTCATGATTTTAGGATTTTAGAAGGAATCAAATTCAAATTATTAGTGAGAGACTATCATGCTCATACATTGGTGCCCTTTTCGAATCAAGATCTAACGTTTTAGGGAATGTTTTATTTGGTATGTACATTACAAATTATGAATGAGTTATTAGTCCATTAAAAGGATAAAATAAGCCTTAAAACATGATTATGGAGTGATGAGTGCAGGAGTATACAATGAAAATTATAAAATATGCAATTTCAACCTTACAACATTATACTTTTCATATAAAAAGACCAATTCATCTTTTATAATTCCATTCATCTCATAAAGAAGTACAACATTTACCTTGACATATCATATATATACTTTAGGATGTCAAAAGTTGTGAATCCCTCATGATATATTTTCTTAATAATATAAATTTAGTTATTTAATTTGTGATGTTAACTAACTTAAGTGTAACATTATTTCATAGACATCTTTCTATAAAATAAGAAAATATTATATAATAAAAATTGTATGAATCAAAGGGTATAACTCTATATAAAAGGATAATGAAAGCTCTATTTATTGAAAAATCATTATCTTGGATTTTTTAATTCATAATCTTTGGAAAGATTAAGAGAAACCTCATATTAAGATTTTTATTATAAATTCTAGTGATAATAATTACAAAATATTTTCATCTAGCCTCTTTTTCTTAATCTATAATATAATTTAACTTTGTTATTGGTAATTCAAATAATTCATTCTCTATAAAAAAAAAAATCATAATTATAACCAACAATAGTGATATTATAGGAATATTAATTTTTATTTTTCACGTTATCAAAATATATTAAAAATAAAAATAAATGAAAATATTGTTAAATTTATTCTTTCTATTTTATTTTATTACAATTACAAATTAGAGTTTGAATTGATATTATTTTACATTGAAGTTTCTTTCATTTAATTTTTTAAATTATAAATGAAAATACTTTAATAGAAAATATACTAATTAGAAAAAATGTGTAATTCAAGAAACAAAATATAAAACAAGTAGACAATTTATGAAAATTGAAGATAAAACATATGTAAAATAGATCTATCTAAAAACATCAAAGGGCAAAACGATATTTCTTGATATATTTTAAATAGATTTATTTAAAATATCTAGATACTAATTTTCATAATTCTGAAAAATAAACTTCCCTCAGTGACCGACTTTGTGTAAGAGGTCAATATCACTGATTATTTAGAGAGAAATACTAGATTGACCAGAAACTCGACGACACACGATTTAATGAAAGACAAGAGGCATGGAATCAGTAGGGCTTCTGCCCAACGTAATTGCCAGGCGGATCGTAGTTGCAGGTGATGAAAATGGCGCCATCATTACATTTTACACGAGCACAACCAAGCTTCTGCGAATTTTTCCACACCACTTGAGTATAATGTCCGCACTGCTGCCCTTCAGCACAGGAATTGGAATTATAATCGTAATATTGCTTTTCGTTAACCCACGAACTCACGGCGTCTGCGGGGGTGAATTCGGCACCTTTTCCCCAGAAGAGGTTTTCTCCATACTGACCGCCAGAATGCTGCAAAGCACAGTCCGCCATGCGTTGATTAGCATAGTTCTGCGCGTAGGCAGCCACAGTATCATCCCACACAAGAGGACCAACGCCAACTTGAGACCTTGCATCGTTGTGAGGGGTTAAAAACTGTGTTTGCAAGTCTTGGCCTGCGCACAAGTGCAGTAAGCTGAGAACCAAAACAAGCCACATGAAAGACATCTTCATCATCTTTAGCATATACACTTTTCCCTGAGAATATCTAAACAATTGCTGCTATTTATAGCCGAGCAAAGTGGTGGATTGATTGTAGAGCTAGAATTAAAATAGAAGACCTTGAACAATTCAATGTAATTAATCAACCAATTTTGCGCAATCACGGGTCAAGTATTTTTTAAGCATATGCTTTCCATCGTCAAGAACATCGTTTTCAATATGCCGTGCGGAGCCTGTTTCCTACGAATTGAAAAAAAACACCCGAATATTTCGTTTACTCGACTTGGATTTGCATATTTCAAGGTTCAATTTTGCACGATGCACGACCAAATGTGTTTTCTGTGAAATTTATTTGGAATACAGGTGTATATATGAAAAGAGAAATAAATGTTTGGATATGGGGATAAGAAATAGAAAATAAAGGCAAGCATATAGGATTGATTGTAGAGTTGCAATTCAAATAAAAAGCTTTCAACAATTCAACGTAATTGTCAAGTAGCTAATTTTTTAGAACATTCTATTAAAATAGTTTTAAAATTAAATGAGAAATAGTAAAGTTAATGTAAATTCAACCATTCAAAATAAAAGATATATTTGAGAGAAAATTTATAATCATTTTCATTCATAGAAAGTAAATATTAGATTAAAAAAAGATAGTGTGGTCTATGTAAGGCAATAACTTAGCTTGTCTCTTTGTATTTTCATCATCTTTGACATGTGGGTTCTAATAATTTTTCTAAAATATAGAAAATATGTAATAATTAATTTCTACCATATAAATAAAGATAAGAACAATTATGAGTTGATTTTACTCTATAGCAAAACAAGAGAGAAAATGAGGAGAAGTCATAGATATAAAAAATCATGAACTTGTAAGGAAAGTTGTATGGCATGTTAACCATATCATATGAGAAATCCCATCAAAACATGATGACGATCTTCTTTGTAGGCGTTTACATTTGTCTACAACCTCAAGTCAAAAAGAGTGTTAGTGATATGATACACACTCATATTAATTGGGTGCATCCACTGGATGAAAGAAATTGAAGACAAAAAAATACATGATAATACAATTTAATAAGTGTGAAAATACATGGATAATAGAAACCTATCGAAGAAATAAATTCATGATATAATAAATGGAAGGAAATATGCAGCCTCCAAAAATAGTTAAATTTACATAAATCAAATATTAGAAAAAACCATGCAAACTAGTATTCAAAATCCATAAGCAAAAGAATAAAGAATGTTCCATCAAATATGACTCAAGATATACCCTAGAAAAACACTCAAGGGGGAAAAACCCAGCCTTGAAAAGCATCAATCTCTAATTCATTATTCATCAATAAAATCATTACAATACATCTTTACAGTCTCCATGAAGACCCTTGAAATGCAAGCTCTCAATAAGATCTCCATGTAAAAAAACATGTATCCACACATCTCGTGCCATGCTTCAAACCCTCATAAATAAAAACAAGAGATGTTGTCAACCACTTAGCAAAAATAGCCAATTATCCAACCTTAGACAACTATCCATGTGCCTCCTTTTACAAACATAATATTGAACAAAACCACCTAGTGGTATTACATAAAACCATGTCACTAATACTGTGAACTTACAAATCCATTAACCCATACATTTACTTTTTGTACTGAGTTTTCTCAATATTCAATATGTCCCCAATGTACAACCTCATATGAAATATATTTATTATAACATTTGTAATATACAATGCATAAATTAGCCCCAAGAATGCTAACCCATGTGATGTGTGCATCCCTATATCCCTTATGTGCACCATAAATAATAATAAATTACATTATAACATTATGTAAGGTAGAGAACACATATTTTGCTAACATTGTACCACTTCTTGTGTACATTTCATAAGAGGTAACCAAGTAAAATCAAACATTAACAAGGGAACAATCCCTATGGCCACATTTACCATCAAGGAATCAAAGTGCTCCATGTGCTCCATCAAGATACTTGCAACCAAAACAAAGGTGGCCACCATGTCAAGTGTGAATTCTATAATCCTCCATCATCCCAATGAACATAGATAAGAATCCATCCAAAGAGATTCCATGCTACTATCACATAGAAGGATAATTCCCACCTTTAATTGATATCCCAATACAAAAACACTCAATCCAAAGATAATGAATATGCATTATTAGATGACAAGAAAAAATACCATAGCCAAAATGACACACATAGCAAAGACGAACATATCCAACTATCCATACCTCAAAGGTAAACATATCATAACAAGAAAACCTCATATTCCATCAACATATACAACCCATAACATGCAATAACAAGATACAAATATCAAACCTATCAATAAAGAACATATGCATCAAAAAACTTTGATTGCATAGGTAATGTCAAATGGTAAAATTGTCAAAGCATCCAAAAATCCATGAATACCATCACATCGAGATTGTAACCAACATCATGTAGTACCAAAGAACATCCTAAAAGATATGAAATGATTACAAACCAATTTGTTGTAACACAACTCTCACCACTAGTCTTCATTACTCTCTCAAGTTCTCCACACTCATCAAAGAAATATACAAAGGAACCTCCATGTTCTCACCAAAGAATATTGAACACCACATGACCACAAACATAGTGATAACCATAGCTCCACATAGACCTCGACTATAATTTCATGTGAATACAAACATCGAGGAAGAAGAATAGGACCAAAGAGAGAACTTGTAAATCAAAACATGGCACATGTCCTTCTACACACACATATAAATAGTAAGCTATGATAAGTATGATATTTTTGATAAAAAACAAAAGAGAATAGAATTTTACACATCTAATCATAACCAAGATGAATTCATCTCAAACTAAAGGAAGATCAAAAAATCCATTCCAAAACTAGAGGAAGTAGGCCTAATAACATTTCTATTGAATTGGGACCTCACATTCAATTTTAAGTTCAAACATAATAGACATAGGTGCCACATATTTTGAAAAATTATCCATCATAGATTAATATTCTTTCATTTATTTTAATAATTTAGGAAACCTTGAGAGTTACAAACAATGAGCAGGAGTCTTAAGAGTTTTGAGATGTGACGCTAAATATATGTAGCTATGTTTAGGAAACCATTAGTGTCTTAAGAGAGTCTATTTGAAGAATTTATAAGGGAGATAAGTCAAACATTGCCACCTGATTTTTCAAAAGAAGGGAAATTTGATACTTGAAAAACAAAAAATTAAAAACATATTCCAAGATCGTGAAACCATAGATCTTCAAGAAATTGAGGGTTTTGGCACCAACATAGAAGAGAATCAAAAGCCCATAAAAACAAAAGAAAACATGGGTTTAAGAGATATAAAACTCATAAAAGAGATAAATACACTCCTCACAAGACTTGAGTCAGAAAAGAAGAGTTTACACTAGATCCAGTTGAATCTAAACCTAATCCTCCCCCAAGAAATAATAATTGTGAAGTCCAAATCTTGGATGATTTCACTTTTTCCACATGTTCTAGACCTATCCTATAAAGTACTCATCAGTAAGATTTGGATCTAGTATCATTTTAAATAAAAAATGTTCTCTTAGACAAATGATAACTAGGATTTTATTACAAATCTTATTTTTACTAAAAAAATTAAAGCTATAGTTGTTGTGATATTTTATAAAAATGGTCTAGTGATAGAATTTTGGAGAATAATTCTTTTTTTTTTTCACAAGAGGGGGATGTTCTTAGAAAAATTGGAACCAAACTTTGACCCTCTAGCTTCTAATGTAAATTTCATTCCTTTTTGGGTCAATCCCCTTATTGAGTTCCTAACCCTTAAATTATCATAGGTTTTTTGGAAATGAATTATCTCTTACAAAGTCCTAGAAAAATTATGTACTGTATTTCTTAGTTATGTTCACACCTTCTTCAGGATTGTTCAACATGTTCCCCTCTAACCACTAAACATGAGGCTTATGAGTATCTAGAAAATTTGCTTAAATATCCATAGCCAAAATATCCAAAACATGTGGAGAATCATGTATTCATTTAGGAGGAAACCTCCTCCAAAAACTTAGTATCTGATGCAAGTTTGTACTTGGATCCTCACTTTGGGGATCTTGTTGCTAATGTAAAAACTTCTCAAATATCTCCAAAAAGGATCTTTGATATGAAATGTGAGGATAAGTTTGATCTTATACAACTCCTTCCCTCTCTCCCTCTAGTAGGTGAATCTCAAAAGGATAATCATTTAATCTAGTAGGGGAGAATTAGTGAATGGATATGATCTTTCTTTAGGTCTATCGTTTTAGCATTGCTTCCCTAGGAGATTTCAAATACTATTGATCTTGAAAATCATAAAAAACTCAAGGAAATAGAAAATGAAATTCTCATAAAAGACGATTCAGATATATTGTAGGAAATAATAGATGAAATAATGGGTGGTGATGAAAATGTGGATCTTCTAAAATAATTACCAATATCTTACACTCCTTGAATAGAACAAGTGGAAAAGAATACTCCACTTTCCAAATATTTTAAGAAAACTTAAACTTAAGAAGACAAAAGAACAAATCCAAGTTGTAATTCAATCAACAAGGCTAAATAGATGCTTTAGAACGAGGAGATCTTGTCAGTTTACTTGAGGCTAATGATGGTCTTATGCTAGAATTTTAGGGGCCTAAATTCCCATAACAAAAGATTCTTAGTAAAGAATCAAATATATTCTTTAGGGATGGACATATTTCTTCATCAAGAAATGAAATTCTTTAAACAATAAGTTGTTGATATGTCTCAAAAATGGAGAACATGGTAGTTTTTCATAATTCTACAAATTGGCCTCTAGTGGGTTAGCTATCATGTGTAATGATAATAAAATTTCCTTAAGACTAATTGATGATGGATCAAATTAAATTTTAGTAAAAATCACTTCTCTATTTTTAGACTTTTTGCTCTTCAATACACGTGGGTCAAACTCACCAATTGGAAAGAAATAGCTTTCAGATGTTTTGAGTTTCTTTTCGTGATAATATAAAGCAATAAAAGGTTATTCTTAGAGGAGATTTTAATTTTTATTGTTCCTCTCTCAAATCATTATGGACTTTGGCTACCTTTATTTTAGGCTCCAAGATGTATCAACTATGTGAGAAGCTTTAGTTCATCAAATAAAAATTCAATGGTGGAATAAGGAGCATTCAACAATAACTTTCATAAAAAAAATTAGCTACTGCGGATGTAAAAAATGGCTAAAAATATAAACAATACATTATCATGGTTAGTGTTTTAAAACAAAACAAACCTCCAACATCCCTATGAAATAATACATCATGCTTCAAAATGAAAAAAAATGACAAAATAATCAAAACACATGAGAACATGAAGTATACCTATTCCATAGTAGATTGGTGCCACTTTGATATGAAAAGTGTCCCTTTCCCAACCCCTGACAAGCCAATGATGAAGATGAAATGCTATGAAAATGGACAAAATTAGCTCTCAATGTGAAGAGAGTAACTTTGCATGAAATTGTGGATGATTGAAATGAAGGATAGCCGCTCCATTTATAGAAGAATTTGATGATAGAAGAGGCAAAATCGATGAATGTGGGATAAAAACCCAATCAATAGGAAGGAGCCACTTGTCACCATGTGAATGGGCCAAGGATGTGCATGTTTTGATGATGTTCCAATAAATGACATTAGGTGGCTTTTCAAATTTAAAATTTGGCTTGTTGGATGGAGAAGAAATGGTCTTAAATGCCAAGTGGGGGACATGTAAGAGGGGAGTTAATGCTATGTTGGGAGGGACAAGTTATTTGAGAGGGGAATTTGAAATGGGGGAATATTCAACTTTTATGCCATGTTGATGGAAATTAGAAGATTTAATAAATCATTTGAATGATTTATTTGTGCAAGTGGGAAAAGATAGAGGATGTGACATAGATTAAGATTAACATTAATCATGATTTAGTTAACTTAAGTCAAGATTAGGTGATTTTACTTTTTGACTTAGATTTATGGATTAAAATAAATCAAAAGGAGATGGAAAATGATTTAGACTTAGTTAAATAAATATTTTGATTTATTTTACAAAAGGGGATGATGTTAGTATTGAAGATGAATTTATTTAATTAAAGATGAACTTTAGGATTAAATAAATAAAATGATTTATTTAATCAAAAAGGGGATAATGATTTAAATAAATTTGATTGATTAACAGAGGAATTAAGATGAATTAATTAAATGGTAAATAGAGGGGTGATTAAAGAAGAATACAAGTGAGTTGATCAAGATATTTTGCATGTGTACATTTTTCCCCTCTTTGAAGTAATGCACTTGCAGCGTTGGTTCAAAGAATAAACTTACCACGATCAAAATTTAAATCTTTTTTTAATTTTTTTGAATGCCTCAGCAGAAAGAAGTACACCGGTACATTTATATGCTGAAGGTTTGTGGATGCAAGATGGATGCATTGGTGAGGATGGTTACCTGATCATAATGATGTTAGCACGGAAAGGAGATAGAAGAAAGTGAGATATTCTAACAAGACACGAGTCAATGATGATGAGAGATGGATGATTCACTTATCAGGAATTGGGACTTTAAAAGGGCCAGTTACCTTATGTTTGATAACATGCATAAGCACAATGCATCAAGGTATAAAGAACCAAGATGGCATTGCACTTAGTTTGATGATGTTTGACTCGACAATCAGATAGGAGTACTCTTGCTCACACCTGACATACAAAACCTCATTTAAAATTTAGTTTTAGATATTTCAAACATCTTAGACCAAAACATAGAAAAGCAAGCCTTCCTATGTGGTCAACAAGACACCTAAAGCACCCTCCCTATGCCCAAATAAAGCATGCATGACCAAGTTTATATTACAAGAACATCCAACAAGCTCAACAGATAGAAAGATAATGATCATTGCCCCATTCCTATCTCTCTAAATCCTTTTGTTTGGACATCATTGAGAGGTTATTGGAATGAGTGCAAAGAGATAAGTCAAAAGACAAAGATAAAGTAAACAAACAAGCTAATGTTCTTCAATACCGCTAACCAAAAGGAAATGTGTTTTTAAGGATAAGAATTGAAATGATTGCTAATAGATAATGCCCATTGTAGGAAGGATACATCCTAGGACATGTTAGTGGATGTCGGCACGTCGTTTTGTTTATCCAAAGAGCTTTTTCTGATAAATAATACCCATTATAGGAAGGATACATCCTAGGACATGATGTTATCAGATAATTGATTTGGGACTGATTGGATGATAGGCTATTGATACAAAGAGTTGACTAACTTGTTTGCATACTGTCCTAGACCTTAGACTTTGAGATTTTGAGTTTTCACTTTTCAACTGCCATACTTGTTTCTGACTATTTCACCAAAGGTTGGGGATGATAATTGATTTATTGTGAGTAATGTTTATTATGGGTGAAAGCAAGATGGAACTGATGGATTTTTCAAATATTTGGATGTTTTTCAAGTTTTTTGAAATGTTTTGAGGCTATTTTTTGGTATTTTTGAGATTTTTCAAATGTTTTGTTTTTTGATTTTCAAATGTTTTGGGGTTTTATGAGATTTTGACCAAGACCTAACCTAAAGACCTATCCTAGGGGTCTAAGGGGATGATCAACTAGATTATCCTTGCCTACATTATACACACAAAGACCACGTAGTTTGACTAACAAAGACCTAATTATTGATGAGATATGAACAAATGGATTGTCATTTTCATATGCCAAAATCCTAAATGACTGACCTAAGTGTCTTAGGGGATGATCAAAGATCAACCTTGCCTACATTCAAGGCTCAGAGACTCATAGTTCGACAAGATGATGGGAGTTGTTCATGGGCTCCTACATAGGTTTCCCTTTAGGTGTTGATAACTGATATGCCCCTGACTTATAGCTCATTGTGATAACAAATGGTCCCAACTAGTTAGGTTCAAATTTTCCTTTTCCGTTTGGATTTGGGACGTTCTTCTGATTCTCTTTTAGCACGAGTTCTCTAACTTGTAATGTCCTGCTTCTAATTTTCTTGTTATAGTTCCTTTTGAGCCTATTTCGATAGACTTGTAAATGGTTTGAAGGGTCCATACGCCACTCATCCAGTAGCTCTAGCTCATTCAGTCTCGATACTCAGTATTCTTCATCTGTGATGAGGTTTTGTAGTGATATTCTCAATGAGGAGAGCTCAATATCAATGGGTAATACTTCCTCTGATCCATAGACTAGGGAGAAGGGAGTGGCACTTGTTGGTGTGCAGATGCTGGTTCGATAGGCCCACAAGGCAGGATTTAGTTGTAGATGTCAGTCACGACCTATGTCATTGACTATCTTTTTGAGGATATTTAGAATGGTTTTACTGGTGGCTTCTGGTTGGCCATTTCCTTGGGGATAATACGGAGTGGAAAATCGATGTTGGATTTTGAATTTTTCACATAGGTCACGAACATCCTGATTCTTGAAAGGTGTCCCATTATTTGAGATAATAGCTTGGGGAACACCGTATCGACATATTAAGTAGTTCATGATGAACTTTGATATCTACTTTCCAGTGATATATGTCATGGAGATGGCTTCCACCCACTTGGTAAAGTACTTAGTGGCGGTTATGATGAACTTGTGGCCATTAGATGAGGTGGGAGTGATTTTTCCAATGAGATCGAGTCCCCACTAGGAAAAGGGCCATGGTGTGATAATATGATGAAGTTCTTGAGCTGGAGCATGGATGAGGTCACCATGTTGTTGACATTGTAAGCACCTGTTGACATAGTCATGTGCTTCTCTTTCCATTGTAGGCCAATAATACCCCATTCTCAGCAATTTCTTGGCTAGGGTCATTCCACTCGAGTGTGAACCATAAATATCATTATGCACCTCATTTAAAGCAGTTAATGCCTCCTTAATGTTTAAATAGCATAGTAGGGTTCCTTCTATGCTCCTACAGTAAAGGGTGTTTCCTAGGATGACAAACTAGGATGATTTCTTGACAAAGGTTCTTTCTAGGCTTGAGGGTAAGTCAGCGGGTAGGACCCCTATTCGCAAGTAGGTATTAATGTCTGGTACCAAGGATCATTGGGACTAACTATTTCACACACAATTTTTTATTTTGGTACCTCAAATGCTGGCATGAGAAGCTTCTCTACCAAGAATTCATGTCTCAAGACGTTGCAAGGGATGTCTAGTAGGGATCCAATTGTTTCCATGGTGTCTTCTGCTTTGTTGTTTTCTCTGGGAATCTACTCAAATGTGATATCAATGAATGATTCTTTAAGGCTTTGTGCCAAATTTTTGTATGGAGTCATTTTTATCATCCTTTGTCTAGTATTCACCATTCACTTGATTTATTATCAGTTGGGAATCTCTATATACTATGAGGGTTATGATGTGCCATTGCACTGTTATTCTAAGACCTATCTGTAGACACATAAATAATAATGATTGATCTCGTGCACTTGATCCCGATTAACTAACATCGTTTCGTCTTGAATCACCTCTTCGGCTTATCATCACTATTCATCCCTTAATTAAATAAATAATCATTTATCTAATTAAGTCACCATCTCCTGTTAATTAAATAAATCAATTTTATTTAATTAATTCTGTAATCCCTCTTTTAATTAAATAATCCATTTTATTTAATTAAATCCTTAAAGTCATTCTATTAAATTAAATTAATCTTTATTTAATTTAATCCAGCATCATCCCTCTTTAGTTAAATAAATCAAAATATTTATTTAATTAAATCTAAATCATTATTCCTCTGTTTTTGATTTAAATTAATCCAAAAATCTAAGTCAAAAGTCAAAATCACCTAATCTGGTATTAAATTAATCAAATCTTGATTAATTTAATCCTAATCACTCCAATCCTCTAGATTTTGCAACTTTCACAATTAAATCATTTAGTTAATTTAATAATTCCCTATTGACTTTCAAAATGGCATCAAAAATAGAATATTCCTCCAAATTTGAATTCTCCCCCAAAAATGACTTGTCCATCCAACAAAGCATTTAAAGCTCTTACATTGTCTCTTACATGTCTCGCACTTGGCATTTAACTCATATTTCATCCCCCCTAAACATGTCATTTCATCAAATTCAAATTTCAAACTTGCAAATCCTCCATCCATTTGCATGTTGACAAATGGCACCTTGTCATTGGTGGATCTTTAGTCCCACATTGCTCCATTTTAGACATCTCTTCAACTTAACATTCTATAAATAAGATGCTTCATTCCTCATTTTAGGATCCACAATTTGAGTAAAGTTATTACACTCAAATCCATAGCAATCTATCATCAATTTCTTCCAAGCATAGTTGGGATTTTTTGTAGGTTTTCAACATGGATCTCCATTGAAGTCATCACCACAAGCATGCATCTTTCATCAATCATCTTCATCACACCATTGGAGTTGGGAAAGGGTCAATTTTCACATCAAATTAGCACCAATTATCAAGAGTTTGCATTCCTTTCAATAGGATTTAGCTTACTTTCTTGTTCTTTCATTTTATTCTTGTTTTATTTCCTATTTGGACCTTTACTAATGGATTTCATGGGGAATCCTTGTTCTTACTTGCATATGATCTTCTAATGTGTTTCTTTATTGTGTTTTTCAGGTATATGGATAGGGGTTCACACACTATGGTTAAAGCCTCATATTTTGCAATGTTATTAGTGCAGGGGAAAGCCAATTTGTAGGATCTAGGTATACAGTCCCCCTATGGGGTGATGAAGAAGAAACTAGCTCTTGATCCATGCTAAGTGTAGGAACCATCAAACTAGAGTTTCCAGTGGTTGGATATGGGTATGTGCAGGATCATGATGGGCCAAAAAGTGGCGATATGATGGGTATTTGTAGGGTATGTGGCTGACGACCCTTTTTTTAGCCAAAATTAATGAAACGAAAATGGTTTTTAAAAGATATTCTCAGCTTTCCACCAATATAAAATATGCTTTACTTTGAATTTAATAAATAATTATTATTCATTTTCTATTTGAATTACGACTAAAGTTCTGATTGATAGGATGATTGAAAAAAATCTATAGCTTTTAAATGGTATCAGATTTTTTGAATCCAAATCATGTGTCACATTCTATGCTTCGTATACTATAGGATTAAAAAAAAAATTGAATTTCATGAAGTATTGACCAAGTTAAGGTGGTTAGACGTACGGGTTTTTATATTTTTTAAAACTTGTAATAAAAAATCATAATTAATTATTTACTTGGGAAAAAATTAGAAAAAAATATGCATCACATTGCGACATGAGTTCTCTACTTATATCTAAAATCTTATCAAAAAATATTATCATTTTATTATGGTTAGGGTGGTTCAGACACCTACTTCTTATTTTTTCCCTGAAATTTAAGTACTACTGCATTGAAATTTCAAATTTTCACCAAATAGATTTTGTTTAAAAAAAAAATAAACCTAGCAGTTTAGAAACCTCATTCAATTTGCTACAAATTATATTCTTACATATTTTTGAAATAATATAGATAAATTATTCAAATTTTTATGTCAAGATTTCTAACTCTGATTTTTCTAAAAAAAATTCAACTTAAGGGGTTGTTTTTTCCATGATGATCCTTCACATACCCCTATACTGAGATTAAACATGGATTCATCCATAAACTATGATATGAGTGGATTCTCTGAATACATGGGTGCTTCTGCAAGCTGATCTATGATTACCTAACCTTTGATTTCTTTTTGTTCCACATACTCGATGTCGTATTTAGATAAGCTTAATTTTGTGTTCCAACATGTAATGTCTAAATTTTTGTGAAGCAAACACTACTGCTAGACATGTTTTTTTGATGAATGAGTAGTTTAACTCATTCCCAACCATTGTGCGACTGATGTAATAAATGGACCTCTCTATTCCATTTTCATTGTCCTGAGCCAAAAGAGCACCAAGGGCTACTGTTGCTGATATATAAAGGATTAATTGCTTTCTTGGGATTGGTGGCATGAGGACCCAAGCTGTGAATTGATATTCTTTTATTTTGTTGAAGGCTTCATCACACTTCTCATCCCATTTATACACTACTCCCTTGTGAAGTAGGTGAGAATATGGGTTGTGTTGGTTTGCTAGTTGTGCTATGAATCTATGAATGGACTGAAGCCTGCCCTGGAGGCCTCTCAATTGTTTCAATTTCTTGGGTGCTTCCATCTCAAGTATTTCTTTTACCTTTGTAGGATCTATTTCAATACCCCTCATTAACACTATGTAGCCTAGCAACTTTCTTGATTGTATGTTGAAGATGCACTTCTTTGGATTTAAGCGGACCTTGTACTCCTCTAGCCTATCAAAAATAGCACTCAAGGTTGCTATGTGATCTCTCCTCTTTGTGGAATTTTGTAGTATATCATCAATCTAATCTTCGACAATCTTGTGAATCATGTCATGGAAGATTAACATCATGGCTCTTTGGTAGGTGGCCCCAACATTCTTTAGGCTGAATGGAATCATATTCTAGCAGCAGGTCCCCCATGGTCAAATGAAAGCCATTTTATGTTGATATTCTTTGAAAATCATTATTTTGTTGTACCCTAAGAAACCATCCATTAGAGAAATCATTTTGTGTCCCACCGTCATGTCTACAATCATGTCAATGTTGGGCATCGGGAAAATTTCTTTTGGACATGCTTTGTTTAAGTCTCTGAAATCTATGCAGATTCTGATGCCCCCATCAGGTTTTGAGATGGGAACCAGATTTGACACCCATTCTAGAAAATCAATTGGGCGAATGAATCCTGCATCAAGGATTTTCTTCAATTCCATTTTGACTAGCAGGGAAATTTGAGGATGCATTTTCCTGAGTTTTTTTCTAACGGGCTTTGCCTTGAAGTAGACTGCTAGGTGATGAACCACAATCTCTAGATCGAGCCCAAGCATGTCGGCATAGCTCCATGCAAAATTAACCTATATCTCTCTCAAGAAGGCTGATAGGAGCTCTTGTTCCTCTAATAGTAATGATTCTACATAGAACGTGATGTGTGGTGTCTCCTTTGTTCCCAAGTTAACTACGTGACATTTTTCAGCTAGGACTGTTGATTTTTCCTCATGGAGAGCTCTAAGAGGAAGATTGAATCTTGCATCCTCAAGCACCTCTGAAAGGTTTTCAACATTGGATGTGTCCTTTGTTTTTACTAATTTTGGGTTGGAGAGTGCCACATTGTGGTTTTCACTCAAGGACCTAGAGATTATTCTCAGTTTTTTTGCTTTTGCGAATGAGGGATTCAATCGTTTCCCAATAGTATGCATGTGTATCCAGCTCAATGATAAATCCTACTTTATGATCCCCACATAGAATATTATCCCGTAGTCCCATTAATTTTGAGAGAACCTCATCATTTTTAAATGTGTCCAGAATTGGTAGTCCTTGTTGGTCATAATTGATGAGTTCCGGGTAGACTAGACGGATTTCATTGTTTTGGTTTTCAGACTCATAGGATAAGGTGTTAATCATGAGTAGGGAGGTGTCCTTGAAAAGCATGGGTAGGTTGGTTATAGGATCCTCATCATCACTACTACTACATATGTCAGTTATGTCAAATGTGAAGTTGTCTATGACTCAACCTATAGATACGAGTAAGTGAAGTTCACCCACTGATTACTCAGGATGATTATCGACCTTTCTAACTGGAGGACATTGGCCACATATGGCTATACTCGGAGGGATACATCCAAGGCCAATATATCCCATTCGCATCTCTAGAATGATGGGTATTAGAAGCCTGTTGTCATTTTTCCCCAATTTCTAGTTTCTATCATAGCCCATTGTGAGCATCATTTATAAACCTTTGCTGCTCTCATCCATTGGTAGAATAGCTACCAGTCTATTGTCTTGGTATAAGAGATAGGATGGGTCCTCCTCTATGAATTCTCAGCTGAGATCTCCCCAACTTCTGAAGTTGGAATATCCTTTAGTGGGTGTTTGGGATGTGGAGGCTTCATTTGATTGCAAACACCCTCGTGATCTAGGAGATTGTGGTGACACTCCTACCACAAAAGCATTTTTGGGAATCGTATAGTTTCCACAACCATTATCCTGGATGATGAATTTGATATCAGAGATGGTGGGTATGGTGGGAGTGGTAGGTGTCTCTGTCATAGAATTGGAAGCGAGAGTGGTTGGATCAATGTATGGTGTTGATGGGCCTTCATATTTTTTAGGAACTTGAGGAATTTTGTATTATTTTGCCTCTAGGTTCATGCAGTAAGAGAATGGTTCAAGATCTGCATGGATGGTGACCTCTTGTCCTTCATATGTGAATTTGACACATTGATGGAAGGTTCATGCTATTGCTTGCATTGCATGGATCCATGGACATCCTAGGAGAATGTTATAAGGCAAGTCGAGGTCCAAGACCTGACAGGTAGTTTCCATGATAGTTGGCCCCACTGGAAAAGGGATTTGGATTGTTCCTTGGGACACTCTTTCTTGATCATCATACACTCTTATTGTAATACGTTTCTATTTGTCCATGGAATCCTCTAAGATTTTTAGGTTCTTAATGAGCTTGAGGGAAAAAATATTCAAGCCTACACTTCCATCCACCAAGACTCGCTTGACTTTATTTTTATGTACAAGGACTTCTAAATGGAGGGAATGGTTGTGAGATGGTTGAGTGGTAAATTCATAGTTGGAGAATGTAAGGAGATTCAAAGTGATGATGTTTTCAACCATAGCTTGGAATTTTTTTGCATCAAGATCTGTGGGGACGGTGGATGAAGCCAATGCTTCTTCAAGGATTTTCTTGTGGGAGGATGAAATTTTTAGCAACTCCATGATGAGATTTGTGTTGGGGTTCTTTTCAGCTGATCAAGGACATTGTAACCACTGGGACTAGATATGGGGTTAGGTGTGGGTGCTCTATTTGGCTAAGATGATCCTACAATGGTAATTTTTCTACCCCTTATGTTGATTCCATAATCGACATGGAATCCTTTGATGGTGATGGTAGCATAGTAGTTATCCAAGGATGTGATGACATGGTCATACACATGATTCATGCTCTTGAAGGTGCCTTTTCCCTTATCAATGTTATTGTTCCCTTTATTGTTATGGTTTGGCATCAAATTCGTGTATATTTTAAGGTTCTGATTTCCTGTTGGCTACTCCACATTTATGAGTTTTTGATCAATGAGGTATTGGATTATATTTTTCTACCTCATGCAACTATTAGTGGTGTTCCCTTTGATTTTTTGGAAGTCACAGAGCTGATCTTCATTGTACCAGGGTGGTTTGAGATCTAGTTTGTGGTAATTTTTATAGGTAGGATCCTTGATGATGTTTTCGTTTATTAATTTCTTCATGATGACCTCGAGTGGTTCCCCAAGGGCAATGTATTTCAACTTGGTGGAATTTTTGTTTCATTGGGGTGGTCCCCTTTGATCGTTGATGTTGTTGATCACTTGATTATTTGGTTGCTATGTTGTTATATTAGCTTGATGATTGTTTTGATGAGGTTTTGAGGTTGTTGTTGCAGTGCAGGTTTGTTTTATCAAGGGGCGTTGATGACAAATTTGGTGTCAATAACACCATCGTTGGTAACATTTCTATTTTTTTCCCATGTGTGAGGTTTTTCATTGTAACTAGTGGATGGGTGATTGCTCTGTTGTTTAGGATATGCAGGTAATCCTCCTTGTGACATAAGGGCTCATTTGATGTTGAGCGCCTTGAAGATCAACTAGTCGTACATGGTGATAGATTGGACTTTGAGATGGAATGTCAAGGCTCCATCAAGGTTGGATATGATAGTGCACACTTTTTGTTCATCAGGCATGACCCATTTGGTCTGATTGACCTTGGATCGCCATCATTGTAGGAATGAAGCAAATGATTCATTCTTACCTTGTTTCAGAGCTGATAGTTCCTCTAGATTGACACCCATTGCAATATTGAATGCATAATTTTTTATGAATGTGTCTAATATTTCTTGGAAATTCTTGATGCCAGGAGGAAGGCGAGAGAACCATTCCATGGCATGGCCAGCCAAACTTCTAGGAAATAGCCACATCAGATTGGTATCGTCATATGTGACTTCCATCTAATGAACCTAGAATTCCCTAATGTGATATTTAGGGTTTCCCATCCAACGATATTTGTCAAACTTGGGGATATCAAATCCCTTTGAGAATGGTTTCATTACAAGGCTCCTGTCGAATAGATAAGGGCACAAGTTGCTGGGTGTTTTCATGGTTTGCCCTTATTGAAGGTCAAACACTTGTTGTGAGAGCAACTTGATTTGTGCTGTGACATCATTTTGTGGATCAGGGGATGGAATGAAAGTGTTTTGAGGTGGTTTTTTAGACATGAAAAATTAGTATCATGCATTTAGTTAGGTCATATGCATCTGTTCATCAAGTAAATCAAGTTCATTAATCCATTCATCAAATAAATCAAGTCTATTTGATTTATCTCTAAGGTCATCCATTTAAATTGAATTAATTAACTTTATTTAATTTAAGCCTATCATTATCCCTCTTTGATTAAATAAATCAAACCTTTATTTAATTAAATCTGAAATCATCTTTCATCTCCCTTTGATTTAGTTTAAATCCTTAAATCTAAAGTCAAATGGGTCAAATCACCTAATCCCTCACTAAATTAATTAATCCTGATTAATCTAATCTAATCACCCATCACATCCTCTAGCTTTTCCCACTTGCACAAATAAATAGATTTATTGATTTATTAATTCAACATTTTCTTTCAACTTGGAATAAAAAGAGAATATTCTTCCAAATTTGAATCTCCCCCCAAGTTGACATGTACATCCAACAAAGCATTTAAGAGGTCTTACATGTCTCTTACATGTCTCTTGCAAAGGTCAAACTCAACATTTAACTCTAAAATTCAAATTTCAAATCTCCCTCTCTTTGGCACATTGACCAAAATGTGCTCATTCCTCAACCTATCACAAGTTGACAAGTGGCTCCTTCTTATTGGCTAAATCTTTATCCCACATTGCTCTCTTTTGGGCACTCTTTCAACTTGAGATTCTATAAATAGAAGGCTTATTCTTCATCTTATCATTCACAATCTTCATGCAAAGTTACCCTCTTCAATTGAGAGCTATTTTTCCCATTATTATCTTCATCATTGGCTTATCAGGGATTGGTAAATGGCTTCTTTCCACATAAGCACCAATCCACTATGAGATAGGATTTACTTCATGTTTTTTTTATATGCTTTCATTTCATTTGTTTGCATTTGGAAGCATGATGTATTATCTCATAGGGATGCTTGATTTGTTGTATTTAATTTGACATTATTACTAATGTTCACCAAAGTTGAAGCTTATGAAGATTTACCATCCACATAATGATGCTAGAAGGAGGGCAGTAGCTTTGCTCGTTCATTTCTCTTTCTTTGGTTATTTTCTAAATTTGTTTGAAAGTAATAGATTTTTTCATATACACTTCAACTCTTTCAATGGATTATTGCATTACTCTAACTTTAGTTCATTTTCATTAAATATATTGTCCAAATTTTCATTTTCGATGCTCGAAATAATCATGCTAAAGTCCTTGTTGTTTTGAAATGATGGATTTGACTCTATTCTGTCTTTTAAAATGTCTTGTAGTGAAGTCTATGATGTTCTACTTTTGTAAAAAATGTGTTAGTCCAAGCATCCTTTTCTTGTTCTCAGATTAATGGCTGCTAACTCTATTGATTCTTCATATGTTGGTACATTTGGATGCTCACAGTTTTTTATTAGACTCAGATATGTGTTTTCTCTTTGGATTTAGTTTACAAGCTTTATTAACAATAATGGATGTATGTTCATCCTCAATTGACACCTTCACTTTCAGCTCCACTTGCCGCAAATACAAATACCATAAACATTTAATGGTAACTTCTTTAATATACCTAGTCACTAAGTCACCATTCTTTACTGTGGACATCATCTTCTTCAACTCCTCTATGAACTCATCTTGGGATTGCATCCTCATTTCCACGAGGAAATATAAACTTGACTTGAGGAAACGTGAGGAATTCGAGGGTAGGCCTCACTATAGAAAGTATAAAACATCGCTAAAGTTACATCACAGTAGACAGATGGGTGGTAGGCATTCCTTCACGTTCATACACATGGTCATCTTAATTCTTCATGCTACTTTTCTTAAAAATCCTTTGTGTCTTCCTAAAACTTGTGTTCATAAGAGAACCTCGTTTGATTGTTTTTTTTTTTGCCATCCTGCAAAGAACTCTAGCTACTACTTTTTGTAATATCTTCATCTATGAGTGTGATATGTGTAGGAGACCTGGGTCTTGTAATTGATGGGTGATATTGCAGGAAAGGGAAAGGGAGACCGCCATCAACCACCATTATAAAGAGAAATTAGAAATTAAAGACGAAGTGAAAGAGAGTACACAAGGAAACAAAGGCAAGGCAACAAAGAGTGATGAAAATACATGTGATGTACTCGCTAATTAAATGCACCACTATGTGTGGCATGTGGTAGACTATTTTCAATGCATTCTCCCATTAATCTCCATTATATTGTTTTTAGTTCATTCATCAACCATCAATCACATCAACCATCATGCCTATGTAGAGATGGTGGCGGCGCACTAGCAAATTTGGCATACATTCGTACCGATCGTAGATCTCTATGTTGGTGTGGAGACATTTGAGTGAAGTTCTTTCTTGATATGCATAAATCTACTTTGATCTTGGTTATTTGCAATGTTTAAATGCCATTATTTGATGCCACAGCCACTTATATCCAATGAAAACTTGTAATAGATGAAATCTACTTAAGCTAGCATACATTTACTTCTGCTAGTTGCCTCTGAAACTTGTTAGCATGTATGGATGTACCACTAAGATCATATTCAATCAAACAATTAGTATTTAGAACTCACGTGACATTTTTCAAATCGATCAGTAGAGAAAGTGACATTGGATGCAACAAATAAATTATTGTCATTGCATTTGTTGTATTTTCCCGCAGTAGGAGTGTATGAGTAGCACATCAATCAACATTCAAAGAACTCCAAACTCCTCCTCAGGTAATAATTTCCCAATTACAGCAGTAAATAAGAAATATTTGTCAATATTAAATGAGAATCAAAATCAAAGTTAGTATGGAGAAAATGTGTGGGATAAAAATATGACATGATCGGTGCAGAATTTAATTCATGATTACAACTAACATAGCTTGGAATCTTGTAGATAACAAACATAGCTATCTAGGATTTGAAATTCTACCTTTATCTGACTTTTGGTGCCAATTATTTGTCGCCTTGGCATTGGGATTCATTAATTGAGAATTTTGCAAATTTCAAGGATTTCACATTGTTCCTTTATCTAACTTTTGGCATCAAGTATTTGTTGCCTTGGCATTGGGATTAATTAATTGAGAGTTTTGCAAATTTGAAGGATTTGACATTGTGCCTTTATCTTCCTTTCGATGTCAATTATTTGTTGCCTTGGCATTGGGATTCATTAATTTAATTTTACAGATTTCAATTTGGCATTTACAGAGAAATTAAAAGATTGAATTAAGTGAATCAAAAGTCATTTATCAAAGCTTTTGTCATGCTTACAAAGATCTGATTTTCTTTTTTAGTGCTCTAACCATTGTGTTTTTCTTTAAAAGACTTTTCATGACAAGGGAAATTTTTCACATAACTTCATCAATTCGTTAAAATAAATCTCATTTCTAACATTTTCCTTTGTGATGTTTGTAGGTTGACATTGGAATTAAGCGAAAGCAAAGAAAAATTGGACTTGAAGAATTGAGCATCAAAAATTCACAAAGCATTTTTAAATACTTTAAGGGGCTTCCATTTTATGCTTTAGTTTTATGTTCTAGATCAACTCACATCTTTTTGGGACTCTAAAAAGAACATTTCAATATTCGCTACAAAGGGCTTAAAATGAATCTTAGGACAAACTTACTAGATTTCAATTTGGTCTAAAATTGAACAAAACAACTTCAAACATTTCATCTTGATGCTTAAAAAGAAGTCATTATTGCTTTGTGGGACTTAAAATGAACATGTGTCTTTTATGCTTTGTAATCCTTTATGCAAAATAATCTCATCTAAAAAGGTGTATGCACTTCTCTCACACTTCATGACGATCTTGAGAATCAAAAGTCTTTTTGATGACATTAAGTTACATAAAATATTGCCTCCACACTTCATTTTGGGAACTAAAATTGAACAAAGCTTGCGAGTGTGAGTTTGGTATATCGCGTGTGTTCTCCCTTTGTTCCTAAATGAAGGTTGACTGAACTATGGATGTGCTTGCTCCTTGTTGTTTACCTTTAGAGGGGCCTGCCTAAGAGACACATCCGAAAGGAGAACTCAAAGGTGACTCGAACGGTTTTTCATTTGGGTTGGTATATAAATGGATAAGACTAAACTGTCAAGTCCTAATGGTATGTAGGCCTTAGCCATACAGTTTCTTGCAGAATAGGGTACTACCGTAAAAAGTATAAGCACCCCTAGTAGGATTGATTAAAGCCTTTAGTTTCTTGCTGGACGCTCGCAAGGTGCCATGTCCCCAATGTCCCATCATTAAGAACCTTTTTGATGCCAGGAGGAAGGCAAGAAAACCATTCCATGGCATGGCCAACCAAACTTCTAGGAAACAGCCATATCAGATAGGTATCATCATATGCGACTTCCATGTAATGAACCTAGAATTCCCTGATGTGATATTTAGGGTTTCCTGTCCCACAATATTTTTCAAACTTGGGGATCTTAAATCCCTTCGAGAATGGTTTCATTATAAGGATCCTGTCGAACAGATAAGGACACAAGTTGTTGTGTGTTTCATGGTTCTCCCTGATTGAAGGTCAAGCACTTGTTGTGAGAGCAACTTGATTTGTGTTGTGACATCATTTTGTGAATCAGGGGGTGGCATGAAAGTGTTTTGAGGTGGTTCAATTGTTGGTGGAATGGGTGGATTTGTTTGTATGTTGATGGATGGTGTTTGTACATTCTACTGCACCAAGTATGCTTATAATTTCTATTGTACCAACAACACTTGTTGTTGGTCTTGTTTCTATTGCGCTAATAGTTCCTATTGCTGAGCTTTCTATTGTTGTTGTTGCAACAACAATGCTTGTTGTTGGCTACTAATCAGGCTGCTTCTTGCTTCTCTTAGTATTGTTTTAGTGCTTGTTGTTGGGCTGCTTATTGTTGTGTAAGATACCATGTGTGTTCCTATGCGTGTGCTTGCGCTTGCGCTTGTGCTTGTGCTTGTTGAGCTTGAGCTTGCGCTTGTGCCTGAGCCTAGGCTTGTTCTTGTTGGGTAGCATGTGCAATATGTGCAGCTTGTGAAAATATGCAAATGGCTAAAACTCTAAACAAGACATTAGCATGGTTAGTGTTTTTAAACAAAACAAACCTCCAACATCCCTATTAAATAATGCATCATGCTTCAAAATGCAAACAAATGACAAAATAATCAAAACACATGAGAACATGAAGTATACCTATTCCATAGTGGATTGGTGCCACTTTGATATGAAAAGTGGTCATTTCCCAACCATTGACAAGCCAATGATGAAGATGCAATGCTATGAAAATGGACAAAATTAGCTCTCAATGTGAAGAGAGTAACTTTTCATGAAGTTGTGGATGATTGAAATGAAGGATAGCCTCTCCATTTATAGAAGAATTTGATGATAGAAGAGGAAAAAGGGATGAATGTGGGATAAAAACCCAACCAATATGAAGGATCCACTTGTCACCATGTGAATGGGCCAAGGATGTGCATGTTTTGATGAATGTGCCAATAAATGACATTAGGTGGCTTTTCAAATTTAAAATTTGGCTTGTTGGAGGGAGAAGAAAGGGTCTTAAATTCCAAGTGGGGGACATGTAAGAGGGGAGTTAATGCTACGTTGGAAGGGACAATTCATTTGAGAGGGAAATTTGAAATGGGGGAATATTCCACTTCTATGCCATGTTGATGGAAATTAGAAGAGTTAATAAATCAATTAAATGATTTATTTGTGCAAGTGGGAAAAGCTAGAGGATGTGACATAGATTAAGATTAACATTAATCATGATTTAGTTAATTTAAGTGAAGATTAGGTGATTTGAATTTTTGACTTAGATTTATGGATAAAAATAAATCAAAAGGAGATGGAAAATGATTTAGACTTAGTTAAATAAATATTTTGATTTATTTAACTAAAGGGGATGATGTTAGTATTAAATATGAATTTATTTAATGAAAGATGAACATTAGGATTATAAATAAAATTATTTATTTAATAAAAAAGGGGATAATGATTTAAATAAATTTGATTTATTAATAGAGGAATTAATTAAATGGTAAATAGGGGGGTGATTAAAGAAGAATCAAAGTTAGTTGATCAAGGTATTTTTTATGTCTACAGCTACAAAATCAATGGAAATAAATTAACGATTCCATGATCCAAAATGGGATGAACAAACCAACTTTTGATTAGTTGTATTATTTGTAAAAGGATTTAGAAGTTCTTGAAAGTGAAGAATTTTATTGGAGGAAAAAATCTAGGGAAACATAGGTAAGGGAAGGGGATAGGAATTCTAAAATTTTCCACTCTTTCTCCATTGTTATAAGGTAGATAAGTTTTTATACATTGTATTAAATATTAAAATGCTAAAATTATTAAATATAGAGTTGATATTGAAAGATAAATGGGTTAACATATTTAGTAATTTACTCTCCTACACTAGCTCCTAGTCCATTGCTCATTGCTGACAATTATTTTTTCAAAATATCCCATAATTGATTTTGGTAGAAGACAATAGTTTATTTTTTTATAATTTACCTTGGAAGAGATTG
Source organism: Sequoia sempervirens (assembly GCA_007258455.2). NCBI lineage: Eukaryota > Viridiplantae > Streptophyta > Pinopsida > Cupressales > Cupressaceae > Sequoia > Sequoia sempervirens. The sequence continues at coordinate 1,155,592,242 of VDFB02271358.1, read as the reverse complement.
GAGTTGTCTTTTCCCCCTACCTAGAGAAATCTCTAGGGCTAGATGGTTTTACTCCTTTGTTTTTCAAAAATATTAAAACTTTATTGGTAGGACGGTTTTCTTGGTAGCAAATGAATCTAGAAAAAAAATTGTGTTCAAGGAATTAAATTATACTTTTATTTCTTTGATCCTTAAGGTTCAAGCTCCTAGCTCCTATTATTTGAGATCAATTTATTTGTGCAATTAATTATATAATATTATCACCAAGGAAAACACCACAAGACTAGAAACCCTTTTTCTAAAAATAATCTTTGAAGAATAAGGTAGCTTTGTATTGGATAGAGAAATAGTAGAGGGAGCTTTGGTTCCACATGAAGTTTGATAATCTATTCATTCTCATAAGCTTAAAGTGATGGTAATCAAATTAGATATGATGAAATATTATGAGAAAGTTTCATGGGACTTCTACAATTTCTTAAGAAGTTTGGTTTCTCCTACAAATGGTGTGAATGGTTCTTCTCATGTATTTCAGCTATTATTTTCTTAGTTATAAGAAATGGCAACCATTCAAACTTCTTTAAACCCTCCCAAATTCCAAGACAAGGAGAACCTCTTTCTCCCTTTCTCTACATTGTCATGGTGGAAGCTATTAGAAGAATAATTTTGTATTAGAATAGTATTTATGAATGGAAAGGTTTGATTATTTTGAGGGTTCCTTTCTCCATTATGAATTTCTTGTTTTCTAATAATACAATTCTTTTTTGTCACCCTTCTATGTTAGAAGCTAAAAATTTCAAAAAATTCTTGACTTATACTATTTTATTTCTTAGAAACTAATTAACTCATCTAAATCTTTTTTTTTTTTTTTAATCAAATCCTATAGTTTGAAATAATGCTATTTTTGGTTTCAACACTGATTTTATCCCTTGCAAATATTTGGGTGTCCCCCTCTTCTTTGGCTCTCATGAAAAATATTTTTTGAAGAAAATGGTGAGTGGTCTCCATAAAAATATTTCTTTTTGGAAGTGTTGTTGATTGACATTAGTAGGGAAAATAATATTGATTATGTCTATTCTTTCACTAGTTCATATTTATATGAATGCTAACTTTAAAAATTTGACCCAAAGGTGTTGTGAATGACTTGCAAAAATGTATGAGGATATTTCTTTGGAATAGTTTCAAAGAGAAGGATAATAATTAATCTTGGTTTCTTGGGAAAAGGTTTGTACTTCTAAGTAAAAAGGAGCTATAGTAATTCATAATATTGAAAGCCATAATAGAGCCCTTGGAGCTAAACTTGCTTGGAAGTTATACTCAATATTGGCTTATCCCAAGAGAATTTATAAAATCTCCAACCGAACTATCTTTTCTAAGATGTGGAATTCTTTTTTTAGATAGATTATTCTACCACACCTTTCCTAGTTAATTCATAATAGGGAGTCAATGTCTTTTTTGGATGTCTCATGGAATTGTTTTCCTATGTTAAGCCAATTTGATTCTATTAAATATGTGAAAGTAGTTCCTAAGAAGTGTTGGGGAGACAAGGTCAAGAAATAATAAACTATATTTGGGGATCTAATTTCTCCAAAAGTAAAAAGGAAGGAATTTGTAATCCAAAATTTTTATTAAGGTCAACAATCTATCTTCAAAGTATTGATAGAAAATAGGATGGTTGTATACTCTAATAAATTTGATGAGCTCATCTTGACACCCTCAAAAAAGGTCACTATTTTATCAAATAAGGTTTGTGCCTTCTATTTCAAAATAAGAGAAATCAATTGACCTTGCCACATGTGTTGGAATAAAAAGAGTCTTCCCAAACTTTGTGCCTTTTCTTGGCTTGCCCTTAACAATTGTACTATAGAAAAAAGTATTTCTTGCTTAATTTTGGAATAATTGATGTTAAATTTGACTTAATGAGGCCTTGATTAAGTGTTGTGAGGTTTTTTACACATCCACACTAGATCTTGTACCCTTGCAAATTGAATAAATTGCATTTATCGATGTCTTGTAAAGGTGTTGTAAGAGACTTTCACACCTCTCTAGACTTAATGAACCCATTTTCCCTTAATTCAACATTGTAAAATATATTTAATTGCATTATCACATCAATATAGAATGCTCGTAAATTAAACACAATTCTAATCTAGTGTTTTAATGTGTCTTACACATTCACATTGGATGTTGTGCCTTTCTAGGCTAAGTGGACCTCATTTTAGTATTGTAAAGTGTATCTAATCACACTTTCACATTAAATTTTGTGTCCCAATCCCTAATTGACCTTTAAATCGTCATTAATAGGCCCCTATGATCCCATATTGTGCATCTCAAGGAATAATTTGATCAAATACTTGATGAAATCAACATAAGAACTAAAAATCTTCATTCCCCAACACTTCTACTATCAAAAGGACCCCTCTGGGACTAATTCACCCATCTAGGAATATGAGTCCCTACCAGGTGGGACTAATTCACCCAAGGTGGTGAATTAGTTCCATTTGGGTCATTTTTGAGTTTTAATCCAAAAAATTTGGAATTTAAGTTTATTTTTCTTTCATGTCAGCCTTCAGGATCCAATTAATGGGAAAATATGGTGAATTGACTATAAATATAAGTCTCTAAACCCTAATATACATCTCTTAATGCATTCATCTTATTCATAATTTATCTTCTATCTCAAGTCAAGCAAGTTAGAGTTTTATCATCTCAAGTCACCAAGATAGTATTTTTCAGACATTCAAGGGAAGATTCTTCATGTTATTACAATAATCCAAGATAAATCATCATGGAAATGTATTAATCCCATCATTTCATGTTCATTATTCATATTATTTCTTCATTTGGTTTAATTACCTAAAAGGGGTTTGACCAAGGCAAACCTCCATGCCCTAACATCCAAAATTTCTCCTTCTCTTCTTGTGTGTTTGTAGATTTACGCATCTTGGGGGCTTAGAAATCATTGAATATTGTATTGAATTTTTTTTTAAGACATCTCATTTTTTACCAAGTCAAAATATCCATTAAAAGTCACATATAGTGTTGAAAATCAGACTTTCAGAAGTAGACACCTGTTGGGAACCAAAGTTTGGATCGAGGGCTCCTATTTCCACTTTTGAATCTTCAAAAATTAAAAAGTGGACTCATTCATGATTAGTGGCAAATGAGTCCCATTTCTAGGCCTGAAAAGGGTTTTTTGTAGTTTTGGATACCCATTTATCTGAAATGGGTTCAGAGACAGTTTCTCAGAACTAGGACTAATTCGCTCAGAATGGAAAATGAGTTCTTGTAAGCCAAATTTCCAACATCAGTAGTATTTCAGAAGTCATTTCCAGTCTCTAGCAAGTTCTCAGGTGCACACATTCAATTTCATTAATTTTTGTTATAGTTTGCTTTCATTTTTGGGTGTTTTTGCATATCATAATGTGTTTTGAAACAAATTGCATTTCTTAAGTTTTTCATTTATAATAAATATCAATTCTTTTTATTTAAGACCATCTCATCTAGCCACATTTCATTCATATTTCCATTATACTTACATTAGTTTGAGTGAACCACCTAGATTTTGGGGTCTATCTCTCTCCTTTAGGAGAAAATCCCTAATTGAGCAAGAGAGTCATAACACCTATACCAAAAATTTATTATTAATAATCACATCTCTTTTATTAGTTATTTTCATTTAGTTCACTACATTTAGAAACATTGCACCCACATCACATCCATATTTGAATGTAACTGTATTGCATTTTGGCACAATCTTTCTCCTTTTAGGTGAAGAACCCTAGAAGGACAAGAAAGAATTCAGGTGCCAAAATATTTGGTTACATTTTGGTGGACCCGCCTTTAGAATACTTTTATTTTCTGATTTGGAGTCCTTCATCATAGATCTAACTTTCATTTACCTTGCATTAGGGTTTGCATGGATTAATTTGCATGCTAGGTCTCAAATTTTGCATTCATGAAAAGTGCATTTGGGTTGCATTTTTTGCATCTAAAATCATTAATTTTTTCTTAAATTTTGCATTTTCATCTTATTTCTACATCTTACAGCCCAACAAACATCAAAAATATTTGAAAATTCTAAAACAAATTCCTCACTGGTACTCATTCGTCACCTTGGGCGAATTAGTCCCTTTTCACCCTTGAAATTTCCCTTTACAAAACTAAAAACCCTATTTTAAAGATTTTTTCTGGTGCCATTACCCATTTTTATTAGTTGGTTGAGTTTTTCTAGAATGCACATTTCATTAAATCTAGCCTAAATTAGCTCATTTCATGCATGATTTAAATTTCAAGTTTTCATTCTCACATTATAACATAGCATAATTAGTTCATGGTCATCCTTAAAATCTAAAAAAATTCATTCCTATTTTGCATGATTGCTTTAGCATAGTTACATTTCAGGTTTGTAGAATAATCATTACATGATGTTTTCCTTATTCAAATCTATAATTATCATATTCCATGTTCTATTTTTAGATCTTATTGTGTGTTGTAAGAGAGTTTTGTTAAGTGCATATGAATATGAGGTCCTTTCCCCTCTCTTTTTTTTCATCATCCATCCCTCTCCTAGTTTCCCTTCTATGGATGAGGTTAGTCTAGTGAGAGAAACCTTAGATAATCACAACAATCACATTTTTTCTTATCCTATTATCTCTCACACCTGTGACATAGATATTATAGTGATAGAAGAACCAATTGATGAGAATTTTGATAATCCAAGTTGTTTCTCTCCTCTTACCTCTCCTATTAGAATTAACATTACTAAATAAGAGGACATCACAATAAGTTATCATGATGATCACACAACACAACAAGACAATGACGTCATAGAAATATTTTTGGACATTACCTTACCTAGTCTCCATAACCATGATAATCAACTTGTTCTTTTCCTAATATCCCTCATCGATGCAAAGAGGATAGGTTGGTATTAGAATATATCCTATGGGAAGATCTATTTTGTAAACATGAACACCATAGCAGTCCTTCTCTTGATTCCTCCCCTATTTGTGATGAAGCCACTTTACAAATTCTAAGCTCTCCTTCTAGGGTAACTCATATGGACAAAGAAAATGAGACCTTAGAAACAACCGACAATCAAATAGAGTCTTCTTCTAGTATCCCCACTCTCAATAGTAAAACAAATTAAACCATGCATAACTCCCTTACTTGTGATGAAGTCCTTTTAGAAGAACCAACCCTTTAATTTCATGAACATGTGGTTTTTGGTTCTCCTAAAACCTCTCCTTCTAGGGATGATATCATGCTACAAGATAAGGCTAGCATTGACAATAATAATATTATGTCCTTAGACTCTCATTCACCAAGGGATGTTAATATTATTCAACCTCAACCTATCCTTTATTCACTTTCACACAAACAACAAACTCAAAACCAACCTGAACTTCTCCTTTACCCACCATCACATAAACCTACACCTAAACCCAAGTTTACTCTTTACCCAACATAGAATAATGTGTTGCAACAACCACATCCTCATACTATTGCTCATACCTACAACACTAGAAGAAATATATCACCACAACAATCAACACCGACCTCTTTACATTTTCCTAATTCTATACTACCTAGTGCTCCTCGATTATGGGAGCATGATCCTGTTGAACAACTTAAGATCACCCCCACAAAGATATCTCTTTGGTATCTTCTTCAAACTTCACCTACCTATCACACTATGCTTCAAATGGGCTTACAACAAGTTCCAATCCCTTCTAATGCACAACCAAATGACATAGCAGCCATAATTCAAGGATTGAATGTTGACATTGTTTTCCACCAAAGTGAACTCCCCCCTTTGGGCATACAAAAACAAAATGAAGCTTTCCAAACAATATCTCAATACAAAATGATAGGGATAAAGTGAACCCTTGTTGAAAATAGCTTCCCTCTTAATGTGTGTAGTGTAAACCTCTTAGATAGGCTTCGTCTGTATAGATAAAAAATTCAACCTGATTCTTTATCTATTAAGGGCTTTGACAATATAGCAAAACAACTAATCTGTGTGATCACTTTTCCTATTATAGTTGGAGTGGCCACATTGGATACACAAATTCATGTTATGCCTCGTGAACTTTCATTTAATATCCTTTTAGTTAGACCATGGATTCATGAAATGAATGCAGTTCCTTCCACTCTTCATCACAAAATGAAATACATCCACAACAACAAATTGTACACACTTGAAGCTGACACTGATCCTAATAGTCATTTGAACATTGAGAAAAAAAAATTGCATTATTTAAACACATTAACACCAACCACACAAGTGGAACCTGCACAACAAAAAGGGTAAGTGCAACAAGTTGAGTCCACAAAATATAAAAAAATTTCCCTGAGCCAAAAAAAAGAATTCGACATTGCAAAAACGAGATCCGGATTTTCATAAACAGGATCTTGATTTTAAAAATCAGGATTCCGAGCCTAAATTCCAAACACGATCCCACTTTGTAATAATCGGAATCTTGTTTGTTAAAGGGTCCTGAATCGACAGACGTAAAACAGGATCCCAATTATTACAAAATAGGATCCCATTTTAAGATGGTATTTATTTTTAAAAAACAAATGAAACTCATTTTGTTCTGCACATGATCTTGAATTGGTGAGGACAACATTGACAGTGTAATGACCTCCAAGTGCACCTCCACCCCGAATTTTTTTGGTTTTTTTTGTGTTTTATTAAACATTTTAATACAATAATAGATTTTAGCATGTTTTTTTTCAATTTATTTAGCATTTTATGCATTTTATTTCCTGTAATAGTAGAAATGATTATTTGTAGAAATAGATGAAAAAATCCAATGAAACCTGAAGATATTGAATAGAAAGGGAAAGATCAACCTTAAATTGTATTTTCAAAATAAAATTTAGCTTTTGAAACCTAAATTGTTCAATCGAACCAAAAAAAATTGCATTTGAAAACCCTAATTGAAAGGAAACAAAAAAAAATGCATTTCAAAACCCTAAATTGAAATGAAATTAAAAATTACATTTGAAAATCCTAATCAAGATTTTTGAAACCCTAAATTCAAATCAAACAAAAAAAATTGGATTTGAAAACCCTAGTTTGAAATGAAACAAAAAAATTGCATTAAAAACCCTAATTGCTTATATTGAAACCCTAAATTGAATTGAAACAAAAAAATTTGCTAAAATCCTAAATTGAAATCAAACAAATCATTTTGCATTTGGAAACCCTGATTTTGAGCTCAAGAATATTTGATAATGGAAAAAACTCATTTGCATTGCTTAAATGTTTTAAATTTCGTTTGCATTGTATGGAGAAAACAGTATGTTAAACTTTACTTTCATTGTTAAATTATAATTAGATTAGAAAACAATATGTTAAAAAATAGTTACAATTCATAAATTTTATCAATGTTTGTTTGCAAATTTAGTTAGCAAATTCCTAAATCCTTGTACAATCCATTTCCAATTGTCACTTAATTAGATACCATTTGCATTCATTTCTATTTTATGTTTTGATCTCCCTTAGTAATGCCTTGTTTCCATTTCTTGTTTGCATGTGTTGTCTCTTGTATTTCCACAATCTTAACCCTCATTCTATTCAATTAATTAGGCTTCTAGTTTAGTCTCAATTTGCACTAGTTACCGAGACACTAAAAGAATCTAAATATTTTTCTTTTCTTTCTTTTAGGTTCTTTCAATTCTGAACAATCCAAAATAAAATACTTGTTTCAACATTAACTAATTTTATATTATACATTTTATATCATAAAATTCATTTAAGTGCGAAATATTAATGAAAAAATGTTAAATAAAATAATTTATATTCAATAAAAAAACATAAACAGTTAAAATATACATCAAACTCAATCTTAATAATACATAATTATGTGTTTCTATTACAAAAATAGTCAATCTATTCATAAAATAAAAAATATTCATAAACTAGTCACTAACTTGCAAGTCCATTATTCCAAGGGCCACCCAAAATTCACCCTAAGTTCCCTAAACCCTAAACCCTAAAATATAAACCCTAAACATTGAAGAATTCATTTTTTCCTAGGACCTTAAAATGGAATTTGGTTGCCTTAGGAAACTCCAGCAAATTTTATTCCGTTAAGCCATGTCATTTTTTCCTAGGACCTTACTACATAGATCCCCTTAAGCCATCCTATTACCCTAAACCCTAAACTCTAAACTCTAAACCCTAAACCCTAAAGCCATCATTTTTTCCTAGGACCTTATTGAAATTTGCTTGCCTTGGGCAACTTCACCAAATTTTATTCACATGAGCCATGTCATTTTATCCTAGGACCTCACTAGACATAGATCCCCTTAAGCCATCCTATAACTCTAAATTGTAAATCAGTGTCTTAAGGGGCTCTAACATGAAATTTCTTAAGGGGATCAAATAATTTCTCAAAATTTGGTGAAGTTTCCCAAGGGAACCAGATTTAACAATAGTAAGATCATGCAAGATGATAATATGAATGAGATTTCATGATCTAGGTTGGTCAGTCGAAACAAGAACTATCTCAATCAATTGTTCCACAAGAAAATGTTGTTCACTAACTTGAAATTCCATTATTCCAAGGGCCACCCAAAGTTCACCCTAAGTTCCCTAAACCCTAAACCCTAAACACTAAAGCATTCATTTTGTCCTAGGACCTTAAAATGAAATTTGGTTTCCTTAGGCAACTTCACCAAATTTTATTCATGTGAGCCATTGTCATTTCTTAAGGGGATCAAATAAGTTCTCAAAATTTGGTGAAGTTACCCAAGGCAACCAAATTTAACAATAATAATATTGTGCAAGATTATAATATGAATGAGATAAATCATGATCTAGGTTGATCGATATATGGTTTAGGGTGATAGGATGGCTTAAGGGGATCTATGTCTAGTAAGGGCCTAGGACAAAATGACATGGCTCAAGTGAATAAAATTTGGTTGCATTGGCATCTTCACCAAATTTTATTCAATTAAGCCATCTAATTTTGTACTAGGACCTTACTACATAGATCCCCTTAAGCCATACTTTAGTTTTTCTTAAGGGGTCCTAATATGACATTTCTTAAGGGGATCAAATAAGTTCTCAAAATTTGGTGAAGTTACCCAAGTATCCAATTTTAATAATAATAAGATCGTGCAAGATTATAATATGAATGAGATTTCATTATCTAGATTGATCGATTTATGGTTTAGGGTGATAGGATGGCTTAATGGGATCTATGTCTAGTAAGGTCCTAGGTCAAAATGACATGGCTCAAGTGAATAAAATTTGGTGAAGTTGCCTTGGACCTTAATGAAATTTGGTTTCCTTGTGCATCTTCATCAAATTTTATTCACTTAAGCCATGTCATTTTTTTATTAGGAACTTACTACATATATCCCCTTAAGCCATCCTATTACCCTAAAACCTAAATCCTAAACTCTAAACTATAAACCCTAAAGCATTCATAAATTGTCCTATATTAATAATTAATTGTTTTTTCATTCAAGTAACATGCCTTAGAAATAAATGAGGCTTACACATTTTATCATTTGTTTCAATTAGGCCATTTATATTGAATGGTTTAAGGGTATTTCCTAAACATGTATCTTACATTTTGAAATTACAAATCTAATGCAGGTTCACTTATATCTTAGAGATCACTTGGATTGATTCAATAATATTCGTAATCCACCTCCACACCATCCCTCTCCACCACCTTCACCTCAATATCCACCCACTCCACCTCATAACCCCCCACCTCCACCACCTGAAATTGATGGTGCTCGCTTGCAAGCACAAATCAATGCCAATGTTAGAACCATTGAAGATCAAATCAACATTATTCAAAAGTAAAAATATATCACACCACCTTTGAGGATGTTTCCATCTAGGATGAAATTTTTTGTTGATGTTGTTAGGTATATGGATGGGATCTTAGATGAGAATTTAAAATGGCTAGAGGAGAGGAGAACTTCAAATTCTAAAAAGGAAAACACAAAGAAATGAAGAGATGTAGTAGAGAGCCACAATAGTTTATAAATTAAGACAATGATCTTATAGAACTATGAATATATGAATTTCGTTTGATGGATATTTTGTGTGATGAATTTATGAATTTGGTTGGATGGATATTTTTAGTGATGTGAATTTATAATTTTGGTTGGATGGATATTTTTAGTCACATAAATTTATGATTTTTTTTGAATTAATGAACTTATAATGATGAATTTATAATAGTATATATTTAATGACTATCTACTAGATCATGATTTCTCCTATTGGAAAAATGTAATATATATATGCATTAGACATAAAATGAGCTTTTTGTGAATGTTTCAAGTTTTTTTTTAGAATGTACATGTATTAAAATTGCATAGTTCTAGATCTTAAATTTTGGAATTTGTATGTATGTACATAATTTAGTTGAATGATGTATGCATGCAAATTATGCATTGTATTTTTTATTTTAAATGTATGTACATGTTAAATTTTGAATTTTGTATGCACATGCTAAAGTTCAATCAATGTATGTATGTGTATGTATATGTATGCACATCCTATTTTAAAAAAAATTGCATGTGCATTTCAAATTTAACTATTTCTTGTAATTTTGTAAGCTTGTATGTTAATTTTGTATAATTTAATGCAGGTGCCCTTATATTTGATATCATGGATCAATTTAACATTGATGATATTATCAATTCAACACCTCAACCATCTCTACCTACCCCTCCCCCTCCACCTCCCCCTCCTCCCCATCAACCTAATATCCCACCTCTAGCACTCATTGCATCTAATGAGGCTTTCTTGTGAGCATGCATAAATGATCAAGTGACATCCATTCAAAATAAAATCAATGTTGTTAAAAATCAAGCATTAATTCGACCACACATGAGACATTTTGCATCTGTGATGCAAAACGTAGTGGATACCATTAGGACTATTGATTATGATCTAGATAGGCATCGACGAGAAATAGAGTAGATGAAACAATTTTATGTAGACGGTCTCTCCTATAAACAAATTTTAGACCTTAAAATAATAAAATTCATCTTGACCCTTACTTTCTTGACCCTATTACTTGGCATCCCATTCCTCCCGATAAATCTATAATATCCATGAGGTGGTGTATACATCCACAGATGAGTGCACATTTTTGGGATCAATGGTATATGGTATTTGACAATCCACCACACACTAATTTGCAGGTCCCATTGTATTTTTTGAGGAAACTATATGTAGATTTTGTTATGGGGAAAAAGCCCAATTATTTTGATTTTAAATCATTTTAGGGTGTTGGTGGTGGCATTCTGCAATAGAGGTTAGGGGAAAGGTTTGATCCCCAAAACCCTTTGCATGTGCAACCCCTTGTTGCTCCTCTTGGTCCTACCATTCCCTCACATGTGCATCAACATGTGGTGGTATCAATATTAGGATTCCTTAGTATGCTTATAGGAGACCTTGATCAACATGCTTTTATGATAGAAAATAGGGAGCATAGAGATGACAATGATGGAGGAGTGTTTTATGGAGTTAGTCTAAGTACCACTCCAGGAGTGTTGAGACCACATGTATGTACTAGTTTCCATCAGTTATTCTATGGACTTGATTAGGCCACATCTAGTTCGGGTGGACGTGTATATTTTTTTTGTTCATCTTGTTGCCTCGGTTTATTTTTAAAATTTCTTACAACAGACCATCGCCCTAAGGACATTGCAACACAAGTATAAATATGCATCTATATGTTGAATTTATAAGAATTTTGATGAATGTATATATCAAAGAAAAGTTTGCAATACATTTTAAAAATAAAATTGTTTGGTGTACAAATGACACTAACGATGTGGCAATCATCCACTCTGTGAGTACATACATCGACACCAGTCCTAGTCAGAAACCCTTATGGGGTATTTTCATTTCAATTTTTTAAATTATATATGAAATAACTTTTAACTTGAGTTTCAAATTTATAATTGAATCATGAACATATGTTTTAAATATTTATGTTTGTTTAGGGGATTCAATCGAATTTTGCATCAATTCCACCCACGGGGTTGTCAAGCAGTCCTACACTGTCAGGCATCACAAATCAAGAGCAAGTACATTTATATTGTAAATTGTTTAACTTACATTAGTATAGTTACAATTATTAATTTTTAATTCATTATATATCAAATGTGCATGTACACTTGTAAATATTATAAGAGTTAAATATCTACATGTATGTCTAGGTTGATACGACAATGAGAATTTGCATCAGGAAAACATTAGATGTTGCAGATACACCTAAGGGCTCTGAATTTCAGGTTGTTTAAGAAAAATTTTACACAAAATTTGCAAACTTGAATATATATATTTTAACCTAATTCAAGTATACATGCTTTAAATTTGATCTCGTAGGACTTTGTTAGTGCAACTTTCTGTCATGACTCAAACATAGTTACACCTCTAGAAGCACATGTAGAGCAGGCTCCAGATATCATGGTAATTTAATTTTTTTATTATATTAAAAGTCAATTATAAATTATATATTTTGAATAAATTGAATTATAAATTTAAATTTAAAATTGAATATATATATATATATATATATATGTTTTAAATTCCTTTTCTTTTATAACATGAGACACATCTTGTAGTTGTGCATGTACAAACAAGTCCTACAGTAGAGGGTGCACAACCTCAGAATATGGTAGAATTAAAATATGATAAATTATAAAATAAATTGAATTTAATCATTTTTAATTGTATACTTACATCTAATTTAAACTTGTTTTTATCTTTTTTATGTAGATTGATTCAAATAATTCAGAGATTGGTTCAGGTACACAAGAGCATCCAGACCCAGATATTTTGGTAATTTAATTTTTTGATGAATTATAAATTAAATTTTCATTAAATAAGTTTTCATTGTCTTACATCTGATTTCATCTTTCTCTTCTACAGAGTGTTTCAGGTCATCTACATAGTTCGCATGGTGTGAAGAGGTCTCTTTATTAAAGAGACGATACATGACCTAAACATGATTTTATGGGTTATAATTGATTATTTCATTGACTACATATTTGGATTCACATGTACTCTGGTGGACTTTATATTTCATGGGTCAAGTACTTTGTTAGACTTTAGTTCATGGGTTGTACTCTGATGGATTTTATTTCATGTGCTTAATATATTGGTTTCATGCACTTAATATGTTGTAAATTATGGACATTATTATTGTTTAGTTTTAATTGACACATGTACATTTATGCATTTGATGTTCATAGTGAAGACATTAATATAGGACATTAATGTGAAATTAAATATAAATCTGAAATTAAAGTTGAAATTAATAGGACATTTTAATATTTGTACTTTACAAATTTAGTGATCCCATACGTGATATACATGATATGTACATTCAATAATTAGCGATAATTGGTCAATGAACTTATTCAATTCACGTCAATCAATAATTAGTCAATAAATCATAATTTACAAACAAAAGAAATATGTTTATATACCACAAAGGATGAAATTTTAAGAAATAAACAATACCATACAAGATTAGAGAACAAAATAATTAATAAATTCTATAAATAATAGCATCCAACACTAATTTATAAGTTTTCAAAACAAATAATAGCATCCAATACTAATTTATAAGCTGTCAAAACAAATAATAACATCCAACACTAATTTATAGGTTGTCTTAAGGGGACCAAAGGACAATATAATTAAGTATAAATATTATGTGATATAAACAAGTATTATACTTTAGGGTGAGTCATCATAAAAAATGATATAATTAAGTATAATATTTAGGATATGTGCTAATACAACATGTCTTAAGGGGATGTCTTAAGGGATCCTAATACGACATCTAAAGGGGATCAAAGAAGAGTATAATTAAGTATAATTATTAAGTGATATAAAAAAGTATTATGCTTTAGGGTGAGTCATCATAACAAATGATATAATTAAGTATAATATTTAGGATATGTGCTAATAAGACACCTCTTAAGTGGGTGTGTTAAGGGATCCTAATACGATGTCTTAAGGGGATGAAAGAAGAGTATAATTAAGTATAAATATTAAGTGATATAAACAAGTATTATACTTTAGGGTGAGTCATCATAACAAATGATACAATTAAGTATAATATTTAGGATATGTGATAATACAAAACATCTTAAGGGGATCAAAGAAGAGTGTAATTAAGTATAAATATTAAGTGATAAAAAAGTATTATAAGTTTTAGGGTGAGTCATCATAAGAAATGATATAATTAAGTATAATATTTAGGATATATGTTAATAAGACATGTCTTAAGGGGATGTCTTAAGAGGTCATAATACAATGAAATTAATGATATAATTGATTTAACAATAATTTATGCATGATATTTAGTGATTACACAATCAAATATAAAGTTTCAAAGTAGGAACAAATGCACATTTAACAAAATATATATATATATATATAATATTGATTTTGATACATAAAAGTACATATAGTACATAATTGTGTATGTACATGTATTTGTAATTTGTACAAAACATTTAATTGTGTAAGTATGTATGTACATATATGTCATCTCAAAACAATGTTTACAAAATTTGGATATGCCATCTCAAGAACCTCTCAAACTCATGCCCAAAATGTAGTAGGTCTTAACGCCACCTCATATAAAAAAGGTACAAGAAATATCAATGAAATCAACAAAACATATATATTTTAATTTATATAAAACTATCTATATGCACACAACTCAAGTAACTACATTTAAAAGTATTCCACACGTGTGTAGGTTGAATCCATGCATCCTCTCCTTTTTGTTTTAAAGTATGAGATCAATGCAATGATGGCTTAAGGATATAAAAAGGGATAATACCTAAATTTTAACAATTAATGTACAAGGATTATCAATATATAATAAGAACATGTATTTAAATATAATTTAACTAATAATTACTTGTTTTTACCAAGTATTTCATGTTGTCTAGGTTGAATCTGCATGGACTAGATCCTTTTTTGTGATTATGGATTAAGGATCTATAAAAGGATAATTTAAATCAAGTTCAACTAATAACGCACTTGACCAATATCAAAACATGTATTTAGTCTATTTAAAAGGACAATATAAAACTAAAACTATATTTACCTGTATTTACTTATTCCATTATACCATCTGCATCCTCTTTTTTTGCAATGCATTTATGATTGTCTCATGCTCTTCTATAGAAATTGTCTATAGCACTTTATTTGTAGGTCTTCCACTATATCGATCTAGTTTTATATTTGTTGCCACCACCAAATGTGAATAGTGTATAATATTTTTATGTAATGTCCCCATTTTTGTGTGCATCAGTTTTCAGAAGGTTTAGCCTATTCCTGACCCTCATAGGCTAAGGAGCATGGTTAGGGGGTCCTTTGTGGTGGATAGCTAGCCAGTTGATGGTTTCCATTTCTTGGATTCAGTTGAATTGGAGAAATAAGGAGTTTTATTAAGATATAATGTTAATTATTATTAAAGGTAACTTTAATAACTATTATTATTTTAATATTATGTTAGAATGTTTATTTTCCCTTTATATTATAACATCACACTTTAATATTTGTAAAGTGAAAATATTATTTTATTTAAGAGAAGCTTCTAGATGTTTTGACCTATTCTTGGAGAAAGAGTATAAAGAGAGAATTTTCCAAGCTTCTAATCATCCAGAAATTGACATTTGATTTGAAGAACTTGTTTGGTGAAGGAGACAGCTAGGGTTTTTTCCATTTATAGCCATTAGGAATGAAAACTCTCATTGGTTATGCAATTTTGAGGTTGTGAAATATCAGTTGAATTATTGCTTCATTGTGGGCTTCACCTCATAAGTTCAATTTATGCTTATATTGCAAATTTTGTGGCCTTTGGCCAAATTTGGAGATTAAGATTTCATATCAGCTTGTTGAAGCATTTTGGAGAATAACCTCCAACTACAAATTTGTGAAGAATTCATTGGAGATATATTGGAGATGATTTGCAGATTGGAGGCAACATTTATTAGTATATTTGTAGGTGATTATTATATAAAGTTCATTCTGATTTTTCATCTAGCAAGGGTCAACCAACCATGGTGAGAAGTACATATTTTCTCATTGCTCATCATTGAGACTTTAGATTTTTGTGGGCATTGGAGAAATCAATTTTGTTCATGTTGGCAATCATTTCTATACCAATTTGGAGGGCCATTGTTGATGTATTTATTTTTATAAAATATTGCCAAGTAAGAACAAGGGAGTCCAACATAGAGGAGGGTGATTTCATGAGAGGAGGGCACATAAAATTCCATAAAAATTAGTTTTGGACTTCTCCAAGTTTGATGTTCAGTTCCTGATGTAGGAGCATCCAGTGGTGTAAGGGCAATCTTGCATCACCCAAAAATAGTTAAATTTCAAGTTTCTTAGTTTTTAGATGTTTTTACATTTTTGGATACCCTTTTCGTCATAATGAAATTCTCAGTTTATGGTTTTTATTTCCTACTCCTGGGTTGAAAGATATTGTAGTTTTAGTTTCTCAGATTTGCACCTAAAAATCTTCTGAGTGGGATTTGAGGCACTTAGAGCTCCCGGATCGGCCCTGAAACTTGTTGAAATCGGTGTAGCAAATTTTGAGCGCATTCTTGACTTCCAGACCTTTCCAACGGTTCAAACGGTTCGCGAATTAGAGTCCCGGATCAAAAGTTATGGCCCCGGGAAGTTGGCGCACTTTCTAGAGGATACCATTGCAAATGCTCTTTTGAAATTTGAACTTCATGTTGTAAATTTTCAGCGCCAAACTGCCTAAACTCAATTTGAATGTTGTTTTGGCTCCAAACTAATGAGGAGCTCTATTTATGGGCATGTTTTCTAATTTTTGGGTAACCTTTTGGGGACAAGCTCGCATATTGCGAAAGGGTTATTCTATAGCTTTCTGTAGCTTGCATGTGTTATAGAACTTGGGGATTTGAGATCCTCTACATGTAAGAGCTCCATTTTCTGAACAATAAAATTATTCTCTTGTTTGTGGGTTATTTTTTTGTGTCTCAGGTTTCGCCCTCATCAAGTGGTATTAGAGCGGGTTTTTCTTGAGCGTGTGGACATCGATCGCCGATTCGCACCAGGACCATGGTTGTAGGTGAGGTCAAGAAAAATATACCTCAAAGAGTGATACACAGTAGGCGATGGTGGTGCAGGAGGTGAGTGAGGTGGCCGAGAGATGCTGAGTGGAAAGAGATGCTGCTGGCGACCCCTCGAGACAGGAGTTGATACATTAAAGGCCGGTTGAAGAGGGTTAAACCCGAGGGAGGAAAGTGAGGATGAAGGAGAGGAAGAAGGTTCAGATGTAGAAGAGGAAGAAGAAGCAATTGATCAAGACCAAATGCGGCTAATAGGGGCCATTTTGAAGATCGGGAAAAGACCCAGAGCAGAAGTCCCCAGTTATTCTGGAAGTCTGAACATAGAAGAGTTGATCGACTAGATCAATGAGCTAGAAGAATATTTTGAGTATGAGGAAATGGAGGACCCGGATCGGGTTAAGTTTACAAAAATCAAGTTGAAGGGCCATGCCAGTATTTGGTGGAAAGAGGTCCAGTTGGAAAGAAATCGAAGA